>CM070636.1:13021092-14226184 GCA_036346255.1 Ampelocalamus luodianensis | reverse complement strand
GAAGCTAGTCGTAGACTGGTCGAACGAAATCATAGAGTGGTCGAGACCTGGTCGTAAGGAGTTACGAACTGATCGTATAGAGATAGGACCTGGTCATAAGTGATGAGGATCTAGTCGTAGATCATATTGCATTAAGGTTCGTTCGATAAAATTTGTGTTTTCGGGAATCGTTATGTCCTGCTAGGTACCGCTACGACTCGTGGTCGAAAAGGGTTTCCGAGTCACAACCGATTACATATAAACCTAACGGGTCACACACTTAACGGGTTGGAACAAACCAGTATGAATACGATTCGTCAAACGTGCTCGGATAGGATCCGATACGGGGCACTATATAAGGAGATGCTTGAGGCTATCGTAAAGTGGGGAGACACGTGAGTTGTTCCACCGAAACCCTAGCCGCCATCTTCTTGAGAGAGCCTTCCCGTGCGACTTGGTGCTAGCACACCGACGTACGGTTGTTCCTTCTCTGGATGTGTGGATATCGTAGAGGCGCTACTGCGATGGTTGTTGTGCTGAGGACGATCCGCGATCTTCACAAGGAACTGCGGAGGTTGCTGGAGGAGACGATTGACTACGAGGACGTTGGACGATCATCTACGACCACTACATCGGCGCGTTCTTCGTCGGACTAGGCTGCTCCGACTCTTCTTCCGCTACACTACGCGTCTGGTTGTAATGATCTGTGATCATCTAACTTGCTTGGCATCCTGATTTACGTGGTAGAAATTTTGAATTGTTGCTAGCGTAGCCTACCCGTATCCCTGCAAAGACTTGTTAGTATTTTATGGCGATAGTCTCGTACGGGCTGAACCCGATGGGTTGGACTTGTCGAGATGCTAGTACAAGGTGGTCCGGGCGGAGGGGCTCGACGCGATGAATATTTACAAACTTCGGAGCTGCATCTGGAGGGAGTTCATCACAGAGGCAACGGCAAATAAAGTTGTGATCAAGGGGATCACCTGCACGAATGATGTGTAGGAGCTCGTCAAGGTGGATGGAAGCGTAGCACGGAGCCAGTACATACAGATTGCTTCCAAGCCCGAGGCGGCCATTTAAAGGAAGCCGATGGTATACGTGAATTTCGTACGCAGGGCGCTGGGCCACCTTGATGATGCCGGGGCCTCTACAAGCGGGCTAATGCAGCCTGAGCCTGAGGACGGCAACACAGATGGGAGACTCGCGTATAATTTTGTGCAAAATGAGGGGGCAAAATCGTGGAGGTCGGCCCGTATTGACTACCACGAGTATCTATCGGACCAGCCTCTCAGGTTGGAGTCTAACAAGGACGACGTCCCAAACTCGGATGGTAGCGACGATGATGCACACCAGGCTGGTGGTCTAACCGAGGGCATTGTGTCATCGGAGGTGCCTTACGTGGCATCGAGACTTGATGATACCGCGGTGCATTAGTTTAGTGGTAATTAATTAGTTGTAATTAGTTAGCTTAGTGGTAATTAATTATTTGTAGTTAGTTTAGTTATTTAAATTAGTGGTAATTAATGGCATATTAAATTAGTGGAAATTAACTACTCGTAATTTATTTCGTGGTATTTAACGAAACAGGCATGCACCCTAGGTGACGTAGGGGAAGGCTCTCGGACTCGATGGAATAGCAGGACATGAACGACTTTGACTTACGAAATCATAGAAGGGGCAGTGGCATAGATGATACATAGGATATTCATTGTGAATTTATCGGTTCAATGTGGATGATATTTTTAATAATGTATTGTACTACAGGCTAGATAGGCTTATACATGAACCAGCTGAGGGAAATGTGTGACGTGCAGATCATATAATGATGTACCATAGCCTTCGAAACGCACACAAGTCAGAGGCTATAGTACATTGTTATATGATCTAAATGCCACGTATTTCCCTCAGTTGGTTCATGTATAAGCTTATCTAGCCTGCGGTACAATACATGATTACAGAACATCATCCACATCAAACTGATAAATTAACATAGAGTGTCCTATTTGATCGGGGTACATGTCATAATACCCCTCCTCTTTCATCCAGATTGCAATAACACCCCCTCATCTGTCATGCAATGTTTGCTTAATTGAACCTCTTAAATTGAAAAAAGAAACCTTGACGGAGTCATGCCATGTAAATATTAATTTATGTACAACTATTATTATGCTAGTCTCGTGTTTCGATATCTCTTTTTTGCGTGCAAACTGTGAGACTCGGGGTATTTAGCTTGTAATGCTTAGCCTTCCATTGACTTTGGCATCACAAACAAAATATCTCATGCCTCGGAAAAATGTATACTTCCCAAAATTACAGTATACACACCCTTTTACAAAACAATGCATCAATTCCATACAAGTGCATACAACCGAACTAAAACTTTACAAGCAAAAGACATACATAATAGTTATTATAAAAGGGACCAACCGGTCACAAAAACAAGCTAAAGAGCTAGAATAAACAGCGGAAACAAAATGCCATAAGATGGCTATAAACAAGAGCCAACCGATTTGCCACACACCCACAAGGCAATCCGATCGGGCCGCCAAGCTAGTCGTCCACACCGCAGCAAAACTCACAAAAGTCGATCCCTTGGGATCAACCTCCTCTGCAATAATTAAGCAATGCAAATGAGCACAAAAAATGTACTCGCAAGACTTACAAGTAACAAACCTAGATATTACTACATGCAGGCTTTAATCAAATGAGAAGGCTAAAGGTTTATTTTCAGCATAAAACAGATTTTATTTGCAATAAGTAATAGATTGAAGGCAGTTTTAACAATCTAATTTTTATTTGTTCAATTAACAGCGAGACAATAAGTAATAATCATAAAGACATCCTAGAGATAACTAACCCAATAGCCATCACAACAATAGCATGAATTACCCATTCGTACCACCCACATCAAGTTTTAATTAAAAGGTTGTAGTCTAGTCCTTGCACAACCTTACCAAGCATGTCCATAACCTAGGACGAGGCTATTCGAATAGTTTGAACCCTGCAGGGGTGTACCAATGTACCCACACTTCAGACCGCCTTTTTGCCAAGCTATTAAGCACACTTCCTTTGGTATGTCGGCACAGCTAAGTCCTACGAGACATTTCCAGTGGATGGTAATAATTAAGAGTCGCACGTATGGGGGGTTAACCCTTAGTGATCTACCGACGACGAAGATCACAAAGACCCATACGAAGAGTAGGATACACCAGCCCAGCCGTAGCAACTGCGGGTGCTCCCATCCCCTTTCCCAACGAACATTTTTCTCTATCACTACCACCAGCGACTCATTAATTAATACCTCCCAAAGTACTAAGTCAAGAGAGCTCCCATATCTCTCTAGTGTGGTTAGCACGTAATTATCGCTTGGCTTAGTGACACAAGTAACTCGGTCCTTGATGACCCAGGCACCATTCCAGTCACACTATAAAATCACACCATCATACCAATGTGTCTAAGTCTAAAATATTTTATTTTCAGTTTTAGTTTACACAAAGTAGCAAAGCACAAGGTACTGATCATAAGTAATAACAAGTTTTGTGTGATCAAGGTCATCGACTAAGTCGATAACCGGCTAATTCTACCGGTAACTAAGCATTGCTAAGCATCATATCGTAAAGACATAAAAGAGTATAAATCATTCACCGGGCTCTAATTCACCAGTGAGAATAATAACCTAGGGCAGTGGCAGGGGTGAACAATTTCAGGGAAACAATGCAATAGGATTAGCTACCTCTAAACGGCAAAATTAACTTTGACACAAAGAAGCATGCATACATATTCTTTGCAAACAAGATATTATACTTTAAAAGTAATGGGATCAATATGATAAAATGAAGCTACATCTGCTTGTTTTGCTGTGGATCACTTGGTTGCTGCAGAGGATAACTCTCGTACTCAAAAATTTCTTCGAAACCTATCGCAAGAACGAGAAAATCCAAAAAAACGACGAACACGAAAAATGCTCAAAAACCAAAGCTATCCAAAATCCATGAAATTTACACAACAGGTAGAACATGATTTTAAATGAATTTAGCAAAAAGAATCCTTCAATTTGGACTAAGCATGCAAAAGTTATAGCCTAAACAATTTCAATCTGCAGCAAAATCAAATTTAATTGCTTTCTGTTACTGTTCATCGCACAAATTTTCAGAAAGTTTTTTAACATAAATTTTTTATGGTAGGTAGATAATGACATCCTAAGGACAACAAAAATTAGTTTACTACATTTGGGGTTAAAATGAATTTATTATGATTTTCCTAAGTTATGACACTAGGGCACAATTAATTTCAAAGGCAAAGACAGTATTAAACCTATTCTTCACTAAAGCATATTAATAGAGGAATCTAACAAATTTTAGTTTACTCAATTTGGAGTTACAGGGAATTACTTAGGCATTTTACAAGTTTTACTGAATTTTTAGAGCAATAATTAAAGTTAAACCTAAAACAAATCTACTAACACATTTTTCTCGAACAAAACTACACTCACAATTATTTTTAGATTAAAGCTTAGTTAAAACCAGAATTAACAAAATTTGAATCACCCAAAAAGGAGTTAAAAGGAATTAGTTATGCTATTTTGAAGTTTAATAACATTTTTAGTTGACAAATAAAGCTTATCGGAAATTAAACAAACTTAACTCAAAGGAGAAGACGTGGACAAACGTGGACCGTCGATATTGAATCCCACGGCCCACGCGCACTGATTCTCAGCCGCGCGTGCAGCCCACGTGAAGCCAAACAATGCTCGCCGTTGGATTAGATCCGAAGATCCACAACGAGAGGGAATGTTCGGACTTTTGAACATCTCGATCAATTTTGGGCCGTGGATCTAAAAAGGCATGGCTCAGATCAAGGTTACTGTGAGGACCCCGATTTATTCAATTTGTAATGCTTAGCCTTCCATTGACCCTAGCATCACAAATCAAATAAATCAAGCCTCGAGATATGTATACTTCCCAGAAATGCAGTATACACACCCCATTACAAAATCAAGCATCAATTCCATACACAAGTGCTTACAATAACAAAACTTCATAATTACAACATACTGAACTTACAAGGTTCGGTTTCATACAAAAGGGCCAACCGGCTAAATAACAAGATAAATACAGTGTACGGCGGAAAACAAGAAATTAACTAAATCAAAAACATGAATTAACCATAAAGGAAGTCCCAATGGCTTGCCATAACCCAGTGGCAACCGATCGGGTTGAAACCAAAAAAAGCGGCGTTCTGCGCAAATCTTCCTTACCCAAATCGATCTCACCACCTGCTGTCCAGATTAGTAAATACAAGCAAACAGTGAGTACACGAATGTACTCACAAGACTTACGAGTAGCAAACCTAGTTACTACTACATGCAGGCTTTAATCAAAGGAGAAGGCCCAAAGGTTATTTTCAGCATAAAGCAAGTTTTATTTGCAATAAGTAATAGTTCGAATGCAGTTTGAACAATCTGAATTTTATTTGCATAAATAACAGCGATACCATAAGTAATAACATAAAGACAACCTGGAGATGACTAAACCAATAGCCATCACAACAATAGCACGAATTACCCATTCGTACCACCCATGTCAAGTTTTTAATTTAAAGGGTTGTAGTCTAACTCTTGAAAAGCTTACCCAAGCGTGTCCATAACCTAGGACGAGGCTATTCAAATAGTTTTAACCCTGCAGGGGTGTACCAATGTACCCACACTTCAGACCGCCTTTTTGCCACTAGATGAAATACACTTCCTTTGGTATGCCAGCACGGCTAAGTCCTACGAGACGCTTTCCAATGGAAAATGCTAATCAAGAGCCGCACGTATGGGGGTTAACTCTTAGTGATCTGCCGACGAAATATGGATCACAAGGACCCAAACGTGGAGTAGGAGACACCGGCCTCGGCGGGTGCTCCCCTCCCCACAAACACGTCCATGTTGCATATATTCCATATGCAACCCACCACGCGACTCATTAATTAACACCCTCCAAAGTACTTAGTCAAGAGAGATCCCATTTCCCTCTAGTGTGGTTAGCACGCACAAATTGCCTGGATAACAGGTACTCACAAAATGTTCGGTCCTTAATTGACTCGGGCACCATTCCAGTCACACCCAAAAACACACCATCTTACCATTGTGCCCAAGTCCAAATCATTTTGTTTTCATTTTTAGTTTTTACAAATAAACATAGCACAGGGTGCTGAATCATAAGTACTAATAAGTTTTTGTGTGATCAAGGTTATCGACAAGTCGATAACCGCCCAATTCTACCGGTAACTAAGCATTACTAAGCATCATATCGTAACGACAAATAAAAGACCATAAATCATTCACCGGGCTCTAATTCACCAGTGAGGATAATAACCTATGGCAGTGGCAGGGGTGAACAATTTCAAGGCAATAATGCAATAGGCTTAGCTACCTCTAATCGACAAAATTAACTTTGACACAAGAAGCATGCATACTTAGGTTTTGTAAACAAGATATTAGACTTTAAAAGTAATAGGAGAAATATGATCAAATGATGTTACATCTGCTTGCCTTAGTTTGTTGGAGCTCTGGACATTCTCATGATCACTTCGGTTGCACTCCCGAACCATCGTCATCTAACGAAAAGAAACAACAAAGCAAAAATATCGAATAAACTCCAAAATTCAAAAAGTCTCCAAACTTAAGAAGTTAACACAGAAGAAAGATATTTAATTTTAGATGAATTTAGAGACATAAATTGTTGGACTTGGAATTGATTTGAATTGGTTACAATTTGATGAAGTTGAAATTATGACAATTTGTTTACTGCCAAATAACATACATGTACCACACTCTTGCTTTTCTAAATACCTTGACCCTTTTAGATGGACATACTAATGGCCAGCCACTAAGTGTTTTATTCATTGACCTTTGCATTTGACAAAGTTTTAGTTTACTGAAACTACTAAATGCACTCACCCACTCTCCTCTACTCACAAAACATAAATGAGATTTGGTTGTCTTATGCTAGTTGTGAAAATTCCCCAACCATCCGTGACTTCAAAATGGAAGCTCTTGCTAGCTTAAAGATTTGGATGCCTACTTGACTCCACAAAATTTCTAACTATCATACTGACAAAACTATATATCCTACTGCCAAATTTTAACCTCTACTCTCTCCTGCTCAATTATCTAGCAAAAGCACAATTTCTAAGCTAGAAAGCTACTAACAACTGAATGCCAACTAATTCCAGTATTAAGCTAGACTTTTAACTACTTGAACTAGTCAGGTTATTAATCTCCCAACGATTCCGACAATACAACTCTTTTCCTAAAACACCTCCTTTGCTCCGACAACAGATTATCTAACAGACCCTTGAAGTTTTGACAGCTAACCTTCCCACTAATCAGCCGCACACATAATCTGTCAGATTAGCTCAATACTGTTAAAATCGTTGCCTAACAATTAAATGAATTACTGACGACTCTACCTACACAGTTAAAGGCCTATCTGACCAAACTGAGAAGCCTCAGGATAATATTTAGACAACTAGCAACAGCACAACTATATGAACTTAGTGCTACTACAAACAGACTTCCACTTTCAGATTATCTATTTCCATTGTATGACTTAATTGAGAAACACAAAAATTGTTATTATAAGATGATCTTTGGCATGCGGGTGACATGACAATCCAAGATTTCTCTCTAATCATCTTTTCTTTTAGGACTAATACTTCAGCAAACATAGATATTTGCTCTATGCTGAAAACAGAACTTCGCATTCTTATGGATTTTCAGATCCGGTTGCTATTGAAAAATACTTGCCGATTCACTAATCGAATTAAGACCAACTCTAACTATTGCATTAACAGGATCATTAGCTTACTGACCAGGCTAATTATCTCCAGAAAAATCCTGTCTGTTTAACCTTCAACAACAGAATTTCATTGCCTCGTCAGCTAACTTCTCACTAGATTAAACATTCAATTGTCAATTAGATTTGAGTAATGAATTGACCAACACAAACTTTGCTACCATAAGAGGGTAGATTATACAATTGAGTTCCATTTTTATTAATAGGGAGGAGTTATACAGAGAATGAGTTACAGGACCGACAGGGGAGGCTCGGCCAAGGTTCGACGCCGGCGATGGAGTGGCGTGGAGGCGAAAACGACCACAAAAATGGGTTGCCTGGAGGTCAAGTGGTCTAGGGGAGGTGGCTTTAGGGTTCGGGCTGCACTACGGTGGCGCGGCTAGGGCGAGCGGCGGTCGGCCGTGGAGGTGGAGAGGCGACGGTGGTGGAGAGGAGCAAGAGGGAAATTAGGGCGCGCATGGGCATGAGTACAGTACCTGGAACATGTCAAAGTGGTCGACGAAGATGGGGAGGCACCGAGGTGAGCCGGCGGCGTGAGCGTCGGGCGGCATGGCGGTGTCACCGCGGCGAGGGTCCTGGGAAGGAGGAGTGCAAGAGTGAGTGCTAGGGGATGTTAGAGGAAGGCCTAAGCTTACTCCAGTGGGAAGGAATTGGAGGAAGGGTCGCCGGAGAAGAGGTGGCGGCGATGGAGGCGGCATTGGCCGGAGCCGGGGAAGAAGGCTCATGCGCTACTCCTCGGGAGACCAAAACCCAAATTGTTTGAGGGCTTCGTCTCCTGGAGGTGTGGGGCGCACCGTGACGCAGCAGGAGAAAGCCGGAGATCGCTGGAGGAGCTGGAGGGCTTGGAGGCGGCGCGGCAGGTCCGAGAGCGGCACTCGGAGTGTCGCTCGATTGGGCTCTGGGAAGAGGGGAAATGGAGGGTGAGGAAGATGATGCACCCACTGCTAGGCTCAAATAGGGGCGAGAAACTCGGAATTCCTCGCGAGAACTCGCTTCCTCTCTTCTCGGTGGTGGCAGTGACGGCATTGTCGGCCGGATGCGACAGCGGCATGGCGACGTTAGTCGAAGGCGATCGAGCATTGCGTTACGCATCTTTGGTCGACTGTTGGCGACAGGGAGTTGATGGTGAGGTGACAGAAATGCGGGCGGGCGCGGAGGAAGCGGGCAACCGAGGGCGCGAGCGAGATGGCGGGGGCGGCGTCTGCGCGGGGAAGAAGACAAGCGGGCCGGCACGGACCTACCAGTCGGCGGCACAAGGAGGGCCTGGTCGGGTTTTATAACGGGTGAAACGGTCACTTAATCCGGGCCGTCGGTTTCCAAATGAATGGCTGAGATGGAGAGTTGCGCTCGGAAGGTCCGATTGTCTTCTAAGATCTTGACCGTTGGATTCAGATCCAACGGTCCAAACGAGCTGGTGCTTTGGGGTGGTCCGGATGTTCCTCGCGAACGTGGGCCGCCCGATTAAGATATGACGGTTAGGATGCGAGCGGGAGCTGAGTGGCTCGGGCGCGGGTTAGGTGGTTCGACCGAGTCGTGTTGGCTCGGTCGGACCAGAGGTCGGGTTCGGTCGGGGTTGGGTCCGAGCCCAAGGAACAGTGCAAGGAGGTTTGACTGGGTTTTAATTCAAAGCTCCTACTTTGACCGAGCTTCAAAATATAGCAAATAACTTTCAAAAATTCTGGAATTTTTCAGGGAGGTTCCTAGGGTTACTAAGTGACCAAATAAAATTTTAAACTTCACTGTTCACGACTTAATTGCTTATTTTGAATTCAAATTTATAAAGGTTATAGAAGCAAGTTTGAATTTTCTGTGGATTGAATTTAGCTCCAAAAATTTGGGAAAAATTATATTTATTCATGAAAATTATTATAAGATTTAAATAAATTATTTCCAGAGTTTTGATTGAAGTAAATTCTTCCCAAAATTATTTTAAGTGCTTGCTCTCGATGTTGACTTTCAAATTTCTAATTTGACTAATTGTTTTAGAATAGCAATTTATTTCTAGAATTTGTGAACTTTTGAAGGTGGGTTTATAAGGTGATACAGAACCTAGGAAAAATACTTCCAGGCACTGCTCACAAGTTTTTGTTTGTATTTTAAATTCAAACATGCAAATCAAATGAAAACCAATATTCTCCAAAACTCCAGAAAATTTCAAACAACCATAAGAGAGCAGATGAAACCCAATCAAGGTATTCTCAGATTTGAGTTCCGTGGTGTTTTCAAAATAGAAATTTAGTTTGTAGTTACAAACTCGAGAATGCATATTTTCAAGTTTGAATTGGAAAAAGGAGGATGGGATTTCCAAGGTTAATTGCTATTTCCCATAATCAAAAGACTTTCGACAGAGGGTTTAACCCCACTCCGATCTAAGTTTCAAAATCTTGACAAACTTTTCTTTTGTTTGAAAATTTTCATTTCTAGGTTTTGAAAGACCAGGTTGTAACCTATTTGCTTAGCAACAAAAAGTTTTAAAAAGGTCCAAAATTTCATAAATGCACAGTAGATGCATAGCTAATCAAACTTAAGGATTTTGGGCTGTTACAGTTACCTTCGGAGGTTCGAAAGTTCACGAGATCTGAATCGCAGATCTAGAAATGAACGGTAAAAGGGGATTGGAGCATTTGAACTCTGAACGCGCCGAGGAGATCTAGACCGTTGGATCTAGATCTAACGGTTTAGAGCTGCAGGGGAGGTCCTAAGGTAAATATCTAAAAGCGATGAGGTCCTGGACGGCTCAGATCTCCATGGGGAGGTCCTGAACGGTTAAGATCTCCACGAGAGGCCCTAAATGATAGAGCTAAAAGGGGGGAGGTCTTGGACAGCTCAGATCTCCATGGGGAGGTCCTGAATGGCCAAGATCTACCCGAGGGTGGTCTGGACGGTTAAGATTTACAAGGAGGAGGTCCTGGAGGTTTTCTTTACAAAAGACCAAGGGGTGATCTTTTGCAAAGAGGACCCCAAAGGAGGTATTGAGGGTTGTTTTTGCAAAAGCAAAATGGTGGTGGTCGTGGCTTACGACAACAGACGAAATACGTCCAGCACGACTTTTCGACGGCTTACCGGCGCTACGAGCCACGGCGGAGCCAACCAAGGGCACGACCAGGTTCACAATAGCAACGCACACACCCAGGTGGCACTTACGATCACGCCGTAGGTCTAGAACGGCGGCGAGCCAGAAAACGGCGGTGATGCAAAACACGGCCGAAAACGAAAAGGAGCTCAAGCGGTCCAAAGGAGCAGGTGCCAAGCTTCTAGGGACTACTTAGAAGGTTACCTTAGCACAGAGAGGTCCAGAGAAGGATAGAGGAGCTCCGGCGACGTAGGACCTTGCCGGCGCCGAAGAAGAAAAGTGGAGCTGGCGGCCTGAGCAAAAAGAACAAAACCGCGTGGTAGGGTTAGCTTCATTAGAGCTCATAGATGGTCCATGAGCATTTAATTGAGAAATGAAGCACCTTACCGGAGTTGAGGAATTGGATTAGGGGAAATGCTTAAGGTAAGGAGAGGCTCAAAAAGACCTAAAAGAATTTGCAATTGAACCACTAGAGCACTGGTGGCAATGAAGAGCTTCACTGGTCCAATAATGGCAAAAAGGGGCTCTATGGTGTTTTGAGCTCAAAAACACAAAGAGGGCTAGGGTTTGCAAGGGGTGCGGAAAGGAGAACAAAGGAGGCTCAATGGCTATTTATAGTCGAAGGAGTAAGGAAGAGAGCAACGACAACTCCACGGTGGTCAAGCCTGCCATGGACACACTTAGGAGATAGGAGCAAGTAGGAGGAGGACTTTGGGGGGGGGGGGCGAAAGGTGCTGGTGCACATTAAATGATCATCGCAAAGAGCCGTTGAAGGACTCCATGTAGGTGGCAAGGCACTGCAAACCCTCTCCATGGCACCCTAACACACACGCACGTGCGCGAGAGGAAGAAGTCTTGGCGGTTGGATCTAAAATGGACGACCAAGATTGTTTGGGCCATCCGGAGGTCCAAACAGTACAAGTGATCTGGATCATTTGATTGGCATCCAACGGTCCACCACATATGCGCCCAAGTCGCCCAAGTTGCTCAAGCCCAAGAGAAGTTAGGCGGTTGGATCAAGTCAAGTGGCTCGGGTCCGACTTGAACCCAATAGGACCTGACTAGGGTTTTGAAAAACAGCTGAAACTTTGAGGGATATTTAGAGGTAGCAAACTAACTCAAAAAATTCTGAAATTTTTACAGGAGCTTGCTGACTTTAAGATTGACCTTATGTAAAATTTCCAGAGGTTTTTATGCAAAGCATTTTTCTCTATAAATTATGCAAGGTTTGTTCTAGGGTTTGACCAAGAGTCAAAATGGTTTGACTGTCTCTAAAATATTCAAACAACTTCTAAAAATTGTGAAATTTTCCAGAGGGGTCACCCAACCAAGGAAAAATATTTCCAGGGAGTTGAACACAAGATTTTCAACAAGGCGTTCATGACTTTAGTCAACTGGGAGATTTAGGTTTTTGATTTCCCACAATTCCTTTACAAGAATTACAGAAAAGTTCAAAAACTTCAAGATGCAAGAAAAGTTTTAAATTCTACACATTTTCTTACATTTGAAACACAAGCCAAGACTTGGGATGTTACACAAACCGCGACCACATGACAACACACTGCGATGCTTACTTTTCAGAGTGACAACACTAGGTAGCTTTGCGCAGCGATGTGACCCAACGAGTCAGCTTTGCCCAGTGATGTGACCCAATGAGTCAGCTTTGCGCAGCGACGTGACCCAACGAGTCAGCTTTGCGCAGTGACGTGACCCGACGAGTCTCCTTAGGGCTGCTGCCTCGCGGACGCGGATTTCCTTCAACCGAATGACAACAGCCGTGTACGCAGGGTCGGCTCGGCATATAAGTACCACTCCTTCCACGTCAGGTTCTCCTACATCCAGACTTCAACACAATCTCGCTCAGATGGAGAAGCACTGGGAGGAGATCCGCGAACTCGCAAGAGCTGCTGCGGCCCTGGAAGAACAAAGGGAGCATGCCAAGAGGGGACCTCCCCATAATAACGCTACCCCCCGTAGCAGCAACCCCTACCAGAACATCCCAACCGAGCATTTGCCGTAACCCCTCCCTAGGAGGAGACACCGCCCCTCTGTTGGTGCAGGATACATGCAAGTTCTTCAAGTCTAAGCAGCGGCTCAGCCTGGGCATGCGTTACTGGGGTTGCGCGAACTACTCCGGGAACTATCCCGACTGCCGTTGGGACACAAGCCGCTATCGGCAACCGGTAAGGACCAGTTACAATGTGTTCTCTTACTATTTTTCTTTCAAAGTTTGCACTAACAACTTCTCCCGTCTACCAGTAGTCTCCAGACCCGCTATGTAGCTACCGCAAGTGGACTCTCGACTACGAGGAGTGAGATGCCAAGAGGGACCACGAGAGGAGGGAGAAGAAGTGCCACAACAAAGAGCACAATGAGCATATCTGGCAGGAGACATAAGCTCATCTCGAGGCGTGCAAGCACAGGGAAAGCGAGGCTCGCGAGAGGGAGCGCGAGAGAAAGAGGAAAATGGCGACCAAGGCCAAGGCAGCCAGCAAGGAGTCAACACCGAGCTCGTAAGGAAGAGCAAATAGCCCCAATCCATGTAGTAAGTTGGGCCATTCAAGTAGTCCTCGGTCCTACCTACCATGTTTTTTTACTATCCCTTGAAGGCATGTATACTTACATGGTTCAAATGCTAGCGAGGATGACTAAAGCAATTAGCCGAACCATCATGCCATGTGATCACGTGTAACATGCTTATGTCTGTGGACTGTAATGTAGTTCTGGTTCCGTGCCTTCCACTTTACCTTCAGTCGATTAGCAGTCAACTGACCTTTGGGTTTCTCGAGACCCAGTACATGTCGTCATCAAAATCTCTACTGGCCATCTCATCGGCCAAAGATCGTTTTCCAGAAATAGAGAAAAGTATAGCATATTTGGAATATCCCACAACCTCTTCTAGACCGCTAATATACCGTGCTGTCAACACATGTATATATCACCAAAATGTAACCTATGATGTTTATATACAAGCACGTCTCCAGAAAGCAACTAAACAAATCAATTTTTCTCTACTCTTATAGGAAATTGGACTTCATGACGATGTGACAATGAATGATCCAAACATTCCTATGTTGCGCCATATTGTATATCGCCATCTCTAATAGAGTCGCAATGTAGCTTTTTTCCCATACATTTCAAGCCACATGAAACCCTAATTTCTGAAACCTAAAATCCTAATCTTCGCGACCTAAATCCATCATTTTTGAGACATATAAAATTATCAAAATATTACACAATCAAGTGCATTGGGTGAGGATCCTTCAAAATAATATTCAAAATTTTTGGAGCTCATTTTCTATATTTATAAATTCATACAAATAGTACACTTATATGAAATTGCAAGAAAAATTATGGAGGAATAAAATTATGGAAAATTTACACAAGCAAGTACACTGTGCCAGGAGGTTCCATATAAAATTTCATAATTTTTTAACTCATTTGCTATATTTTAAAAACCCTACAAAGAGCGTCGAAATTGTCCTAAATCTAAACCCTAATCCATCTGAAACCCTAATGCATGTCCGTGACACGTGGCAGCACGGGGCGTCACTGCACGGCAGCCGTGCGCCAAGGCCACTGCACGGCCGTCGTGCGGATAGGAGGTACGTGGCGGCCTGAGGTGCATTGCCGCACGACCGCCGTGTGGCATGGGGCTATTTGCAAAAAAAAATTTGGAGACGGCCACTTTTGTAAATACGTGGCGAAAACGAGCCAATACTGCCAAAAATTAGTCTTCAGAGCGATTGTTACATACTTACATGTGAATACACAGGTAAAGTATATATACCATTAGTGCGCATTGAATTTTTTGCTGTATTGGCAACTTTTCGCTGCGTATTTACAGGAATGACCACCTCTGATTTTTTTTTTTTGCAAACATAGCCACCTGTCGCACGACCATCGTGAGGTAACGCCCCTCAGCCTGTGTAACATCCCAATTTTCAAGGCTTTTTGAAAATTTTCAAAATAAAAATAACCATTTGGTTTTGTTGAATTTCTAAAGCTTAACTTAAAATTAAAATGAATAAATCAAACTTCAACTAATTCAAAATTTGGTTTGTCTTAAGTTTATTGGAGTTCTCTGGTCTTTAGAAAACCCCTTTCTCTGTTCGCTCAGTTTTCCCGTTGCTCCTCCCCCTCAGGACCTCCTCTTGGTCACGACCACCCCCTTAGTCACGACCACCCTCTTAGTCACGACCACCCCCTTGGTCACGACCACCCTCTTAGTTTCGACCGGCTCCGCCTGTCAGTTCCCTACTCACCTTCTTCTTCCTCTCGTCGCATTACGGTTGACACGAAAGTCTTCGCGCATTAAATGCAGTTGTGTCGCATTAAATGATGTCGCCTCCACTGTGACTATTTCCTCTTTGGTCTCCTCCCCTACCTGCCCCAATCCCCTCCCTCACCTACCGACCGTGCGCCCATACCGCGTCGCTGTAAATCAAACCGCTCCATCTTGTCGCCTGGTCTTCCCCCTCCTTACGCTATAAATAGAGCACTGGGGAGACTCAGCCTCCTCTTGTTCTTTCCCCAGCTCGCCCTCTCTAGCTCCGGTCGCTGCGGTTTTTTTGAAGCCCCGAGCTCCGTAATCGGCCACCGTGCACCACCTCCCGGTTCTCATCGCACCAGTGCGGCCCCTCTTCCACCCGCATCTTTTGGTAACCCAGAGCTCCTTGAAGAAATCCCCCCTCACTCTGTTTTAGTTTTGTTTCACAGGAGCCACTGCTTTCCCTTCCTCCTCCGTCCCGGCTGACCCATTCACCGTCGGCCTCCTTTGCCCTCAGCTGCGAGCTTCCTCGCTGTCGTTTCGCCATCCGCCGACCCCCATCGGTCCCTCTCTCTCTCGGTTCTAGTGAGTTCTCCGTACCATGCTTTCTCTTATTCTTTTGGTCAACTTCCCGTGCCATGTTCTCTTTCCCCCCTTCTCTTTCGACCGCTGTTGAGTAGTCGAATTCCCCTTCTCTTTCGACCGCTGTTAAGTAGTCGAATTCCCCTTATCTTTTAACCGCCGTTGAGTAGTCGTATTTTCTCTTACGACCACGTTGAGTTGTTGTATTCCTCTTACCACCACGTTGAGGAGTCGTATCTAGGGGTGAAAACGGATCGGATAGTTTCAGCCGTCCGGACAAAGCGGATTCGAATGTCTCGGATCGGATTTTTCTCGGATAGTTTTGGATCGGAAGCGAATCGGATTTTTCGCTTAAGCGAGCGAATCGCAGAGGCATGCTATCCGCGGATACGGAAGCGAATACGGATTATCCGGATAAGGCGAGTCCGGATATCCGATTCGCCCAAAAGAGATTTCAGCCCAAAGAGAAAAGGGATTTTAATTAATTTTCAATTTCAAAAATGCAACAAATCAAATAATCTTTTAGAAAATAGCAAATAGAGTTCAAAAATCCTAGAAAAATCACAGAAATTCCTTGAATTATTTTTAACTTAATAAAATTAATTTCAACTTAAAGTTGGTTTTATTTTTGTATATAAATTATTTTAAATGTCTAAAAATAGGAAAAACCTTTTAAATTCAATAAATTAATTAAAATTTTCATTTTCACTTTAAATCCAATAAAAAACCAGAAAACTCAATAAATTTTATTTTTTATATTAAAAACTAGGAAATTAAATAATTGACTTTATATTTTTATTATTTTTCCTTTTTAACCAGAAAAACTCTTTTAAATCTCAGAAAATCAAATAAAATAATAGCTTTATTAATTTTATTTTTGGTAACATACTTTGGGATATTACAGTCATTTGTGTATAGATTAACCATCCAGTCTAATCGATGTTAGTGTGAACTAAATTTTATGTATATGATGAACTAAGTGTGAATGCGTGATGACTTTGTGAGTCACGACTTATGAGCTAAATATGGTAAACTAAGTGTTATATTTGTGATAAACTAGTTAATATAACTTGCTAGTGCCAATGTTATGTGTGGTTGCTGAAAATATGAACAATTCATGAATGTTTACATCAAATAAATTAGTTATATGTTTTCGTTAATTTCTGGCACACAATTTAAGGGGTTTTTATGTTCCGAAAAATATCTATGACCGTATTCGTTTCGATTCGTATTCGCTCCGTATTCGTATTCGATACTATTCGTATTCGTATTCGTATTCGTATCCGGGGTATTCGTATTCGCATCCGGATCCGGGAAAAAATATGAAAACAAATATAGCAAAGCCATTATCCGTCCGTTTCCGATCCGTTTTCACCCTAGTCGTATCCCCTCTTACGACCACATTGAGTAGTCGTATCCTATCTTCTGACCAGCTAAACCTCCTTTCGTGAGCTCGTTCTCCTTCATTCGAGTTCCGATTTGAGTGATTCAAGTTTCTAAATCCGTCTAATTTCTATACCTTTCTTTTGGCTCTAGTTTGATAGTTTCTTTGGAGTTTATTTGGAGTTGTCTTATTTACTTGGCTCTTTTCGCACGTATAGATACCAACTTCTCTAAAGAATTTTTGGAACCGTCTGCCGAAGCCACTCAAACCTTCAACGAAGGCAAATCGTAGACCTTTGATCATGTCGTACCCAGTTTACAAAATTATATTATTTTATATCAACATGCATGCCTAGTTGTATAAAAATAGTTTTTGGAGTAGTTAAATACCTACTTGGTAATATGACTCCTTGAATAATTATGAACGACATGTTGACATGTACCCTTAGACAACATAGGTTGGGTAATCCTAGTTAGACATTATTGTGATACCAACATGGGTGCGTATTATACTTAGTCATGCTTTAGTTATACGATGCCTCTCGATCACATGACTCAATGATGACAAATCTGACTAAGTGAATATAGAATTGTAGCATATGTTGCCGCTATTATCAAAATTTGTTGTACCATGACATGGGTTGCCAATTGGTCGGGTTGAACCGAAAATGATTTTTGCTCGGACGAGTGGTCGGTGGTAAAGGTGGGTGCCAGAAGCACATTGGGATGAGGTAGTCTCGCCTGAGCAACCACTAAGGACTTAACTTTGTGCGCCATTAATCTGGGCCATACCGTGCAACCACAAGTCCATTTATAGGGTGGACCTGACCAACTAATTATCAATATTTTGAGTCAGTTCTGTTTGAGTTGATCCGCGACGCAAGAGAGGGCCTGCATGGCGAAACCTTAGCGAGCGTGGCGCAAGAGGAGATTTGTGCGGCGAAACCTTAGCGAACGTGGGGCAAGAGGGAGCCTGTGTGGCGAATCCTTAGCGAGCAGAACCAAGTCAAAACGGAGCTTTGTAAAAGCCTTGTGATAGTCTCTCCTTGATTCACATGTCTAAGAAAACGTGTTTTTTATCAAGCGACTATCTCTTGTGGGTCAAGCTGTACAACCTCTGCAGAGTGTAAAACTATTTGAATAGCAGTGTCCTCGGTTATGGACAATGCCTGGTGATTTCACACGAGGGGTAGATTTTCTCAAAATTGTGTCTTGGTTGGTTACGAGTGGTTTGGGAAGTGAACTAGGTGTTCACGAGTGGTTTGGGAAGAAACTTATTTAGTTATGTATTAATCTTTTAAATTATGCTTTCAATCTACTTACTGTAATTACTGTCAATACCGCTCTCTGCAAATTAACTGTAAAGCTATCCTTGTCAAGCCATGCATGAATACTATTTGTATACTGTTCCCTATGGCTTGCTGAGTACATTCAAAGTACTCATGGCTTTATGCCCTCTGTTTGATCAGCTGAGGAGGGAGAACCAGGGAACTCAGAATTCTATGAAGAAGAGTAATTCGACGACCTTGCGAGCTAGGCCGCGTCCTCCATTCGATTGCCTATAGGCATGTCGAATGGTTTCCACGAGATGTTTTGTTTTCCGCTGCTTGTAACCTCTTGGTGTTGAGCCCTGCATGGTAACTCTATAAAAACCTTGATCATGTGGTCTTTTGCTACTATTAATATTAATTTATCTTCTTCATCTTTAGTTTGTTGTATGGATATGATTTCATCTTTGTTGCGACTATGTGAGCTAGTCACTGATCATGGGACTAGTTCGGTTGGCACAGAGGGTCTCGGGGTTCCATACTTGGGGTCCCGACAGCCTAGCATGTGCCTCGTTGCCTCACAGTCACCGTGCAGCAACCATTCATGCATGGCCACCGTGCGACAACGCAGCCACATGTCCGGGATTAGGTTTAGGCCGACATTAGGGTTTAAGCCAATTAGGGTTTCAACGTTGTTTGTAGGAATTTTAAAATATAGCAAATGAGTTCAAAAAATTATGAAATTTTATATGAAGCCTCCTGACACATTGTACTTGCTTGTGTAAATTTGGCATAATTTTATTCATTCAGAATTTTTTTGCAATTTCATATAAGTGTATTGTTTGTATGAATGTTAGTGTCGTAAGTCGAAGCCGTTCATATCCTGCGATTCCATGATGTAAGTACACTGTAAAGTGAAAAACGTAACATGATGTAAATTCTATATAACTCACGTCGTCGATACATTAAATTACAACACCGAATAATGACTAGACGAGCTCGGTCTGTTGGGACAATCCTTCATTGAGTGCTCAGGAGTCTTGCATATCCTGCACTTGATTGTGCAGCTAATACTGGTACGTTGGCTGGCATCCATGTCATTCCGGAAGTGCCGCATCTACCGTCGTCCCTTCCCTATTGTCTTCAAGGCCGTGTTTGGGCCCCATTGCACCTTGTTCGACCAAAGAGAAGGGACTATTTCTCCAATTCAGGAGCGTGGCCATGAATCCACACCAAGAAACTAATGGCACTGCTGGGTTGCTACCCCTCCAGTACCTCCGGAGTGGACTCTCTTGTATGCCTCGTAGTCCGGTGCTCGAGGTCTCTCCAGATGGGATCAAACTTCCGCCTCTGGTTCTGCAGACACAATGCTTTGAACGTCTTCATAACTGCCTGACTATGGAACCACGTGAACAAGTTAGATGCAAGATGCCTCATGCACCACCTGGATTGCAAGTCGTTCCACTGGTGAGGGGTTCCATCCCATGCTGCATGGTGTTGATGGTTGCCAACAATCCAGCATTGCGGTCTGTGATTAGGCATACGTTGCGCCGGTCTCCCACCACGCCTGTCTTCATGTTCGCTAGGAACCTCAGCCACCTGGATGTGTTCTCACTCTTCACAATGGCAAATGCAATCGGGAGAAGTTGGTCATTCGCGTCGGTCGCAACCGCGGTGAGGATGGTGCCCTTGTACCAACCCGTGAGGAAAGTGCCATTCGTCGTTAGCATGGGATGACAAAACTTGAAGCCCCCCATGGCCTGAGTGAAAAACCCAGAACACTTGGTCTAGTATGAAGCGGTTGGACCCTTTCTCAGCATCTTCACGGTCAAGATTGTTTACATATGTGCCGGGGTTTGATTCAGCAATCTGGTGAAGCAACCTCGGCACAAGGTTACATGCCTCTTTGTATGTCCCGTACATAGACTCGATGACCTTCTGCTTGGCTCGTCGGACCTTGCTATAGCTGACTGGATAGCCAACCAGATTTGCGACTTCTGACATCAACATCTTGGGGGAGACAAACACGTTTGCCTCAACTAGGTGCGTGATGAGGCACGCAATATATGTGGAAGTCACGTTCCGATGGTACCGCAATGGGTCGCTAAGCTCGCAAGTGTGGTCGATCATCGCCTTGCCCGTGAAGACCGAGTTGAAGATCTTTGCTCGGTGAGCGCTGACCTTGCCAAGGCAGCCTTCCACTACGCACTTCACTGCATACTTTCCTAGGTTGGAACGGTGCACTTGGTACACATGGATGATGGACAAGGCGTATCGTGCTATAGCTTGTTGCACGGCCTCCTTACTAGGAAAGCGCTGCCCAACTAAGAGGGTGTCAGCATCAAAACCCCAGTAGGAGCCTTCTTCTTGTGGTAGTACGAACGAACACGCTGTGATATCATCAAGTCTAGATGCCACGTAGAGCGCCTCCGATGACACAACTCCCCCGTTGGAACACCAGCCTGGTGTGCGTTCTCATCGCCACCATCCGAGCTTGGATCGGCGTCCTTGTCAAACTCCAACCTAAGAGGCTGGTCTGGTAGATACTTGTGGCAGTCAATGCGGGCGACCACGACGATTCCGCCCTCTTATTTCGCACAAAATTATGCGTGGGACAATCCTCCGAGGTAGCACAGAACCTCCCAGGCAACACATTCAGTGCTGCCGTCTTCAAGCTCGGGCTGCGCTTGCCCGCTTGTAGAGGCCCCATCATCATCAAGGTTTCCCAGCGCCCTACGTACGAAATTCACGTACACCACTGGCCTCCCGTTAATGGTGCCTCAGGTTGAGAGGCAATCTACATGTATTGCCTCCAAGCCATACTTCCATTCATCTTGACAAGCTCCCACACATAATTCATGCATGTGATCCTCTCGATCACAACTTTCTTTGTCGTTGCCTCCGTACCGAACTCCCTCCGGATGCAACTTCAAAGCTCGTGAATAGTCATCGCGTCGAGCCCCTCCGCCCGGACTACCTTGTACTAGCATCTCGATAGGTCCAACCCATCGGGTCCGGCCCGTACGAGACTTCGCCATGAAACACATACAGGTCTTGCATGTTCAAAATTACCTAAAGCCACAACAACCCCATCTGTAGTACATATGTGTAATTAAGTACGACAATTTGCATGCAAGTGATGGATTACATATGTGAAATTAAATACAATTAATTAATTAATTACCAAAAATTCTGAAAAATTGTTGGTAATTCGTTACTACCACGCTTACCACTATTAAAGCACATGTTCATTGCCACCTAATTACTTACAACTAACAAATTTGTACTGAATGAGTTATGCCTGACTAATTGCTACTAAACTAATCTATTACCAGCAAAGTATGTAATTACAACTGATTATTTAGCTCTAAACTAACTAATTACCACTAAATAAATTACTAGTACTTCATTTCCACTAATTTAATATGCCGTAATGACGACTACTAAACTAATTACAACTAATGAATTACCACTAAACTAATTAATTACCTCTAAACTAACTAATTATGACTGATTAATTACCAGTAATTCATTTCCACTAAGTTAATATGTCATAATGACGACTACTAAACTTATTACGACTAATTAATTACTACTAAACTAAAGAATTACCAGTAAACTAACTAATTACCACTAAACTAACTAATTACGACTAGCTGACTAAGACTGATTAACTACGAGTACGGTAATAACGACAGAAGCATCCGACAGATTACCTACCCTTTGGGGGAAAGCTATTAAAACAAGCCGAGCGACGAGCAACGAGTAGCAAGCAAATACTTAATCTCTAAAATAATTTAATTATGTTACGTTCTCTGAGTTCTCAGCGACGAGCGCTAGAACGAGAAGAGAAATGCAATTGGGATGAGCGGAGAGTGACTATGGGAGTTCGGTATTTAAAGCCGAGCGAAGGAGGAGCCGCGGTGTTGGCGCCGGAGATTCTGGACGAGGCAACAGATGTGCGGAGGAAGAGGATGGACTGTGGAATTAGGGGGAGGGGCCTGGGCTTCGGAGCATCTCCCAACGACAACTGCGAGTTTTTTCGGTTTGTTGTACACAGTGTGGAACTAATTGTATCGTAATTCCATACATTCCAAGTCACATAAAATCATAAAACCCTAATTTTTAAGAACTAAATCCTTTATTTTTAGACAATTCCAGAACACATATAAAATTATCGAAATATTACACAATCAAGTCCAATGCGTGATAAGCCTTCAAAATAAAATTTATAATTTTTGAAGCTCATTTTCTATATTTACAAATTTGTACAAACAATACACTTATATGAAATTACGACAAAAATTATGAACGAATAAAATTATGCCAAATTTACACAAACAAGTACACTGTATCGGGAGGCTCCACATAAAATTTCCTAATTTTTGAAACTCATTTGCTATATTTTAAAATTCCTACAAACAGTGCCAAAACCCTAATCGGCTTAAACCCTAATTTTGGCCAAAACCTAATCCTGGACACATGGAGGCGTTGCCGCACGGTGGCCATGCATGAACGTTCATGCACGGCCGCCGTGCATGAACGGTTGCCGCATGGTGGCCGTGAGGCAACGGGGCACGTGGCGGGCTGAGGGGCGTTGCCTCACGACGGCTGTGCGGCAGGTGGCTATTTTGCCAAAAAAATCGGAGGCGGTCATTCCTGTAAATACGCCACAAAAAGGTGCCAATATGGCCAAAAATTCATGTGCATTCCATGCTAGGAGACGTATTTGTTTGACATACATTATCTTTATCTTAACTTCCTAAAAAGAACATAGTGGTGGTGAGTGATGTGTTCTTCGCATTCCCCTTCAATCCTCGCAAGTCACAACCCCCATCCCCTCAAGAAATCGTGTGCCAACATCTGAACCCGGCCTCGTCGGTTCAAATAAGCAATTCCTTTGTCCAATTTTATTCTTTGATAGGCATTGTTGTTTTGTGGTTGTTTTTCGTCAATGCACCCTGTGAACACAAAGTTTGTCGCTAATGAATTGTACTAATTCTGCCTACAAGATGTCCGGGAGAAAATGAAGTTCACATTGAAGCCTTATGAGCTGTTGCTTGGGGAAAATGCTGAGGACAACAAGCAACGGCTTTCTTCGTGCTAGAATCCCTTCTAATCAAGACAGCGATAGAGCGGCCTTGGACTTGAACTGAGGATTCAGAAATATTTGATTTAATTGGTCTTCTGCATGTAATGCAAGTGATGCTGCTCTCACTTTTTAAGCTTTATATCTGCTTCAAAAGAGTTTATTAATCTGCTCTGGATATATGTTCTAAAAATAATGCTTTGGGTTATACAGATAAAGAATTATTTGACGGTGTTAAATAGAATGAGTTCGGTCAAGCGATTGCTTACTCTTTATGCAATTTGTTACAAACCAATCCTATTGTCATTTCACTAATTTCTTGATTTCCCTTGTGTGGTAAACATCTTATCAGATTCAATTACAAATAATTAAAGTTTTATTATTTGTTCCCTCGACGTGGAGACGTAGCCAAGGGTGTGACGTAAGACGAACACAGTGCTGGAGGCGTGACGCGGTTTACAATGGAGCTCAGCCAGGTGTCTTAACGAGTTGACAGCATGGCGCAAGCCAAGCCAGGCAACGATGGTGCCACGTGTTGGGGTAATATGTTTTTTACTGGCTAAGTTTTTTATGTCTTCTGTTGAAAATATTTGCATTGATGTCATACTAAGCAACATTCACATAACTGCCCCCCAAATCACAAAAACGGCTCAACGAGTCTTCGGATAACATGGGGAGGTCCAGCTACTGCTAAAAACCATATCTCCGAAGGATAAGCCCCTAACAGAATGTAGAACAAGCAGCAACATACTCATATTTTCTTGCACCCTCTCTGTATCAAAGCTCAACCAGGCGTCGTGCCGGAGCCAAGGTTGTGCTGTAGGCTGAGGCACTGAGCATGACAATACATGGGGAGACACGACACAGGTTGGCACGTATCTCAATAACAACGGCTCAACGTGCTAGAGTAATATGTTTTTTATCCATAGCAAAGCACGAGCACTTAGCTAGTCTTTACTATGCTTAGTTAGTCTTTACTATTATAAAAGAAGCACTTGGTGGTGGTGGTGAGTATGTCATCTACATCCCTACTTCTTGAGTTGGTGGGATCTTTTACGAATAAATATGTATAACATGCATATGCTATTATAAGGATCTTCTATGGACATTTAAATCATCAACACATGTGGTTTGTGATAAAACTTTTTGTGGTTTGTTAATAGGATACGGATTATGTATACAACTTTAGATGTAAGTATAATTACCCTATGTATATTGGTTTTTCAAGTTTAGAATTTTTTATATAAGTTTATTTGAGATCCGTTGCAACGCATAGGTACTCGGTTAGTACCGTACGTAGGTTTATTTGAGATCTGTTGCAATGTACGGACACTCAGCTAGTACCGTACATACATCTTGCAATGGCAGAGCCAAGAGATTTGTAAAAGTTTGGACGAACTTTTAACCCCATGTACCAAAAGGAACATACCTAGGCCAATAAGGTTAGCCTAACCTAGTTTTCCAGTCGTCCACTGTTTGTCTCCGTTAAAGTTAGAAGGCCACTCAACCAATATTATCGGTTGCGCTGCCAGACGCCTTGCCACCGAGTTGATGAGACTAGCTTCCTCTAGCCCGGTGATAATAAAGGGAAACATGGCGTCTTTGACTAAGATCAAGTGTAGTATTTTTCTTATCAGCCCAATATCTGATATGGCAATATGCCTACAACCCTCGTATGAAGGCCCTATTTGTAATACGGGAATTTTTTTCAAAATTCATACAGGAATTGAACTATTTTATGTGAAATCCCATTGTTCTAAACAAGCTCTTAATCAATTTTTGGTGTGGAGGGCTCAACTAAAGTGGGCAGTGGCCTACTACTGGGGCTCCTTTTTATCAACCATGCGTTGCAACCCCAGACAACGAAACCGAACAACTTGCCT
The DNA here is from genome assembly GCA_036346255.1 of Ampelocalamus luodianensis. Classification (NCBI taxonomy): domain Eukaryota; kingdom Viridiplantae; phylum Streptophyta; class Magnoliopsida; order Poales; family Poaceae; genus Ampelocalamus; species Ampelocalamus luodianensis. The sequence goes on along the minus strand of CM070636.1, from coordinate 14,200,816 downwards.
GACTGCGCAAAACTTTGCAAAATTGCCTATTTATAAATGAATTTAGCCTAGTCCTTAAGGCCGTCTTCCCTTCAGATAAAAAAAAAAAAAAAAACAAACAGAACAGAGCACCAATTCATTAATAGGCAGTAAATTGAAATCGTACGAGGAGTAATTTCAGTTCAGCGGCATTTGACATTTGACAATAGTCACTTGTGTTTTCCTTTGAAAATTGCAAGTCAGCTCGCCGCAAAAATGAAAATAAATAAATAAAATAAATTTCAAGGCAGTTCATTGATACCTATCAATTGGCAACAAACAAAAACCGTATGAAATTTATGATGTACTAAACAGGTTCGATTGTAAGTTCTGAACAATTTTGATGTATAATAGTCCTCAAATATTCTGTAACCCTGTATATAAGTATATTGATGACCCTGCTAATGTTAGAATTAATACGGGCTAGATCCAATTTTAATTCTAATTAATTCCTAGAAAATCCCACAGGCTCATGTGCACATGTTAAAACTGTTTAGTCTCATATGAAAGATTAAAGAGGAGTTACACCATCTTAAAAGGTGAAACGTGGTAGCCCCCCTTGTGGAATTGGAGAGAGCTAATACACGCGCTCGCTCGCCTGCCGAGCCGAGCCGTGCCGTGCGCGTGCGTGCGCAGGCGTGTCGGGTGCGGGCGCATTTTTCTTGATCTATTCGAAAATCGAAACGCACCGACTCGTAGTAAATGGCATTAACAAACGGCTGACAGTAACGGTTCGGTTACTAGTGAGTAATGGCTGCGGTTAACACTAGTTGATGGCAAATCAATGGCGACCATTTCCTTGGCGAATTAAAAGCCTCCAGCCTCTTTGTTTTTGGCTATTGATTTATCTGGAATAAAGTGGTGGCTCCTTTCTCCTCCCCGCTCCACGAAAGACTAAGACAGAGCATGCCCCCGGAACCCCTGTCCTTGAAGGCTTGCACGAACGAGGACGAATAAGGTTTTTAGGGAGCGTCCGCGCGACTGCTCGCTGCTTCCTCTTCATCCAATTATCTGCTACGTCTACATCAACTACACGACTACTACCACAACGTCCACTACGCCATAACGAACGACGACCTCATCAAGATCCTGCTGCTGCTGCTTCTTCTACTGGATCTGGGTATGGCTATCTCGCACTTGTTGTTTGGTTAGCTTTATTATCTGTTGTTGCTTGAACATTGAGATAGGTATGTTAGTTTCTATCTTTTTAGAAATTCGTATGCCTATAGTGTTTTTGTTTACCTACTTTGTGAAAATGGCTAGAGTAATTTCCATGATTTATCTAGTATATTTCTGGATTAAAGTAATTCAAAAAATGCTCATATATTCAACAATCCAAAAACCTTATTATAGATATTTTTCGTCAACTGACTTTGTTGCTGCGCTCAAACCCTCTGAGTTCGATGATGCGAATTTCAAAAGGTGGCACACCAAGATGGTGCTTTAGCTAACTGCCATGAACGTTTTCCATATGGCAAAGGGCAAGCCTGAAGGAACACTTACTCCTGAACAGGAGCAAGCATTCGAGGCTGCTAAAAACCTTTTTAAAGGTGTCGTGGTTAGCGTTCTTGGTGAGAAGTTAGTTGATGCATACATGGTGATTAAAACTGGGAAAGAGATGTGGAATGCACTCGAGGCCAAGTTTGGGATTTCAGATGCAGGCAGTGAATTGTATCTCATAGAGCAATACTATGACTATAGAATGGTTGATGGTCGTTCTGTAGTCGAGCAGGCTCATGAGATACAATCCATGGCCACAGAACTTAAGCACTTCAAGTGTGTGTTACCAGACAAGTTTTGTCGCGGGAGGCATTATTGCTAAACTTCCTCTCTCTTGGAGGAATTTTTCTACTTCTCTGAAACACAAGAGACAAGAGTTTTCTGTTGAAAATCTCATTAGATCTCTTGATGTTGAAGAGAAGGCGAGGGCAAAAGATACACACACTAGAGGTAATGAGGGACAATCTAGTGCCAATGTGGTGCAAAAAAAGAATAGCCAAGCTCAAAAGTTCAAATGCAAGAACAAGACTGCACAAACAACTAGCTTCAAGAAGAAGAAGAAGAACACAAAAGATGGCATTTGCTTTGTGTGTGGTAAACCTGGCCATTGGGCCAAGGATTGCAGCCAACACAAGGGTGGGAAGAATCAGCAAGGGCAAAATTCCAAGTCTGCTAATGTTGTTGTTGGTACTACTGAGACGGGAACATCAGGGTATGGTAATTTACCTACTATTCTTTCCGTATGTCAATCTACCGATTGGTGGATAGATACTAGTGCTAATATACATGTGTGTGCTGATATTTCATTATTCTCTTCTTACCAGATCACACGGGATTTAGCCATTCTAATGGGGAACGGGTCATATGCCACTATTCATGGTGTTGTACGGTCGATCTGAAGTTTACTTCGAGAAGATCGTGCAACTGAAGAACGTGCATCATGTGCCATCTATCAATAAGAATTTCGTCAGCAGATCTCTTCTGTATAGAGATGACTTTAGACTGGTATTTGAGTCCAATAAAGTTGTAGTGTTTAAGTGTGGACAATTTGTTGGTTAAGACTATGTGTGCGGAGGCTTGTTCCGCCTATCTCTTTCAGATTTGTGTAATAATGTTGTGAACCATGTTTGCAGTGGTAATGAGACTACTATTTGGCATTCACGACTTTGTCACATAAATTTTGGTTGCATGACGCGGTTAGCCAGTTTAAAGTTAATCCCGAAATTCATCATTGCCAAAGGTTCTAAGTGTCAAGTTTGTGTGCAATCAAAGCAGCCTCGTAAACCTCATAAGGCCACGGAGGTAAGAAACTTGACACCATTATAACTCATACATTCAGATCTATATGAGATGAATGGTGTGTTGACAAAAGGTAGTAAGAGATATTTCATGACTTTGATTCATGACTCCACTATGTTCTGCTATGTGTATCTTTTGAAAACTAAAGATGAAGCTCTTCACTACTTTAAAATCTATAAGGCAGAAGCTGAGAACCAACATGAAAGGAAATCAAAAGGGTTAGGTCTGATCGTGGCGACGAATACTTTTCTAATGAGTTTAATTTATTCTGTGAGAAACATGGTATAATCCATAAGAGGACGTCTCCCTATTCACCCCAGTCAAATAGGGTTGCTGAAAGAAAGAACCGCACTCTAACTGATTTGGTTAACGCCATGTTAGACACAGCAGGTCTTTCCAAAACATGGTGGGAGGAGGCTATATTGACTTCATATCATGTCCTAAACAAGATACCCACAAAGAATAAAGAGATAACCCCATATGAACAATGGGAGAAGAAAAGACTATCACTTTCTTGAGGTTGTTTGGCGAAAATCAATGTGCCAATTTCCAAAAAGCGTAAGCTTGGACCAAAAACCGTGGATTGCATCTTTCTAGGCTATGCTCACCATAGCGTTGGATATGAATTTCTAGTGGTGAAATCTGGAGTACCTAGCGTGCATGTCAGTACAATTATGGAGTCCAGAGATGCTACATTCTTTGAGGATATTTTTCCAATGAAAGATATGCCTAGTTCATCGAGTTAGGAGCATGATACAACTCCTGAACCTGCCATTCCAATGGAATATTCTGAGCAAATTCCTAAGGAGGAAGACAATGAAACTCTGAGGAAAAGTAAAAGACAAAGGACTACAAAGTCTTTTGATCTAGATTTCATTGTGTACCTTGTAGATGATACTCCAAGTACCATTTCTGAAGCATATGCTTCTCCAGATGCGGAATACTGGAAGAAAGCAGACCGTAGTGAAATGGATTCCATTATCTCTAATGGAACTTGGGAGATCACTTAGCGTCCTTATGGTTGTAAACCTGTAGGATGTAAGTGGGTGTTCAAAAAGAAGTTTAGGCCTGATGGTACTATCGAGAAGTACAAGGTACGGCTTGTGGTCAAGGGTTATACCCAAAAGGAAGGTGAAGATTTCTTTAATACTTATTCACATGTGGCTAGATTGACTACTATTCGAGTACTACTATCTCTGGCTGCCTCACACGGTCTTCTCGTTCATTAGATGGACGTTAAGACAACTTTCCTAAATGGAGAGTTGGACGAGGAAATTTACATGGAACAGCTAGATGGATTTGTAGTAGAAGGTTAAGAAGGAAAGGTATGCAAATTGTTAAAATCTTTGTATGGTTTTAAACAAGCACCTAAGCAGCAGCATGAAAAGTTCGACAAAACTTTAATATCTACAGGCTTTATTGTGAATGAAACTGACAGATGTGTGTATTATCGCCATGGTGCGGGTGAGAGAGTCACTCTATGTCTGTATGTTGATGACATACTGATCTTTGGGACCAACCTTAATGTGATTAAGGAAGTCAAGGATTTCTTGTCTTAGAATTTTGAGATGAAAGATCTGAGAATAGCTGATGTTATCTTGAACATCAAGCTGTTGAGAGGTGATGATGGTGGGATTACATTGTTGCAATCCCATTATGTGAAAAAGGTTCTGAGTCGTTTTGGTTATAGCGACTGCAAATCCTCTCCAACACCTTATGATCCTAGCGTGTTGCTCAGAAAAAATCGGAGAATAGCTAGAGACCAATTGAGATATTCTCAGATAATTGATTCACTCATGTATTTAGCTAGCACTACCAGGCCTGACATCTCGTTTGCTGTGAGCAAACTAAGTCGTTTTGTTTCTAATCAAGGAGATGATCATTGGCATGCTCTTAAGAGGGTAATACATTATCTTAAGGGTACTATGAGCTATGGTATTCACTATAACGGGTACCCTAGGGTACTAAAGGGTTATAGCGATTCAAACTAGATATCTGATGCTGATGAGATTAAAGCCACAAGTGGATATGTCTTCATACTTGAAGGTGGTGCTGTTTCATAGAAGTCTTGCAAGCAGACCATCTTAACGAGGTCAACAATGGAAGCAGAACTCACAACATTAGATACTGCCACTGTTGAAGCCGAATGGCTTCGTGAGCTCTTGATGGATTTACCGGCGGTTGAAAAACCGATACCGTCTATTCTGATGAACTGTGACAATCAGACTGTGATCGTCAAAGTGAACAGTTCTAAAGATAATATGAAGGCATCAAGACATGTGAAGAGAAGACTGAAGTCTCTCAGAAAAATGAGAAACTCCGGAGTAATAGCTTTGGATTATATCCAAACAGCTAAGAATCTGGTAGATCCCTTCACAAAGAGTTTATTACGGAATGTGATAGACAATGCATCGAGAGAGATGTGTTTTAGACCCATGTGAGTTATACCATAGTGGTAACCCATCCTATGTGATCGAAGATCCCGTGAAGTAGGATTGGCGAAACAAGCTATTGGTTAACTAGAAGGAGAGTACCTTTATAGACCCACTCCATTGGAGATGCAATTCTCTCTTAAATCTGTATGACAGGTTAATTTTTATCTTAATGTGTTCTGTGGCCTGTTTAAGCAAAGATGCTGTCCTACAGAGCAGTCTTGAAAGAACACACCTATATGAGCTCGATTGCTAGTCACAGTATATAAGATAGGGTAATATCTAGGAAGCTCATGAATAGACCAGGAGTATGATTTATATGCTCCAACCCGCGAGGATGTTTAGCAGCCTAGTATCAGTTAAGGACTTAAGTGAAACTTATTCACACAAAACTGTCAATTTAAGACTTAGTCCATTGTGCAGTTGTGGATAAGTGTACTTTTTTGTTCTAGGTGGATGTTCAACCTTAACCGGTCTCCATCGAAATACTAGTATATCAAAACAATACTGTGGATTAAGACATTTGACATGTGCCTTTGGGATCTGATGGGGGATTGTTGGAATTAATACGGGCTAGGCCTAATTTTAATTCTAATTAATTCCTAGAAAATCCCAAAGGCCCATATGCATGTGCTAAAACTGTTTAGTCCCATATGAAGGATTAAAGATGAGTTACATCATCTTAAAATGTGGAACGTGGTAGCCCTCTTGTGAAATTGAAGAGAGCCAATACACACGCGCGCTCGCTCGCTCGCCTCGTCATGCCATGCCGAGCCGTGCGGTGCGTTGCGTGTGCGTGTGTGCGCGCGTGCATAGGCGTGTCGGGTGCGGGCGCGTTTTTCTTTATCTATTCGAAAATCGAAACGCACCGACTCGTAGTAAATGGCATTAACAAACGGCTGGTAGTAACGATTCAGTTACTAGTGAGTAATGGCTGCAATTAACACTGGTTGATGGCAAATCAATGGCGACCGTTTCCTTAGCAAATTAAAAACCTCTGGTCTCTTTGTTTTTGGCTATTTATTTATCTGGAATAGAGTACTGGCTCCTTTCTCCTCCCTACTCCACGAAAGACTAAGACAGAACTCTACGATTTTGTTGCTGTCTCTAGCGATTCCCATCCCGATGAGGCGCGTGTACGGCCAGACCGGGAGAGCAGGCCTTCGGAACCCCCGTCCTTGAAGGCTTGCACGAGCGAGGACGAATAAGGTTTTTGGGAAGCGTCCGCGCGACTGCTCGCTGCTTCCTCTTCATCCAATTCTCTGCTACATCTACATCAACTACACGACTACTACCACGACGTCTACTAAGCCATGACGAACGACGACCTCACCAAGACCCCTGATGCTGCTTCTTCTTCTACTGGATCTAGGTAATGGCTATCTCGCACTTATTGTTTGGTTAGCTTTATTATCTGTTGTTTCCTTGAACACTGAGATATGTATGTTAGTTTAGTTTCTGTTTTTCTAGAAATTCGTATGCCTATAGTGTTCTTGTTTACCTACTTTGTGAAAATAGCTAGAGTAATTTCCATAATTTATCTAGTATATGTCTGAATTAAAGTAATTCAAAAAATACTCATATATTCAACAACTAATCCGTAAGACTGTATCGGCTGCATATTTGAAGGCACTGATTTATAAAGCAGCAAATGCTGACGTGCAATGACAGAATCAAGTCAAACATCAAACGAGATCTGGTGTTCGTTAATTTTCTGCATTTTGAAGCACCAACAAGAGCAGAAAAGTTTTTAAAAAAAGACAAAGGAAAAAATACACTACCTGCTGATTCAGAGGGGTTTTGGATGCCTAATACGTTCTCTTCCAGAAGATCTAGGTCACTGATTATAATTGAGAAGTAGCTGCATTTAGACATAGGCATCAAGAGCACCCTAGAATTAAAAGTATTGATTAAACTATGCATCATGGTACCAAACGCATTGAAACTAGTGTTCACCTAGACGCTAAGCGGAAAATGGGCGGAGGGTAGCCGTCTAGGCGCCGGACCAGAACAGCAGGGCGCCGGAACAGAACAGTAGTGGAGAGAAAAAAAGAAAAAAACAGAAGAAACAGCAGTCGGGGGAGGAGAAAAACGAAAAGGAAAAAATCCACTTAACTGGCCGGCTGGCCCAGCCCAGCCCATCAGCCTATCACTGTGATGGTGTCTTGCTGACTTGCTTCTCCAGACTCAGTTCTCCTCGACTCCTCGTCGCTCTGCCATTTTCCCATTCACTGCCGTCGCCTCTATCTCTGCTTCCACCTCTCTCTCTCTCCCATCCCGCCGCCGCCTCATCTCATTCTCTCCCCTCTCCCATCGCCGCCGCCCAGGCTGCCGATTAGGGGCAAATCGCGGCGGCAGACCGGCGCCTAGGCGTTCTAGGCGTCCGCCTAGGGAAAAACACTGATTGGAACTAAGCATTCTGTTTTAATTCTTATGTAACAAGAGACTGATTTTATCTCCAAAACAACCATTACAAATGCAGGCTCAGAAACTAAAGGTAACATCAAATGAACAAATCAAACTAGTGCACTACCATTGCTTATATCCGAGACTTTCCTGTATTTAATTGAAGCGTAACATGAGGTGATATACCCATGGAAACAAAAACCGGCGGTAACCGGCCTTATATCCGAGACTTTCCTGTATTTAATTGAAGCGTAACATGAGGTGATATACCCATGGAAACAAAAACGCGATAACGAATTTACGGTGGGTACCGGAAATGAAATCGGCGGTTTCCCAGGTTTTAAAATTCAAATTCTGATTTTTGATTTTTGAATGGTTTTAATCAAATTCGAGTGAATTTCAGCGAAAAATTTCGGTTTTTCGGTAACGGCGATTACGTTCCGACCCTGGCGGATTTGGTCGATACGAGTTTTGATCCCTGGATATACCTATTCTATAGCAGTCCACGAGAAACAAAATACATACATGTCAAATTCATTTGAACATTATCACAATGATTCACACATGGATCACAAACAGATGCATATCTCTTACTACAGATCACACATAGAAACATATTTCAGTCTTCTTGTTGTGCTGAAAAATACAACATCTGCTTATTATAGCACATAGATCTCACTATCAGGGAAGAACGGATAATGGCAAGAGTACCAAAAAAAACACCTCTTTTACAGCGCATACATTTCACAGGGCAAAATTCCAATGCAGCAAACAGTGCATAGGTTTTGACATTTGCAATGACAAAATCACCAAACTTTTTCAAAATTTGCTCCCTTCTCCTGAACTAAAAAGAGCTGTCCCTGGCCCCAATTCTTACTACTTATTGCTTGTTTAAGTTACAAGTGGAGATCTCAACACACCTCCAACTCCAAGAACACCAAATTTGCAAACAGTTTGCATGAAATACTAATCATTTTCTTGTTTAATCTCTCCTTGTACACAAGGCATTGTAGAATTATGCCGTGATCCATGACCAAACGACAACTCAGATCATGCAACGTTGAGCTTAAAGGGCAAAATGTATCACCTTTGCCGGATTCAATCAAGAAAGCCGGTTTGCCGGAGCACGGCGTCGCGCACGCGCCGGAGGTCGCGCCCCTTGAGCGTGCGGCCGGCGCCCTCGAGCATCGAGGACGGCTTCACCGGCGCGCCGAAGCCGCCCGCGGACGCACGCGCCACCATCTCGTGCGGGGGCAGCATGGCGGCGTCCCCACGGAAGAGCTCCCCGTCGTCGTCGTCCTCGTCGCCTGGTCCACCGGCGATATCGTCCCACAGGCGCCTCCGCGGCGGCGGCCGGACGGGCACCTGGACGGGGGCCGACTGGTGGTACGGCGCCGCGGGCGGCTGCTCTGGGTTCCTAGGCCTGGGCACCGCCGGGATGGCGCGCGCGGAGGATGGGGGCGACAGGGACGGCGTCGTGGAGGCTGCCGCCGCCGCGGCCGCGATGGTCGCCTTGCGGCGGAGCAGCGTCCCGGCGGTGGCAGCCGTGGCCGTTGCTGTGACCGCAGCCGCGGCAGCCGCGCCGCCGCGCCCTAGGAGCTTCCTGTCGCCGTCGTGGAGCGCGGCGAGTAGTCCAAGGTGGCCGTGCGGGACGCGGCCCGGGGTCTTGGAGGCATCGGGCGGTGGGTCCGAGGAGGGAGCCGGGAAGAGGAGGTCGCCCTCGAGGAGCTCGTCGCCCGCGGAGGGGGAGGTGGGGATGGAAGGGGACGGGGAAGAGAAGAGACCGAGGAAGCGGTCGGCGGGCGGCGGGCGGCGGGGCCGGGCGGCGTCCATTGGGTCCTGTCCTCCGGCGAGGGCCGGCTGGGTCAGGAGGTGGTAGTTGCGAGCTTGACTTTTTGGAGCCTCGTGGAGGGCTTTGGGATTTACTTTTGCGCCGGCCCATGGACGGATGGGTATCCTCGGATACCACGTAGCAATGTCATGCACTACAGTACTATAATACTGTCTAGCAGTTGTTTGATTGAAAACGGGAGAGTGACATTGTGTAACTGTAGCAGAAACACTGTAGGATCAATACTATTTACAACACTGTAGCAATAGTTAGCAATGGAATGGCAAATGATGCCAATCCTAGATGAAAAGGCCCAGCTAGGAGAGGTCCGTTAGCGAGGGTCAAGGTCTCAATAATGCTTCTCTGACTTAAGCACCAGGTGGACCATCCCTGTCTCCAGTGGTCCACAACTTGCTCTAGTGATGTCCGTCGTAGAATGATTCGAGTAGCTCTGGTAGAGACATAGCTTGCGAGAGATGAAATGCTGACTCAGTTCGGAACAAATCGAAAGACGTAAATTAATCATAATTAAATTATTTACGACTTGTTAACTACGACAAAATTAATTACGACTAATTAATTGTGACTAATTAACTACGACTAAATAGTAATGACTAGATTAATTACGACTAATTGACTACAACTAAATTAATTATGACTAATTAACTACAACTAAATTAATTATAACTAATTAATTAGGACTTAATTAATTGTGACTAAATTAATTGCGACTAATTAACTAAGACTAATTTAATTACGACTAAATAATAACAACTTAATTAATTACGACTAATTAACTATGACTAAATTAATTATGACTTAATAATAATGACTAAATTAATTACGAGTAAAAACTACGACTAATTAATTACGACTTAATTAACTACAATCAACTAATTAATTAAGACTAAATTAATTACTACAAAATAGTAAAGACTAAATTAATTACTACTAAATTAATTACAACTAATTAACTATAACTAAATTAATTACGACTAATTAACTACGACTAATTCAATGATGACTTATTAATAATGACTAAATTAATTATGAGTAAATAACTATGACTAATTAATTAGGACTTAATTAATTATGATTAATTAATTCTGACTAATTAACTAAGACTAAATTAATTAAGACTAAATAATAATGACTAATTTAATTATGACTAAATTAACTATGACTAAATTAATTATGACTAAATTAATTTAGCACTAATTCCACAATTAATAAAGATAATGCATAGGAGGAAAAATTACATACTCCTTATGTCTAACTTTCTATACTAATACTACCGCTAATCACGGCTCTAAACACTCCTAAATTGGTGGCGAAATCGGAACTCGCTCGCTCGCTCTACTCTCTCTGTCTCTCTACAGCGAGAATGAGAATGAGAATGAGCGATCCGGATTTTATAGCCGCGCGAGCCAAAAATTTCGGCCGACTGTGAAGCGACAGGAGGGAATAGATTCCCTCTCGTGCGGGCTTTTCTGCATGCATGGACGTGATGAGACACGATGGATTTGATGGGACAGAGAGAATCAATTGATTCCCTCCCACGTGGGCATGCGGGGGGTGTAGGGTCATGGTGCAGTAGCAGGCGGCCCTATTCCCTCCCACGTGGGATGCTTTGCGTGCACGTGAAAATTAAAAAGGTGAAGCGAGACCGTGCCCTGGGGGCACGGACGAGCTACATCCGACTCCTAGGGGCACAACTTGCTACGGGGCAAGCGAAGGTGATGTCCAGCCCTCCGATGAACGGATGAGAGGAGTTCGGTCCCTTGGGGCACGGTGGAGGGGAAGTCCGCCCCCCAGGGGACCGGATTTCACACGTGGCGCCAGGTCCGACCCCTAGGGGACTGGATTTCACACGTTTGTGAGAGGTGAAGTTCGGCCCCTAGGGCATGGTGGGGGCGTTGTCCGGCCCCCTGGGGACCAGACTTGGCTACGTGTCAGCCGTTGGCAGCTCCTTGGTACTATTTTTGGCATTATAGTTGTGAGGGTGCCAAATTTGTTATTACGCCCGACAATAGTGTCATATGTGTCAAAACTCATAATCATATGTTCGCTAAGCCAACCATGGCTCGGAGTAGAATGACTTATAATTTTTTGAGATGAAAAATACATGTAATTAACAATATCTCAAGTGATGTGGTTGCTTCTCTCTCAAAACAAAAAAAGTGTTGTGGTTGTAGTACCGCACGTGCTTTACAACCGGCTGATTTCTTGAATCCTATGCCTCCTTTCCCAACTTAGACTCACCACAACCATCGATCAGAACTTGTTGATTACAACTGAGCTAGAATCGAACATAGAGAGCTCCTTGCGAAATTACACTGCCCTATGGATAGGGAAAAGTTTGTTCTTGCCACTCAAAATATGTGTAATATCATTTCTACCATCGAAAATCTGCTCATTTTTTTTTTCACCCTTCCGTCAGTGTACATTTTGTTTTTGTCACTCTATCCAATTTTATGTCAAGTCAACGGGGATTGACAGTTAAGAAATATGCAAAATATTAACAAAAAGACAAAATCATAGAAAAATCAAGAAAAATAGCAAAAGAATATGGAAAATTTTAAGGATGTCTTTTGAACATTTTTGTTTAAATTATTTTTAAAAACTACACTAGGATGTAGGATCGAGGAGACCGACTAGGGGGTGGGGTGAATAGTCATTTCTAAAAATCTTTTAAAGCTAAAACCGAGTTTTATGCAGAATTGTAAATCAATTTGGTTTTGCTCAATTAAAACCTAAATCAATTAGTCTTGACTATGTGCACCAATAAGTTAAGACAATTGACAATGATAGCTAACAAATAAAGACATGTAAGCAATTTAATTCTAGGAAAGTAAATTGCACAAAGTAAAACGCAAGTGAACAAGCCACAATGACACAATAATGTCTTACTGTGGTGTTCAGAGACTTGTCGGTCTTCCTAATCCACGTTGAGGTAAGCTCAACCAAATTGGACCAGCTCTACGAATTAAGCAAACACCTCCGAGGTAAGTCCAACCAAATTGCACCGGCTCACAACTTGAACCAGCACCTCGATCCACTCGGGATTGCTCTTCCTCTACTCCGGAGATGACAAGCACCAATCACTCACAACACGCCGAGCCTTCTCACAAGTTTCTTGGGAAGATGCCCTCTCACAGGGGCCCGGTCTAACCGGACCCCTCGCCAGTCCGGACTTCCGGGGGGAAGAAAACAAAAAAATATGCCCTCTGGAAAAGGTTGACCGGCCTTATAAGGGCAGTCAGTCCAGGGCGGTCAGTCCAGCCTTGGATTTCAGAGCGACACTTGAAAAAACAGTCATAACTTTTGACTCTGATGTCGGAATTGAATGATCTTAGGCTCTATGAAAAGCTTATTCAGAGGGCTATACAACCCATTTGTTTGATTGATCTCAAACATATTTGACCAAATCAAGAAGCACAACTCTAAAGAGATAACACATAGCCTAAGTCCAAGAAAAGAGCAAAGAGCAATCTTAGACAATGACAAGGAATGATGCATGAACTTCAACAATTTGAAAAACACATTTGCAAACTCTAGTATCATGCCACAAGGAGTAGGTGCATGGACTTCAACTATTTGCAAAACACATTTGCAAACTAAAGTCTCATGCTATAAGGATTATGCATGAGCCTCGACTATTTGCAAAATACATTCACAAATATCAGCAACATGCCACAAGGAGTGGGTGCATAAACTTCAACCATTCGCACATTCTACAAAGAGTTAATGCATGAGCTTCAACTATTTACAAAACACATTCGTAAACAATAGCATCATGCCTAGAAGAGCTAAAGCAAGCGGGGTTGAGCTATCAGCACATGATGAGACTTAAGCTACTAAACAAGATCCCTCTTAATAGTACGATAACTTATACTAGTAATTCGGTTTTCCAACCAAACACCAAGATCGGTAAAAGACTAGGAACATATCCTTAGCCCTAGCAACTTATACATTTGCCTTGAGCATCCCCTTGAAGCTTGATGACACACATCTTCACTTCAAGTCCATGTCATTGTCTTGATACGCATCAACCTATGATGCATCCTTCACGTTCCTTCCATCAACACATGATGAGTTTTCTCTTGACTTGATGATCAACTCATGATCATCTCCTCTTCGGGATCTTGATGTGCATCAACACATGATGCATCCTCTTCTTTAATCTTGACTTGATGATCAACTCATGATGCCACCCAAAGCCTCCATCATCAGGGAACATAGTCTATTCATCCAACTCATGAAAAATATTAGTCCCACAATGTGATTCCCATTAATTACCAAAACATACCATTAACTAATAATGGTGAGTATATATATTTTTCAATCTTTCCCTTTTGGTAATTGATGACAGTCACCATAATTATAAATAATTGAATATAAAGCAATATGATTATATACGAACTACACAAGTTTTATGTACTCAATGATATGTTTCAAAATAGAGATCCTTAATATAAGTAGATGAAGAACAAGGACCAATACTAATGAAAACACAAAACATAAAGTGAACTCCCCCTAAATGTGTGCATACAAGAATGTGTAATAAAAACATATGCACAATATTCAAGTTAAACTTTTAGTAGAGTTCAACCTATATTTTGGATCGAGTAATGCAACAAGATATAAGAATATGATGCCGAAAGCATACATCCATGATTTTCACCTTTTTATCCAACTGAGACTAAATAATATCATAGTTAACAAACGAGTTAGTCTCATATTTAGATTTATCATTAATCACCAAAATACTCCATTAACTCATAATGGCGAGTCTAGATTCTTCAATCTCCCCCTTTTTGGTGGTTGATGATAAATCCTTTATTAGTAGCAATATTTGGATAGAAATTAACATATTATAGGAATTTAAAATATTTAACTATATCCATGCATGTCACTAAGTAAATAAAGCGGCAGGTATTATGCACATGATGCATATAGGAGGCTATGTGTATGAATGAGATGCTCCTCCTCATGACATACATGAAATAAGGTGAAATCATAAGAGAATATATTGATCATCCAAATTGTTTATCATAGCTCACACAAATATTCTTCCCTTTTTGTCATTAATCACCAAAAATACAAATTAAAGCTAAGCCAAAATAGAGTCTTTGCAAAATAATGAGCTTGGCAATGAATTCATCCTAATATGGTCATAAAGAGTATGAAATAGATACATATGACCAATTTGAGAGGTTTGGTTTCAAGAAATTTGAGGAAAACCATAATAAGTCACAAACTCGCCCTTTATGGCCGAAAAGAGCAAAACAACTTGAAATAGGGCCATATTTTGAGTTAACTAAAGGAAATGATGTTTGAAACACATTCAAATAAGCTCACTCTTAAAATCTTTCCAAGAAACATTTTTCATGAAGATACCATGTTCATTTTCTCAACTACCAAAGAGACATGTGCATTTGAAATCATATTGAGCTCAAAAGATATAGCCAAAACTCCTTAATGCATTGGGAAATGTGTCGAAACAAGTTCCAAAAATCAGAGATAAATCATGGAGCTAGTCCTTACAAATACACACAAGTTTAATTTTAGGAGTCTCAACCAAATGTCAACCATTTTAAAGATATGAAAATCACAAAGTTTCAGCAAACTGAGAGTTTTAGATTTTGACATTCCATTTTAACTTCGAAAGATAGCTGAAAACTGGTTAAAAGAGTTCCAATAAATCTGATAAAAATTTTCAACATAGAAAAACTATAGAGGATAAAATACCATCATTATATCTTTACCAAATTATTAACCCATTTGGAGATACAAAAATCACAAATAAGCTCAAAACATGCAAAAGTCTCATTTTTCAACATGTTGATCAAAGAGAGAAAAAGTCAAAACCTTTTGAAATAAAGTCTAAATGCTTTGAAATTTTATAGAAATAAACTTTAGACTACTTAAAATGTTTCCCAAAAATAATTTTTGGAAAAGGAGTTTTATTTCAAAAGATATGGCAAAAAGTGCTTTGTATGCAAGAAAATAGAATGATTTTTCATCCAAACTTCAAAATGCAATCCAATTTGAATTTCATAGTGTTTTTCACTTTATTAGCTTTGTATGAGTTAGAAATACTATTTTAAGCCAAGATACACAAAGAAATCTGGCTCAAATAGCCAAACTCACTATATGCAAGAATAGATTATTTTGGGTCAAAACTAGTTTTTCGGTGAACTTCAAATAAATATAACTCTTCAATGGTTGGTCTTTTGTAAAAATTTTGAACTAGAGAAATGTTTGAAATGACCAACCCTACAAGTTTGGTATTGACAGTTTTTCCAAAACTCAATAGATTTTGATTTATGAAAATATGTCATTTAATTAAAAAAAACAATATCATACAAGATCTTTTTAGGGCCAAATTTGCTATTTTGTTTCTAAAATGAGAATTTGTACTTCAAAAGCACTGGAAAACATTTGAAATATATACTTAAGTACTTTTATCTTGTTTTTCACAAATTTGAGCCTTTTGAGTAAGATTTTTGACTTTTGATCAAAGAGGCTATTTAAAAAGGCTAAACTTGCATATCATTGACAATTTCACTCTAAAAATACCAAATGAAGCAGATGATAATGAAAAAGATGCATTCAAAAGATCCATGAATCATTTTGGGCAAATAGGTAAAATAGCTTTCTCAATATTAATACTTTACCCCTTTTTAAGTAAGCCCAAAATATTTAAGTTTTTCACAAAAAAAAATCCCCTTACACAAAGGTTTCTCTTGACATTCCTTTCTTATCCTTTGTCATCTCTCCCGCCTTAAGATTATGCAAGCTTCAATTGCATTTCTTCTTTTCTCTATAATAGGTGCTTTTAACCTTTTGTGGTTCTTTTGTCTTTTTCATGAAGAGTATACACCACTTTGAAATTGATACCACTTGTAAGAATAATTGATACCAAGAATAATTGATTACATTTGTAAATACTTGATACCACTTGAGGAGATACTACATATCGGAGAGAGCTTGGTCAAGAAAAGATTTTGCTCGGCAAAAAATAAAATTAGATACCACTTGAAGGAAAAAAGATGATATCACTTGTAAAGGTAAAGATGAATCTTATGCCGAGGTGAAGATGACCAAAAGTGTTACCACTTGAAGAATAAAATTACAATTGTGATCAAGGAAAACACTAGAGGGTAGCTTGCATAGATAGCAATAAACAACTTGACCAAAGGAAGCAAACAAGGTGGCCGAAAAAAGTAGAAATCGATGAAAGGCCATCTTTGTTGCTGACAACAACGACCAGTCAGACCGGCATTCAAGGGGCGGTTAGACCGGAGGGCTAGCGGTAAGACCGCTGGGGGTAGCCAGTCAGATCAGTTGAGACTGAATCTGTCAACAGATTCAATGCTGAGATTTTGAGAAGAGACGAAAATGTTGTATTTTGCTCTAAACTTTCGCACAATCAATTAAGTAAACATATTTGGAGCATTTCTAACTTATATAGCCCTTAATAAATCCAATCTTTAAATAACTTTTATAAATTAAGCTTTTGATTTCACAAAGAGAACTAGTTTTCATGAAACTTCTCCAAAAGTGCCAAAATGAGCATATGATGGAATTTAAAGCATCTTATTGCATGTATGAGTCATAAGTACTATTATGGATCTATTTAAGTGAATAAATTTGACTCAAATGACAAAACTCACTTAAGTACTAGAAAGTGACCAGTTAGGTCAAAATAGTATTTTGGATGAGTTTTGAAATTAAATGACTTTTACTAGATTGGACTTTTGAAAATCTTGTGAATACCAAAAATTTTTAGAATAGACAACTCTAGGATACTCCTTTTGGGACGGTTTTCAAATTCCTTTTAAAATAGATTTTATACAAAAATCTAGTTTAGATCAAAAACAAGATACTATGATATAGAATTTTGACTAGAAACTCATTTTCACTTAAAATAGGTTTTTCTTGAGCCAAAACCATTGGTAAACCTTTGAATAGCATTTGTATACATTTTACAACTAGTTTTTCAAAAATGTACTAATAATTTTAAAATTTTGACTTTTGGCTAAATGGCTCAATTTTCAAAATTAATACTAGCACTTAATCAATTTGGGCACACTTAGGGATATGATATGCATGATTATGACTTAGAGCTCCCTCTTAATGTGCCACCTACTCATTTTGCTCAAGATTGCAATAATAAAGTTTTGAACAAGAGCAAGAACATAAAAAAAATTAAAAAGATTTTCATAAATGCAATGCAACCTGCAATTTTGGTTAGATACTTCAATGTAAATACTTATTACCAAGATAGCATTGGTTCTTGATATGAAATGATCAACCTCAAGTTTGACTCCAATCTTGCACATGGTGGAATCTACCTCTCCATGTGTGAGCCAAACTTCCAATACCTCTCCAAGTACCTATTTATCATTTAAGCACTTGGTGGTACTCAAACTCGGTTGGGTCTATGAATGTTAGTCGCAAGTGATTTGGGCACCCAAATGGCCCTTGCAATATTTTTAGTGAACTAACAATTTTAGCAATCACCCTACCATTTTTATCTTTTCTAAGAAAATAATGATCATTATAAAGGATAGACTTAGGAGTGTTACCCATGAGATATTGTTTACCAATATGCCCTTTTCCCAGCAATTGTAGCAAGTTGGGCTTTTACTTCCCCCTTCTTGTCTTCTTTTCTTGCTTCTTACCGGTTTGCCTATTTCTTGATGACATTTGCTTGTCATCCACCTTGTTAGGGCACACAGAGGCAAAATATCACTTCTCATTGCATCCAAAGCACTTGATATTCTTCATGTGTCTTGCATTGTGCCTTGTCTTGTCATTCTCTTTCTTCTTGAGAGTGAAACCAATTCTACTCTTGTCTTGCAAGCTTCTTTGCTTGCTCAATATATCATCGAGAGTGGTCTTCCCTTTGAAGCTTCTTTCCAAGTCATTAGTCAATTTCTTGACATGGGCCTTAAGCTCTTCATTTTCCTCTACAAGGTTAGTATCACAAGACATAGAGGAAATAGAAGCGTCTATTTTTTAGCAACAAGGTATATCAAGCAAATCATCACAAGAGGTGGATACGCTAGCTTTAGATGAGATGCAAGAGTTAGGAGCTACACATGGCAAATCATCTAATAAATTACATGTTATGCCTATATCCACCTTAGAGCTAGTGACTTCCTTAACACGGAGAGATTCATGTTCTTCTTTTAGCATATCAATAGAGATATGTTCTTTCTTAAAAACCTTGAATTTCATCTTCTCTTCTCTAATATATTTATTAAGTTCTTTTAGCATATCCATTAACTCATCATATGAAGGCTCATCATCATCATTTACCTTATCATTACCTTTTGTCATAAAGAAATGAGTAGGTATGGATTGGATTGTGATATCATCGTTGTCGGAGCTAGAGATTGAGCATTCTTTTTCCGACATCCACTCTTCTATGCAATCAACCTTGGTTGAGGTGGACTTTTCATAATTATCTTGAAGTTGTGTCCACATCTCATGATTGCTCTTGAGATTGCATACGGCATCGAACACCTCTATACTCAAAACACTAAATAAAACGTTAGTTGCTTGAGCGTCGAGATGTAAGTTTTTCTCTTCCTCACTTGTTGGAGCTCAAGGATCCATTAGAGGAGAAAAACTCACATCTACAATCCACCATATTTTTTTGGCTCATGGCCTTAAAATAACAAGACATGTAAATTTTCCAATGAGCATACTTTGTACCATCAAATAGAGGTGCTTTACCGAGGTGCACTATATGACTAGTGGTCATCCTTTATTCTCTAGACAATTAAGTCTAATAAATGAGAGACCAAGCTCTGATACCACTTGTAAGATCGAGGAGGCCGATTAGAGGGGGTGAATAGTCGTTTCTAAAAATCCTTTAAAGCTAAAACCAAGTTTTATGCGGAATTATAAATCAATTTGGTTTTGATCAATTAAAACCTAAATCAATTAGTCTTGACTATGTGCACCAACAAGCTAAGATAATTGATAATGATAGCTAACAAACAAAGACATGTAAGCAATTTAATTCTAGAAAAATAAATTGCGCAAAGGAAAACACAAGAGAACAAGCCACAATGACACAATGATGTTTTACCGTGATGTTCGGAGACTTGCCGGTGTTCCCTAATCCACGTTGAGGTAAGCCCAACCAAATTGTACTAGCTCCACGAATTAAGCCAACACCTCCGAGGTAAGTCCAACCAAATTGGACCGGCTCACAACTTGAACCAACACATCGATCCACTCGGGGTTGCTCTTCCTCCACTCTAGAGATGGAGAGCACCAAATCACTCACAACACGCCGAGCCTTCTCACAACTTTCTTGAGAAGATCATCGGACCATGACACCTCCACGCCGTCTAGGTGTCGGCAAACACCAAGAGTAATAAGCCAAGCATCTTGCTTGACTCTCACCAAGTGCAACACATACACAATTAGACGCTCAATCCAATTCTAGTTGCAACACATGCAACTAGATCTCTCCCTTTGCTCACAAGGTACAACATATACACAATTGAGAAGAAAAGGTCACACTAGCTCAAGAGAATGAAAATAAGATGCTAAGAGTTGCCCCCAACTGGCCAAGGTGGGTATTTATAGCATACACATAAAACTAGCCGTTGGAGGAGAAACAGCCGAAAAAGGGAAACCTGATCAGTCCGCAGGAACATGGCCGATCAGTCCGGGCTACAATGCAACGGTAATAAAACTAGCCGTTAGAGACAATTCCCGGTAAGTCCGCCTTCACAGGGCCCGGTCTGACCGGACCCGGTCAGTCCGGACTTCCGGAGGAAGAAAACAAAAAACATGCCCTCTGGAAAAGGTTGACCGGCCTTATAAGGGCGGTCAGTCCAGCCTTCCGATCAGTCCGGGGCGATCAGTCTGGCCTTGGATTTCATCACAGGCGACACTCGAAAAAACTGTCATAACTTTTGACTCCGATGTCGGAATTGAGTGAACTTATGCTCTATGGAAAGCTTATTCAGAGGGCTATACAACCCATTTGTTTGATTGATCTCAAACATATTTGATCATATCAAGAAGCACAACTCTAAAGAGCAAACACATAGGCTAAGTCCAAGAAAAGAGCAACGAGCAATCTGAGACAATGACAAGGAATGATGCATGAACCTCAACAATTTGCAAAACACATTTGCAAACTCTAGTATCATGCCACAAGGAGTAGGTACATGGACTTCAACTATTTGCAAAACATATTTGCAAACTAAAGTCTCATGCTATAAGGATTATGCATGAGTCTCGACTATTTGCAAAACACATTCACAAAATATCGACACCATGCCACAAGGAGTAAGTGCATGAACTTCAACCATTTGTAAATTATAGTCTCATGCTACAAAGAGTTGATGCATAAACTTCAACTATTTACAAAACACATTCGCAAATAATAGTATCATACCTAGAAGAGCTAGAGCAAGCGGGATTGAGCTATCAACACATGATGAGACTCAAACTACTAGACAATATCACTCTTAATAGTACAACAACCTATACTAGCAATACGATCTTTCAACCAAACACCAAGACCTGTAAAAGAATAGGAACACATCCTTAGCCCTAGCTAGTTATACATTTGCCTTGAGCATCATCTTGAAGCTTGATGATTTTACTGTATCGAAAAATATTGTAGCAGAAATGCTGTAGCAGGTGATCTCAACCTTCGATTTTTTTATCGAACGGTGGAGATCGCTCTAATGCCTATGTATAGTAGGATCCCTGCATTAACTGCTTTACTGTAGAGGACCCCTCTCCGATGTGTTTACCAAACCTTTAGAAAGCTTTGCCTTGGCAAGCAAACTTTTTTTTTGCCGGGTCGACGGGGGCAGCACTGCCGCCAATGTCATTAAGAAGGAAACAATCATCTACGGTGAGAAGAAAAAATCACGCTGCACAGTAATATACATTAGTCATTCAGCCAGATAAAAAATCAAAGACCGCGGATGTCACCGGCACTGCACAAACACCTTTCTATTGTAGCATTCACTGGCCAGTACTGTAGATATGCCATTGTAGCATTCGATCTTAGGCGTTTGCTACTGAACTGACTACAGAGATAGAGCCCTAATGCATAGTAATGCAGCACCGATGTATTTTACTCCTCAATGCAGAGTATCTCATCCCCTTGAGAATGGGGAACATGGTTCAATTGGCAATATCGCAAAAGAAATAGACCTTGTACTATAAAAATTAGAATTTTTTTTTAAAATAATCTATATTTTATTTTAAATTACAAGTTTATTCCTGTTTTTTTTATTACAGGAATATACTCCTGTCGCCACACCGTTGGGCGACAGGGACTAGTCGCCACACCGTTGGGCGACCGGACCCAGTCGCCCAACGGTTAGGCGCCCCATAATTGCGGTCGCCCAACCGTTGGGCAATGAATGCAGTCGCCCAACGGTTGGGCGATAGGTGCCTCCAGTCGCCGAACGGTTGGGCGACTGGAGGGGCTTTATAAACCGCGCGCGGTCCCCCCGGCGCCCTGCGCTCGGGAAGAAGAAACAGAGAAGGGAGGAAGAGGGAAAGAGGAAGAAAGAGAGGGAGGAAGAAAGAAGAGAGAAAAGAGAGAGAGGGAGGGGGAAGGGAGAAGAAGACTTCGCGGAGGTAAGTTTTTTGATTTTGTAATGTACATTTTGTAGTAGGTAATCAGTTTATATAGTTTAATCTGTTAGAGATTTTAGGTAGAGATTTTAGGTAGGGGAAAAAATTAGGATGTTAGGTTGAGGAAAAAAAATTAGGGTTTAGGGTAGACTATGAATTAGGTGTACGAACAAATTAGTAGAGGTAAATGTAGTAGTGCTTGCATGTCGTGCGTTGTGATCTGACTAGTTGTAATATTAAAAATATTTGCAGACATATCTGATGAAGTCATGCCCTGTACCCACTACATTGAAAGTGCATTACGGTGTTGGCACCGTTCGTGAAGGTCCGTGCGGTGTTGACTTGAGTAGTTTTTCTCAAACCACTCTGGTACACCCAGACGGCGAGAATGCACGAATCGCCGATGTGATGTACTGGCTCACCCGTAGCTTCTCCTTGGACCCTGAGGTGTGCAGCGTCGTCATACAAGGGCTTTGGAGCCGGTCTCCGACGGACATCAGATGGGAGTTGAGAACACTGATGCGCACGGCTGTGTGGAAGGGCTTCATAGAAGGCTGTAGGCGCCGTGGATATGAGTGTGTAGTGCTTGTGCAACCATGCCCAAAAGAAGTTGTGCAGGGACCCGTTGTCGGATATCATCCTGGTGGTGGGAGCAGCTCGGGTGCTCAGTATGTTGGTGAAGAAGAGGAGGTGGAGGAAGGCGTTAGGAAGGGTTCGGAGGATGTTGCTTGTGATGAGCCCGACGCGGTACATACAGAAGAAGAAGATCGGGCACCGCATGGTGAGCCTACAGGACAAGCTGATGAAGGAGAGCACATGGAGTACATATTGCGTCAAATGGATAGCGATGACCGGATGGCCTTGGCTGAAGAGGAAGCTCTACTGGAGGACGACGAGGATAGTTCTGATGAGGACGGAGCTCCCATTCCCCAGGAATGGAATAGATTTGACGTTGAGGGTGTAAGTACGCATGACGAGCACGAATCGCCGTGGGAGTACCATGCTACTGAGGTTCGGTTGCACTCAATGTTTGCTGATAAGACATCCTTGCAGGATGCCATTAAGTTGTGGGCTATGTCCATGCAATGGACGCCGGGTCATCAAATCTAGCAGAGCGATTAAGACATCAAGTGCGAGCAAGCCGCTTGTCCTTGGCGAGTGCACGACATAGACCAAAGTATGAGACTCACCGGATTGTCTCGAAGGTAGAGGCGCACTCCGCATGCTCAACACTGCTTTGTCCGCACATCGTAACCTAACGCCGACCTTCGTAGCCAATTTGATGTATGGAGAGATAGTAGAGAAGAAGGATGTGGAGACCAAGCACATTATGGTGGCTATTGATAAGAAATTCAAGTACAAGATCGCCTACGCAAAGGCGTGGCGTGCGGCAAAAAGGCTTTAGAAAGACGGTTTGGATCTTTTGAGGCGCGTATGACAACCTTCCTCGTATGCCGGAGGTGCCGCAGAGAGAGAAACCGAACGACATCAGAAGGGACATGTCATCTAAAAACCGCGAGGTTTTTAATATTGCAAAGGGCCTTCTTAGCCTTGCCCCGTGATCGAGGCTTTTAGGCATATGTCGCTCGTGATCTCGATTGCGGGACCTTTTGGTGGGAAATACAAGGGCAAATCCTATGACCATAGGCATTGACGGAATAATCAAATTCGCCATTGGCCATCGATTCGTCGAAGGTGAGAATTACGATACCGTTGTGGTTCCTTCGACATCTAAGGGTGGGAGTTATTGGAGGTCGCCCTGGTGTGTGCGTGATCCACGATCGCCACACGGATCTTTCAAGGCCATAAGAAAACTTCAAGAAGACCCCGAGGAGCCGTTCCCTTGGTCGGATATGAGGAGTAGATGGTGCATTCGGCACTTAGGGGCGAACTTCTTTAAGAAGTTCCCGAAGCAACCGCTGGTGAAGCTATTCAAGAGGTCGGCTATGCGAACCAAAGAATAAAATTTGACGCCTTATGGATACTATCGATGAGCACAAAGAGAAACACGTGGGCGGGATGAACCACGGACTGTAGTCCAACTCGCTGGAGCGAGGCGGAGGACCTTGAGGAACATCGAGTGCTTCTCGCACTGGATCGAGGGCGTGCCATTGGAGAAGTGGTAATCGCCGACGACACCGATGGGGCGAGGTATGGCATAATGACGACTAACCTTGCGGAGGTGTACAACGGGTTCTTAGGGGCCTCGCTTCGGCCCCGCCGCCATCGTGGAAGGTGTTCGCATGCACAATCGGGTATTTCGGGAGAGGCGTTCAAATGCGCGACTTCATGCCAAGAACCTCAAGCAGCGTCAGATCGCCAAGATTACGGCATACATACAGCGAAGACAGCGAAGGGCCTGCGCACACGGCACGTGATGGGCAACACGGAGCATCGTTTGACGTGCTCCTCCGGATAGAGCCGATTTGGGACGGCTCGTTCTCTTGTCACGCAGAGGTATGGCTTGGAGATCATGTGAACGAACCTAGTCAGTACATGCAATAAACCGAGGCTATTACACAAGCCATGCTCCCATGTCCTCGCCGCGTGCGGATTGGGCGCATGGACCCGCCCAACTTTGTGTCCGAGTACTTCTTGAAGGACAGGTGGTGCAGCTTGACCGTGAGCTTAGGGGCTTGTGGTGGGTAACTTCGCCACCGAGGACATTGCAAACAGGATCTGGATTCGGACCTTGACATGAAGGGTGGCAAGGCGGCGGCAGAGTCGGCAGATACCAATGATATGGACAAAGCACAAGCGGGCGTTGGGTCAACGCTGCGGGCTCGCGCCGAGAGGGCCACACACATGCACGATGCAAGGCACCACCGGTGAGTAGGCTCGCCATGGTTTGCGCACCGCTTCTTGCGATGTGCAAAGTGGGACCTGTGTACGTTGTATTATTTATGTAATCGTTTCGCCATCGCTCGTACAATATAATTTGTATTGCCATGTGTACTTTGTATTGTTCATGTAACCGTTTACATATAATTCACTCTGTTTACATTTCATGTAATATTTCCATGTATTTTGTACCTTCAATTTGTTTTGAAGGTATGGCTCACTGATCGGATCGAGTTTCGCTCTCTTGGAAGAGCGCATCGACCGCTACATCGCGCGTCGCGTCGTGTCCCTTATCCCGCGGTGTGGTCGACACGATCGTGTTGGGGTGATCCGCACGCGACACCTCGGTGGCTCGAGGCTAGACCCATCGCTGGACACCAGTTAGCATTCATTGGCACTATGTTATCACCAAACGCACATCTCGTACTAACCTTTTGTTGTTTTGCGTGCTCGCCGCTGCGGTATACTACCACTCGCCGGATGGTGCAGCCACGGACGAGGACGAGCGGCAAAGACTCGCGGTGACGACGACGCAGACGCCCATGCCGCCCAGAGCGGTCCCGACGCTCCCATTCGACCGGTCCTGTTGGATGCTCTTGTGGACCGGTGGCGGCCGGAGACTCACACGCCCATCTTCCGTTCGGGGAGATGACCCCGACTCTACAGGACGTCTCCATGCTACTTGGCCTCCCTATCGCGGGAGGTGCTGCTTTCCCGCAGGAGCCTCCGGAGAACTGGCGTCAGGACATTCTGGGCAGGTTTCAGGGAGTTCTTCCGCCGCGCCGCGGCGAGTACTACATCTTCCCGAGACACGAGGCACGGCCCGCCCTACGGTGGTATCGCGATTCGCATGCGTGTTCGACGATGTTCGCGTTCGCACCGCTGCACTCTCTTTTTTGTAGTACGATCTTACTTTCTTTTTTGTTGTACACAACTCGAGCGGATGGACCCTGCTGCGGACGACCAGCAGGTGTCACGCCACCTGGAGGCGTACTTGCTGTGGCTATTCGGGTGGGTCCTATTCACCACCAGCCACGGCGACACCGTCGACGCGCGGCTCATCGCGTACGCTAGGGCCATTGCCGACGGAGAGGCCCCGCAGATAAGCTGGGGTTCGGCTGTACTTGCTGCCACCTATCGCGGCTTGTGCGACTCGTGCCAGTCGCGCCGAACTCCATCCTCACGGTGTCCTCTCCCGCTGCGCTTGTGGTCGCCCGAGCGCTTTAGCCTTGGACGACCCTTGTTGGACGGCAGCTCTCCCACGGCAGAGATGTACTTCGCAGCGAGGTTGATCTACCGATTATGGCTCGCTTTGGTGTCGGCGGCGAGCACGTATTATTTTCTTTGACTTATTTTTAATATCATCGATCGCTCAATCTAATATGCCGTATTGTGTTCCTCGCAGTACAGTTTGCGCCGCGCGGTGACACGCGTGCGTCTGAGCCGTTCGTGGAGTGTTCGACCGGCCACGGCGACGACGTTCGTTGGCGACCATACTCCTCGAGGAGTTAGCGCCCGCGCGCCTCACGGGCTTTCTCGCCTGCTCGCGGCGGGACTATCGCCTCATCCGCAGGTGCTCGTCTTCGACGCTTCGCTGAGGACTACGCGCACATCGCGTGATGCGACGATTCGCCTACGGCAGAGGTTCCAGACTAGTTCGACGCCGTGCCGGACAAAGCGCACGCAGTGAGTAATCGACAAACATCCCCGCTATTTGTCGTCGTCTAGCACGCATGACTCCTAATTACATGTTACGTCTTGCGAGTTGAGAGGAAGGAGTTCGTCGCGCACGAACCGGGTGGTAGGATGAACGACCGGGTGGACCGGTGGGGCGGCGCACGACATGACCGTGTGCGGAGGACACACCTACGACCCTACGACCTACGACGCGTACCTCGCTGGTACGCTCCTCTGACACGCACTGTGCTCGATTTGCTGCAGATGCGCCCGCACCACGTGTCCCGCGACCGACGCACACATACCCGTGCATTTCGCGCAGATGTCCACAAAGACGGACGTTACATCCTACCGAATACTTCGATTCCGCCTCGCCATTACATATTTCACGAGTCTTGTTTTCGATGTAGGCGAGCATCGCCGCGAGATTACGACAGACCTTCGGTCATGGGTTCGAGAGGTTATCGGACGGTGTCGAGGGCACACGCGAGGAGACGGTCCAGATGGTGCGCCGTGTGGTCGATCAAGCCGCACGTATTTTTGGCTTTGTTGTCGCGCGCCAGCTACGGAGGTTGATACCAGCCGGGTTGCACGGTCGACAGCCCTTACGCCCGTCGCGCTGCGTCGTCCCGTCCGACAGCGGGACAAAGCAAACGAGAGGTCGGCTAGACCACGCCCGACACCGCACGCCCGACGAGGCGGATGCTCGAGCGCACTCGCCCGCAGAGGCTCGAGGAGGCCGGAGGGTCCGCCGAGCACACCCCGTAACCGACGGCGCGACCACGTTGGTCCTCCACAACCCTTTGCCTTCCACACTCAAGTACACATGTATGCGCGACGACGTGCCATACTACCTACTACTGACGCGCGCTATGGCGGTGGCCGAGTACGTAACATCTCCGTTTCTCAAAGATACATCGTGTTTTTGTTAATTGACTAACAATACTTTCTGTGTAGGTCCAATTCCCTATGACAGAGGGTCCTCTCGAGCTTCGCGAAGCCCACGACTTCTTGGTGGACGACTACGGCACCTCGGCCCACTTCGCCGAGGTTCTCTCGTCACGACTTGCCCGCGCGCAAGACTCCACCTGCAGCGCGCCGTCCACCCCTTCGCCTCGGTCCTCGTCGGACAGTGGCTGCACCGTCTTTCCCTGTCGGCCCGAGGCCCCGACACCAGCCAGAGGAGGGGGGCCAAGCGAGCCCGTGAGGGAGGACACGGAGGTGGAGTGGGCCGTGGTGATGGAGGAGAGGATCTTTGGGGTGCGGTTGGCGGGGCCTAGTAGGGGCTAGTAGGGGGAGGGGATGCTACGGGTACATTTGTTCGTTATGTCATACTTAAATTTTGCACTTCATATGTGATGCATGTAATACTTTTGCGTATGTGATGCATGTCATACTTTTGCGACGTGATGCATGTAATACTTTCGCTTTACTACCCACTCGCTCATACAACACGTGTTTGTGGAATGTTTTTCTTGACGACGTGACCCGACTAGCCTGCTTTTTCTGGACGATGTGACCAAACGAGCCGGCTTTTTCTGCACGGTGTGACCAGACGACGCAGATATTCAATGAGGGCCGACGAGGTAGCTTTATCAGGACGATGTAACCCGACGACCCAGCTTTCTCGAGGACATGACCGACGAGGTAGCTTTTGGGACGATGTAACCCGACGACCAGCCTTTTCTTAGGACATGACCATACGGGATAGCTTTTCGGGACGATGTGACCCAACGAGCCAGCTTTTTCTGAGCCCGGCTACCACTCCCTCCGCTGTACCTATAAATACAGCGCAACTCATCCAAGAACTCCACACCAGCACCACCAAGTAGAAAACATGGACAAGAAGAAGGAATGGGAGAAAATTCGCAAACTTTTGAAGGACCGGTGTCTCCCATGAGACCGCGCCGCGATCGTGCCGCTAGTCGTGACCTTTCACACACCAAACTTTTCCGAACTAGTGGATGTGAGGAAGGCGCCTCGTAGTTCGCCCAATGATTCGTGGTCGAGCCGCGACCCCACCAATGCCCGCGAACGCCCTCGGAAGGGCCACCGATAGGGTGGCGCCACCTATATGCCGTGTTGGGGACTTTGTAAGTGCGCCAAATCAACCGATGAGTGGACCATTGGCGGCGCATCGTGTCTTTGCCCAAACTACGCCGCGGACTACAACGATGAGCACCGTGAATGAAACCGTATCTCGGGTACAATGCTCTTTTTCCTTGCGTAACGGCGTAACGGTATCTTCACCTATTGCGCCTCCGCCACCCCTATGCGACTTCCGCGGTGGATCGACGACAAGATCCACCTACGACATGTGGTGGTTGCCGACACGGAAGAGTTGGGCCAGGAGGACATCGAGGCCCGTGAAAGGCGCCTCAAAGTGGTGAAAGCGAGCAGAGCAACGAGGTGGACAGCGCGCGAGGAGCGAGAGCGTGAGCATGCCAGGCGACGGGAGGCCGAGAGGGAGCGGAAGAGGGCCATCGCGGCGAGAGCTAAGGCGCAAGGCGAGGAGTATAATGCCGAGCTAGGTAGCAAGGGCAAATGGCCCCGTTCCACTCAGTAGTTCTGCCCTATTCGGCCATCAGTAGTTCTACCCTATTCGTCCACATATCGCGTGTATTTCTATTTCCCTAAAGGCATGCATATACCGTCATCGGTTCGTTGTCCTTCGTGCCATGTAACCCCCCTGTTCGATGAAACATTCTGTTCTTATTGTAATATCGATTGCCTTCAGACGCATTTAATCATTAAAACCGCAATCGTCCTCACAAAATTCTTACAATATTCACCTTAGTACAACAATACATGACATAATTTAAAAAGATATTCACATATATCCAGCCAGTTTTTCATTTTTCATGTTTCACTTAGCCACTTTTTGATTTTTATAAAATTTAAATGGTATCAAATCGGTTGCACTCGCAATAACACTTTGTCATCGTAGTATGATATTGTACTATGGTTAATTTTTGGAGAATTAATCGACAACGTTAGAGGTATGAACGATTCGTAAACGGAAAGATAAGTGATATTGCGACTGGTACCTCCATTGACGCTCAACTAGCGATAGGTTCCATATTTTGGTAATTTTTTTTAGCGACTACATATATTTTGTAATTGATTCTTAAAAATAATATTATTTTTAAAAAAACAACAAGGACAACTCCTGTCGCCCATTGGTTG
The DNA here is from genome assembly GCA_036346255.1 of Ampelocalamus luodianensis. Lineage (NCBI taxonomy): Eukaryota > Viridiplantae > Streptophyta > Magnoliopsida > Poales > Poaceae > Ampelocalamus > Ampelocalamus luodianensis. Next base: position 14,170,990 of record CM070636.1, on the reverse strand, counting down.
GGCGACTTCCAGCTGTCGCCTAACAGTTGGGCGGCAGACATGCAGTCGCCCTACGGTTGGGCGACTGGGTCCTGTCGCCCAACGGTGTGGCGACTAGTCCCTGTCGCCCAACGGTGTGGCGACAGGAGTATATTCCTGTAATAAAAAAAAAGCAGGAATAAACTTGTAATTTATAATAAAATATATATTATTTTAAAAAAAATCATAAAAATTAACAGAGGGAGCAGTAAAGAGCCACTTTTAAGTCTTCATACTTGCAAACTGTGTCACTTATGTCATCACAACTTTCATAAATACTTAAAGTTAAGCTAATGTTGAGCAAAATTTATGATCCTTCCAGCAGTTGAAGGTTAATTATCTAAAAACTGGTGACAGTCAGTTCAATAGTAGTTGTTAACCTAATATCAATCATAGGTGGATGATCAATTCGGCAATTCATGGTCTTATTATGATCAACATAATCGCCATACCTTTATTTCAGCCTAACATCCACATTTTAGCTCAAATTATTGTCATAAGTCAAAACTACATAAGTGACACATTTTTGCAAGCTTACGTACCTAATAGATTAGTTTTCAAATTTAGGGACATAAGCGGTACTTCATTAGAAGTGAGGCTCACGGTGCAATGTACTATTGTAATCAAGTGATCCCTGCACATGTTTCTTTTATAAAATACAGACTCCTTGTTTTACACTTCTACACTCTCAAGGAACCAAACACCTGGCTTTACAAATTACCTCCTCTTTGGGCGATAGCCTAGATGGGAGCTTATTCATGTTTGGTTAAGGGAAAGTGGGCAAAGGATCCAAACATGCACAAAGTTTTTCCATGTTGTTTGTAGTACGACTATATGAACTACGTGTTGCTCCAGCGAGTCTATGGGTTCAACAGGTTAGATATTAAAATGCTTCCAAGCAAAAAGAAGTGACCTTGCCATACCAAAGAAATAGGATGTTCCTGGAAAGTGCTTTTCTTACATCAATATTACTCGATAAATTAGCAACATGAGCTTACAAGCATTCACAAGCACACAAAACGAAGGCATCATCAAAACTATCCAACAAACCCACGATAGGAAAATTTAGTGGGGAGATCACCTAACTTGGAGCAATTCTAGTTACAAATTTTTTAGAATTTCAGACATGATAAAGGAGGGCTGATTTTGCTCAACACTAAATATGTATGTCAAACATCTCTGTCAATGAACTGAATATATATGTGGCCATCCCAAACCCAGCTTGGTGGGCTAAATTTTCACCATAGACGGTTCTCAATGACAGCGGATGTTATCTCTTTCAGCGCTCCCTGAAAAAATCGCCAAAATTGCATCAGACATGCGTTGACAACACAATTGATTTGAACACAAAAATGACAGGAGCTATCCACACTATTATGCATAGAACCAGCTGACTATGCATTCATCTGAGAATTTCCTGGGGTTTGGAAAAGGCAATGATCAATCATAATCAACATAGTAATCATGCTGATTCAGCAATTTTCAGGAGGAACATTATGGCGGAGAAAATTGACATTTAGTTACCAATACCATAAAATATATTAGTGAAGACAGTCATACCACAGGAAATTCTTTCAACTCTTACCTGGGAATGATCCTTCAGGCCAAGAGAGATCACCAATGATTGAGCTGATCCACTACCACTGCAAAAAATAAGTATGTGAAGAACATGAGTACAAAATGGTAAAACAAAGACCTACATACATCGTATTCCTTTGTGTCTGCATATGTAAGAAAATGGTGTGCGGTATCATCAGCCGAAGGAACAGTTTACAGAGTGCAGTTGGTCAGATTAGCAACTAACTTCAGTGATAAAAGTGGCACAAAAGCTGCAGGGAGGAGAACTAAAATGATCACCATAATCAAAGGGCCATTGCTGGAGAACTTTTGCAATGTACTCCAAGAAAAGTATAAAAGAAGAGGAACATACTGTTTCTAATTATTTTCAAATGGTTACCACAATACTTCTAAACCAAATGACTTCATAGATGAGGGGAAACACCAGATGGCATGAGCAGATGGTGAAGAAACCAAACCTTATATGTTCGATAAGTTGACGTGCACAAGCTAGTAGGAGCGGCTGCAATCACAACATTTTGTACAGTCGTTAGATGTGTCCCTAGTCAGACCTTACATTGACGGTCTAATAAACTTACCTCATCTCTCTTTCCAAAAAGAACAGAAACGTTGTAGGTTGGGTCAGAGAAAACACTTTCATCTTTCCTATTGAGGGGGGAGAAGGCTCAATCATAAATACAGCAAATAAGTTTCAAGGCAAAATAATACAATGGAAATGCCTAAATTCTATAATGTTATCAGGCTAACTTTTTTAGCTATAAAATCTCCGCAACACTGCTTTGTCACCTCTTAGTGGATGCATCATTCGATAAGGTGTTAGATGCATGAACCCATCTATCATGTTAAGGGAATAAAAAAGCACAATGGAAATATGGGCATGTGAAAATCTGGAAGTTATGACCTGATATGCACTTCTACAGCAATGCTCAATAGTTTTGTAGCTTTTTTGCCACTAGATGATTAAGAACATGGGCAAATATTTGCGTAGGGATTCCCAATGCTCTTTCAAAAAAATCAGCTAAATAATTGAGATTGGGAGGTTTCAAATTTCAGTAAGTTAAGACCAACACAGCACGGAGGAAGGCAGTTATTCTGAACTGATAATGCAAAGAATAAACCACACTTTACATGTTAATGAGAATTGATAAAGCATCTGCATGAGAATAGACAACGTACTTGGCAGCTAATATTGTTCCCATGCATCCTATTTGTGTCACAATCACCTGCAGGTTCGATGACAGATCAGCTTCTTTCACATGTCATGAATCATGATTAGCATTTGATGGAATATGAGTTGAGAGTTGCAACCCACCAGGAAGCTATCTTCGTATTTGCTGATAACAATGTCCGTCTTATTGCCCTAGCAAGCCCAAAAGAGAAACCACATCATTTTGGCATTCAGAAAGAGAATAACTTGCGCACGGTATACCGTTCGAGCCAAAACCAACGGGATAGCTTGATGGTGTCCGTTCAGAACCCCTGCACACTTTGATCTCCTCCTCCATACAACCTTCTCTCTTACCTTCCTCATTTCTCACAAACCCACAAGCCACTAAGCCAGCCCAGACAGATTCTTCACCAAGCTCCAATCTTCCTCCCCAAATCCCGATCCCTCTTCCCCTCCAGTCGATTCATCATCGACGGAATCAGATCTAGCCCTAGCCGCAGCGGATTTTGCAGTTTGCAGCAATGGCAATGCATGTAGGGCCCGGTGGCAGTGAGCTCGTGCAAGCAGGAGTGGTGACGGCCAGTGCGTGTAGGGGCTGGTGGCGGCGAGTGTTGCATGCGGAGGCGGCCGGTCGCAAGCTGGTGTGCAAGCTGCAGCTACGACGCATGCACGCTTCCCAACAACAGCCGAGGAGGGCGCACGTAGGCCGCAAAGGCCGAGGAGGGAACCGGCCCGCGGAGGCCGCGGCGCGTGCATGCCCTGTGGCTGCAGTACAGAGATCGGGCCCAGGGCTGCGCCAACAGTTGATGCAGTCGAGCGGTGAGCAGCGCGGGGATGAGTGGCCATGGTGGCCGACAAGCGTGACCCATCCGTGGTTTGATTTTGCAACAAAATAGGCTTGACACTTGAAAAAAAATCTCGTAATGTTGATGAATTTTCTAAAAGTTGTGTGATTTCTTATGACTTGCAAGAAACTCTTCTGAAACTCATTCAAATCTTTTGAAAATTGTGTTGAAACTCTTTGAATCTTCTCTGACTCTGAAACTCACGTTTGAAACTCGAAGTTTCAGTTTTGAACCTGCAACTCAGCCTTCAATATCGAAGTTCCAGTTTTTGAAACTGAAGTTTCAAATTTTAAAACTTGAAGCACACACGAAACTTTCTTGAAACTCAAAGTTCTATTCATGAAACTTGCTGAAATTCTTGTGAAAGTTGATGAAATTATTCTGAAACTTTTGCTGAAACTCACTTGAAATCTTATGAAACCTTTTGAAACATGCGAAACCCACTGAAAACCTGAAACTTTTGCTAATACTTTTACGAAACTTCTTGAAACATGATGAAATTTTGCTATGCGTTGTCTAGCTGCTCCCATTCAGAAACCCCCCAACTATTCTATACGGTTTTTGCGATGGTTAGACCATTAACATTGACACAAATGATACATAATCGGTAAAAAACATCTGCAATAACAAGCAGAGCAGATAGTGTTCACTCCATGAACAGAAACAACGTATCGTTAGGTATTCACTCCATGAACAGAAACAACGTATTGTCAGGTATTCACTCCATGAACGGAAACAACGTATTGTTAGATATTCAGTCCATGAACAGACTATCATATTCTAATACATGTAGTAATCATAAATGCTTAATCTGACTAGAATTCACAACGAGGAAACGAGCAGATAATTAACTTGATAGGCTACCAGAGCGAGATTTTCAAACCTTGATCTCCAAGGAGAGGGACCTGTGCGGCACGGGGAAGCGAGCGCCGGGCTGCGCAGGATCCATCCGCATCTCCATCTACGAAAAACGAAATCAGCACGCGTGCACACGAGAGACTCAGACTCCAGAGCATCAGCTTTTCTTCTCGCAGCACAGCAACCGCAAGAGCCGCCACCATACCAGGAATCAGGAGTCAAGGCAGAGAATCGTATCCATCACCCCATCTTTGAGCAGCCAAGATTTCGCAGAGGCGAGAGCCCCGGTCCCCGAATAGATGGGGAACGAGAGGTTAACGAGGGGTTCTGAGAGGAGGATTGGGGGCGAAGAAGGCGTACCAGTAGCGGCACGGCCGGGCGGCGGCGGCGGCGGCGGATGGGGTTTGGGGCTCCTCAGTCCCTCTGTTTGGACTTCGGATGGAGGCGAGGCGAGGCGATCTCCGCCGCAAATGAGTCCGTGCCAAGATTCGTGCAGATCACGTGCCTTGATGAGGCATGAGGCACCTAACCCGGTTAGCTCGCACCAACTCGACACCACTAAACTCGCACGAGGCCGTGCAGAGCGCACGTTTCTGCAGCGGCAACGCTCTGCTCGTTTCGTCGTCTCCCTTAAATAGCCGAGCAGAGCATGTATGGATGGTCGAATCAAGCATCGGGGGAACCAGAGCCGAGTTCGGTCTGATCGGCGATGGCGCCGGCCGGTAATGGTGGGGCGGTGCGGCTGCTGGGCGGGCGGCTCAGCCCGTTCACGATGCGCGCCCGCATGGCGCTGGAGCTGCGCGGGGTGGCGTACGAGCTCGTCGAGGAGCGCTTCGAGCCCCGCAAGAGCGACCGCCTCCTCGCCGCCAACCCCGTCTACAAGAAGATCCCCGTCCTGCTCCTCCCCGACGGCCGCGCCGTCTGCGAGTCCGCCGTCATCGCACAGTACGCCGACGAGGCCTGGGGCGGCTGCGGTGCCGCCGTACTCCCCGAGGACCCCTACGAGCGCGCCATGCACCGCTTCTGGACCGTCTACGTCGACGACAAGTTCTGGCCGGCGCTGGACGCAGTCTCCCTGGCGCCCTCCAAAGAAGCCCGTGAGAAAGCTATCGCCGACACGCACGCCGCGCTGCGGCTCCTGGAGGAGGCCTTCGCGGCCCGCAGCAACGGCGGGGCCTTCTTCTCCGGCCACGACGCCACGCCGGGCCTCCTCGACGTCGCGCTCGGTTGCTTCCTGCCGGCGCTCTGGGCCTGCGAGCGGCTGAACGACGTCGCCCTGCTGGACGAGTCCGCCACGCCGCTCCTCAAGAAGTGGAGCGAGAGGTTCGCCGCCGCCCCCGCCGCCAGGGCGGTCCTGCCGGAGACGGAGGAGGTGGTCCAGTTCACCAGGTTCCTCCAGGCCAAGTTCGGCGCTGCACGCCCAAGTTAAGCATCTCTGCTCGGATGTTGTTATACATGTACGCTCGACGCTCGCGTACTAATTCATGTATTTTCTTTGTGATTTCTGTACTTGTACTTCTATTTTGAACTTGTATGAGATTAAACGAGTTTGGTACAGAGCGTACATGAATGAATGGAATAAACTTGTGGATGCACGTTTTAATTACATGATCTGAAGTTCGGAACTACACATAAACATGCTTAATACTCCCTCCGTTCTTTTTTACTTAACACAATTGATTTTTCACAGTTAAATTTTTTAAAGTTTGACCGCCAATAGGTTTAAAATTATCTAGATTGGCTATATGAAAATTATATCATTAGAATTGTTGTTGAAAATACTTTCATAATATTATAATTTTATTAGTACATCTTAATGTAAAAGTTATAAAAAATTATGGTCAAAGTCATATCTCGAAGATCGTGAAAAGTCAACTGTGTCAAGTAAAAAAGAACGGATGAAATATTTCTTAAAACTAGTACTAAAAAAGATGCAACTATTAATTTTGGAGATAAAGCACGGCATATGTGTCTAACTTTGCATAAGCTTATTTGCGGGACTAACCATGCGGATTTCTCAGTAGTACTGACCATACCACCAAATTTCGAATAAGCATCGCCTCCTCTGGAAGCGCTCTGCTTCATCTACGGTGATGCGGCGCCGCCGTCTCCCGCTTCGCAGTATAGCGTATTATCTTGAATACCTTGTGCACTATTTTACAGTGACGGATCTAGGACTAAAATTTAGACCGTGTTAATAGAACGTTGTCACGCTGCACACAGGCTTATGCCACATAGCACTGCTCGGTTGCTGTCGCACCTCATGCCTGCGCGAGCCACCCAGCACACCAGCCACGGTGCTAGTCAGTTCGTCGTGATGGGGAATAGAGAATTGGTTAGAGATTTAAGTGGGACTCGATGCTGGGTGGGAAGAGAGAGCAGAGTCAAAGTGAGATAGATGAATTTGGTAGGCTTGGCCAGTTGGCCCAGGACAGCAACGACAGGCACTTGGCTAGGCGCAGTCCATACAAGGGAATTCCATCCCAAATCATGTCCTTGTTCGTCTTCTACTTTCAGAGCAGCTAAGCTTCAAGACATGACGTCCGATGGATGGGGATGCTAGGGGGTACCCATGGCCCACCGGTCGTAGGGGTGCTTTTGTTAGATGGAGAGAGAGAGTGAAAATGTGAATGATATCATCTATTGTAATAGCCCAATAGGAAATATATAGAATACAAGGGATACAAGACTAAACCCTAGAATAATAGAAAAATACCACAAATACTCTTAACACCCCCTCAAATACAAGGCACATGCAATAACATTGCATTTGGAAAGGGTTGACACTAAAATAGAAAAATCCAAAATCCAAGTCTTAATAATGTCGTCGTAGCGTGTAACTCTTGAAAAATATGTCGAGTATCAAAAGATCTTTTCCTATCCGGTGTCATGCGATAGCCCATAAAGCATAAGGTGCAGGGGCTGAGAAAGTAGAGACAAGTGAGAACAAAGTCGACCGCGGCAACACGACAAAGAAGATGATGAAACCGACAGGAATAGAGAGAGCTATCAAATCAAGTTGTAGAGAAATAGATAAAAGCATGACGACGCAAATCAAAGCCCGAGATAGCGGCGACGCATTGCACAAGAGGCGCAGTGCAGAAGAAGCATGGCAACCTTAGAAGCTCGGGGCAGCGACTCAGAGAGAAGCGGCGGCATCATAACGACTTCTACAATCTACAACGGTTCGGAGAGAAGAGTAGTGGCGGCTACCATGCGAAAGGAAGGAGTGAGTTAGGAAGCAATTGGCTGACTAACAAGAACTTTGTGAACTCGTATGACTTAGACGAACTCAAAGATAGCGTGTTACGGTCTTAGATGGACTCAAAAGGGAAAAAGGACTCAAAGAAGCAGCAACCCTCTTTAATAGTGGAAGAAGTTGCTAGAAGGCGGAGCCAGAGAAGCCGAAGCTGGAGCTGGTTGAGAATCAGGAGCCAGAGAAGCCGGAGAGGCTCTGGCCAGATCTGGCTAAACCAGATCAACTCGTACTCCCCACCACCTCCTCTTCAACTCCTCTACTTCTCCCATCACCTGCCCTAAGAGCCCTTCCTGGCACCACCACGGTCGCATCCAACGGCGCCGCTGTCGACGACTCTGTCATGAGCCTCCCCTTCAACTCCTTTGCTCACAACCCTAGATAGGAGGAGGAGCATAGCACCGTAGAAGCTGCTAGCAGCAGGGGCGACCGCCATCGTAGAGCAGAGCCAGAGCTCGGTGAGATCCCGGGGCAGCAACCCAAGGGGCGACGCGGCGGACCAGCGCGAGGGATCCGGTGGCTGAGACTCGGGAGTGCAAGGCAGCGTGGCAGGAGCCCGGATCCGACGGCGGCGGCTACGTGATGCGACAATGCGTGTCCTGATCTTTCGGTGAGAAGGGTAACTCAATTTGGTGGAGAAGACTCTCAAGATTCGGCTATCAATCGTACATGATCAATATGCCCGCAATCACTGAACCAATTCCGAGATTATTATCGACCTGACCACGAAGTCTATCCCTGCATGCAATCGAAGAACCAGCAAGAATAAGATAATAAGCAATCTGAAATTGTAAATAGGATTGAAGTACTCAATAAGATTGGGGTTCTGAAGCACGATGACGCTGTTACACTAGTCAAGCAAGAGGACACCGTATAGTTTCACAAGTGAAAAACTAAACTAAACAAAACCCACCAAACTGCCTAGGGTAGCCGGCCACCATATGGGCCAAGTCAGCCAATACATTACATAGCCTGTGGGCCAACAATAGGTGACGTAGCACCATGGTATGTAGACGTAGTACGACCCGGTGAAGTAGAAGTAGCTCGGCTCGTAGGAGTAGAAGTAGCTCGGCCGAGGTCCAATTAGAAAATATAAAATTGAAGTAGCCGAAAGTCTATTTGGAGAAGGCGTGATTGAATTAGAGGATGCAGTGCAGCGGGTTGAAGTAGTGGTTGCATCCTTAGGTTGATATCCTCATCACGATGGGGAGGTCCGGGTGGCACCGAAGCAGAGGCGGCGTGTGAGAGGCGTCGGGAGCACCCGACGGCGTGGGAACGCTTGGATGGCGCAAAGGTGGAGGAGGCCGGCACGCAGAGGTGGCGTGGCGACAGGTTCAAGCCCGAGGCAGCGCGATTTGAGGTGGGGCAACCAGATCCGAGGCTTGAGCTCCATGCGAGCAGAGGTGGCATGGCGGCAGGAGGGAGAGGTGGGGAGGAGCAGTGGTGACAGGATCCGACGAGGAAGAGCTCTATCTTGCCGGATCTGGCGACGAGGAGGGTTGCTAGAAGATGAAGATGATGTTGTTGCTGCTGCTTCTACGCTGAAAGAATGCGACTAAGACTAATGTGGCCGCCCCCGGGAGTGGAGATTACTCCTCCCGGGGGCAGCGGGCAGCGAAAGAGGATGAAAGCTAGGTTTTGAACATTAGTTCTGATATCATGTTAGATGAATAGGGAGAGTGGAAATATGAATGATATCATCTATTGCAATAACCCAATGGACAATATATAGAGTACAATGGACAGAAGACTAAACCCTAAAACAATGAAGAAATACCACAACTACCCTTAATAACTTAGTCCCGCTTAGCCCCCTCTTAGGTCTGCCACTGCCATTCCATTCAAACGTGTACACTGAAAATGCAATACCCCCTCTTGTAAATTCAGCAAAGTGTGCTTCGCTCGGCGTTGCAAAAGAAACTACGGCGACCCTGATTGCATATGGATAAATCCGTATGTTCGACTATTTTGTAATTTGTGTCGCTCCATTACCCAACGTTGTTTCTTTGAAAAGATTGAATAGAGATGAAAAAAGTATGTGCATAGTACATGTTTATATATCTAAGGAATAACAATATGTCTACAAAGTTCAGGATTATGCGCATAGTAGATGTTTATATATCTAAGGAATAACAATGTCCACAAATTTCAGGATTTTGCGTCTGCGTTATATATTGAAGGATGCAAGTGCTATGTAATAGTCATTCAAGACTTACGTATATAGCTGCTGTTTTCACATCCAAGGAACGCGTGAGTAAGAACTCCCAAAGAATCAACCAACGTATGTGAATGCCGTTATGCACACCCTAGAACGAATGCACTTTGTGCCAACTATCCAATATTCAATCATAGCAATGTGAAAACATTGGGTCGGAGACAAGGGGCAGGCACTCGTGATTTTTTACTACCTTTCGTTAGCATACAGGAACATTGGAACTTTACTATGACCAAGCACTTACTAATTCAATTTATGTTATTAAATAACAGCTAGGACGAACTAAATGGCTTTGGAGTTAATTTATGGCACATGAATCCATCTTATGTAGCATCTATATTCTATTTTGTTCCTAAATTTTTAAGCTAGTATGGAGTCTAATTTGTATTGTTCAAGTGCATGATATTTCATCTTCCTGCATGTTTAGAGTTTGATCAAGCACTTCTTCCTCGTATCTGACTTCTGTCACACCTTCCATGGCCCGATGAAATGTGTATGTGTACCAAACTCTACCAAGCTCTAGTTAACATCCACTATAATCGTTATTTGTTTTCTATTGTTTTTTATATAAAAAGTTTTCTCCTATGAAAACTTTTATTTTTTATAAGAAAAAATTGAGGATTTGCCGCTCCTAAGCACCTTGATTTAGGATTTGTTGTCTTTAAGTTTCTTCTTGAGTATGGAGCGGGTAAATGTGTCTTTTCACAGTGGATTTTGGTGCAAAATAAAAACATAAATACTGAAATACGCTCGGGGTATCAAATCACAGGTATTTGGTGCTTAAGAGTGATAAATTATCAAGAAGAAACATAAAGGTAGCAAATCCCAAATCAAAGAGCTTAGGAGTGACAAATCCTCAATTTTTCCTTTCATAAGTAGCTTAAATTGGAGCTATCGTCCCCCAGGATCTAATCCTGTCTCCGTCCCTGTACACATAGATGATGAAATGCACATACAGAATTGCAACCCCTGAAAGGTTATCATGCAACGATTTAATCACACGCTTTCTGCTGTGTTTTTTAGGCTGCACAACGGGAGTTACTCTAAATGAAATGGAGAGATCATGTATAGATTCCTCCTCCTGGGATGTAATAAAATCTGAAACAAGGGTTCCATTACAGTACCATATAGTCATAAGATGACCTTATTACAAGCATATATAAAGTTCAAAATTTCAACCGTTGGTCCAATAATTACATAACTAACTGAAAGCTACCAGTTCGGTTTGACGTATCAGACAAAACATGTGTTAGCGGGATGTAGAAAGTTATTTTTCGCAAGTGTACAATCCAACAGCTGTGCAATATCCACATCTGAATCGACAACCATTTCATACGTGTTTGTATGTTGTATTGAATTTGTGACTGAATTCAGAAAACACCACTCCTTCGATCATTCATCACCTCCTCTCACGTCGTATTTTGGGTGTACCTGCTATGTTTTGGTCATGTGGAGGAGGCTTGCCAGCGTTGTCTTGTGCTTCGCAGTGGAATGTGTTGTCTGAACCACCTATGCACAGTCCCATTCAAACTTCGACGCTCCAAACACAGTTCTTGGTGACGTACTCTTCCTTCACATTCCATACTACTAGCGCCACACAACTTCCAGACATTCATATATTCCAGACTACTACACCACAAACAATCCACTGATCTTTGTGTTGTTGGGTGCTGCAAGTGCAACCAAGGTGTTTTTCGCTCGCGCGTGCGTATACCGATACATTCATATATTCGACAAGTATTTGTCTTCATGCAATATTCTACATAATCAGGGACGAATCACCATTCTGGCGAGCTCTGGCATCTGCCAGCGCTACCGCCAGCCGAGAAACCCCCTCCCTCGAGAAACCGGCACGGAACGACGACACGGCGGTGGAGACACCGAGGAGGTTGGCTGCGCCGAGGAGGAGCCGACCAGCGCGGCGGTAGGGCAAGGTTGGCGCGAGGAGGAGGGGCAAGGCCGGCACGGAGGTGGCAAGGCGCAGGACGGGCATGGGAGGCAGCGGGACAGGGCACGAAGGCAGCGAGGCCGCGCAGGGAGGAGAAAAGTGTGGTGGCGGGAGGACTGGATCTGGAGAGGGAGGAGGTGAAAAAGAAGAGAGAGAAAGAAAGAAGAATGAAGGCAAGCGCACGGCAGGGAGAAAAGAGGAAAAAGAGGAAAAAGAGAAAAGGGAAAAGAAATGGAGGAAAGAAAAAAAGAAGGAAAAAGATATGAGTTTTTGAATTCTACATATTTTTTTGAATTTTTTTGTTGTGGACGTGTTTGTAGGACAAACATATCAACGTCGTCGGCGTAGGGATGTTGCTCCTAGTTCGGACACTGCAGCAGTTTCGGTTTCGACAAGTTCGGATGACGCGATCGCGATGCCGTCTCGGCTTCAATGTATACACCGGTCGCACACGACGTGCATGTTCTGAACAACGTGGAGAGTTCGGATTATCTAGTACTTGCTATTATATAGATAGGTGAGTTTGTTTTGGAAGTTGTAACTTAATTATAGACAGTCTTTAATTATTTTGTTTTGTTAGGGAGGGATTCTCATCCTTATAAGAGATGTCGTCTATTATTTGAGAAGGCAATAAAGATTTAGTCTTCAGCCAATCTAAACAAATCAGAGCCTTGTTCAGTTGGACAAACCAACACGAACAGGGGCGATTTGGTTATCTATCGTTGTTTCTGAAAGCAAGCCATAACATCTTTGGTATCAGAGCCGACGATTTGCCACCAAAGTTCTCTGCACGTCTCGCTCGCCAAGTCCCCGGTGTTCTGATCGTCGCCGAAGTTCTCGGTGTGTCTCTAGATTGCTGAGTCGCTGGTGTCCTAAGTTGTTCGCAGTATTCAGCCATGGACGATCACATGAAGACACAACTGGATGCAATGCTACCTATGCTACAGGACCTGACTGCATCAAAGGAGGCTATGGATAATAGAATTGCAGCGTTGGAAGCTTCCGACCGTGAGGACAACTCCGGCGCAAGAAGAGGAATCGGTCACGCTCGACCGAAGGACGATGACGGTGATTACGCTTCTAGAAATCGCGGAGCGCCACGATTCCATAAGCTGCTATTTTCGACTTACGATGGGAAAGAGGATCCATTATCATGGTTAAATTGTTGCGAGCAATTTTTTCAAGGTCAACGAACAATGGAGGAAGAAAAAGTGTGGTTAGCCTCATATCACATGACAGGGGTCGCGCAACAATGGTATTATCGACTCGAGAGGAATCAAGGCGTTCCTTCCTAGCCACGTTTTGTTGATCATGTCAACCTCCGTTTTGGACCACCAATTCGGAGCAACGCCTTGGGCAAGCTCATTCAACTTCGGCGCACAGGCACAGTAGGCGATTATCAAGAACGATTCCTGACCCTCTTGTGTCGTTGCGCCGACATGATAGAAAAACAACAGGTACAAATTTTCACTAACGGTTTGCGCAATCCGTTGCGTACAGATGTTGAATTGCAGAACCCTACAACCTTGGAACCGCCATGAGTTTGGCATGAGCATATGAGAAGCGACTTGAGGTCGGCGACAACGGCGAAACCCACGAACATTAAACTCACCGAGCAAGCGGTGGCCAATTCCAATCGTGGCTCTGTTGGCGCCAACACGGCTTGATGAGTTCGAAGGTAACACCAACCGGTGCAACCACAGCAGTTAGCGCCACCACTTCGGGTTTTAAAGCATCGAACTCAAAGTTCAAACGTTTGACCACCAAGAAATGGTCGACCGTCGATTCAAAGGGCTTTGCTTGCCTGAAAAGTTCTCAAGAGACCATGTCGACAAATGTTCCATGAAAGGCATATATTTGCTAGAACTTGATGAGGCGGACACTAACGAGCACGTCTCAAGACGAGGTGGAAATTTCACCACACGCTCACCGGAATTCGCACGAGTAAGACCATGCAAGCTGCGGTGGAAATCAATGACCAACAAACACATGCATTGGTCAATTCTGGGTCCACTCATAATTTCATCGCCGAAGCAACCGCCCGACGTTTAGGCCTTACACAAGTCTGTGGAAACTCCACGCGGGTCGTAGTTGCTAATGGTGATAAGGTGGTCAGTACGAGTATCCTACATGGAGTTCACCTTCGGATTTGTCAGGAGGAATTTTTCTAGATTGTTATGTCATTCCTCTGGCCATATTTGATAACGTCCTCAGCGTTCAGTGGCTTCGAACATTGGGACCGATTATGTGGGACTTTGAGCAGCTCACCATGACTTTATGGAGGCACGATCATTAGGTTATTTGGCATGGATTGCAAACAGTATCACGACAAGCTAACATATCAGTCTTGCAGGGCGACACCATGATGACTTTCCTTCTGGATGAGTTTGCCAATGTATTTGAAGACCCGTGTAGCTTGCCGCCCCAACGTCGTTGCGACCATAATATTCATTTGTTACCCGATATGACACCCGTTGAAGTTCATCTCTACTGCTATCCGCAATTGTTGAAAGATGAAATCGAGCGGCAATGCGAGGAGATGCTACAACACGGCATAATCCGGAAGAGCACCTCGACTTTCTCATCTCCGGTACTGCTGGTCCGTAAGAAGGACAATTCTTGGAGTTTCTGTGTTGACTATCGAGCACTCAATGACAAAACTGCAAAAGACAAGTTTCCTATTCCGGTGGTTGACGAGCTTCTCGACGAACTTCAAGATGCTCGTTTCTTCACCAAATTGGATTTACAGAGTGGTTATCATCAAGTTCGCATGCATTCCACCGATATTGAGAATACGACATTTCGTACCCATCATGGCCAAGACTTACAGATGGGTCTGATGAAGAACAGGAAGTAGTGCAGACTCGATGCAGTGCAAAAACGTAGAGGTCGCAGTGCAATAAGCGGTCGCGCAAATGCGCTGCCCAGAAATCTTATTGCCGCGCCTCGTGCAGGCCTTCATGGCAGTAGCAGCTCGGAGATACCGCTCCCCTTCTTCACGGTGCACGCCGAGAAGAAGAGTCGACGAGGCTCAGACGGCGCAATACAACAACACAAGTTTTCAGAAGGAAGAAAGAAAGAATGGAGGCTATTGTTCTACTTACTATGCTCTAGACGTCTCCAGGTATAAATATATAGAGAGAGATATGGAGACTGGTAACTAACAAATTAAATAGTCATTCACCCACTGGTAACTGACACACTTAACCAGCCATTTACCCACTAGTAATTGCCTATCATCATCACCCAATAAAGCCTCAAATTCAAACATTTGAATCTCATTCAAACAGAGAAAGAGAGAGAGAGAGAGAGAGAGAGAGATGCATGGTTCAGAAAAAATAAGGTGAACTTGGTCTACCAAGTGGCGCGCCACGTCATGGCACGATAAGTCACAAGTCACGCGGTTTTTCACTGAAAATACACGAATATGCGCGCACGTGCGTGCGTGTGTGTGTGTTTAGCCAAAGCCCTCCTCGTGCCACTCTCATCCATGTGTCACATGTTTCAAGGAGTGGTAAGAACTCCATCTTATATGTTGCTCACCTCCACCTTGTTTTAGTAATATGGTACTAAACCATACATGCTTTGGAATTACAGAAAATAGGCCTCACTCATATGGGCCAATTTCCAACAATCCCCCACCAATTTCAAAGCAAGAAGCACAAAAGATATCAAAGATATTGTGTTGAAGTACTGTTAATATACTAGTCTTTTAGTGTAAGTCCTGTACAGGTTGAATTTGCACCTAGAATGACAAGATTTGTCTTCTCACAGCTAATGAATGGACCATACCTTGAATTCACATATTTTCGTGATTAGATTTTACTTGAAATCTCAATTGATACTAGGCCGTCAAAGAATCGCGTCTAAACGGAGTATTATTTGGTCATACTCCCTTATCTGCTCATGAGCTTTCTAGAGAATGCCCTATTCTCATGAACTGCGACCTCACAGTTAGGCTCAAGTAGGTATATTCTTTCTAGGCGTTCTGCATGCTAATACCTTTTCCTCATTTGGACAATAGAATATATTAAGGTTTTATGCCAACCTTCCATACAGTCGAGAGTAATTTGTCTATTAGGACATAGATTCAATGAATATGCACTCTCTTGTTATAACATCAACTTGTTTTTCCTATTACCTAAGTCACGGGATCTCCGATCAAGAAGGTATGGGTTACTGTTGAGTTGTAACTCCAATGGGCCTCATTCCCAAGTCTATAGACGCAACGGAAATGGCCTTCCGTGCTAGCCCCTTTGTGAAAGAGTCTGTCAGATTTTTCTCAGTGCGTATATAATTCATAGTAATTACTCCGGAGTTCCTCAATTTTCTGACAGATTTAAGCCTACACTTCACATGTTTGGAAGACTTCATGTTATCCTTAGTACTTGTAACCTTAATCAACACTGTTTGATTATCACAGTACATTAGGATTGTCGGTATTGGTTTCTCAACCAATGGCAAGTCCAACAGAAGCTCTCTAAGCCATTCAGCCTCAATAGTAGCTGTGTCTAGTGCTACAAGTTCTGCTTCTATGGTTGACCTCGTCAATATAGTCTGTTTACACAACCTCTATGAAACTGCAACACCTGCTAGGGTAAAGACATAACCACTTATAGTTTGATCTCATCTACATCAGAGATCCAATTTGAATCACTATATCCTTCTAATACAGAAGGATGCCCAGTATAGTGAATTCCATATGAGGTTGCGCCTCTCAAATAGCGCAACACTCTCTCAAGTGTCTCCCGGTGATCATCTCCTGGATTAGAAGTAAACCGACTTAATTTGCTCATAGCAAATGATATGTCAGGTCTTGTGGCACCAGATAGATACATAAGTGAACCAATAATTTATGAATATTTTAATTGATCTTTTTCTAACCCTTGGTTCTTTCAAGCTTAATGCTTGTATCATAGGGCGTTGGAGAAATTTTACAATTCTCATAGCCAAAATGGCTTAAAATTTTCTCAGCATAATGGGATTGGCTCAAAGTCATACCATCCTCGTTCTTGATCAATTTAATATTCAGAATGACATCTGTCTCTTCTAAGTCTTTAATATCAAAGCATCGAGATAAGAAAGATTTAACCTCGTCAATTACGACAGTATTTGTTCCAAATATAAGTATGTCATTCACATACAGACACAAGATCACTCCTTGACCCCTACCATAACGATAATATACACATTTATCAACTTCATTCACAACAAAGCCAGCAGATGTCAAAGTTTTGTCAAACTTCTCGTGTCATTGTTTAGGTACTTGCTTTAGACCATATAAGGATTTCAATAATCTACATACCTTATTTTCCTATCTAGAAATCACAAAACCATCCGGTTGATCTATATAGATTTCTTCCTCCAACTCTCCATTAAGAAAAGTTGTCTTTACATCCATTTGATGGACATGAAGACCATAGGAAGATGCTAACGCAAGGAGCACTCTGATAGTGGTTAGTCTGGCGACAGGATAATAGGTATCAAAGAAATATTCTCCCTCTTTTGGGTGTAACCCTTGGCCACAAGTCTCGCCTTGTACTTCTCAATAGTACCATCATGCCTTAGTTTCTTTTTGAAGATCCACTTACATCCTACAGGTTTACACCCGATAGGACGATCAGTGATCTCCCAAGTCCCGTTAGCCATGATAGAGTCCATCTCGCTACGGACTGCTTCTTTCCAATACTCAGCATCAGAAGATGCATGCGCCTCTAAAAGGGTCTTTGGCACATCATTCACGAGACATACAATAAAGTTATCACCAAAGGTTTTCTCAACCCTTTGTCTCTTGCTCCTACGAAGAGCTTCTGTGACTAGATTGTTATCCTCCTCAGGGATATCACATATTGGTTCAGAAATGGTGGAAAGTTCAGAAGTTTGATTATTCTCACTTTTAATATTTTCAATTTGAACTTTCTTGGTTTGTGAAGTACTGTCTACAGTTCTCATAGGAAAATAATCCTCAAAGAATGAAGCATCTCTAGACTCCATTATTGTGTTAGCAATAATCTCAGGAATTTCTGATTTAACTACTAAAATTCTATAGGCCGTGCTATTATGAGCATATCCTAGAAAAATATAATCGATTGTTTTAGGTCCAAGCTTTCTCTTTTTCTGCAATAGTATATTGACCTTTGCCAAACACCCCGAGTTCGCAGAAAATTAACATTGGGTTTTCTCTCTTTCCATCCTTTATATGGAGTAATATCACTCTTTTTAGTGATTACTCTGTTTAGGACAAAAGATGCTGCCAATATAACTTCCCCCCACCATGTCTTAGGCATACCAGCACTCTCTAACATGGCATTAACCAAGTCTGTTAGTGTCCGATTTTTCCTCTCAGCTACCCCATTTGATTGGGGTGAATATGATGTTGTAAATTCATGGACTATTCCATGCTTAGAATAGAATTGGAAAAATTCATGAGAGATGTACTCTCCTCCACGATCAGACCTTAGTCTTTTTATTTTTTTTTTCTCTAGTTGGTTCTCAATCTCGGCCTTATAAGTCAAGTAGTTTAAAGCTTCATCCTTAGTTTTTAGCAAATACACATAGCAGTAGCATGTTGCATCATTAATAAACGTTAAAAAATATCTTTTGCCTCCTTTTATCAACAATCTATTAATTTCACACAAATCTGAATGAACAAGATCTAATAGTGTCAAGTTCTTTTTGTCCTCTAATCCCTTAAAGGGTTTGCGAGGCTGCTTTGCTTGCACACATGACTGACACTTTGATCCTTTGATAATTTCACATTTTGAAATTAAATCTAATCTGGACATTCTAGCAATACTATCAAAACCAAATGACAGAAACAACAATGCCAAATATTTGCCTCACATTTATTTAAACCAGTTGCAACATTCAAATTATAACAAGACTCTAAAGTATTTAGGCGGAACAAGCCTCCGCTCTCATACCCGTTACCAACAAAATTCCCAAACTTAGACATTACAATTTTATTTGACTCAAAGATTAGCTTATAACCGTCCCTACATAGAACAGAACCACTAACGAGGCTCTTGTTTATTGTAGGAGCATGCTACACATTCTTCCAGTGGACAATTTCCCCTGAATTAAGCTTCAGATCCATCATGCCAACACCAAGAACAGAAGCATGCGACCCGTTTTCTATTAGGACGGAGGAAGCCCTCTGCTGCCTAGTAAGAAGGAAACAAGAAAATATCAGAATATATGTGAACATTAGCACCGGTATCAACCCACTAATCAATGGATTGACATGCTGAAAAAACAACAGAAGAATTACTATACCCTCTTGAAGTTGAGGCCTCGCCTATGATCAAGTTGACGACCTTCTTCTTTGGCTGTTCACCATCTCTGCTTTTGCGAAAATGACAATCTTTCGTCATATGACCGTTTTTCCCACACATAAAGCAGATGATGTTCCTCATATTCTTCTTCTCAGTTTTCTTCTTAAAGCTAGTTGTCTTGTTCGGTTTGTTGGATTTGTATTTCTTTGTAACAGTCTTTTTCTCTATGAAATTTGCATTGTTCTGACCAGAAGTGCTGGGTGCATCTTTTGCCCTTGCCTTTTCTTCCACATCGAGGGCAGCAATGAGATCTTCAACGGAAATCTCTTCCCTCTTGTGTTTCAAGCTAGTGGCAAAATCCCACCAAGAAACAGGAAGTTTGACGACAATGCCCACAGCCACAAACTTAGGAGGCAACACACAACCCAGGTGCGCAATCTCACCAACCAATAGCTGGAGATCATGAGCTAGTCCAACTATGGACTTAGCCTCATCCATGGTAAAGCCGAAGAATTGCTCACACATGTAGAGCCAGCGACCTACTTGTGCCTCTGTATATTTATGCTCTAGTGCATCCCACAACTCTGTGGCGGATTTATAATCTATGTACATATCATAGAGTTGATTTGCCAGAATGATCAGAAGGCAGCCAAGAGCAGTGTTGTTCGCATTATCAAACTGCATATACTGGTCAACCGTAAACGGATACTGCGGGTGGATTACCCACCACAACCCCAAAGACATGAGCCAGAACTTGGCTCTAGTCTACCATCTATGAAAATTTTGACCAGAAAACTTCTCAGGTTTTGTAGCATCAGAAGCTCCAGCCATAGTTGTGTTGCAACAAAGTTTACAATAAGGTTTCTGGAATGTTGAAAATGAGAGCAATATTTTAATTCCAGATTTTAGTAGAAGACAAATATCGTAGAAGACTAATGATGCACAAATCAGTACTGACAGCAGACAACTCATTGTACTTCACAATATATGAAAAATAGGATGTAAACAAGTCAATCAATCACACGAAAGACTTACAGATGGGTCTGATGAAGAACAGGAAGCAGCGCAGACTCGATGCAGTGTAGAAATGTAGATGTCGCAGTGCAATAAGCGATCGTGCAGATGTACTGCCCAGAAACCTTATTGCCGCCCCTGTGTAGGTCTTCACGATAGCAATAGCTCGGAGATACTGCTCCCCTTCTTTACGGTGCACACGGAGAAGAAGAGTCGACGAGGTTCAGATGACGCAATACAACAACACAGGTTTTCAGAAGGAAGAAAGAAGGAATAGAGGCTATTGTTCTACTCACTATGCTCTAGACGTCTCCAAACATATATATAGATATGCAGACTGGTAACTAACAGATTAAATGATCATTTACCCAATGTAATCGACACTTAACGACCATTTACCCACCGTAATCTGTCATCATCACCCAATAAAGCCTTAAATTCAAACATTTGAATCTCATTCAAATAGAGAGAGAGAGAGAGAGAGAGAGAGAGAGAGAGAGATGTATAGTTCAGCAAAAATATGATGGACTTGGTCTGCCAAGTGGCGCGTCACGTCACGGCACGGTAAGTCACAAATCACGTAATTTTTCACACGAAAATACGCGAATGCGCGCGCGCATGTGTGTGTTTAGCCAAAGCCCTCCTCGTGCCACCATCATCCATGTGTTACATGTTTCAAGGAGTGGTAAGGACTCCACCTTATATGTTGATCACCTCTATCTTGTCTTAGCAATATAGTACTAAACTATACATACTGTAGAATTATAGAAAATAGGTCTCACTCATATGGGCTAATTTCCAACAATAGTCCTCTCACAACCCCTGTTTCGTCCATGTCATCATAAAAGAAGTGTCGATCGCTGCGCAAGTGCTCCTTCATGCTTACTATCAATCAGGTGTTGTATAGCAATTCTGTTATGATATTTAGTTTTGTAGCAATTCTGTTATGATATTTGGTTTACACTAGAGGGCAGGGGCGGATCTAGTATAGGGACATGTGTAAGACCCCGGGATTAACATCCCAGATCTTCTGTGCATAACTGAACTAGTCCCATGATCAGTGGCTAGCTCACACAGTAAACAAGTGTGATAACACAACCATAAACGCTAAAATTTATTATTAAACAACAGAGTTGATTACAAGATAGCCTTACAGGGCAACATTAAATAAACACAACGGAAGACGATGAAGAAGTAGTAGGGTCCAGCAATCTGTCACAGGCAATCGACTGGGGTAGCGGCCTAATCGTCACGATCCACATTTGTAGTGAAGTCATTCTCATCTGAAATTTGTTTGCATTAAGCAAGAATGAGCACAACTTCCGTGCTCGCAAGTTACACCCGTCAATTAACAGAATGACATGCATATATGGATATAACAATAGAAAGGCTTATAGGGTTATTTGTGCAAAAACAACATTTGACATTAAATACCATACTTAGTTCAAAAGCTCAAATTTTATAAAATCTAAAATTGATCTTGAATTGATAACGATAGTGCAGGCACCAACCTAACACCAACATAAACACGGGCACCAACCCGGGGCTTCAACCCATAACTTTTCTCATGGACACCCATCCATGTCAAACTGTTTTATAAAATATTTTGAAATCAAAGTCTAACTTTGAGTGGCTTTGCCAGCATATCCATGACCGTGGACACGGCTATTCGAATAGTTTTACACTCTGCAGAGGTTGTACAACTTTACCCACAAGAGATAATCAACTTTTAATGTCCGTCTGACACACTTCCGAGGGTGTGCGACTAAGTGATCATCACGAGGCCTTTACAATGCATCATTCCACCATAGTCCTCCCTCGCTAAGGTTTCGCCCCCTTTGGACTACCCGTCCGCAGAGTTCAGGCCCCCTCTTGCGCCAGGTGGGATTAACAAAAGTCATGAAAGACTACCCACTGCATCAATAGGAATGACCATGATGGAGCTTTTCAAATTATTCAGCCAGGCCCTGCCCATACAAGACATGTGGTAGTACGATGTGGCTTAGCAAGATGCGGCTCGAAGACCGGTCCTTAATTGACCTGGGCGACAACCAACAGAACCCTGGGCCTCAACCTACCCTGTTGAGCCCGTGCATAAACCTGCACCCACCAGACAACCATTTCGCCCAAGTCCAAACCATCAGTTTATTTTATTTTTCAAGCATTTGTAAAACTCCCATGACACACCAATGCCAAGGGTACAATTTAAACAACAATTGACTTTTGGCTGAAATTCCTCAAATGAAACATATGTGATCTATAAGCATGGCTAAGCACAATATTTTCCAAATGATCCTAGTCCATACTATTGCATCAACTAGGTTTTTTATCTAAGGTGACAATATGTTTGATTCGATATCAAAATTGGCCATACAAAGGATTTTAGGCATAACTATAAATTCAAAAACAGGTATTTAAATTACTGAATATAAATAAGCATGCAGTAATAGTTTGAAACAGAATTTAAATAATTTTAAATAATAGGTGCAAGTATGGTCAAGAATGTAACTTGCCTCGTTTGAGGTGAACAGATCAACTGATACTGAGGTGATGTTGTTTTTCTTAACAGGTCACCTAGTACTCACAAGCACTTTCTCCAGGTAGTCTATGTGTACAAACACGATGATCACACAGTCAAAATCAATCATCTTATGTGCTCTTCAACGGCGTCGAAATCTGACTCTCCGAAGTCGTCGAAATCTATACGCGAAAATAAGCCAAATTCAAACCAAATTCAAATAAAATTCAAATTAACTCCAAATTGAATGAATTTGGTTTAGATAGCTAGATCTTGAATTTAGATAAATTTAGAAATTTGAATGGGCTCAATCGGAGTTTGGATGCAAAAGATATGAGCTTTCGAAGTTTAAAAATTACATGAAATGATAAATTTAGGGTTTAAAAGAATTGGTGGTCAAATGAACTCAAAATTAAATAATTTTGGTTTAGTTAGCTAGATAATGATTTTATACAAATTTTGCAATTTGAAACACCCAAATTGGAATTCATATGCAAAAGTTATGAATTTTTGAAGTTTAAAACTATTTAAAACCTAATTTCAGAATTTATTAGATTTTCCTGATTTATTTTTCTAAAGGAAAATCGAATTATTGTGCAAGGTGACGTCAGATCTGAGAATTTCGGGATTTAAAGAATTCAATAGATTTTTCTGACAGTGGGCCCTACTTGTAAATGGCTCGGCTCACATGGACTAAGTCTATGGAGACTTGGATTTGAGAGAAGGTGGACTTTACCACGCGGACGCTGACCCAGTGTGACACGCGGGCGCCACGTGGGCAAAAGTGGCGACGTGGCGCTTATGTGGCGCCGAGGTGGCACTGCCACGTAGGCGAGGACGGTGCCGGCGTCGGGACCGAGGGTCGCCGGCGATTGGGGGCACGGCGGCGGCTGGCGAGCACACCAACGCGTAGAGGAGATCACGGGGAGACTAGGGCTCACCTTGGCGGGGCTAGGGCTCGAGTGGTTCGTCGGCGGCGAGGTGAGAGGCGGCGGCGCGGTCGGGGTCACGATGGCGAGGGCGTTCGGGAGGCGCTCCGGCGAGGTTAGCGCGCGCACGAGGTAGGCCTAGGGGCGGCGATGCCGTTGGTGTCGTCGGAGAGGCACGGCGCCGACGGTGGCGGCGCAGAGGCGCGGCGGCGGTGGGAAATGCCGATTGCGGCGAGCTCTGGAGGGTAGGAGAAGAGTGAGTGCCGGAGAGGTTGCGGGAAAGGGGCTCACCGTGTTCTTTATAGGGGCCGGAGTGGCGGGAGGAGTAGATCGTGCGCGGGATCGGCGGCGCGGTTAGTGCCGCGCGAACCGGGCACGCAGAAGAGGAGAAGGTGGGGTGGAGGCGGTTAGGGCGGCGCGGTTCGGCAAGACGTTGCGTGGTCTCGCGGAGAGCCGGAGTGGGGTTTTGACGAGCTTCACGCGGCGGAATGGCGGACTCGCGCGCGAGCGAAAGAAGAAGCGGGAAGAAGAAGATGGGCGCGGGGCCACTTGGCGGCGAGGAGGTGGGGCTGACGGGTGGGGTCGGGGCGGTGAGAGAGAGAGAGAGAGGGGAGCGGGCGGGCCGAGTGGGCCGGGGGCGCGGTGGGAAGGAGTGGGCCAGAGGGAGGTTTTGGCCCAAAAGCCATTTTTCGGATTTTAAATGATTTGCGATTTTATTTAATCTAGTTAATTTCTTTTGGCTTTTGAAAATAGCAAAATAAATCCAAAAATTATGAAAAAATTCACAGAAATTCCCATACTTATTTTGGACTTAATAACAATACTTCCAACTTAAAGTTGGCTTTTATTTTTGCAAATAAATTGTTTTAGCTTTAAAATATTTAAGAAAAAGCTTTTAAAAAAAACTCAGAAAATTCTAGAAATTAAGCAAATTTTTATTTTTCAATTTAAATCCAATAAAACTTCAAGAACTTCAAATAAATTTTAAATTTGACTTTTAAAACTTCAGAAATTCAAATAAAGCAAGGAAACTCTATCAAATTTTAGGAAATTCAATAAAATAATAATTTTATTTTATTTTAATTTTGGTAACATAACCTTGGGATGTTACAACATGGGTGTACAGATGTACACCCATTTTTTTTTTGGAAAAAAACTCAGTATTTATCAGGTATATTAGGTATATATATACCAGTAAGTATACTTAAAATACATATTTTTCACTGTGCATCCCGATCAGCCCATCGCAACCTCTCCAGTTTGTAGGCTCCAGCTCCATCCACGCAGCCCACTCGGTCCCAAGCCGCACGCTACCACAGGCCCACGGCCCAACTCCAAGCCAAGCCATAGCTGGCACTCGGCAGTCCCCAACCCCGTGGCTCGTTCCCACTCCCACGTGCTAACCCTATCCCTTTCCTCCCCTTTCTCGCGCGGCGGCGGCGCAAGGACGTGCAGTGAGCGGCGGGGTAGGGGTGAACGCCAGCCAGGAGAGGTGGAGCCGAGCCGATCCGAGACCTCAGGGAGGAAGCCTCGGAGCGCAGCAGCCGGCCGCGCAGCCACGAGGCCGAGCCCGAGTAGGAGCAGTCACCGGCACCGACGCAAGGAGCGGCGGCGGCACGCGGTGAGCCGGCGAGGTCAAGGTGAGATCTGCTCTGCTTGTTTCTTGCCTCTGCCCCCTTTGTGTGAGATTTGTGTGCATCCGAATCTCCGATCATTTGAGCCATTGAGGTCTGCTGGTCTTTGGTCATCAGATTGCTCAACAGTTTGTAGTGCAGGGTTCACTGCTATCCAATCTTATTACAAGATTGGGGTAATCCGTAGTTTAGTAGTGAGCAGTTGTCAGTTGAGCACCACAGTTTCTGATGAACACGTGAATGAAGTTTGCAGCTTGGTTGACAAACTACATAGTTGATATGGATAAGTAGTTTTGCAATGATTAGCTAATTGCTACCACCATTGTGAATAAATACATCATGTGGTGTTAGCTTCCTGATCAGATTATCTAGAAGGGGATGAACTAGTAATGTCACACTCGGTAGCTAGCTCAGTTTGGCTTTAGACTTAGCTATAACCTGTCAAAGTGAATTAACCTGTTTCATATCAAAAAAGAGAGTATGTTCTCCAATGCAGCCAATAAGGACTATGCCTTGCTTAAATGTTTATGTTTTTCAATTTAATTTCTTAGATGTGAAGTGTACACTTATGTGACTGCTATTTAATTTTGTTTTGGTTTCTGTTCTAATATTTGTCTGTGTCATATTGTTCTGTGAGACTGTGATAAGAATAGATTCTGATTCATTCATTTGCTATTAATTGTTCATATAGTTTTCAGTGGACAAACTACTAGAGTTCCTTAGATAATCAAGAGGGATAGAGTACATTAGATGTTGTTGTGCAAAGCTCAAGTTAATAGTATAGCCAAAAGAGAGATACAATGGGATCCTGTTTTCTTTGGAACTTAGATAATCAAGAGGGATAGAGTACATTAGATGTTGTTGTGCAAAGCTCAAGTTAATAGTATAGCCAAAAGAGAGATACAATGGGATCCTGTTTTCTTTGCCAGGTGCAACCTGTTGTGCTTGTTATCTTCTATAGACTATCTCAGAAAGTATAGAATGCTCTCCACGTAAATATGATTGGAGACGTGTGTTCACTTGTTAGATAAAAGGGAAGATTATTCTTTCTTAAATGTCCAATTATCTATGTGAAGCTTATGTTTTTTATACCTTGTAATTCTTAACATTGGTTTAACTACATTGAGCATTGGTTTCAATGAATTATGTGAAAATTAAGCTAAGAAATAGGATGGTGGAACAATACATTGAGCATTGGTTTATATTATGAACCTTTATGTTTTATATTGTATAACATATTTGTAACTCCGAACACTCATTTTGAAAATACTGGATCCGCCACTGCTAGAGCTAGAGGGCACTATAAACTCTTCAGTGTCTCCAACAAGCATAATGGTGTCGGAATAGAACATAAGATGGATCATTTGAACCCAAAACACGCAACACACACAAATGGAAATTGCCACTCTTTACAGATTGTTATTGGGTATGTGCATTTCATCATTTATGTGCATGTGTTGTCTCCTTACCCATGCATTGAAATGGACATATGATAGTTGGCACAAGAAGTTTTATTTTTGCTGTCAGAGAAGCGTATTGGTTCTGCCAAGGGAAAGCACGGTATGCAATCTAGCACTATGGTACTAACGCATGACGCTTGATTTTCTTGTGAACTCTGATCACTCCTCATGCATGTCTTGGAACGTGTACCCAAGGACCTTAAGTTTAGCCACATAAATCTTGAGTGACTACCACATAGCTCTTGCATGCTTAGATCGAGTACCTTCTTAAATACTCCATGTGTAATGGTAGCAAGTGCTGAAGAGCTAACATGTTCTGCAACATTAGATTTGTTCATTTCCAAACCAGCATATATTAACTGAGAAGTCTAGGATGTTGGAGGAAAACAAACACCAAGCTACACAACTATATGAATATATCACTGGAGGAGCCTGTCCGCGCCATCACTCTCAGCACAGAAGAGGGCTGCAATTTTAGCGCCGAGAGAAGGCTCAGATGTTCAGAGACCTGCATCAGATCCGCAGGATGCAGCGTATCCTGAAACTGTGCACTGTGCGGTGTATACAGGAACAATGTGTTCTCATGGTTTGGCTCATCGGCGAACATAGCAAGCAAGGGGTTCGCCTGCACGCTCGTCGCAGAAGCACGGCTGAACGAAAAATGGTGCGAACATGACGGAAGCGGACTTCTTTCATTATTATTTTTTGTCATGATTTATGGGGCTTAACTGCAAGCACCGGTTTATATGAAGAGCTCTTTCTGATCGGATAAATGGGCTTATTGACGGTGGATTAAGTTTCTGCTGCAAGTAAACTTTCTTTTGGTCTGATCATTATTACTTCGGTAGTTTTTTTTTATGAAATGTACTCAATTTCGATCGTCCGAAATAAGTACTCAACCCTGTTCCGTATCACTGTTCGCCTCTCAAATACAATTTTCAAACTGAACAGAGAAGAGAACAAAGAGAGATGAAATAACTTACCGCTACGATTGTGTTTACTGCTGCGTAGCTGTGCCGCGTTCACCGCTTCGGCTCTTGTACCTTCGAGTTCGTTCGAGATCGATCGCATCCGCATCCCCCCGCCCCACCCGAGTTCAGTGGTCACAAACTCACAATAAAGCATTTATTTCCTCAATAAAACGCGCCCACCCACACACGAAACTCCACCCACCCACACCCACACACGAAACTCCTTGCGATTCTTCCCCGCCCCAACCGATCCCCCGATCGAATCCTCCGGTCCCCGCGAATCCTCCGCGGATGCGAGTGAGTTCGGGCGCGAGCCTTCTCTCCGATCGCCGCCGCTACCCGCGGAGCGGCGCCTCCTTCCGCCTCCCGCCGGGGCTAGACCGATGGGCTAGGGGGTTTGCCCTCCTGCGGCTGCGAGCGCCTGGCCGGAGCCTTGTGGGATCTGCCCGTCTCCTCTCGCTTTAGAAGTCTACAGCCCCCCGGTTTGAGTCTATCCTGTGACTTGTGTTGCCTGATCTGCTTGTGGAAAGAAAATATCCTGCTTATTCGCAGTCTCTGAATTTGAAGCAGGTGTTGGGATGAGTACTTTGCAGTTCTTGGTTCTTCGATGATCAGTTTAACTTGGGAGGGTAAAACTTGGGTTTTTGTTCTGTGTTCTTTGGGTGATTAGCACTCAAATACTGTGCAAGATTCTAGCTTGTGTTGTTAATGCGAGTGGTGGGGAGATAGATAGACTCACTAAAGGTTGGGATTTGTTTCTCGGATTTGATTGCCAGATTTGGGGACATATTCTTCGCGAGATTCCGCCCTGTAAATGATATCCGCTGCTCTGAATTGATTTTATGTTAATGCAGGTAGTGCTGGGGAGCGCACATATTACATATTCTGATCTGCCCGGCCAGTTAGGGAGATGGGTTCCTCGCAAGAACCCACCTTTTCATCGGCCTCAACGGCCGCGCAAGTGAATGCTTGCGCTCTGAACTTCTCCCGGTCTATGCTAAGGAGCTTGTTGCTGGTGGTGCAGCTGGTGCATTTGCAAAGACTGCGGTAAAACCACCTGAGCGGGTCAAGATCTTATTGCAGGTTCATACTGTTCTAACTTTTTTGTTCTGAAATTTGTGGTAACTGTATGAGTATCTAGCTGAGCTGTATGTGTGCTGTTACTCTATAGACGATAACTGAAGGTTTTCAGTCCTTTGGGATCCTCCAATCCTTGAGGAAGCTGTGGCAATACGAGGGGATTCGAGCCTTCTACAAGTGAGTATTGTGGAAAAAAAAATTCCTTAAGCTTTGCCTGATGAATTTAGTATCTTGATTTTGACGCTGTGTTGTTGTTCATGAAGAGGGAATGGTGCGGGTGTACTTCGGATGGTTCCATATGCGGCATTGCATTACAATGGCATATGAGCAGTATAGGTGCTGGATACTGAATAATTTTGCTCCATCAGTGGGTACAGGCCCTGTCGTTGATCTCTTGGCTGGCTCAGCTGCTGGTGGGACTGCTGTTCTGTGTACCTCCCTTTAGACTTGGCTAGGACCAAACTGACATACCAGGTATTGCACGGCCATGCTGATGCATTGTTCATTCTGTCCTTAATTATAAAAGTGAAAGAGTCCATCACTACAAGTATTATTGGAATAATTCCCTGATCAGCATTAGTAGTTCACATGATGGCGACTATTGATCAGTTATTGTTAGCAATCATTGGCTCATGGTTGGTTGTATTAATTTTCTTCACAATTGCTCCTAGGTTTCTAATGGAAATACATCTACGGTTGCATGGTGGTGTTGCTGCGCAAGAGCCAGGGGCAGGTCGAGGCGCTCCTCGCCGACCGCACTCGCCTCAAGGCGTCCGTCAAGATCAAGATCCAGCACGAGTTCTGGGTTGCCCGCATCGGCCTCCTCTAGGCCCAGCTCCAATAGGTGAGGTGAGTGGTTACCGGCTAGCTTCCTTCCTTCCTTCTAG
This sequence comes from Ampelocalamus luodianensis, assembly GCA_036346255.1. Lineage (NCBI taxonomy): Eukaryota > Viridiplantae > Streptophyta > Magnoliopsida > Poales > Poaceae > Ampelocalamus > Ampelocalamus luodianensis. The sequence goes on along the minus strand of CM070636.1, from coordinate 14,141,337 downwards.
GGTTTCTCTTGGCCACCTCCCCCTCTGCTGATGCTAGATAGGGTTTTGTGGTGGGTCCAGATGCGGAAGGCGGAGGCGAGCAGGAGGAGGTGCGAGGCGGCCAACCTGGAGATGCTTCTCGGGGACAAGGAGCGGGAGTTGCGTTGCAGCCACAAGCTTGCCGGTAAGAACACACCGCCCCGCCCCGTTCTTGAACAAATACACTATCATAGATTACATTTAGTAGTTTTTTTGTGAGCATTGTTTGAGTGTTTCTTCTAACTATATTTGTGGGGAAATTTGGGGGCGAGTTTGTGCAAAATTTACCCTTCTCTTTGGACGGAGGCCCACAACTCTTAAGGGCCATTAGGATATTTTAGCTTGTCTTGGTTGTAGTTTGGCCTGGAGACACCCACTGTGCAGATGCAGCAGATGAAGCAATGCAATGCAGTTTACTATGAACCGTAGCCAAATCGGCCGTCAAGACGGGCTAGACGCTAGATGCGAGGTCACTGCTTGACTAGCGCCTAACGCTTTCTTGAACTTACTTGATTAGGCAAATATAGTTGGCTCTCGGCCTAATGGCATAAGCAGTGGGGGACGTCAGAGAACCATGTCACATGTATGCCTAACTTGATAAGCTTCCCTCTATTTAGGAAAGCTGGATTTTTGCCCTCCAAGCATGACACATTTGGAAGCAAGGGAATGCCAAAGTTTATCATGATTCATGAGTATCTCTCAGTTGCTTCTGTCTTATTGTTGTCCACATCTACCTGTGCATTGATTATGCTAAGACCCTCCTTTGTCAGCATAGTTAACAGATTGGGTACATATCCTTGAGCGCTTAGGCGTGGTAATGTAAACCTTGCTCCACTTATAACCCTTCCTTTTCTTATAGCTCATGTGGAGAGATCTCCCTAGCAGTTCACTTTTTTAAAAAAACTAGTACAATTAGAAGGCAAATTTTTATAATTTTTTAAATAAAAATAGAGACTAATTACTATTCATTAGTTTTTTGGAGAGGAACTACCGTTCACTTATAAATGGTTACATATAGTATGAATTGAATTGAATTATGCTCATTATCATAAGAGTACAATACTTCTATAATAGTATGTTAAACAAACTACAATTGTTACAATATCTAACAAAGTTAGATATAACAATAACACATATAACGCAATTCAAAAAGTATATCGAGTTAATTCAATTGTATATAAAATATGAGTACTAGGACACATCAGAGTTGATAATTGAGATAGACTAGTTAAACTAATAAGTTCTAACCTGTTAATACTGAAAATTTAGTTTAACAAAATTTTGTGCTTTCAGGAAAAGTTATTTTTTTAGGTATTGCGAATTTGAAGCTCTAAATTAGGGTTCTGACTAATTAATTATATATATAACATATTTTGTTTAACTTACAATAAAGCTTTTAAAAATAAATTATACTAAAATAAAATATTAATATTGTTATATTTAGAAACTCATACCTTGTTTGGAACACTCATCTTTATGCTCAAAGATGTCTCGTAACCCATCAATAAAACTTGCATCTCAGTAACCACTTCTCTGTCTAATTCATTGCGGTGTGTTGCGTAACCAGTCGAAATTTGTATCTAAAAAATTATTAATATCAGCTATAGCTTGAGACTTTTCTGGATCGCTACTTGGAATTTGTTGCTAACCAATAGGGTGCACTAAAGCATTGAAATTCAGGGTAAACATATTTTCAAATTTTTCATGGACGGTCAACAATACACTCTGTCTTAACGCTTTCATCCTAAAACATAAAAATATTAAATTTTTTTTATTATGTATAAAAGAATTTGGATATTAATAAGGTATTTTTTAAATAAAATATCACTCCAAAAAGTGATACTTTTATAAAACGTCACTATAAAGTTTTACTCAAAGCACCACAGTATAAAATTATCACACAAAATTGTTGTTGTTGCTGTTGTTATTATTATTATTTGTATGTAATACCTATGAAAAAGATGAGTTCCTCACTGTCATAAAGACCTGTTGCATAAGATTGGGTTCAGTCAAAGGGCAAAACTGATATTTTCATAGGGACCATAAATACAAATAATAATAATAATAATAATAATAATAATAATAATAACAACAACAACAACAATAACAATTCAGGGTTATAATTTGATAATTTTATGCTATGATGCTTTGAGTGGAACTTTAGGGTAACGCTTTATGAAAGTGCCACTATTTGGAGTGGTATTTATAAAAAATATCTTATTAATATCTAAATTTTTTAATACATAATGATTTTTTACTATTTTTATGTTGTAGGATGGAGGCTTTAAGACACAGTGCATTGTTGTCTGTTTGTGAAAATTTAAGAATATGTTTGTCCTGAATTTCTCTGCTTTAGTGCACCATATTAGTTAGTAACAAGTTCCAAGTAACAATCCAGAAAAGTCTTAAATCATAGCTGATCTTAACAATCTATTAGCTACAAATTGTAACTAGATACGCAACACACCACAATATATTAGACAGATAAATGGTTACCGAGAGCCGGCTACAGGCACTAGTACAAGTTTTATTGATGGCTTACGAGACATCTTTAAGCATGAAGATGAGTATATTATAGAGAAGGTATGAGTTTCAAATTATAACAATATTTATATTTTATTTTGGTGTAATTGGTTTTTAAAAGTTTTATTTTAAGTTAAGCAAAGTACATTAGATATACAATTAGTTGGTCGGGACCTGATCTAAAGCTTCAAATTTACAATGTTTGGGAAAAACTTTTTCTAGAAGCATAAATTTTATTATCAAACTAAATTTTCAGTATTAACAGGTTAGAGCTTATTAGTTTAACTAGTCTATCTCAATTGTCTAAACTAATGTGTCCTACTAATCAAATTTTATATATAATTAAAACAACTCGGTATACTTCTTCAATTATCTTATAGATATTATTATATCTAGCTTTGTCAAGTATTGGTGTTGAACAACTTTTGGTCTTTGTGATGTTATTATCTGTGGAGTCATAGTAGGTTTGGTAGTGTTAGATTCTACTGATGGCCATGATTGTTATCTCATGCCCATCTTGAGAGAAGTGTTGGATAGTTAGTATTAGAGTTTAATTAGAGTCTAAGTCGTGTGTGAGTTGAGAGTTATATTATAGTCGGATTGTAATATTCTAAACTAAATAAATGGTGTTGGATCCCAAACGACTACACATGATTATTCCAAAAATTAACATTATTGTCAGCGGATGAAAATGGGTGGGGGAGGGTCCTATGAAGGTCGACATAGTGTTAATAAACTAATAGTGTGAAGTTTGATGTTATTAAATCAAGAATTTTAATGGTATTTTGCTAGAGTGGTCATATTTGTATGGTACAAAACAAATTTTTTCAAATGAAAAATTTCTAAGAAGAATAAATAGAATAATATACCATCTCAAACTTTCATTTTTCATCTTGTTGCAAAGATTTGTAATCTCACGAGTACATGCGTTATGATTTTTTTGCTATATCTTCGAGTAAAGTCACTCTAATCTTTAGATTTTTTCTCCTTAGTTCCTTTATAAACCAATATAATAAAAAAAATTAAAGAATAATTAAAATACAAAATATACATTAAGTTTAATTGAGATATTTTTCGAACTATTTATCTTTACCACATATTCAGTGCAAACTTCTTACTTGTAATTCAAAGTTTTATATTTTTGCGGTGGTAAGGTTCTCTTTATTGCAGATGAATATGTGTTTCCCTTCAAAATTAGGGTAGTAGAAACCCTAGTTTTGAAGTGTCAGAAGTTCTCAAACTATATTCCTAACTAAAGTTAAAAAAACAGTAGCAAATGCATATCAACAAACCTAAAGATAAAGATTCAGTTGTAGATAAGCCGAAACATGAATATCGTACTTATGTACTTCAATAAACTTTTTCGTAAATCGTTTTATATCAATAACTCGAATGCTTCTCTTATCAACATAATGAGAGAGTGTACAGCTGAATGGTGGAACTGCCAAAAAAGTGTACTCGCTATATCTCCTGAACCCTCTACCATACGATAAATGTCTCACTATATAAGAACTGCTGACAAGACTGAGATGATCATACAAAATGTGTGCACCTTCTCCGTCACATAAATAAAAAGCTAAAACATAAGCTTCCACTGATATGTCACTAGTATTAAACTGAATACGATCTTTGTGGTATCTGAAACAATCATCAGACTGGTCTATTATTCTTGTCTTTTTGTCTGTTACAATCATGTTTGTCATCCCATCAATCTGCGAACAAGTCAAGAAATTAGGGATAGTTTTGGAGGATAAAGTAAATAAAATAATAAGGCAAAGTTAGAAAACTATTGTATGTGATAACTTTCTGTATCAGCTACACATACAATAGTATTCTAACTTCTGTCCTGTTATTTTACTTGCTTTATCACTGTTCCTAATTTTCTTGATTTGTTCTTAGATTGATGGGGTGGTAAACATAATTGTAACACACAAAAAGACAAGAAAAATGGGTCAGTCAGATGATTGTTTGAGACACCACGAGAGTCGTGTTCAGTTTAGTACTAGTGACATATCAGTGTAAACTTATGTTTTAGCTTTTTATTTATTTGACGGATAAGGTGCACATATTTTGTATGGTCTTATCAGTCTTGTCAGCAGTCTCTATATAGTGAGATCTTTAACATATGGTAGAGAGCTTGGGAGATATAGCAGATATACTTTTTTGGCAATTCCACCATTCAGCTGTACATTATCTCAGTATGTTGTAGAAGCAGCATGGTTATTAAGGCGGTAAGGGAGGCGAGGCGACCCATCCCACTCACACCTTTTAAGCGGTAAGGCGCGAGGCCAGGCGACGCTTTAGACATCCTAAGGCTGCAGTGCAGAGAAGCTGGCAGTAGGTTAGAAGCAGAAGGAAAGGCCACAGAAGATATCCACAGCAGTTGGAAGCCACAAAAAATTCGGCCTGCCCCGCCTTCCTAGCGCCCTGCCCGGTCACCTCCTCTTACCCCCCTGCCTGGCCGAGCACATGCCCACGTCGCCGCTCCACGCTCTTAGCTCGCGCTGCCGCTTTAGTCATCCTCGCCGCGCCATGCCGCTCATCCGGCTCTCCTCTCCTCCGCGCTCTTCGCCTGCCGCTCTCTCTCATCCGAAGCTTCCCTACCCTCACCCTCTCCCGTCCTCTTCCCTTACCCTACCCTGGCGGTGCAGATCCAGAGCAACCGAGCGAGCTCCGGGCGGAGGAAGACACCCACGGGCGGTAGAGTCCCCTAGAGGCGCAGATTCGGAGACAAGACGACACCCACGGGCGGCGGAGCACCCGACGGCGCAGATTTGGAGGCAAGACGGCGGAGGTGCCGAGTGGTGAAGACGAGGCCGCATTTCAGGTGCTCGATGCAGTGTGGCTCCTAGCGGAGCTTCCGGCTCCACAGCCGGTGCAGATCGTGTGAGGCACCTTGTCGACGAATTCCAAGATCCAAGTGAGCTTCCGGCTCCCCTCCTCTCTCCTTTTACCTCCCTCTCCACCGAAAGCTCCGAGCAGAGGACACAAGGTGGGGTGACGCCTTGACACCCTGAACCACCTTACTGCTTAGGCAACGCTTAAGCGTCGCCCAAGTGACGCCTTAATAAGCATGAGGGGAAGCATTCAAGCTATTGATATAAAGCAATTTATTGAAGAGTTCCTTGAAGTACATGGGTACACTATTCATGTTTCGGCTCATTTATGATTGAATCTCTATTTCTTTAGATTTGTTGATATGTATTTGTTACTGTTTTTTTAATTTTGGTTAGGAATGTAGTGCGACGACTTCGAACACTTAACAACCGGGGCTTCTACTGCTCTAATTTGGAAGAGAAGCACATATTCATCTGCAATAAAGAGAACCTTACTACCGCAAAAATATGAAACTTTCGTTTTGCAGGTAAGTAGTTTGTGTTGAATATGTGGTAAAGATAAATAATTCGATAAATATCTCAATTGGACTTATTGTATATTTTGTATTTTGATTGCTATTTAACTTTTCTTATTATATTAGTTTAAAAAGGGACTGAGGAGAAAAATCTGGGGATTGGAGTGGCTTGGGAACTTTACTTGAAGACACAACAAAAAAACATAACGCGTGTACTCATGAGATTACAGATCTTAGCAAGATGAAAAAAATAAAAGTTTGAGAGGATATGTTATTCTTTTCATTCTTAGAAATTTTTTATTTGAAAAAATTTGTTTTGTACCATGCAAATATGACCAATCAAGCAAAATATCATTGAAATCTTTGATTTAATAACATCAAACTTCACACTGTTAGTTTTTTTAACACACTGTCGGTCTCCATTGGCCCATTTTCATTCGTTAGCAATAATGTTGATTTTTGGAATAATCGTGTGTAGTCTTTTGGGATCCTACACCATTTATTTAGTTCAGAAGACAATCCGACTTTAACATAACTCTCAACTCGTATATGACTTGGACTCTTCTTAAACTCTAATACTAACTCTCAAGTACTCCCTCTTAAGATGGACATAAGATAACAATCATGGCTATATTGTTACATATTGTAATACTGTCACTAGAATCTAACACTACTAAACCTACTACCAACTCCATAGACAATAACATCACAAAGACCAAAAGTTGTTTAACACCAATATCATCATGGATGTCACCAAATCCATGATTCTTAAGGCGGTAAGGCGAGGTGAGGCGATCCACCCCCCTCACACCTTTTAGGAGGTACGGCTCGAGGTGAGGCGACGCCTTATATCATCCTAAGGTGCAATGGACGGAAGAAGATTCAGAGCAATTGACAGTGTGGAAGAAGAGCAAAAGAGAAAAGAAAAGAGAGAAGAGAAAGCAAAAAAGAAAAAGGACTAACCTGGCCAGCCCATCAAGCCCAACCGGCCAAGCTGTGCCCGTGACCGTGCAATCTCAACCCTAGTAACCCTAGTTATTAAGCTGTGCTCGTGACCTCTCTCCTCTCTTTCTTGCCGCCGCCTCAACCCTACCTCCTCTCCTGTCCGGAGCTTCCCTACCCTCTCGCTCTCTCCTGTCCTCTTCCCCTTCCCCTTCGCTACCCTCGCCCTTCCCCTTCCCCTTCCCCTTCCCCTTCCCTACCTCGACAGCGCAGATCCGAAGCAACCGAGCGAGCTCCAGGCGGAGGAAGGCACCCACGGGTGGCAGAGAACCCGGCGACGCAGATCCGGAGACAAGACGACACCCACGGGCGGCGGAGTATCCTGATGGTGCAGATCAGAAGACAAGATGACGGCGGCGCCGAGTGGTGAAGCGAGGCCGCACATCATGTGCTCGATTCAGCCATGCTGCCTCAGCGAGTGAGGATCCACAATGCGGGCAGATCGTGGCGAGAGGCACCTTGTCGACAAACTCCAAGATCCAGGTGAGCTCCCGGCTCCTCTCCTCTCTCCTTCTACCCCCTCTCCACCGAAAGCTCCGAGCAGAGGACGCAAGGCGAGGGCGACGCCTTGACACCACAGGACCGCCTTACCGCTTAAAGCGACGCCTTAATAACCATGACCAAATCTATCTTCGCTAGCTGCCCTGGTCTCAACCTCCACCTCTGCACACACGCCCCTAGCCACCCACAGCCTCCTCCACCTCTGCCCATGCACTGGCGGAAACTGTAGGCTACACTAGCGCAAATTAAAAATTCTACCCAGAAACCAAGATCACCGCAGCTTATAGATCACGGTCTTACCACAAGACGCGCAGCGCAGAGGTTGATGTAGCGTCTGGCGCAGTAGTCGCATACTGTTGATGCAGAGATCGGGCGCAGTAGTCGTACTACTTACTCGCCCTCGCCGTGGCGCCCCACGACAACTCCTTTCTTGCGGTTCGTCCCAACGCCACGACGCGGCGCTTCAAAGGTATCCACACGCACGGAGGAAGCGACGCGCGCCGACTACTAGATCGCGCGAGCGACCAGGGCGCGGGGGTGGCGCTGTGGTTTGGGGATTTTACGAAAACTCAACGCTAAACCAGCGCGCCGCCTCCTTTTATAGACGCCCTATAATGGGCTTCTACGAATAGAGGTTCACGATGTTTAGACATGACGCAAGTACACATACTTGGTCAATAGTTGGTAGCGTCTCTAGCAAGACGCTAACTCCTAAACGCACGTAAAGATTATATCTGACGCAACCATCACAACGTTATGTACATGCCAATCCCTTTGCCTCACGATATTCTGGTCGAGCTCCAAGTCGATCACTCTTTTCGATCCCGTGATCCTAATCCTTTACTAGGTTAACTCTTAACCTTAAGTAGCATGGCCATGCATTTTCGATCCGATCACTCGAGGCCCGAGATATCTCTCTCGTAGAGAGGGCAAATCCCATCTCGACCGACCATGCCTCGCAAAGATGCTTCATGACAAACCCAAAGCTACCTTTATAACTACCCAGCACGAGTAGCGTTTGATAGCCTCTAAGTAGGTCGATTCACATCTCAAGTACATGCGACAATCTCTGTGTCTAAGGACAAGGCGCACACATTGTGTAGAGAGAACCATAAGTATAAAAGCTATGTCTCATGTTGGTCTGGCCCAATCCCATGTTCTAAACATGTGTCCACATTATTGGTTTGACATCTCCATGTCTATGACTCGTGAAACATGGTCATCAACCGATACATGTGCTAATCCATCATTCGCGTGTGTCCTCACATGAACTCCACAACTTTAGAATAACCACACAAGTAAAGAGTTTCACAAACAAGTCACATACTTGTTAATCAACACAAAGGTAATATTCAAGGAACATTTATTAAATCATGGATACAACGTAAATATCATCATCAAAATGATTGCCTCTGTGGCATATCTCCAACGCCTCCCACTTGCACTAGAGTCAATCTAGAAGATATCTAATACCCATAGCTCTTGTGTGCGCTACATGCTTAGGTCATGGAGAGGCTTCACAAAGGATCTCAAACATTCAAACTGTGTGTATTTTGCATATCTTTAAATCTCCTCGATTAAGGATCTCGAATGAGATGAAACCGCCGCAGATGTGTTTGTTCTTTGGTGATTCCTCGGCTCCTTAGCTTGCGCAATGGCCCCACCGTTATCACAAGAAGATCCGAGGATCGCACGCACTAGGAACCACACCTAGTTCGCTTATGAACTTCCTTATCCAAACACCTTCCTTGCCGCTCGTAAGCCGCAATGTACTACCTCCGTTGTAGAGAGTCAAGAATAGTCTCCTCGCTGGAACTCTTCCAACTCACCGCACCACCGCTCAAAATGAACACAAAACCCGCTTTGCGATTTGTAATCATCTTTGTCGCTTGGAAGCTTGCATCGTGTAACCATTTACAACGAGCTCTTCCTCACCTCCGTAGACTAGGAACACATCCTTAGTTCTTCTCAAATACTTGAGGATATTTTTAACCGCCCAGTGACTCTCACCGGATCACTGGTATCTCGCCAGAACACTTAGAGCATAGGAAACATCTAGGCGAGTACATATCATAGCATACATGATAGATCCAATGGTCAAGCATATGGAATCTTACTCATGCGATCTCGCCATCGCTTGTCGAAGTACACCGAGTCTTGCCAAGATTTATGCCATGAGACATGGGCAAGAACCCTTTCTTTGCCTCCTCCATGTTGAACCGCTTCAACATTTTGTCAATGTAAGTACTCGCTTAACTTATTAGCCTTTTTGATCTATCTCTATAGATCTTAATACCAAAATATATGCCGCTTCCCTAAGTCCTTCATTGAGAAACTATTTTTCAAATGAGGTCTTAACGGACTCGAGCATAGGAATATCATTTCCAATCGAATATGTCATCTATATATAAGATTAGAAATATGAGTGAGCTCCCACTTGTCTTCTTGTAAACACAAGATTCTTCTTCGCTTTTGATGAAGTCAAACCTTTGACCACTTCATCAAAACGAATGTTCCAACTCCGAGATGCTTGCTTCAATCCATAAATGAATTTTTGAAGTTTGCATACTTTTCTAGCATTGTTTGGATCGACAAAACCTCGGGTTGTATCATATACACGCCCCTGCTAAATTTCCATTAAGGAAAGCCGTTTTGACGCCCATCCGCCATATCTCATAGTCGAAATATGCAAAGAATAGCTAGAATGATCTGTATTGATTTAAGCATCGCTACAAAGTAGAAAATCTCATCAGTAGTCAACTCCTTGAACTTGCCAAAACTTTTGCGATAAGTCAAGCTTTATGGATATGAACATTTCCATCCATACCAATCTTCCTTTATAGATCCATTTGCACTCTATGGTTTTAACACCATCAAAGTGTCAACCAAATTCCAAACTTGATTGTCTCCCATGGATGCTATCTCGATCTCATGGCACTATGCCATTTCTCGTAGTCCGGTCCATCATTGCTTCCGCATAGGTCGAGGCTCATCATTGTCTAACAATAACATATCTCGCGCATTGCGAGCCTTTCCACCTTCGTGGTGGTGGTGCTTCTTTGCTATGGGGTCCTCAACTTGTTCTCGCCACACGGGCATCATTCGTCGAGTCTTCCCGATTGGTTCATCTTGAACCTCTTCAAGCCGCACTGCTCTTCCACTTGTCTCCTATTGAGAAACTCTTTCTCTAGAAAACACCACTCGAGCGACAAACACTTTGCCCTCTAGTCGGTTGTAGAAGTAATATCCAAAGGTTTCTTCTGATATCCCACTTAAAATGCATTTATCCGACTTGGGTGTGAGCTTGTCCGATTGTAGTCGCTGACAAACGCCACATCCCCAAATCTTTAGAAAAGATAAATCGTGACTCTTCCTACCCATATCTCATATGGTGTCTTAACTACGGATTTAGACTGCACTTATTAAGTGTGAAAGTCGCTGCTTTCTAGAGCGTAACCCCAAAAGGAGCGTAACCCCAAAAGGATAATGGTAACTGATGGCTCATCATCGATCGAACCATGTCCAACAAGGTCCGACACGCCTTTGAGGCGCTCCGGCGGTGTTAGCGTGGAACAATTCCGCAACTCTTCGATGATTGCTAAATTCATGACTCAAATACTCGCCACCATGATCGATCAGAGCCTTAATTTTCTTGGCACGTTGATTTTCAACCTCATTCGAACTCTTTGAACTTTTCAAAGTTTCGACTTATGCTTCATTAAGTAGACATACCCATATCTACTAAAATCATCGATGAAAGTTATGAAGTAATGAAATCCACCTCTAGCAATCGTGCTCATTGGTCCACATACATCGCATGTATGATTTCCAACAAGTCCGACGCCTCTCAAAAAACCTTTGAAAGGTGATTTGGTCATCTTACCAAGCAAACAAGCTTCACATGTCTCGTATGGTTCAAAATCAAACGAAGTTAGAAGACCATCGCATGGAGCTTCTTCATGCGCTTTTCACTTATGTGACCCAAACGACAATGCCAAACATAGTGGGATTCAAATCATTATGTCTAAGTCTTTTAGCATTTATGTTAAAGATAGGCGATCATCAAGATTTAAAATAAATAACCCATTCACAATGGGCTAAAGCCATAAACATTCCATTTTTAGAGATCAAACAACCATTGTCTTTACTTGCAAATGAATAACCATCTCTCATCAAACATGAGGGGATAAAATGTTTCGACTCATACTAGGAACATAATAACAATTATTCAATTCCATAATAAATCTTGAAGGAAGTCGGTTGCATGGTGTCGACGGTCAACGCAAGAACTCTTGCTTTATTTCCGACGCTAAAATCAACTTCACCTCTTGCGACTTCTCTACTTTTATTAGCCCTTGCATCGAGTTGCAAATGTGAGCAATCGATCCAGATCAAATACCCAAGAGTTAATAGGAGAATCATGAGAAAATGTCTAAAACATTTATGACAAGTGTACCATGGGTGGAAGTCTTACTTCCACCTTCTTCTTGCATTCATCTAATCCATGTACTTCTTGCGCTTTCTTCCAAAGGGCGCTTTACAATAGAAGCATACTGTCTCACCTGTGTCCAAAGATTAGCTTAGGCATTGGCTTCGAGATCATATCTTTAACCTTACCCTTATTCTTTGGCCATGGCTTACCCTTTTCTTGAAGCTAGACTTGTTCTCAGACAACCATCACATGGCTAGGCCCTGCACACTTCTTAATGTCACTCTCTGCTTTGAGCATCCCACAAAGCTCATTAAGGCCCTTATCCGCCCCATGCATATGGTAGTTCAAATGAAATGCCCATAGCTAGTGGAAGAGACGCTAAATGAAATCGCTTGCCAACTTTGTCCAATTGGAAAACCAAGTTTATCCAAAGTCCGATCAGAACCAACCATTTTGATCACATGTGGGCTACGGGTGCACCTTTCGTTAACTTGCATTCCGTAAAAGCCTTAGAGACATTGAACCGCTCACCCGCCTGTGGTCCGAACATGTCCTGCGCTATGATCATATCATACGCTTCCCGATCCTCAAACCGCTTTTGAAGGTCGTTCCATGCATGCAAGCATAAGACGCCTAATCTCAAGAGAGTCATCACATGCTTTCTTGTAGGTATTTTTAACAAAGAGACGATTGTTAGCAGTGTTTTTCCGGGATTGGGGTGTCTAACGTTTTCCTTTTATCCGCCTCGAGAACAATTTCAGTTACGACCAAATCAATAGTTTGTTCTATTTAATTTCTCTTTCTCAAGAATCGATCGCAAAGCAAAAGGGTGTGCGTGGTTGCTAGATGTCATTGATCTACAATAGGAAATGCAAAATACTAAGACAAATAAAACCATGATAGAGTAAATCAGATAAACAAATTTAATAGAATGTACTCCCACTAAAATCAACATCCTCTCATTGATTCTTAGCGATTCAAGATTCGCAATTAACGAGTCTACTAGTGAGCTTTTGCATCACCGCTAGAGACAAGGTAATTCGTAAGCAACACCTTGCTAATCATATCTCTATATGACTCTTGTTGTTGGGTGACATCTCTATGCCCCCTACCCAACCTTTATGCCCCAAGGCCCATAACCTTTATGATAACCTTGTTAAGTTCACCAATCCTTATGCATGTAAGTATCCGATACAAAACCCATCTAGTCAAGGAAAGTTGATGGTGCCCTAATTTTATAGACCCACCATCAATTTACAAGACATGGGATGGTGCAAAGTTTAATTGGGAGGGCATATGTTTAACTTAACATTTTGTGAGGATCGCTATACTTCTACCAATCAAACATGCATAGGAGTAAAACAACAGAATAACATTCACACAGATTGTGACTCAAGATGGCCCATTTTCTCATGGTGATCTCCATCGCCATAGAATCTGGCCCACCATGATGATCTCCATCTCCATGGTTCATGTGTGCCATCCTCCAAGTGATGTGTCCTCCGAGTACTACTATAAGCTATTACTTATAACAAATAGTAATAAAATACATGGATACTAGGAATCATCACAAGTCGCACGCAGCCGTTAATACAATACTTTGACAACACAATGGCTCCACTGTGTTGCCGAACCCATGACTCGCAGTCATGAAAATATTACAAACATGCATCACATACACATTAGGCCATATCGTCACATACATCCCGCAAAAACAAGTTATGCATAGAATCGCAATCTAGCGGATAAGTGGTCGAGGGTTTCTCATGGGTTCGGCGCGGCGCTACCGCGTATCTATGCAATTTTTACTTAGAATTTTGATCGGCAAATCATATTTACCACAAATCGACTCATCGTCCGATTCGACCAATTTGTATTGATCTTCGTGCAAAGCATGTCGTGGTTTGAGAACCAAGACAACTCTCGCTCATGGAGTCCGATCGCACGATCACGCAGACATCGATTATTAATCTAGGTTCCGATTCGACCAATCATATTGGTCTTCGATTTCGCAACCGGTTTTACGTGTCACCGCTTCACCCCGATGGCTAATCCGACCGGTAGGGTATGTTGTTTCACGACCTTAGCAAAGATGATCACTAAACCGATCAATCCATTACGTAACTATACAATCGATCACATCGATCATACCGATTACATATCGCCATATGCAAATCACCCAACCTATAACATGACAAAGAACCGCCTCGATACCATCAAGGGAAACGGTAGGCTACACTAGCGCAAATTAAAAATTCTACCAGAAACCAAGATCACCGCATTATAGATCACGGTCTTACCACTAGACGCGCAGCGCGGAGGTTGATGTAGCGCGTCGGGCAGTGTAGTCGCATTAAGTTGATGCAGAGGTCGGCGCAGTAGTCGTACTACTTCCTCGCCCTCGCCGTGGCGCCCCACGCATGCCTCCTTTCTTGCGGTTCGTCCCAACGCCACGCATGCATGCGCTTCAAAGGTATCCACACGCACGGAGGAAGCGACGCACGCCGACTACTAGATCCGCGAGCGACTAGGGCGGGAGGTGGCGGCGTGGTTTGGGATGTCACGAAAAACTCAACGCTAAACCAAAGGCGCCGCTCTCCTTTTATAGACGCCCTTATAATGGGCTTCTACGAATAGAGGCCCATTAGGACTCAATGCCCGATCTAATTCGGATCCAATCAATTAGGCTTCACTTCTAAGTGTGTGACCCTATAGGTTCACGTGATGTTTAGACATGACGCAAGTACACATACTTGGTCAATAGTTGGTAGCGACTTCTAGCAAGACGTGCCAACTCCTAAACGCACGTAAAGATCATATCGACGAACCATCACAACGTTATGTACATACCAATCCCTTTGCTCACGATATTCTACGAGCTCCAAGTCGACCACTCTTTCTCGATCCCGTGATCCGAATCCTTACTAGGTTAACTCTTAACCTTAAGTAGCATGGCCATGTATTTCGATCCGATCACTCGAGGCCCAGAGATATCTCTCTGTAGAGAGGGCAAATCCCATCTCGACCGACCATGCCTCGCAAAGATGCTTCATGACAAACTCGAAGCTACCTTTATAACTACCCGCCATTTGAGTAGCGCTTGATAGCCCCTAAGTAGGTCGATTCACATCTCAAGTACATGCGACAATCTCGTGTCTAAGGACAAGCGCATACATTGTGTAGAGAGAACCATAAGTATAAAGCTATGTTTCATGTTGGGTCGGTCCAACCCCATGTTCTAAACATGTGTCCACATTATTGGTTTAACATCTCCATGTCCATGACCTGTGAAACATGTTCATCAACCGATACATGTGTTAATCCATCATTCACGTGTGTCCTCACATGAACTCCGACTAGGGACAACTTTAGAATAACCATACAAGTAAAGAGTTTCACAAACAAGTCACATACTTGTTAATCAACACAAAGGCAATATTCAAGGAATATTTATTAAATCATGGATACAACGAAATATCATCATCAAAATGATTGCCTCTAGGGCATATCTCCAACAGCACCTCCAGCCTCGGCCTCCACCTTCTACTAACCCGCATTCGAACCTCTCCAGCAACACCATCTCACGACACCAATACCATCACCATAGCCTCCACAGGAGCTACCACCAGCTCCTGCTTCGTCATCACCATCGTCAAGGTCATCACTGCCATTGAACTGACCACCACCACCCAACACTTACCACCACAAACACATCCCATACTAGTTGACTTGATGACAAATGTGATCAATGGAATTTGAGGAGTACTATCAGAATGACAAAACATTTTAAAGATGGAAGTTGGATGCATGTTTGTATGTGTCATGCGGGCTACTCATACATTCAGTACAACCACATGAGAGAAAAATGTCAATCACACAACGGAATGGCACGTCATCGTTTTTGCAAAAACCCTCAGACAGTTTCCAAAATTGCGTTGAGGTCTCATTTTGGCCGTCGTCAACCATCAGATCGTCATTGTATGGTTGGAATCAGACGGGTGTGAAGCCCTCATATTGTGTTTTTCTCGATCCCCCAGCGGTCGCCGCCTCCTCCCCATCCTTTCTCGCCCTGCCGTCTCTGCCCTTGCCTTACATCATCCCCATCTCTTCCCACGCCGTGCCTCCACCCCACCAAAATCTCTCTAGGCATCTCTTCCTCAGCGCGGCGCCTTCCCAGCCTCCTTTCGTCTCTCCTAATCTCCTCCCACGCTGGGCCCCACCAAAATTCGCGCGGCTCCCGATCTCCTCCCACGTCGGCCCCACCAAACGGAATGGCACGTCACCGTTTTTGCAAAAACCCTCAGACAGTTTCCAAAATTACGTTGAGGTCCCATTTTGGCCGTCGTCAACCATCAGATCATCATTGTATGGTTGGAATCAAACGGGTGCGAAGCCCTCAGATCGTGTTTTTCCCGATCCCCCAGCGGTCGCCGCCTCCTCCCTATCCTTTCTCGCCCTCGCCCCGTCGTCTCTACCCTCACCTTGCATCATCCCCACCTCTTCCCACGTCGTGCCTCCACCCCACCAAAATCTCTCTAGGCATCTCTTTCTCAGCGCGGCGCCTTCCCAGCCTCCTTTCGTCTCTCCCAATCTCCTCCCACGTTGGGCCCCACCAAAATTTGCGCGGCTCCCGATCTCCTCCCACGTCGGCCCCACCAAAATTCCTCGAGCTGCGCGTCTTTTTCACCCCAGCACGATGGGCCAGCCTAGGAGCCCACCCCTGTTTCTTCTCATAATTGCTTTCCTGCGGATTGATTGGGCTAATTATTTCCATCAGTATGCAATTAGATTCCTGCAATGATTTTTGGGGTTAATTTAATTACCCCTATCTGTATCCAATTAGATTCATGTAATTCTTCTATTAGATTGTCTCGACTAGATCATGTGATAGCTCAATTAGATTCATGGAATTGTTAATTTTGATTGATAGTTAGATCAAGTAGAGCAAATGTTCTATCTTGTTAACATCTTAGCGTTTTTTTACCAGGCAAGTAGGAACCGACAGCTGAAGGAGACATAGGGTGAGCACAGGTAGCAGCAGGGGTAGCTCTCATTTCATGTCATAGCCCCTCTTTTTCCTAGTTGTTTGCCGATAACATTTTGTTTTTTTTCTTTATATATTAAATTCTAGTTTCCTAAATGACCATTTGTAACACCCCAGCCAAACATTGAGCTTGGATTGCTATTAAACTACCCTAATAATTAGATTTACATCAATTAACAATAAAATTACAGCAAACAATTCAACACTAAAATCCGTCAACGGGTCACAATAGCATAAGAATAAAGACATGGCAATCACTAAAATTTAAACTCTAGATAGTAGGCAGAATAATAGTTTAAGAATTAAGCAAGACCAATTCCAAAGGGACATATTGAATGAATAGCCAAGTTTCAACCGACCATCTAGAATTATTCAATATCTATCATAACTTAAAAGAATAAACCATCATGCTAAGGTAAAGTTTCCTCATGACAATGATAAAATAATTGAGTGTATGTGGTGTTCCAAGTACTATCCCTCCCCAAGATCTGTCGTCAACGATCGTCTAAAACAACAATAAAGTAAGGGTGAGTTCATAACTTAGCAAACACAATAGTAAACAATGAACAATGCTTAATCAGTAATACACAATATCATTATCAACATTAATTGTTCTCTTTTCTTTATTCTCATGCTCAATCATTAAATTCTCTTTCTTTATTCACAAATACAATCATCAACCACCTTTCATTTCATGCATCTATATACTATATGTTCACATGCACTTCTTTTGCGTATACCGGTATATCATGAGTGTTCATCCGGCGATGATACGCTCTCAAGCACATCCTTCTCAAGGATCGGGGACCTCCTTTACTCCTGTAGAGTTGTGATCAACATGATCACCTTCACATATGCAATGATATTTATGAATGCGTAAATATTCAAAGTTTCATCAACATTACATTGTCTAACAATATCATATCCAACAATAAGGAATAAATAATGATCATTAACATTGCTTGCAATTAAATAAGTAAAAGTATAGCAATATAATGGTAAAGCATACAGTGATCAACCGATGACCACTGTCTATCATGCACTTGCCTCTTATCCTTGCGATACTGGAAAGTGAAACAGTGGTAATGCACACGAGACCCTACTCCCTGGACAACAAATTCAAAACACATATCAAAACTTTCACATTACAGCACCAACACCTTACTCTAACCGTTATTGCATGCCTACGCCAAATCGATCTTTTTAACCCAAAACTAGTGGACACACTACTTGCTGACCCAGTAGTAAAATGGTCATATCTTACTTATCTGAACTCCAAATTCGGCCATCCAAGACTTTCTAAAATCCTTACAAAACAACTTATATTTTCCTAGTTTTGACGAAAACTCTGATTCTACCGTTTTTTACCCTGTTTCTTTACCCAAAGGTCGTTCTAGAATCTGTCAGAACAGTCTGTTTCACAATTTTATAACTTTAATTCTAAAACATGAAAATATATGAATAATGTGTGTTCTGGAAACTACATAAGATTTCCTATAATTTTTAAGTTGACACAAATATTTAATTTTACCAATTTCTACATGAAATCGACCCAACTACATGATGTCTACCAATTACGCCCGGAATCTGGACAGCAACCTTTCAGAGGTTGTATCTTTTCACTCGCTACTCTATTTTTAACGATACATACCTTCCTGGAAAGCTAACGTGATAACCTAGCTTTTCTATAATTAGACCAAACTCTAATTCCAAACCTAAATACCCCTAATCGTCCCCACAATGTTCTGTCATAATCCTGACGTACCTGAACAGAAAGTCATCTACTCCTCATTGACCTAACATTCTACAAACTTAATAGCGATTAACCTAGGGTAACTCTACAGGGTCAGATCGTTACCCTCAGAGATCACGAAGCCAAAACACGAATTTCCCGTGAGATTCTCATCTCTTTCTTCATCCTTTCCTTTTCTCCTTCCTTCTCCTTGCTGCTCTTTCCATTTACTTACCTCCTTCTTCCTCTTAGCAGCAGCCAATGGCAGCAGGCGAGGCAAGGGGCAGCGGCTGCAAGGGCGGCAGGGTGGCGGCTCAAGGCAGGGGGTGGAGGCACAAGGCAGGGCTAGGTTGGCTGCCCCCTCCTCTGGAACCCCTTATGGTCGGCTCCCCCTTGGGCCAAGAGGCTCACGGCCCAGGTTTTCCACTTTAAGCCAAAAAAAAAAATCCTCTTTTAAACCCTTTTAATTCCATTTTCTAATTCAACTATCCTCTCTAAAGCGAAACAGGATATTGCACCATTAAATTCAACAATTCCTGAATGACCATTTTGCGTGCTCGTAAATTCATTTATAAGAAAGGCTGAAACAAGGGTATCTGCAGAGTGCAGAGTGCTATGCCATAGAACTGATATATAGAAGTTAGCATGCTATGCGAGCTTGCATTTATTTATTTTCCTCTCTATTCAACCCACTTGAGCGCCCCAGAATATTGGAGGAAAACAAACACCAAGGTAAACTTCTGTGTACTTCAAAAGTAAACTCCTTTTGTAGTTCTTGTTTGTAGCTACAAAACATAGCAGAGGCTAATAAAAAACTCTTGGAAACATTGTCGATCTAAAACATGTGATTAGTTTCCTTGTCTAATCCTTACTTTGTCTTGCAATCTTGGTAGGATGATCGAGTAAATTTTCGCCTTCAACTGAGAGACAGATTGGAGCGACCGCCCAGGGCTCGCGAGGGATAGGGCCTCGCTCATGTACTACACTACTGTATACCTTGTATATGTATGTTGGGCCATGGTAAAGATCTGAACTGTGATGACTTCATGTTTGCAGCGGCGCAGCCCTTCGGGAATTGTGAGTTGCGGGCTTCACGACGTCTAGTTCTCCACCTGTCCTCTTTCCTGTACCAATGCTGTTGTTGCTGCCCACCTCGCGTTATTTACCTCCCACCCCCCAAAGTCTCAAAACACATGTGAATGGAGGATGAGAGTCAAATTTCATTGACCTCGACCCCCAACCACCTTCGATATGCAACGTTTCTACTTGAAATCCCTCCGCTACATACATGGTGTGTTCTCCTGATTAATCGTTCCCTGATTCATTGTTAAATAGTATGCAGCATCTGCATTCTTGGAGAAAAAAAAACATAACTTCAGTTCATTTGGTTATAAATATTTCCATTAGGTTTGAGAGAGGGTGAGAAGGGGATTGTCACTGTGAATTCTAGTCAATTGTTCATGGTAATATTTCTTGTCCTTCGATATATTTTTCTAAATTATAGCCTATCTGCACTATTTTTGTTTTTAAATATGTGTTTCTTTCCTACTCCTTCTGTTCTTTTATATCTAACGCTGAGTAGAAGCTTTTTAGCCTTTAGGACGTCAAGCTTTTCCGGACAGAGGGAGTATTTTTCGGGCTGTGCACCATCCGATCCGCACTTGGACGCTCCACACGCAATCACCCCTCACGTAGCTCTCCGGCCCCTTCGCTGTGCATGCTAAAAGCATCAGCCATACTTTGCCTCGCTCTCCCGGTAAAGCAAGGGTAACCGCATCGACGGGCATCACCACCGACAATTCATTGTTGCTTACTTGATTCACAAGTGAATATTGTTGCATGTCGTGGTTGAATGGTAACTAGGTAGGAATTTCTTCAAGCATGCATGGTGTTGAAATGTAATAAATTTCCTCACACTTCCTCCTCTGCTCCACAGCCATTTACCACGGCAAATTTCCCCGATCGCACTTGCCACAGGTAGAGAAACCGAGATAACATTCAACATTGCTACTGGCATATACCGTGGCCTGTCCAATGAGCTTCACACGGCGCTCGCCGACAATAATCCAAAGATGGAAGTCCAACGCCACATAGTTCTGGCCCCGCAGCGTCGTCAGAGAACGTATCCACCTCGCCGGTGGGTTCATGCTCAAGCTGCATGATGACAACATTGACGGACTTCACCATGGACAACGTGGGTGGATGGACTTTTAAGCCATCTATTGTATTTTTTTAGGATTATTTGGTAATTTTTCAATTAGAGAAAAAAAAGAGAGAAATGATGGGTTCTCCTCCCCGGCTTGGGAGCGCACGGCTCAACGTGCTCCTCGCTGAGCCTTTAGGCCTGGTCCAATTGACCGCCGAGCGAACTGAGTGTTGGTCTTAGCCCAATATGTGCAGCCTCCACAGCCTCCAGCCCAGCCCAAAATCAGCCTATTTCTATTCACAGCATATTACTGTTTACTCAAAACCCGATACTATTTATTCATCCCGATCCATTATAAACAGTACAAACCTGCTACTATTCATCAAGCCCATCACTGTTCATTTAGACCCATTTAGGCATATTTATATCAATTCGGACCGTTCGAGCCCGTGAATCCTATTTTCAACTCCGTTTAGCCAAATCAAGCACTCAATAAATCCTAATCGCCCACACCACCCTTCTTTTCAATTTTTTCTGGATTATTTTATTTCATGTTGTTCCCAGCTTGCTCCTTGTTGAGCTTAGATTTTTATTTGTTTTTTCTTTTGCATTAGGATTTTTATTTGGTTTTTCTTTTATGTTAGGTTCCGACTTCGAGGAATAAGCCCCGGAAGGCGATGGCAGGTACACTGGATAAACAGAGGCCACTGAACACCTTGATCAAGGAGATAAGTTGCATCTATTTGATCATTTTGAGCCTATATTTCATGTACTTATAATATTACTTTCATTATCGTATTTATGCCAATTACTTGGTTATAGCAATTATGCTTTTGAATGTCATGATGCTTAGATAAATCCTATCACCCACACACTCACATCAACCTATTCTTTGTAGGCCATATTCACCTTAACAAGTTTAAGATTCATAAAAATTAATAGATGTTTGGCATTGTCACATAATGTGTTTACAAATACTGGAAAAAAAGTATTTGGCATTGTCACATAATGTGTTTACAAATACTGGAAAAAGTATTGGCTAACCGCCAACGGTTTTGGTGGAGAGTTCAGGGTTGAGACCAGGAGGATGAACAGCCTAATATATTTGGCAAAAGTGAATCAAAGGTGATATCAAGAGGTGGACATCCACGAGTTGGATATGATCCATCGTCTCACTGGATGACAAGTAAGGACTAGAACCTTGTACTAAATAACAGATATGGAACTCGCTCAACCACGAGTTTGGTATATCCAACTTGACTTAGTACACTGTTTTTTCAATTGAATATTTACATGATATCAACTGCTCTTGTTGTATAGAGCAACTGGGAATTGGAGGTAGGATAGAAGTGGACCAGTTAGGCCACTCCTTGATCTACACAACGGAATGGACCAGTGAGCATCGGACCGCACACTCCACCATTGGCCGGTGATTTCCTGGTGATTGTATTGACCTTGAACATACCAGATAGAGACTAGAAAGGTTGAACAATGAAAACTGCTTTGTTATCTCAACTCAGGTGCATGCTATAGTGTTAGCTTGATAGTATGAGTTTGAGGTATCTTGTGGGTAAAGTTGGTCAGCTGTACATAGTATAATTAATGGTATTCGGATGCGTCGTGCTTCCGATTAATGAAGTTGTGTTCATGGGTAATTCTAATATATGAGGCATAAGTAGATATTTATAGATGCTAAATTGATTAACTCGGATGTTGAAAACCACTAATATTATACTAGCATAATTTTTACTGTTTTAATGGAAAGTCTGTTTAAAACTAAATGATGCATCCACATACTAATGGAACTGTTGTCCCAATCTTTTAGTGAGGATGATACAACTTAATTGGTGGAAGCTAACTCTCACGATCCAATCTACAACCGTGCGACGATCGTTGCACCCGCGATCGCTGAACTAATTTCATGTTCGTTATCGACCTTACCGGCAGCGAGATCGACCTGACTAAGAAGGTCTTTTCTTGCAGGCAATCAAGAATCAAGCAAGAAAAATAGATGAAGCAACGAACTTGCTGAATAGGAATTGAAGAATAAAGATAGATGTATTGAATAGTTAGGGTTCTGACAACAGCGTCTGGCTGCACTAGCCGTATAAGCAAATAATGGTGTTTCTAGCCTAAACTAAAATCAATTTATCAAAACCCAAGTTCTACTAAAGGACGATGGCTCCTATATGAGGAGGGCAGGGCGGCCAGGAGGTGGAAACCCTAGGGTGGGGTACTGTTCACGTGGCGGGGTACTGTTCACATGAATAGTATAGGCCCCCCTAGGGTGGTCGACCAGCATATGGGCCAAGTCTCGGATATAAGCCTTATAGGCTAAAGAAAAGATAGCGCAGCACCAAGTACAGGGTGGCTGAAACTCTTTGAGTTGGAGGCCACAAACTCTTCATCTACTTTAGGGTGGTTTAAAAGTTCTAAAAGCCTCGCCGGAATTGTGGTCATTGTTATTGCCGTCTCCTTCCTTGATGCACATCAACTCTTTTATGTCCATTCCTAGATTCCTAAGCACAAGCAAATCATCTCCATCAGGCAGCATCATAGAGTCCTTAAATAATACACTCAGCCCTAGAAACAAATTTACCTAATAATTTAGTTGACGAGCATGTACCCGAGTAATTAGACCTCGCACATCATTCATGGTAGCAGCAAGAGGAGTGTTCATATCAGTAGAAGTGATGTCCTCATCACATACTCCAAATATGATAAAACAGCTCCAATCACTTGGAAACCTTGACATTTTCTTGTTAAACATCAACAGAAGAATTCTGGGAGAACACAGGTGATTACTTCGAGCAGCAGGAGCCGCTGGATGGTGACGACTATTGGTATTAGGTCTCATTCACACTCGGACGTGCTTGTGGTTCAAAAGTACTTTTGTGTTGTAATATATTATCTTTGGGCTTGGATGCCTTGCTTGTGTTCAAATTGACTGTTAAGCCCTTATATCTATAATAAATGTTTGCTTCTTTTTGTAAACGTAAGCTTGCTTGTGATGTTACTTCTTGTTTTGCAACTGCACATATCGAACAGTTGTAAATGATTTGACGAACTCAGGAATAGGGTGGTCATAAGGGCTCTGAAGTCTGAACATCTGGGCCTTCTCTCTTCACTCTCGATGCAGTGTTTTGCAGTGAGAATCTCTGTTCCTGAATAGCTTGGGTTCGAGTCTTGAAGTTCTTGGATAACAAAACAGATGCAACAGCAGGCTCAATTGAGAGCATGACATGACATTGCATTGTTTTTCCCACGACACTGTTGTTACATGTGTCGCTAGCCTCCTTCACGAATGTAGTCATATACTTGTGTAGCTTGGTATTTGCTTTCCTCTAGACTACTTAATGTACAAGTTTGGACGAGGAGAAACAAGTCTAATGTTGCGGAGCATGTTAACTCTTGCACACGGAGTATCCTAATAGGTAAAAGAGGCGCAAAGGGGGCCGCTCTGAGGCTGGCCATGTTTCTTTTTTTTTCTTAGACCGTCGGATGATTGGATCTGGCATTGTGTTCGCACGCGCTGCCTCCGCCTCTCCACATGTGCATGGTGCCTCGTTTGTCGTGTGCCTTATTTAATTAAGGAAGGTCCTCTAAGCGTATAAGAGCTATGTAATAGTCACTCAAGATTTATGTGCCTAAAACTAAGGGTATGTAAAATGACATAGATAACTACTGTCTATAGTATTATTTTATATTATTTATAGACAACGCTAAAGACAGTTCCTACAATGAGTGTTTTTCTTACATATCTCTATATACAACTTATCTATGTACAATGTGTCTTGTTTCTCATGTTACAGTCGACTACTACATCAGAGACGACACAATTCTCTATGCTCCCCCTCTCCCATCCACATCATCTCGTGTCATACGAAGTAAAGCTTATAGACAGTTGACGTCACACTATTGTACATACTCTAAGGTCCTGGGTACATGTTCCAAGACATGGACGAGGTGTGATTAGATTCACAAGCAAAATCAAGCGTTATGCATTTCTACCATGGTGCTAGATTGCACATTGTGTTTCCCCTTAGCAGAACAAAAATTCCTCTCTTGATCGTTGTTGGAGACACTCAAGGGTTGATGGTGTCCTCCAATGTAAACCAAATATCGTGGAGCTAGGAAGGAACCAGGTTCTTCTAGTTGATTGTAGCTAGATTCTATTAGGCTTATGCAAGATGAGCAATCTCAAATCTTAGACCGAGTTGTGACATTTCGGTTAATCTTGTTCTCTACCTTCAAGAATCAAGATTGATGTTCTGTTGAAGATGTCTCTTCGCTCCATTCATTGCAAGTAATCTCTTGATTGATTTTCTTTTGCAAAACTGATAAGGGGCCGTTTGAATTTTAGATATTTTAGCCGTCAGAAGAAGACAAAATCATGTTAGTCAAGCGTGTTTTTTTTCTTCTTCCTTGGACAATACTGAAGTTCATATAGATAATGAGGCGCATTTGTAAACCGAGTAACGGTTTTTTTAGTGCGCAACCAATGATAAAACTAATCTAATGGTCATCTAAAGATAGGTGTAAAAGATTGAACTAAGAGCATCTCCCTATAGGGGCAGAACTAGAATAAAAATGATTGGGGTTCACCATTTCATCATACATATAACAACATATATAATTTCCTAGCAACATGATACTAAATAGTAACGTATTCAACAACTTTTAGCATCAATATTTCAACATAACCAATGGCAATGTACAATGATAAAGAAGTATCGATCAAAATGTTTACCAAGATAAAGAAATTCACTAATAATATTGGTTAATTGTAGCAAAGTGAAGCTACTAAGAGCGAAATCATGGACAAAAGATAATCGACATGGGCAAAATACATCATCCGACCTCAATGACCTATAAAAAAGGGATTATTGAAGTTTTGCCATTAAATTTATGTGCAATTGCCAGAATGCAACTCTATGTCTCAATGACATGTGGGTGGTGTGGCAAATATGCCAATTCCCATAAAAAAAGAAACAAAATGAATTAAAATTATCTAGTAAAAATGTAGAATGATCGAATGAAAGTAAATACATTACCTTTTAGTATTTACGTTCTTTCAAGTTCATGAAGTGATGAACCACAACGTCATTGGTAACTTTCTTTATTTCTTCTTTTTACATAGCAAATTAGGCTATCACTCATGAAAATCATCATTGATGCGATTGCAAAAATAATTATTCCCAATTCCCATGGCTGAAAAACACCTCTCAACTATGGCAGTGGCGACGGGCAATACTAGTATTATCTTCAAAAGTCGATAAATCAAAGAATAGCAAATATATTTCCTTGTCTCCACCATTTTTTGAGAAAGCTGGCTAATAGTTTGTATGTTGGAGAATCTATCATCTGCACACACGTCGGCAATGTAGAGGCAAAGGTGATGGTTAAAGTCCCTCAATTCTCAAAATCAAAATTATTTGGATAAATTTGAACTATGCTCATCAAATTCTCCAAATTGAAATAATGAAATGAGTGTTTGGGACTCAAAGCGGCCGACCAAACAAGCAAGTTAGAGGTAGTCTCGTTGAAGCGACTATCAAGCTCTTGAAGTAGCCAATCAAGAACATCATTAAAACAATACACTTCATAATGATGCTTGTTGGCAATTCCAATTCTTTGTCGTTTCTTCTTTGGGTTAACGTAAACTTCTCTCATTTCCTACTTAGGAATACTATGTTTCTTATAAAAAGCATATACTTCATCTAGGACAGATTCTCATCCATCTCTTCTAAGCTTATCCAAATGCAACCTAGTAGATATCATACATTTAATGACATTCACAATGTCTTGATCCTTTCGTTGCAGTGCTAATGACAAGGTGTTTGTGATTATTGTAAGAACCCGGGATTAACATCCTAGATCTTCTGTGCATAACTAAACTAGTCCCATAATCAGTGGCTAGATCACACAGTAAACAAATGTGATAACACAATCATAAACGCTAAAATTTATTAAATAACAACAGAATTGATTACAAGATAGCCTTACAGGGCAACATTAAATAAACACAGCGGAAGACGATGAAGAAGTAGTGGAGTCCAGCGATCTGCGGAAGAAGGTGCGGCGGGGAAGACGAGCGTGCGCCGTTGGATTCGCATCCAACGGTGGGGAAGGCGATATGGCGTGGAGGCTTGGGTATCGTCCGATGCGAATCGGGCGGTGGGGAGGGGGTGAGAGCGGGCAAGCGGAGGGGGCCAGGTGGAGTGGGCTGGCGGCTGCGTGGGCCAAGCGGGCCGGGGAAAAAGGAAAATGGGCCGGGAGGTTTAGGCCCAAAGGAATTTTAGGGTTTTCACTTTATTTTACAATTTAAATATTCTAATTAATTCAAAATAGCTTTAGAAAATATCAAAATAAATCCAAAAATTATGGCAAAAAACACATAAATTTCTGGAGGTATTTTAGACTTAAATAAAATACTTCCAACTTATACTTGGCTTTTAATTTTGCAAATAAATTGTTTTGGCTTTAAAATATTTATGAAAAAGCTTTCAAAGACTCAGAAAATTCTAGCAATTAAGTAAATTTTTATTTTTTAGATTAAATCAAATAGGACTTCAAGAACTTCAAATAAATTTCACTTTTGATTTTTTTTAAATTTCAAAAATCCAAATAAAACAATGAAATTCTATCAAATTTCAGAAAATCTAATAAAACATTAACTTTATTTTATTTTATTTTGGTAACATAACCTTGGGATGTTACAAGACTACCCCCCTTAAAAGGAATCTCGACCCCGAGAATCGGAGTGGCTAGAAAGAAAGCTAGGGGTGCAAGGTTCTCAACTGGAGTTGTTGTCGTCTATATCCTGCTCATCATCCGACAGAATTTGAGTTGTGACATTGTACAGACGTCCTCGTTCAGAATTTTGCAGCTTCCTGTTTGCTTGCATGGTGTCAACTTCAGGGTTGACTGGATTTACTGCCTGCTGCTTCTTTGGACATTTACTAGCGAAATGCCCAACTCATGGCAATTGAAGCACGTGATGCCTGCAACATAAGATGAGTCCTTCTGTGCTTGATCACCACTAGATGTGTTGGAGGACTCCAAGTGGATTGGGTTGTCTGCTGTTGGCTGGGATTTGACTTGATATGATGAAGTCCCTCTAGCTCTAGAAAAACTTCCAGAGTTGAACTTCTGTGCAGTCATTCTTCTCTTGCGGTTTTCCATCTCCCGATGTTTGCCTTCTTGACGAATCGCCTTGTCGACTAGTCTTTGGAAGTCAAGATAATCTGGAAATCAGCCGCATGCGGACAAATCATCATTGAGTCCTTCTAGGAATCTTTCCTGCTTGTCTTCATCCTTTGCAACATCGTTAGGTGCATATCGTGCCAATTGGTTGAACTTGTGCAAGTACTCATTCACAGAGAGGTTGCCTTGGCGCAGCGAATGAAACTCCTTCTTCTTGTGGGTCATCATGCCGGAAGGGATATGTGCATGGAGGAAAGCTCGCATAAATTCATTCCAGGTGATGGTTTGAGCATCAGCATGCGATATACTGAAATTATCCCACCATTCGGAAGCTGGACCCATGAGCTGGTGTGAAGCAAACAACACCCTCTCACGATCAGTGTATTGAGCAATGTCCAACTTCTTACTAATTGCCCGGAGCCAATCATCTGCATCCATGGGCTCAGTACTGCTTGAGAAAGTTGGCGGACGCATCCTCATAAATTCTGACATACTGGTCCTTTGATGTGGTGGAGTTGGAGTTGGAACTTGGGACGCTGTAGCTTGTCGGGCTTGATTGTTGTTGATGGACTGAGAGAGCAGTTCGATTAGACAGTTTTGATTGGCCATCAACTGCTGCCACTCTGGTTCATTGATTGGGGTACTTCCATTGTTGTTGGCGTTGGCTCCACTTCTTAGGTGACGAGAGTTCACCATCTGCTGTTTACTCCAGAGAGTTAGGGAAGGAGACAAATGATAGGGGAGAAACAAATAAGAAGAACTAAGGGGATAGAGTAAAACAACCCTTCCAAACGAAAGAACCATCTTAAAAGCTTTTCAGACAATCTTAATACAACGTTCTATTGTTCGAGACTCTTTTAATTCGGTGAAACGACTCAATACACAGAGTGAGTCTTGGCAACTTAACTATATGGCTTGGCTGACAAGGCATCTTCTGCTCGTGGTCTTTGATAACGGTGCTTTTTTGATAGCTTCATGCCTTGTGGTTTTGAACGTAAGGGTTTGACCATCTATAGAAGTTCATAAGGAAAGAGGATCCATATATATTATAAAATGGTGAAGAAAGAATTAGGTGAGAGTTTCTATAAGGAAGCTATAGATAGACGACCAAGATGAGAAGAGAACACATTATTTTTCTTGTTTATAAAATAAGTTTTGAAGTTTTCATCTAACGACCATTCTAACTAGGTCACGACCTACAGTCGATATGGCTCTGATACCACTTTGTAAGAACCCGAGATTAACATCCCAGATCAGTGGCTAGCTCACACAGTAAACAAATGTGATAACACAACCATAAACGTTAAAATTTATTAAATAACAACAGAATTGATTACAAGATAGCCTTACAGGGCAACATTAAATAAACACAGTGGAAGACGATGAAGAAGTAGTGGAGTCCAGCGATCTGCCACAGGCAATCGACTGGGGTAGCGGCCTAGTCGTCATGATCCACACCTGAATCGAAGTTCTTCTCCTCTGAAATTTGTTTGCATTAAGCAAGTATGAGCACAACTTTCGTGCTCGCAAGTTACACCCGTCAAATAACAGAATGACATGCATACATGGATGTAACAAAGGAAAGCATATAGGGTTATTTGTGCGAAAACTGCATTTGACATTAAATACCATACTAAGTTGCTCAAATTTTATAAAATCTAAAATTGATTTTGAATTGATAAAGATAGTGTAGGCACCAACCTAACACCAACATAAACACGGGCACCAACCCGGGGCTTCAACCCATAACTTTTCTCATGGACACCCATCCATGTCAAACTATTTTACAA
Organism: Ampelocalamus luodianensis; assembly: GCA_036346255.1. Taxonomy (NCBI): domain Eukaryota; kingdom Viridiplantae; phylum Streptophyta; class Magnoliopsida; order Poales; family Poaceae; genus Ampelocalamus; species Ampelocalamus luodianensis. The sequence continues at coordinate 14,111,591 of CM070636.1, read as the reverse complement.
AAATATTTTGAAATCGAAGTCTAACTTTGAGTGGCTTTGCCAGCATGTCCATGACCGTGGACACGGCTATTCGAATAGTTTTACACTCTGCAGAGGTTGTACAACTTTACCCACAAGACATGAATTCTCTAGTTGTTTGGCATCCGTCGATACCACCGCTCACTACCTTAGGTAAGCAGTCTAGAGCACGTGTCAAGGCCTTTACAACGGATCATTCCACCATAGTCCTCCCTCGCTAAGGTTTCGCCCCCTTTGGACTATCCGTCCGCAGGGTTCAGGCCCCCTCTTGCGCCAGGTGGGACTAACAAAGGTCATAACATGACTACCCACCGCACCAACAGGAATGACCATAATGGAACTTTGCAAATTAATCAGCTAGATCCTGCCCATACAAGACATGTGGTAGTACGATATGACTTAGCAAGATGCGGCTCGAAGACCGGTCCTTAACTGACCTGGGCGACAACCAACATGACCCTGGGCCTCAACCTACTCAGTTGAGCTCGTGCATAAACCTGCACCCACCAGACAACCATTTCGCCCATGTCCAAACCATCATTTTATTTCATTTTCCAAAGTCATTTATAAAACTCCCATGACACACCAATGCCAAGGGTACAATTTAAACGTCAATTGATCTTTGGCTGAAATCTCCCAAATCAAACATATTTGGTCTATAAGCATGGCTAAGCACAATATTTTCCAAATGATCCTAGTCCATACTATTGTATCAACTAGGTTTTATCTAGGGTGATAATATGCTCGCTTAAATTTCCAAAATTGGCCATACAAAGAATTTTAGGCATAACTATAAATTTAAAAACATGAATTTAAATAATTGAATATAAATAAGCATGTAGTAATAATTTGAAACAGAATTTAGATAATTTTAAATAATAGGTGTAAATATGATCAAGAATGTAACTTGCCTCGCTTGAGGTGAACAGATCAACTGATACCGAGGTGATGTTGTTTTTCTTAACAGGTCACCTAGTACTCACAAGTACTTTCCCCAGGTAGTCTATATGTACAATCACGATGATCATACAGTCAAAATCAATCCTCTTATGTGCTCTTCAAACAACGTCGAAATCTGACTCTCCGAAGTCGTTCAAATCTATACGCGAAATAAGCCAAATTCAAATAAAATTCAAATGAACTACAAATTAAATAATTTTGGTTTGGTTGGCTAGATCTTGAATTTATACAAATTTAAAAATTTGAATGGGCTCAATCAGAGTTCGGTTGCAAAAGATATAAGCTTCGGAAGATTAGAAATACATGAAATGATGGATTTAGGGTTTAAAGGAATTATTGGTCAAATGAACCCAAAATTAAATAATTTTGGTTTAATTAGCTAGATAATAATTTTATACAAATTTTGCAATTTGAATCACCCAATTTGGAGCTGGAATTCAAAAGATATGAATTTTTGAAGTTTAAATCTATTTAAAAACCTAAATTCTGATTTTTCAGATTTTCTGGATTTATTTTTCTAAGGAGAATAAGATTATTGTGCATGATGACGTCAGCCCTCAGGGTTTTCCGATTTTCGATCGGATTTATTTTTAAACGAAAACCCGGAGTCTATGACAAAGTGGGCCCACTGGTCAATGGACCCGATTCACACGGATCAACGGACCACGGTGAACCGGCACCGTAATAAAGGCACCCGGAGGAGGTGGCGTGTATGTGTGTGCGTGGCTGCCACGTAGGCAACCACGTGGGCAGGGGGTGACCTGGCGAGGAGGTGGCGTACACGTGGCGCCACAGTGGCGGCCACGTCGGCGCAAGGTCGACGACGGCTCGGCGATCACCTCGCCGGCGTTAGGGGCCCCGGCGAGGGGTGCGGTTGATACCAAAAGAAAGAGTGAACGATGCCGAACGTGGTGCTCACCGAGGTTGCGAGGATTCACGGCGGAAAGGTCGTTGGCGACGAGCTTGAGCGACGGTGCGATTGGGTCGTCGGTGAAGAAGGCGTTGCGGTGGTCCTCGGGGCAAACAAAGGTGCGCACGGGCTTCACGGGGCTGCGGCGATGCTGATGGTGGCGGCGGCGAGGACGCGGCAGCGGTGACGGCAGCGCAACGGGATGGCGAGCTGACGAGCTTTCACCGCGAATCCGCCAAAAGAGGGCGAGGGAGGAGGAGCGGGTGGTGGCGGTGAGATGAGGGAGTAAGAGGACTCCCGGGGCGTGCTTTAATAGGGCGGGGGTGCGGCCGGAGGATGAGATCGTGGCGGCGGGGGTTACGGCGGCGACGGTTGGGTGCGCGGGCATTTTGGCGCGAAGAGAGGGGGGAAAACGTGGGGGTGGAGGCGGTTGAGTGCGCCGGGTTCATGCTCACTTCGTGCGAGTCTCGCGGGCGACCAGAGCGGCGGTTGGGCGGAGTTCCCGCGAGCGGAGATGGCGGAGGCGCGCGGGGAAGAACGTGGGGGAGAAGAAGGTGCAGCGGGGAAGTCGAGCGTGCGCCGTTGGATTCGCATCCAACGGTGGGGAAGGCGATATGGCGTGGAGGCTTGGGTGCCATCCGATGCGAATCGGGCGGTGGGGAGGGGGTGAGAGCGGGCGAGCGGAGGGGGCCGGGTGGAGTGGGCTAGCGGCTGCGTGGGCCAAGCGGGCCGGGGAAAAAGGAAAATGGGCCGGGAGGTTTAGGCCCAAAGGAATTTTAGGGTTTTCAATTCATTTTGCAATTTAAATATTCTAATTAATTCAAAATAGCTTTAGAAAATATCAAAATAAATCCAAAAATTATGGCAAAAATCACATAAATTGCTGGAGGTATTTTGGGCTTAAATAAAATACTTCCAACTTATACTTGGCTTTTAATTTTGAAAATAAATTATTTTGGCCTTAAAATATTTATGAAAAAGATTTCAAAGACTCAGAAAATTCTAGCAATTAAGTAAATTTTTATTTTTCAGATTAAATCAAATCGGACTTCAAGAACTTCAAATAAATTTCACTTTTGATTTTTTTAATTTCAAAAATCCAAATAAAACAATGAAACTCTATCAAATTTCAAAAATCTAATAAAACATTAACTTTATTTTATTTTATTTTATTTTGGTAACATAACCTTGGGATGTTACAATTATCAAGATAGTCAACATGAGATGCAAATAAAAGACAAAATCAAATGATTGAAAGTACACTAGTAGACCCAATACTTGATGTTTATTTGTTCTGTCCTTGTCTTCTTCTTCTACAAATTATAATAGTATGACAATTATTAGGAACAAGTCAACTAAACTCTTAAGAGTTTTATAATGAGAACTTCAACGAGTATCTCCTGGTCTTTGAAGACATTGCTCTTGATTTAATCATGTCCCAGTTTGAAGTAGCCCACAACCTAAAGTCTTGTGCACTTGTTCTTGGTTGATATCTTGAAACATGTCATTCCACCCACCACATTCAACAGCAGAGATATCATACTAAAGAAATTACTAATGTCTTTATGCTTTCTTACAATGGCCATGACTACTAATTGAAGTTGGTGAGCAAAACAACGGACATAATAAGTTGTGATACTTTCTCTCATGATTAATGATTGCAAGCCATTGAACTCACCTCACATATTGGTAGCACCATCATATTCTTGGTATCTAATTTTCTTCAAACTTAGCTTATATTCTGCAAATAGAGAATCAATAGAAGACTTAAGGTAGGCAGAAGTTGTCTCTTTCACATGAACAAGACCAACAAAACTTTCTTTTATAATTCCACAATTATCAACACACCGCAAGACCACTGTCATTTGTTCTTTGCAAGAGACATCTCTAGACTCATCAGCAAGCAAGCAAAATACATCATGTTCAATTTCTTTGAGAATATAATGCGATATATCCTTTGCAAAACAATAAGCAATCCCCCTCTGGATGGAAGGAGACACCATAAGACAATTACCTGCAGTATTTTTATCCACCACCTTGTCTAAAGCTGGATCATGCTCTGCTAAGAGCTCATAAAATTATAAGAAATTTCTTTTGTTGTAGGACTCCTTCGACTTATCATGGCCCTGGAAAGGCAATCATTGCTTCAACAACACCCTAGCAATGGCAACTAAGGCATTTAATCTAGTAAAATAAGCAATCTTCGAAGCTTCATTTTGTGTATAGATAGCAACATCAATGTGTTGTTCTCTTTTTAACAAATCATCGCATTTTTTCAATGCTTGGTTGTGAACGCTATTCACAAGACCTACATACTCTTTTAGTCCATTTTTTTGTTACAACCATTCCAACCATTTACAACAAATGCCTCGTACCTAGCTTCTTTCTTGTTGCGGTCCCTAAACAAGAAAAGTAATATGTCTTATCTTTGGACTCGCTATATTCAAGCCAATTTATCAAACCATTCAGGATTAAACCATCTGTTTTTATCCCCAAACAGTATATATGGAAAATCAGAAGTGTGAGGTTGACAAGGCCCATTATCTAAGTACTTTCTTTTTACCACATCTTTCTGATTAGGATGGTAGTCATCTACCATTTTTCTTTTTCCTAGATCAAATTGAATTTTTTCTTCCTAATTGATATCTTCTGTATGTGAATTTCTAGCATTAGTGCTATTTGGCGCTTTTCTCTTCAGAAACTTTTTCATAAATTTACCTACCATTTTTCGATTAACATGTTGTCAAATGTCATATCTAACAACAAGAATAATAAAGTACAAGCATTGATCAAACATACATGCAGATAGATGTTTTTACTTGACATTGGTTGAGCACAGTAGAACACTGCACACGAGTCATGATCACGTGTAATTTTTGCCTACGATATGTAACTTGGCCACTGGCCGGTATTCCAATTTTGAAAAAAAAAACCAATTTGAAACCCTAACTGTTAAATTTATAACCGTAACATATGATGAAAAAACAACAATCGTTAAGTTGAAAAATCCCCTAACATATGATGGGAAAAAAACAACAATCATCAAGTTAGAACAAAGAGAAGTACCTAACTAAGGCTTGTTCCATTGTTCCTTCCCTCCCTTGGCCCGAGACGATCGACGGCAGCTGGGAGAAAGCTCCGACAGGTGATGGATGAGGGCGTCGAGGTGGCCGGCAAGATCTCCGGCTACCGAGCAGTGGCATCTAGGCGAGAGGCGGTGCCCTGTGGTCGTGGCTTTTTGCGTCGACTGCGCTGAGGCGAGAAGCAATTGGCAGAAGCGTTGCATTCCGCAGAACTCAGAAGGAAGCGAAGGGGATGTGGTGCGTAACAGCGTCGGGCCTCGAGCGTGCAAGTGCTAACCGGCAGCACAAGCAGATTCAAGCACCGCAACTTGTTTGGAGTTTGAAATGGAAGCGCTCCCTCCCTCTCTTCTTCCTCCTCCAGCTCAACTTCCCCTCCGCCTTCGCTCAGGTCTCCATGGCTCCCCCTTCTAACTCTTTGTCATGGATTTCTCCGGGCTGGACTTCAGCCCTGGGTTGAGCCTGAAGCTCGCCATCCGCAATCGTCTCGGGTCCTCTGTGTCGTTCTCGAAGGATGGTCGCCATCGAGAATTCTTCTTGGTGGCTTCCTTTAGCCGCTCTCGTCTTCGCCTCTCCGAAGAAGTGGCAGACATTTACCTCCAATCCTGTCTGGGAGGTAACACTCTTGATTTCAAAGTGTATCAGCTCTATTCCTGGGGGTTCAAATTCTCGGTAGCCTCAAAAGACGTTGGGTTCCACATCTACAACCTCAAGAGTTTCGCCTGAAAATCTTTTGAAGTCTTTTTTAGCCTCTGGGGCAATGGAGGAGCAAACTGGCAAAGAGAATTTAAACTGTGGTCTGAGGAACAAAATAAAGAATGGACTAAAGTAGTCCCAAGAAGGAAATCTTTTGCTGAAGTGGTTCGTTCTGGGTCTCCTTTTAAGGCCTCAATACTCACAGGTGCAAACACAGTCCCGCTTAATGCTTCAGTTCGCCATGCTAGAACCTCGATGGTGCCTGTCAAACGGATCTTCAATCGTTTGAATGCTGCGCTTCGCAGACCACTTCATCCTCCCACCAAAGTTGTGGCTTCTCAAAGAGGAATCTGGAACAATTCACTTTTTCAAAGCCTGGGAGCTCTTCCGAAGGTCCAGGCAAATCAAGGCACCCTCGCTCGCAAGAAGCTCGATCTCGGTGTTAGCGGTCATCCACAAGGTTCTCAATCTCTTCATCTGTGCTCGCGGAAGGTCCTTACTGCCAGATTTGAAAAAGCTTCCTTTTGCTTCATATGCCTCTCGAAGGGGCACACTCGTTGGAATTGCCGTGGTCAAATCCGCTGCCACCGCTGTAGGAATTCGGGGCATGTTGCCAGTTCCTGCTCAGTTGCTTCACGCAACAATGGTTTCATTCCTAATATCAAGTTCTCTCAGCGGTGAAGGAAAAAGATTGGTCGGGGCACCAGTGCAAATCCTGGTTTCGAGGACGTAACGGGATTGTCCAGGCACAAATCTCGGGGCCCAAGTTTTTTTCCTCGCTTCTAGACTGCGGGATACATTTCTTTGGGCTTCCTCAGGAAGCCTCGGTTCCCCCGAGGCAAAACAATCCCCCTGCTTCAGTCCCCTCGTCTCCCAAGAAGCAACCCCCTCCACCTCCCTTGCCCGCGTCTCAGTCTTGGGCGATTGTTCCGTTCCTTCCCATGGCGAACTTTCCAGGTGACTATAGGGCGCTCATCCCACGGGGCTTCACTTTGCTCCAGGTCGCGGGCAGGATCAGTCGTGCTAGAGCTATCTGCGGAAGAGCTCCCTCAAAGAATGAAGATGTGGTAATTGAAATCATCTCCCCAATGCCGCAAGGCCAGGTACCCTTTCAAAACGTGGAAGAAATCCTTACTGAATTCTTGGTTGGGATTCGGAGGACGCAAATTCGTGACATACAACCCTGTCCTTTTGGAGCGGCCTATGTTAAATTCAACAGTGTTCACGCTAGGGAAGCTTTGATCAATGACAGTCCTATTCAATTTGAAGATGTCTAGGTTTCCTTTCAGAAGCATAATGCTGGCCTCAACTGGAAAGGTCTTAACTTTAACAAAGAATGCTGGTTAATGTTGGTTGGATTTCCGTTAGACTACTGGAGCCTACCTTTTATTCAGGATGCTATTAGAAGCTTTGGTAGATTGCTGGTCTCGGAAAAAGACCTTAGCAACCTAGCCCGCATTATCATCAAAGTCAGAGTGATTGACGTTGAGCTGGTTCCAAAAAGCATCCAGATCACAGATGGGGATGGTTTTCTCAACGAATCCTGGACGGTCCCGTGTGAGATTATCTCCCAATCTATCCTGGGAGCTAGTCCTCCAGAAGAAGACGACCCTCCTGCGGATGGAGGCGATCCTCACCCTTTTCCTCCCCAGCCTTGGCATCAGCCCCCTCTAGAGCCAGGAATTGATGACCCCTTGGATGAGGAGGCAGATCCTCAGAGGCCTGATGGACCAGCAGAAGGGAACCAGGATCCGGAGTTTGGTCAACAAGGCCAGCTTCAACTTCAACTGGGAGAACTCTGGAACGCCTGGCCTCTCGTAGTCCCGGAGGCTCCCAATCAATCGGATGAAGACATGTGGGAAGAGCCTGCACTCAACCCAGGTCTGGTGCAGAAAGCCCGGCTTCAACCTTCCCATAGCAGCACGGCCCTCTCGGAGCATGCACCGTCCTGGGCATCTTCTTCCTTGTCCACATCGAAGAGAGCACTGCAACTTCTACCTCGCACGGTGTTCGATTTGAACCTCGGTTCTCGATCAAGGCTTGAAGTCCAACATGCGGTGACCCCCCGCCGATCAACCGGGACAGGTCAACTTAGAATTGCAGCTTGGAATGGTGCTAGTTCCCCACCTTGGCGGTCAGGTTGAGCGGGAGAACCAGTCTCCAAATCATGTCAATGGGCCATTTTCTCCTGTCGGGTTGTAGGCTTGGGCCAAATTCTTTGCGCCCCGTTGTGAAGCTTCAAAGCAACAGTCAGTTCAAGTTTCAGACAAATGGGGTGATTTTTTTACCTCCCTGCTCCTGTCCCCCCAGAATTTTGCATTGGCAAAGGAAATCTTGGCCTCAAGCATGTGGTCTTTGATCTCACAAGCAGAAGAGCATCAGAACAGAATGAAGACCTTCATCATCCCGGAAAGCTGTCCGGTGTCTACAAAGTCTCATCCTGCTGACTCGAAAGGCTCTTCCGAGTTGGACCCCCTCGTGATTCCACCACCATGAAGAAGGACTCGCTTTCACCACTGGGATCCTGCAATGCCCCTTTGAACCCCAGCTCACCGCTCTCCCCAACCAAAACTCAGACGGGTCTTGTGTCTGGCTCTACTTTGGACCTTCACCTCAAAAGAAAGCAGGTCAAAAGGGTTATCCCTTTAGTAGAAACTGAAGTCCGCAGAAGCACAAGACTGAAGGCCCTCAACTGCGGTTTTAGGCACAAAACCTGTGTGGACAATCGCTGCCTGGCCTGTGATGCAAAGCCTCCCCTGCTTTCCTCCAAAATCATTAAGAACCTTTGCATTGACTACTGTAAGGTGTCCCCTGAGGTTGTCACGGAAGAGGTTTTAGCAAGAGCGCCCTCAGGAAAGCAGAAGCCTGAAGATCGGAAGTCCCAAAATGGAAAGAAAAACTTTAACTGATTCTCCGGAAGCACAAGCTGCAGGGTTTTGGGGTCTGGCTGTGTCTGCAGCAGTTTACTTGTTCTTTACCTTCTTTTGCTTGTTTCAGTGCCTCTTCGGGCTATAGTAGTATTTTGTCCCAGGCCCTGTCCCCTCGGACTCTTCTCTTGTGTCTTTCTGATTGCCGCTCTGTTTGAGCTCTCTAGGGCACCTACCAGCTTTCCTGAGGTTTGCTGGGCACTTTGTAATTCACCAAGTTCTCATGAATAGACAATGGAAAATCTTATCGTGGAATGTTAGAGGGCTAAATTCTCACAAAAAGTGGCGGGCCATTCATAACAAAATTCAAGAAAGCAAATATAACATCCTTTGCTACCAAGAAACCAAAAGAGAAACCTTTGATCTGGGGTACCTTGCCAATTTATGCCCGAAATGTTTTAATAAGTTTGAATTCAAACCGGCCTCTGGAGCCTCGGGGGGTTTACTAGTGGCTTGGACAGAACCCTTGTTCTCGGGCCGCATTTACTTTTTCAATGAGTTCTTGGTCTCGGTCGAGTTCACCTCGGCCCTCTCTGGCCAATCGTGGCTTCTGACTAATCTCTATGTTCCCCCGAGGGTTGATGACAAGAGGAGATTTCTAGATTAATTTTCTAACTTCCAACAGCCTTCAGACAAGGATTGGCTGATTGTAGGAGACTTTAACTTCATCAGAGCTCCTTCGGACAGGAACAAGCCAGGAGGAAATGTTCAAGACATGCTGCTGTTTAATGCGGTCATAAGTGAGCTGGGTTTCGTTGAGCTGCCTCTCAAGGGCAGATCTTTCACTTGGAGTAACATGCAAGAAGAACCGCTCTTGGAAAAGTTAGACTGGTTCTTCACCTCGGATTCCTGGACTCTAAGCTTCCCGGACTCCTTTGTTTTCCCCCCGGCCAAATCAGTCTCGGACCACGTCCCTTATGTTATAGCGGTGAATACTTCCATTCCGCGGCCTGATATTTTTAGGTTTGAAAATCACTGGCTGGTTTTGCCGGAGTTCTGGAACTTAGTCTCTCACTGTTGGCTCCAACCAGTTCTGGCTCAAGATCCTGGCAAACGCATCAATCTGAAGTTCAAGTTGCTTCGCAGAGTCCTAAGGGCTTGGTCAAAGCAATCCTTCAGTCTTAACACTATCATCGCTAACACCAATGAGGTCATCCTTTTTCTAGACTCGTTAGAGGATTTCAGAGCCCTCTTTGTGCAAGAATGGAATGCTAGAGAAATTTTAAAGAATCACCTCAACCTCACGTTGAAAAGGCAGCACTCTTATTGGAAACAAAGAGGGGCAATCAAATGGGAAAAACTTGGAGATGAAAACACAAAAAAATTTCACGCCAGAGCTTTAATTCGGCACAAATTGAATTCTATTCCAACACTGCAAGATGACTCAGGGCTTGAGCTCAAGGACCATCATGGAAAAGCCTCACTTCTCTGGAACACCTTTAAGGAGAGATTAGGCCACTCTGATGAGCCAGTTATGCACTTCAACCTGCAAGACCTAATTACCCCCTCTGAAGACCTTGATTGGATGGACGAACCCTTCCAGCAACAAGAAATAGATGAGATTGTCAAACGCCTTCCCCTGGATAAGTCCCCTGGGCTGGATGGTTTCAACGGTGAGTTTTTTCGAAAATGTTGGGCCATCATCAAGCAAGATTTCTATGCCCTCTACCAAGCCTTCTTCAAAGATGAGCTCAACCTTCAAACCATCAATTCCTCCTTCATCTCCCTAATCCCAAAAAGGACAAACCCTTTAGCGGTTAATGATTTCAGACCCATCTCCTTGCTGAATTCTTCCCTCAAGATTTTGACAAAGCTTCTGGCCAACAGACTTCAGCTAGTCATTCAGGAGATGGTACATGCTAACCAATATGGATTCCTCAAGTCTCGCCTATTCAGGATTGTTTAGCTTGGGCTTTTGAATTTCTACATCTTTGTCACCATTCAAAAAAGGAAATCTTGGTCATCAAGCTAGACTTTGAAAAGGCTTTTGACAGAATTGAGCACAAGGCCATCTTGAGATCCTCAAGTCCAAGGGGTTTGGACCAAACTGGCTAAACTGGACCTACACGATTCTCTCCTCTGGAACTTCGTCGGTCATTCTCAATGGGGTTTCGGGGAAATTCTTTCACTACAAAAGGGGAGTCAGGCATGGTGATCCGCTTTCGCCTCTGCTCTTTGTCCTCACAGCGGACCTTCTTCAAACAATTCTGAACAGAGCAATGTCTGACCAAATCCTTTTCCCACCGCTCTCCCTTCAAGCCTGTGCAGATTTTCTAGTCATCTAGTATGCTGATGACACCCTGATAGTGATGCAAGCCTGTGCCAAGCAATTATTCTTCCTCAAGGGCATTCTTAACACCTTTGCAGATTCAACTGGACTAAGGATCAACTTTCACAAATCTTCTATGATCCCAATTAATGTTCCATCCGACAAAATGGAAATCCTCTCTAGCACTTTTGGTTGTCAACTAGGCTCCTTCCTTTCACCTATTTGGGACTTCTGCTGGGGTTATCTAAGCCAAAAATCTCACACTTTCCCCCCCTCATCCAGAGAGTGGAAAAGAGGTTAGCGAGTTGCTCTTCTTTCCTTTCCTTTGGAGGAAGACTAACCTTGGTGAACTCGGTTTTCTCCCAGCTGCCGACCTTCTACATGTGTCTTCTCCTTTTGCCGAAGGGAGTCATAAAACATATTGATATGTACCGAAGAAACTGCCTTTGGAGAAGCTCAACCCTTGATTACAGAGGCAAATCTCTTGTGGCTTGGAAAACAGTGTGCAAACCGAAAAGACTGGGGGGCTTGGGGGTTCTAAGCCTTTCCACACAAAACCAGGCTTTGCTTTTGAAGAATTTCCACAAGTTCTTCAACCATGAAAATCTTCCTTGGGTTAGGCTCATTTGGGAGGCTCATTACTCCAACTCCCTCCCATCGGTTGGCTCGACAGTGGGTTCCTTCTAGTGGAAAGACCTTCTCAAATTGCTCCTTTCCTTCAAAGGCCTAGCAACTTGCGTGGTGGGGAATGAAAAATCAACACTACTCTGGAAAGATCACTGGAATGGAAATTTGCTGGCTTCTCAGTACCCAGAGCTTCTTTCGTTTTTCAAAATAGATCGCTCCTCCATCTCTTTTGCAAAACAAGCTGTGGACTTCTCCTCCCTCTTTCACCTTCCTCTTTCGACGCAAGCTTTTCTTCAGTTCCAGCTGGTTCGAGGCCTGCTCTATGATTTGATCCTCACTTCGGAAGAAGACTCCTGGCTTTACATTTGGAATTCAGGTCATTATTCTTCGGTGAAGGCTTATAAACAGCTCATGGGTACCTGTTCTGTCCCGCCGTCCTTCAAATGGTTATGGGCATGTGCTTGCCAAAGTCGGCACAAAGTTTTTTCTGGCTTCTTCTGAGGGACAGACTGAATTCGAGAAACATTCTGCGAAGAAAAGGCTGTCAGCTGGAGGATTACTCTTGTGTCTTGTGTGACCAAGGAGCAGAGGAAACCATTCAGCACCTATTCTGGACCTGCCCTTTTGCTCAAGAATGTTGGAGTTTCATTTGCCCTCAACACTCACAACTGGAGTCAACCTACCAAGCAATCTTACATCTCATAAACCTGCTTAATGACAACCTCTTCATGGAGATCATCGTGCTTGCTTCCTGGGCGATTTGGATAGCCAGAAACAACTTTATCTTCAATCACCTTCACCCCAGTTTGGATAGCTGGCGTTCCACCTTTTCTCATGAATTCGCACTTGTTATCCATAGGGCGAAGCCAAAGTTCAAGGCTCTTTTCGAGTTGTGGCTAAGCAGCCTTAGCCTTAGCTAGAGTCTGTCCTTTGTTTTCTTTTTCTTTGCCTGTTCTGGGCCTTGTAACCTTTTCTGTTTCTTTTTATTTATTTATATATATATACCGTAGGGTGCTTCCCTACTGTTCTCTTTCAAAAAAAAGTGCTAACCGGCCAGGCCACTAGGGCGCGTCACGCGTGGGCTACATCCATTAGGGCGTCGCCGTGTCGCCAGGCGCAAGGCCGCGTGGGGGAGCCGCTAGCTTGCTGCTCGGGAGCTGGGCGCTGGCTCGTGGGCCGCCAGGCGCGTGGGTTGCTGGCGCATTGGCCTCTGGTGCACTTGCTCGCGCCGCATGGACCGCGTGGCTGTGTGGGCTTCTGGCGCGTGGGTTGGAAGAGGCCCGGTACACTGTTTTTTTCTCGAGGGTGTACATTTTAATCTCCACTAATTTTTTTTTTGGACCCGATGTCCTGTGACACCGGATAGGTCTCTTAGGCTCTGCCCTGCCCCTTATCAGAAAGAAAGAGCATTAATTACGGAGTATCTAAATGAAAGAGCTTGCTTAGAAATGCAGGAATTTCATATTAAACCACTTAATCATTTTTGAAATTGTCGGGAAAAAAAATCTGGTGTTACAAACGGGTTTCTCTTGCCTATGTACCAAAGAGAGTTTTGGCTATTTTGGCACTGTTACATATTGAAATTACAAATTGAGCTCCATCCCGAATGAAATGCCTAAAAAATCACCCCGAACATGCCGGCAAGCGGCATGTGTCGCCTATCGTGCCCAGTCGTGCGGCAGTGACGTACCACACCCCGTCGCCTACACCGGCTTGTCGCATCGCGCACTCGCAGCCGCGCGAGCCAAGTCGAAACAACGGTATGCGCATGCATGGAACAGCGCCCTACAATGCATTCAAACAGTGCAAAACACTATTCACACAACTGTCACGTGATGAGGGCGTGACAGGAGGATTCCGGGCGGTGGAGCCATAGTAGGGGGTCTAGGTAGGGATGGCAACGGAGCCATTTCCCGCCGAGGAGTGTTGGAACATCTCCATCCCCGAGAGAAGAAAAATTCCCTACCCCGTCCCCGGTGCTATTCTCCCCCGTCCCCGTCCCCGTCCTCATCGGGTTATCGGGGCCCCACGGGGACCCATACCCGAAAGTTAGATCCCGAAAGAAAAGAAAATAAGATCCATAATGTTATAAAAATGGGTATGAACATCGACATACAATGCTAAAATGATAATATTTTTTTGATTAATTAGCATCCGGAAAGTAAAAGATGCAAAAGAGATTATCGAGCTATCGTCTCATCGGGTTGTACAGTAGTAGGCTAGTGGCTTATATATCTTATCGGAGGCCTATGCGGGTAGCGGTGATGGAGAGTAGGAGAATGACCCCATCCCCGCTTTCACCCAATGAAGAATTGTATTTGTATATTAGTATCCCGATAGAGAAAGAAATAACACCATTCTCATCTTTTAATAAGTGAATTTTCCGTAAAGAATGAAGAATAAGATTCTATTACCATCCCTAGATCTAGGCCGTGCGACGGACGCGCAGCCGGTGACACACATTCGTAGTGTCATTTTTGCCCTTTTTCACTCTCCAGAGGAGTCTAGAATGGCTATTTGGACGCGCACAATCGCAGAGAAGCCAAAAACTCTACCAAAGAAATCAACCTCACGCGCGCGATTCCGGCAGCCGGCTCCCCTGTTCGTCCCATACTCCCTTAGCCAGCCGCCGAAAGCCCCTCCGCCCGCGTCGCCAAACCCGTCGCCTCTAGGCGCCCCCGCACCCCCCCACCTTCCACCGAACGAAGCCAAGGAACTCACTCTTCTCTCGTAGGCGTCCTCCTCCTCCTCTTCTACCGGCGTGGAGTGGAGTGGAGCTCCATCAGGACTTGGGATTGATTCCTCTTTTCCTCGGTAAGGAAGCCCTAACTTTCTTGGATTGTTGTATCTGATCTTTTCTTTGCTGTGAGAAATCGATCGAATCCAATTCCAACCAGATCTTTGATCTTTCCCCCTCTTCCATCCAGTTCGTTGCAGATGTCAGATCCTGGCGGAGGCAGCAGCATGCAGCAGCTAGTCCCAGTAGCACCATCCGCAAAGACTCTTGGTGGCGGTGGCGGCGGGAAGGAGCTGGTGGTGGTGGTGGAGGGCGCGGGGAAGAGCTCGGCGGGAGGGGTCAAGCTACGGGAGGACGAGGAGGACCTGGAGGTGAAGCTGAGGCGCATCATGGAGAATGTCCCCGTCCGTGTCAACAACACCTCCGGATCCTCTGCTGGATCTGGCTCTGGTGATTTCCACCAGGTACTCTCTCTCTCTCTCTCTCTGTGCGCTTGCGTGGATGTTTCAGTTAAAATGCGTGCCTGATTTGAGAGTGAAATCCTCGCTGGTTCTTGTGATTGGTAGTATTAGAGTGAAATCTCCTTTTAACTCTGCAGTTTGGTCATAATGGGATTTTTTTTTTGTCAATTAGCACGTGAATAGATGGATGAAATAGTTTGGAGAAATGGTATTTTTTTATCGATTCTATCTGAAATTCTTTTAAACGTGAAGAAATCGACTAAATCATTTGTTGGCAATGTGCTTCTGTCATGGTAAGCGACGCTTAGGCGGTAAGGCGCTGCCGGGGTGCTAAGGCGTCGCCCCGCCTTGCCGCCGCCTCCCCGCGCGGCTCCTCCTCCCGGCTCCTCGTCGCCGTCGCGCAGCTCCTCGACACCTCCTCCCCGCGGTTCCCTGTGCCCTACCCGCACCTCTGCTCGGAGCCTTCTGTGGAGAGGGAGGTAGAAGGAGAGAAGAGAGGAGCTGGGAGCTCGCCTGGATCTTGGAGTTCGTCGACAAGGTGCGGGGGCCACCCGTCGCCCTCACCGACCGCTTCCTCAAGCCCGTCGCCGAGGACCTCTGGAACAACGACGACGGCCACCTCCACCGTGCAAAGCCGACGCCTCCGGATCTCCCGCCACTGCTCCAAATCCGTACCGCCGCGCTGTCGCGACCGCCGCGACCGTTGATTTCGCCTCCCCTGCCGTCGATTTCGCCTCACCGCCACCCCTTCAGATCGCTGCTGCGCCGGATGGTGGGAGAGGGATGCAGAGGTAGGGGGAGAGAGAGACGTGGGAGATGGGGAGAGCGAGAGAGGAGAGGCGGCTAGGGTTAGATGTTGGGCAGTGGGCAGTTGGGGGTGATCTGGGCTGGGCTGGCTTGATGGGCTGGGCTCTTTTCACGTTTCACGTTTTCTTCTCCTCTTCTTTTTTCTTCTCACGTTTGCAGCCTTTCTTCTCGTGGTGTCGCTTAGGCGTCCTCGTATGGCGTCGCTTAGGCGTCCAGGCGGTGCCTTGGCGCCTTGCCTCACCTTAGCGCCTTAAAAACCATGGCCTCTGTGGTGTGACATCTATATAGAACTGTCCATGGTGTTGAGTCAAAATTTTATATACAGCTTGTGAATTTTGGTGAGCATGAAAGCCTTTACATGTCGTAAATTTGGCATATGTTGTTGGGAACACTGACAGTAGGTGGAGTAAATTTTGCATATGTTGTTGGGAAGCCGAAATGCATGTCTGATACAGGCCATAGGACAATACCCAAACAACTAGATGTTTTATGTGTGCTTGATACTGACACAGAGATACCCTTGTTATTAGGCGATTGTGAAATAGAACTTTCAGTTCAAAATGTTGTGGGTTTAAATTGTAACCTAACTGGAACTTGTTGATTTTGTCATTGGGTATAGTGAGACTGACTATGATTCAAAGCTTGTATCTATAGCTAAAATGTTGATAATGCAGAAGATATCGAATAAGCTGTTCCCCATGCTATTTTAAGATTTTGGTTCTACCAATATGAAAACTATATTCCTATGATTTTCTTGCTGACAACCTATGTAACAATATGCTGTTGCAGCTAAGTGTGTATGTGTGTCTCAGTGTGTCATGTGGGGGATTCCTTATCAATGACGCCGCAACAGGAAGGAGTAACCAGCAGGATCATCACACTGGCAGGAGGCCGAATACTAGTAGACTGTTTATGTTAGAGACGTATCCCTTCAGGATTACCATAGATAAAATAGAGTATCCCTTCTGGATACTTCAGGATTGCTAAAAGTATATTACAGTATCCCTTTCGGATATGCTAGTTAGCCTTTATAAGAAAAGTACTCAATTGTATTTCGGGATCAAGCAATCAAATAATAGTCTTCTTCCCAATCTGATTTCTCTGTTCCCTGTCTTCTGCTTATCGACAACACCATCCATCACGGCTTCTGGGCGCCATGGATTCCAGCAGCGATCGCCGGTGTCGCACCGCTACCCCTTGCGATCGTTGGGTCATACCAATTTGGTATCAGAGCCATGGTTATTAGGCGCCGCAGGCGTCGCCTGCCGCCGCCTAAGCGGTAAGCGCGCCGGGGCAGGCGTCGCCCGCCTTAGGCCTAAGGCGACGCGAGCAGCTCTGCCGAGGAGGATCGGCAGAGGCGCGCGAGCCGAAATGCAACAGAGAGAGAAGGGAAGAGAGGAGAGGCGAAGACTCACCTAGAACCCTAGTGGCGGCGCCCATTCCTTGCGGCCCGGCCTGGCTACGACGGACCGCTGGCGTCGCCGCCTCCTTGATCCCTCGTGCGCTCCATCCCTTGCGGCCCGGCCCGGCACGACGGATCGCCAACGCTACCTCCTCCCCGGACCGCTTCATGCGCGGCTGGATGGGAGAGCACGAGAGGGTTGGGCGAGCGAGGCATAGGGAGCGATGGGAATGGATAAGGCTGCGTGGCCGGCCGAGTGAGACCGAGTTGTGGTCGAGTGGTGTTGGGTCTGGCTCGGTGGGAGTTGTGTTCGAATGGTGTTGGGCCGGGCCCATGGGATCTTTCTTCCCCTCACCTTTCTTTTTTCTTTTTCTCTGTGTGTAACACATGCCGCCGTGGGAACGCCCTGTCGCCTCAGCTTCGCGTATGGCGTCGCCTCAGCGTCCGAGGCGTCGCCTCAGCGTCCGAGCGGTGCTTCGGCGCCTTACCTCGCCTTGGCGCCTTAATAAGCTTGATCAGAGCCATCCTTGGAAGCTGAGATGCCGGGGTCGGAGGAGGCAACAGAGGAAGTGTCCATGGCGACGCAGCAGGGGCGGGCGGGCACTGTCGGGGCTCGGGACTGGCGGCGTCGAAGGTATGCCCTTGGACTCGCAGCAGCTCGGGTAGCTCCCCTGGTGATGTAGTGGAATGGGCTGGTACGTTTTGGGCCGAATCGAATAGGCCCAAGTGTCCGATACATGTTCTATATGTGTCCAGTACATGTCCGAATTTATTTTTGTTTTTTTTTCACGGTTGCAATTTCCGACACGCCTGGGATACGTATCCGAGCCGTGTCAGAGCCCTGCACCTTGCAGCCGTGTCGGTGCTTCCGAGATTACATTGCTTGAGTTACTTGCTCTCTGTTCTCAAATTCAGTCCGGAGAATTGGGAGCGCCCTCGTCTTTTACGGATGGCCTTCTTTTACATGGTGGTCGGGTATATGTTTCAGAGACATCGCCGTCCCTGCGGGCAATTCTATCAACAGTTCATGCCGGTCACGAAGGTTTCCAGAAAACATTTCATCGTTTGCGATCGGATTTTATGTACCTTATGCGAGAAGGGCAGTCTAGACTTTCGTTAGAGCATGTGTAATCTGCCAAAGGAATAAAACGGAACACCTCCACCCTGCGGGTCTACTACAACCACTAGTCGTACCAACGACTATATGGGCAGATATTTCAATGGATTTCATCGAAGGATTGCCTTGCGTACACAGGAAGTCGGTAATTCTGTTGGTTATCGATCGTTTTTCTAAATATGCTCAATTCATTCCTCTCGGTCATCCGTATACAGCCACAACAGTTGCCCGTGTGTTCTATCACGAAATTGTACGAGTACATGGCATTCCATAGTCTATTGTGAGCGACCGTGACCTGGTTTTTACTAGTGCTTTTTTGAAGGATTTATTCAGATTAACGGGTACTCATCTTCATATGAGTTCTGCATTTCACTCGCAGTCCGATGGCAAGACGGAGGCAGTAAACAAAGCTATTGCCATGTATCTTCGTTGTATCATAGGGGACCGACCGCGGGCATGGGTAGACTAGCTTCCATGGGCCGAGTACTGTTACAACACATCCTATCATACGGCTCTTCGCGACACTCCCTTCAAGATTGTATATGGGCGTCCACCTCCTTCCTTGAAGACATATGATGAGGGAACTGCAAAGGTCGCTGCAGCTGAAGCACAACTTCAGGATCGTGATGCATTTCTTCAGGAAGTTCGCGATCGCCTACTCCAGTCCGAGAACTATGCCAAGCAATACTATGATAAACATCATCGGGAGATTACATATGAGGTAGGAGAGTGGGTATGGTTACGATTGATTCATCGGCAAGCAGCTTCATTGCCAGGTCGACGATCGGGTAAGCTCAGTCCAAGATTCTATGGACCTTATCAGGTGTTAGCTCGCATTGGTACTGTGGCATATCACCCTCCTATTACCTGAGGGAAGCCGTCTACACAATGTGTTCCATGTTGGTCTTTTGAAGAAATTCCATGGGACACCGTCGGCGTGAATCCCAGTTTTGCCACCAATTGAAAATGGCCGAGCAATTCCAGTTCCGTTAAAAGTTTTGAAGGCAAGTCTGCACCGTGATATTTGGCATGTGCTAGTTCAATGGGTAGGCTTACCAGCTGCCGATGCTACTTGGGAACCATTGGGCGAATTCAAACTGGCATATGTATCCTTTCAGCTCGAGGACGAGATGCCAGGAGAGATGTCATGTGGGGGATTCCTTATCAACGGCACCGCAACAGGAAGGAGTAACCAGCACGATCATCACATTGGCAGGAAGCCGAATACTAGTAGACTGTTTATGTTAGAGACATATCCCTTCAGGATTACCATAGATAAAATAGAGTATCCCTTCCGGATACTTCAGGATTGCTAAAAGTATACTACAGTATCCCTTTCGGATACACTAGTTAGCCTTTATAAGAAATGTACTCAATTGTATTTCGGGATCAAGCAATCAAAATATCAAATAATAGTCTTCTTCCCAATCTGATTTCTCTGTTCCCTGTCTTCTGCTTGTTGACAACACCATCCATCATGGCTTCTGGGTGCCGTGGATTCTGGCAGCGATCGCCGGTGTTGCATTGCTACCCCTTGCGATCGCTGGGTCATACCAGTGTGTGTGTGTGTGTGCGCATGCACGAGCACAACCTATTTCATTCCCTTTGTTACTACATATTTTCTTATTTCTCTGCTATTAAATCACTTAAGGACATGGCTGATTGCATTGCCAAGATATTTTGAACAAAATTGCAAGTAGGAGTAATATTTTTCCTTGCTTGTGTTCTTATCTGAAGTGCTAAACCATGGAATTTTTGTAAATGAAGGTACTGTTGAAACTGATATTTTTCTCTTTAACTGCATTTGGCTTGTGTGTAGGTTAAATTAGATGTATATAATCAAGTTTAGTGTAACATAGGCTGTCGCTGCATCAGCGGCAGAAAACGTTGTCTCTGCACAAATACAAATTTAAGTTTTGGTAGGATTTATGTTTCAGGCTCTCGGATGTATGGCTTAGGATTTTAGCTTTGTAGGTTTTTATTTTATTTTATCATTATCATCATTATTTTATTTTATTTGCAAGACTCTCGTCTTTTTGACCTTGAGGAAGTTTCATTCCTAACCTATCCCAACTTGTTTGGGACCAAAGGCTTTGTTGTTGTTGTTGTAGGATTTAATGCCGGTGGGGTGGGGTTTGTGTCTGTTCATGTATGAACTTTACACTATCAAGAACATTTTAGACAGCCTTATAATAATGCATAAGATTTTTTTTTGCTGAGAATATATATGTGTTGATGTGTTATCTATTTTGTTCATCAAAATTTTGTTTTCTTCAAATTCTGATAATTATTGAAGTTTTTCTATCACTGACTGTGATTCAAGACCTAGTTTGTCTATAACTATGATTCACCTGAGTTCTTATCTCACATCTTTGTTTCACTTAACACTTTATGGCAGCTGAAAATTATGACTTGTGAATCTGATCCCTCTGTTTCACTGGGACAGAGCAAACTTTTTTCTTCATATGTTCTCAACCATCTTGTTTATTGAATTTTGTAATACGACCTTTTTTTTTTATGGGAACAGTAGGGGAGAGCCATACTGAAAAAGGCCAAAAGCTTTCTCCAAATTAGCAAAACATGGCGTCAATGATTTGAGAATTTGCATGGAAATGTTTTTGTACTTTAATGATTTCATCATTTAACTATAAACATTCTTGTCTCGACAGTATCGGCAAATGAGGAGGAGGGAGCAGGACAGAATAGCAAGGATGGACTCTGATTACCAAAAGAGGAAAGAGATGGCTGAGTTCGAGCTGCGGAGGGAGGAAAGGCTAAAAGCAACGGAGGAGCGGACAGCCAAGAAGCGCTTGAAACGCCAAAAGAAGAAGCAGCGGAAGAAAGAGAAGCGAGCTAAAACTAGTAATGGTGGTGAAGAACCTAACAGAGCAGAGTCCTCGGATGACGATGAGGGTTCGGATGACGATGATAAGTCTTAGTAGTATCACATCAATTGCATTTGAAGATGCTGTTAGATTACATGCCACCATTCCTTGGAGACTACTTCTCACAAGTAGAGGTTCTTGATTGTGGGCATGAACTAACCTGGGGGCTAGGCAGACTGGCTTGTGGCTAGG
This sequence comes from Ampelocalamus luodianensis, assembly GCA_036346255.1. NCBI lineage: Eukaryota > Viridiplantae > Streptophyta > Magnoliopsida > Poales > Poaceae > Ampelocalamus > Ampelocalamus luodianensis. The sequence continues at coordinate 14,090,503 of CM070636.1, read as the reverse complement.
CAGGAAAATGTAGTATCATGTATCGGTAACAACCAAGGATCCAAACACCGGACCTCCCTGGTACCGGCAGTTACCAGTTTTAAATCGGCCAAATTTCATCAAACAAAAAAATTGAATGTTCTAACAATTACTGACGTTACCGGTGAACAACGAAACAAGTTTTGACACAAAATTTTCATGTTGGTAAGAAAGCTTTCATGTTGTTGCTTCATTTAATACGATTTAACTTTAGCTCTACTTTCATTAGCTTGGAAAATAAGCATATAGTACCATTTTTTCTAGTATTTTAAAATTCAAAATTTAAAACTTTCCTAACTGATATATATATATTTTTTTACGGGTCCGTGCCAACGGCAGGCAATAGCCAACCGTCGATTTTTTTTTTATCCTTGGTACCAACTATCATATGGTCCGCAACTCTTGCCAAAAATGGCATTGTGAAAAGTGAAAAGGCACAAATTTGAAAGCACACCGAGTGCCTGATTTGCAACCACCTACAACTCCTCTGCTAACGATGCTAGTCCACTACTAACGGTGCTGTTTTAAGATTTGTGCAATGTAGTATTTTGGAGAGCATACATGCACTACAAAAACCAATACGTTTCCGTTTCCTATTAATGCACTAGTCAGGCAGGGGCTAAGAAGCTCTGATATAATAGACCGAACGACGAACTGGCACAGTAGTTGTAACATCCCAAAAATTCTCTTTTGGGTAAGTGTATTAAAATAAGTAAGGAAATAAAAACTTAAGCATGTTTGTTTGTGGAAAATTTATTTGAGCATGTTTTAAATATTTTCATCAAAACAAATAATGTAATAATATGTAAACAGCAGCTTAGAGGAATTTTTGAGAAAATAACATTGTAGATAAAATCCTAAAAAATTTACACAAGAAAACATAATGTAAAAGAAACCTCCACAAAATTTTTCATAAATTTTGGAGCCCATTTACTATGTTTAGAAATTCGAACAACGATCAACTAGTTCGAAAATTTGAAAACTTAATTTGAATTCCCGCTGGGCGAGTGGGCCGAATTTGCCAGGCCCATCTTCTCCCGCGCTGCGTTTCAGCCCCCGCCAACCTTCCTCTCCCCCTCTCGCTGACATGCCGGGCCCGTTCGCCAGGTGGTGTCTTCCACCTTGCACCCATGCGCGCCAGCGCACCAGAGCACCCTCACCTGCTCTGCCGCTCGTCCATGGTTCAAGACTGTCGCCCACAGTTTTGTTCCCCAACTGCCTCTGTCGCCTCTGCCAGCCCTTGTCCATGTTAGCTGCCCCATTGACATGTCGTTATCCCAAGCGAACGACGAGACCGAAGCTCAGCATGAGAAACCTGTACACTGCGTCATTTTCTCGCCGCTTCTCTCGACCACATTTAAGCTCCTCACCACGTCACAAGCTCCTTAGCTCGCCATTCTCGCTTCCCGAAAAGAATCAGAGCATCTCATGTTTTGCTTCACTGAGAACGAGAGCGTCGTTCTCGACGCTGGTGAGTATGCCTCCGCAGCTTTGTCACTCTAGTGAGCTTCCTCGCCCACAACGTTCGCGTCATTTTGACCCTCATGCATCACCCATCCGTCTCCTTTGCTCAATGTATCTCCAAGAATCTCGTAGCTTGATCGCGTTCTCCTTCATCCCAGACTCCGACATGCACCGATTTGAGTTGTTGCATTCCCGCAACTCCAGAAGGTTTGAACCTCTCTCGAGTGTGTCATCATGTGTTCTGACACTCCTTCATCTATTTCCCTCACTCAATGTAGGCAGAATCGCAAAAAACCTGAGCTTCACCGTCATCCTTCTCTCTCACGGTCATCGCCGCCATTTTCATTCTTCCTCGAAACCCAGTGAGTCTTGGTCCAATTCCTTGCATCCCACCATCCTTAGGACCTTAAAAATCTAATACGTTGCTTCTTGTAGTACCTCCATCGCTGTAGAGCGCCAGCACTGAGAGCCTCGTCTGTGCCGCCGCTGTTCAACACTACCAAGCCACTTCGGTCGTCCTCTGATGCCGTCAACCATCTTGGTGAGCTCCTAGTGGTCCCCTAGTGCCTCTATGCACATTAGATCGGTAGATTAGCCATCATAGCGTAGGAATCGGGGTAGCCGGTCATGGCACCGCCGCGAGAGACAGTGTCATCGCCACTCCGGTGACTATTGGTCTGAGCCACTGCCTGTTGAAAAGCATCTAGGCCCCTAAAAATTGGTTTTGGTAATTTATGATAATATGTGATAATTGGACTAATGTGTGTGATTGAGCATTTGTAAGGTTAAGTCCAAATGGTAAGTATGATCGTGAAGCTGCATACTAAAGGATATCATGAAGACCAAAATTGGATCAAAGTCAAGGTACAAGTAGATTAGAAACTTTTTACCTTTTACCGGTCTTAGGAAATATGGTTGGAAGACCGGATTATAGGTTAAATGCGGTACTATTAAGAGGAATCATGACTAGTAGCTTGATAGCATGTTCTTGTGCTTTATGGATCAATCTAGGATCATGCATGCATTTGGATTGCTTTTATCTTTGCCAAGTCCGTTTTGTCAGGATGATCGGTAGTACCGGCATTGAACTTGCGGTACTACCGCTCCACGGTATGACCGGGCTTGTAGTGCGGTACTACCGCAACCCGGTTGTTCCGATTGTTACTTGGCGGTATGTTTTTTACAGAGAGACCCTTTTTATGTTTTCGGTGCCAAACCCTCAGCGCGGTAGTACCGCAAGTATTCACGCGGTATGACCGGACTACGGTAGTACCGCATGTATTAAGCGGAAGTACCGCACGCCGGTTATTCCGATCGTTACTTGGCGGTATGTTTTTTCCAGCACGCACCCTTTTGTCTCTCTTGGAAAACGGTAGTACCGCACTCACTTTGCGGTATGACCGCTCTGCGGTAGTACCGTTCGCCTGTTGGCGGTAGTACCGCAATGCAAGTTAAAACGGCTATATCAGGTCATTTAATGCCTCTGTTATAGCCGTTACAGAGGTGGTTGGAGAAGTGCGGTAGTACTGCCCGATACATGGCGGTAGTACCGCTCGTGGCTGAAAAGTGGAATTTCCTCTCCAACGGTTATAATTTTCGTTGGGGGGTATAAATACTCCCCCACCTGCTCAAGGACAGGGTGCTAGACCACATTTAACATCTTTTGAGCCTTGTGCATCCTTTCAACTCCTCAAATTCATTTGTTCACTCTTTGTGAGGTTGTTGAGCTCATTTAAGTGCATTCATCATTCTAGTTGATCCTCTTGCACTTGAGTGTCGTCAAGCGAAGGTCCTTGATTTGTTACTCTTGGAGTTTTGCCAAACTCCTAGACGGCTTGGCGGTGATTGCATGGTGATCTCTTTAAGAAGATTGTGAAGAGGCCCGGTGCCTAAATTGTGAGTGGTTTGGTGTTCACCATCTCCGGAGTGGAGGAAGAACAACCAATAGTGATTGAGGAAAGACTTAATACGTGGAGCCGGCTTGATTGGTTCAAGCTCCCTCAACGTGGACTAGTGAAGACCGGCAAGTCTTCGATACCACGGGAAAACATCGTTGTCTTATTGTGGTTATTTCTAGTCTTTACTCTTCCGTATTTATATTTCTAGTTTGGTCTTTGTGCATGTATTGCTTAGCTAGAAGTATAACTTGTTTAGACTAAGTTGTTAATTGACTTATCTCGTTAAATTGTTTAAAAGTTTAAAAACCTCCTATTCACCCCCCTCTAGTCGGTTATCCTTGATCCTACAAGTGGTATCAGAGCTTGGTCTCTCAATTTATTAGACTTTACCGTCTAAGAGAGAAAGGATGGCTAGTGAGGGTGTGCCTATAGGAAAGGCTCCTTTATTTGATGGCTCAAATTATTCTTATTGGAAAATTAGAATGTCTATTTTCTTAAAGGCCATGAGTCCGAACATATGAAAAATTGTAAATGAGGGTTATGTTATGTCTCTTGATCCTACAAACTCCACGGTTCAAGATGAACGTAATGCTCATTTAGATGCTCAAGCTATGAGTGCTCTCTTTGGTGCTTTGAACGCGGATGAGTTCAATAGGGTGAGTAATTTGGAAACCGCTCATGCTATTCGGACTACCCTCTCCGAAATTCATGAGGGCACATCCACGGTCAAAGAAGCCAAATTGCATAGGCTTCGGATTAAATATGAGACATTCATAATGTTGCCTCATGAAAATATCACCAAGATGTATTCAAGACTCAACAACATTATAAATGAACTCAAAGGTCTTGGTACTAACCTTCTTGATGTTGATGTTGTGCGAAAGATGCTTAGGGCCCTCCCGGATAAATATGAGACGTTGGTTACATTATTTCTCAACTCTCCCGAGTTGCCAAGAATGACACCAACCGGACTTTTGGGCAACCTCATCACTAACGAACTATACAAGAAGGACAAGGAAGAGCTCTTAGAGTCATCTTCATCCAAAAAGAAAATTACCGCTTTCAAGGCTAAAGCGGAGTCAAGTGACGACGAGGATGAAGAGGAAGACTCAGATGAAGAGTATGCTCTTCTTGTGAGGAGAATGAAGAAATTCATGAGAAGACGCCCACATCGAAAGTTCAACTTCAACAAGTTCAAGAAAGGACAATCCTCAAGTGACAACAAGCGATATAGCAACATTCGTTGTTATGAATGTGATGAGAAGGGACACATAATCTCAAATTGCCCCAACAAGAAGGATGACAAAGATAAATCATCAAAGAAGAAGGAATTCGATGGAAAGAAGAAGCTTTTCAAAAGGCTTCACAAAAAGGGCAAAAATGAAGCTCACATTGGAGAGTGGGATTCTGATGAAGAATATTCAGATTCCGACTCCGAATCAAGTGATGAAGAATCTTCTAAGAAAAGAGGACTTGTCGGCATCGCCATAAAGGAAGCTCCTTCACTCTTCGCGTCTCCTACATGTCTTATGACAAAAGGAGACAAGGTAAAACCCATTGATAATGATGCTCCTTCATATGATGAATTAATGGACATGGTTGAAGATTTAAATGAATATATTGGAAAAGAGAAATCAAAATTTAAAGTCTTAAAGAAAGAGTATATCTCTCTAAAAGACTCTTATGAGGAGCTAAAGGAAGCTCATGATTCTCTCATTCTAAAAGATATAGAAAAATCTCATTCAAATATTGGTATTACTTGTGATTTAATGAATGAGATGCCTAGAGTAAAAAATATGACAAATGCTAAATCAATGTCTAGTATTTCTACTTCTTGTGATGACTTGCTATCCATACCTTCTTGCTCAAATAATGATTCAATTGTTGATATGAATAATACTTGTAACCCCTTATTAATTGTTGAAAATCATGAGTTGAAAGGGAAAGTCACCAAGCTAAGTAAGAGCTTGGAAAGATGCTTCAAGGGTAAATCAACCCTTGACAAGTTATTGAGTGAGCAAATGTGCTCATTCAATAAGGAAGGACTTGGGTATGTGCCCAAGAAAGGTAATAAACCGGTAAACAAACCTCCAAGGTTTATTAAGCAAAGTGGTAAATATTGCAATAAATGTGGTAAGGTAGGACACATATCAAATGATTGCTTAAATATTAATGTTAAATCCTATGGTATTTATGATTCTTGCTACATGCTTAAGAAATCTATAGATGGTAAAATAATTGCAAGATTTATTGGCACCTCGATTTTAAGCACTAAAAAGAATGCTATTTGGGTGCCTAAAACCTTGGTCACTAACCTCCAAGGACCCAAACAAATTTGGGTACCTAAAAGAACTTGATTCTTGTTTTGTAGGTGAACTACAAGACCGGTGGAAAACATTGGGTGCTTGATAGTGGATGCACTCAATACATGACCGGTGATAGGAAAATGTTCACCACATTCGAGAACGTAAAAGGGAGTGACAAGACCACATTTAGAGATAATAGCAAAGGAAAGGTAATAGGATTGGGTAAAATCGCTATCTCAAATGACCTTTCCATTTCTAATGTATCTTTAGTTGAATCACTAAATTTTAATTTATTATCCGTCGCTCAAATTTGTGATCTCGGTTTAATTTGTTCTTTCTCTAATGAAGGTGTTTCAATTTCAAATGAAAAAGATAATACTTTAGTTTTCAAAGGATTTAGATTTGGAAATATTTACTTGGTAGATTTCTCCTCAAATGCTTCGTGCTTACAAACTTGTTTAATTGCAAAAACCTCTTTAGGTTGGCTTTGGCATAGAAGGCTAGCTCATGTTGGTATGATTCAACTTAAAAAGCTTTTCAAACATGATCTAGTTGTTAGCTTGAAAGATGTGAAGTTTGAGAAAAATCGACTTTGTAGTGCTTGTCAAGCCGGTAAACAAGTCGCAAACTCTCACCCTTCCAAGAGTATCATGTCAACCTCTAGACCATTGGAATTCTTACATATGGATTTGTTTGGGCCAACAACTTATAAGAGTATCGGGGGAAATAGCTATTATTTAGTTATCGTGGATGATCACTCTAGATTTTCATGGGTGTTCTTTCTATATGACAAGAGCGAAACCTCCGGAATTTTCAAAATCTTTGCAAAACGGGCTCAAAATGAATTTGATTTCAAAATAAAGAAAATCCGCAGTGATAATGGTTCCGAGTTCAAAAATACTAAAGTTGAAGAATTTTGTGATGAATTTGGAATAAAGCACGAACTTTCCACAACCTACACTCCAGAGCAAAATGGAGTTGTAGAAAGGAAAAATCGTACATTAATTGAAATGGTTAGGACAATGCTTGATGAATATAATACTTCCGATAGCTTTTGGGCGGAAGCAATTAACACCGCTTGTCATGCCATAAATCGTCTTTATTTGCATCGCCTCTTGAAAAAGACTTACTATGAACTTCTTGTCGGAAGAAAACCTAACATTTCTTATTTTCGTGTTTTTGGTTGCAAGTGTTATATTTTGAAAAAAGGAGTTCATCTTTCAAAATTTGCAAGTCGTTGTGATGTTGGTTTCTTGCTTGGTTATTCTTCAAATAGCAAAGCATATCGTGTCTTCAATCAAAACTCCGGTTTAGTTTAAGAAAGATACAATGTTCAATTTGATGAAACTAACGGCTCCCAAGAAGGGCATGAGAATTTGGATGATGTAGGTGATGAATTGTTAAGAAAGGCTATGGAAAATATGCAAATTGGCGACATCAAACCTAAAGATGAACCATCATCTTCTACTCAAGTTGAACCTCCTACCTCTTCCACAACAAGTCAAATTCAAGTGGAAGAAAACAATAATGAAGATGATCAACCATCCAATCTACCACCAAGAATCCACAATGCGATTTCAAAAGATCATCCAATAGATCAAGTATTGGGTGATGTAAGTAAGGATGTTCAAACTCGATCTCGTGTTGCTTCATTTTGTGAACATTACTCTTTTGTCTCTTCTCTTGAGCTAAAGAATATAGATGAAGCACTTGATGATCCGGATTGGATGATTGCAATGCATGAAGAGCTTAATAATTTCATCCGAAACGAAGTTTGGACATTGGTGGATCGACCCAAAGAACACAATGTCATCGGTACTAAATGGGTATTTAGAAACAAGCAAGACGAAAATGGTATGGTTATAAGAAACAAAGCAAGATTGGTTGCACAAGGTTTCTCTCAAGTCGAAGGTTTGGATTTCGGTGAAACTTTTGCTCCCGTAGCTAGACTTGAGTCAATTCGTATATTACTTGCTTTTGCATCATGCTTTGATATTAAATTATTTCAAATGGATGTCAAAAGTGCTTTCCTAAATGGAGAAATATCCGAACTTGTATTTGTTGAACAACCACCTGGTTTTGAAGATCCTAAGAATTCAAATCATGTATATAAACTCTCAAAGGCGCTCTACGGTCTTAAACAAGCTCCTAGAGCATGGTATGAACGCCTTAGAGATTTTATAGTTTCAAAAGGGTTCAAAATCGGGAAAATTGATTCAACTTTGTTCACTAAAGTATTAGATGATGATTTCTTTGTATGTCAAATTTATGTTGATGATATCATATTTGGTTCTACTAATCAAGACTTTTGCAAAGAATTTGGTGATATGATGTCTAGGGAATTTGAAATGTCCATGATCGGAGAACTTAGTTATTTTCTTGGACTTCAAATCAAGCAACTCAAAGATGGAACTTTCATAAGTCAAACAATGTATGCAAAGGACTTGATCAAGAGATTTGGCATGGAAGAAGCAAAACCTATCAAAACTCCCATGGCAACCAACGGTCATCTCGACCTAAATGAGGGAGGTAAATCAGTAGATTTAAAGCTTTATAGATCTATGATTGGTAGTTTGCTCCATCTCACCGCATCTAGACCCGATATTATGTTTAGTGTTTGCATGTGTGCACGGTTTCAAGCATCTCCAAAAGAGTGCCACTTGATGGCCGTAAAAAGAATACTAAGATATTTAAAGCATTCCTCTAGCATTGGCCTATGGTTTCCTAAAGGTGCTAAGTTCGATTTAATTGGATACTCGGACTTCGATTATGCGGGTTGCAAAGTGAATAGAAAAAGCACCTCGGGGAGTTGTCAATTCTTAGGGAGATCCTTAGTATCATGGTCATCCAAGAAATAAAATTCCGTAGCTTTATCCACCGCCGAAGCCGAATATGTTTCCGCGGGAAGTTGTTATGCTCAATTGCTATGGATGAGGCAAACTTTGATGGATTATGGGATTAACTTTAATAAAATACCTCTTTTATGTGATAATGATAGTGCGGTGAAAATAGCAAATAATCATGTTCAACACTCAAGAACCAAACATATCGATATTCGCCATCATTTCTAGAGAGATCATGTAGGCAAGGGAGACATTGAAATTAGCCACATCCGAACCGAAGATCAATTAGCAGACATTTTCACCAAACCACTAGATGAAGGCCGTTTTTGCAGATTGAGAAATGAATTAAATGTCATAGACTATTCAAATGTTGGTTGAAATTTTACCTCATGTATTTTGTTTAATTTGGTGTTATTCAAACGCTTTTTGTAAGAAAATATTTTCAAAATTTTATAAAGAATATCTATGTTCATAAAAATTATATTCTCATATAGACATTAGTCTATTCTATGCATAATGATCCCTAATGACTCTTAATTGATTACAAAACTAAGGATCATTTGCAAATTAACCTGTCCAAAGTTTATCCAGAACTGCTCTTGAAGTTCCAGGATAATCGGAATTACCAGCGGGTTATGTGAGGTATGATCGCAGTGCGGTACTACCGGCACAATAACCACGGTACGACCGCTTTGCGGTATTACCGGTGGCCAAAGGGCGGAACTACCGCCTCGGTTTCGAAAGAAAAGTAACCCCCAGAGGTTATTCTTCCTCCCGTGCCCTCCTTCTTCATTTCATCTCTCTCTATCTCTCTCCCGAAAAACCATTCGACCAAAATCCCTCCAAAACTCGGTTGATCTTCAAATCTTTGTGAATCCTTGCATCTCTAGGGTTTAACCCCTCCCTTCCTCAAGGTAAAACTTCTTAAAATCCTCGTTTTACCGTTTGAATCAAACCCTAGATCTCATTCTAGTTAATTTGAAATGTTGATGATTTGTGCGATTCTAGTTGGGCAAAATAGCATAATTGATGATTAATGATGTTATTGCATCCATTACTTGGATTCAAACCAAAGGAAACATCAATGTTTGTTTAGAATCTTGTGCCCTAGGTCGCAGTCTGCGAAAGCGGTACTACCGTGTTCTTATGCGCGGTACTACCGTGATACGGTAATACCGGCTAGAAAATGACGGTACTACCGCACCACGGTACTACCGGCTGAGGACATGCGGTACTACCGATTTTACTGACAGAACAGCAAATCATTCTATTCAAATTTACTCCAGATTGCTTGATCTTTTGAACTCCTTGTAACTTATCCACTCTTTGTAAAGATGCCAAGGACAAGATTTGGAACTCGCAGATGGCAATCTTCCACTCAACCTTGTTCTGACCCAATTGAAGATCCCGCAGGCAAGGGTAAGGGTCCCGCAGCAAGTGACTCTGAAAGTGAAAGAAGGTCCTCACAGCATGAGTCAGAATTTGGGTCTGAGCCTGACACAGAAGAAGAAGTCCAGGCTCAATCTGATGAGGAGATGGGAGGCGCAGAAGAACCTGAGATAAATCTAAATCTCATCTCGGTGATGACTATGCTATTTTGAGACACAAAGACCAATATCTTCGCCTCAAACTCCATAAATCCCAGATTTCACACCAAGTTTCAGGAGCAGGTCTTTGAGCAGGTATATGGTCACCACAGAAAGTTTGCAGATCATAAATGGATAAAGTGGACACATATCAACTCCCTAGAAAAATATGAAGGTGTGTATCGACTTTTTCAAACAAGTTGGTCTTCATGATTTTGTTGCTTTAAAGCATGACTATGATGAGGAGATTATCGAGAAAATTCTATGCCACTTTATATGTTTCTCCGACTTCAAGAAGATGAAATGGATGTGAGTTACACGCTATGTGGAGTGCACTAAGGCAGATTTTGAGCGTGTATTGAGAATATATTCTGAAAATTGGGATAAGTTATTTGACAGACCGGCCTTGCTTGTTCCTGCCTGGACAGACTTCTATGATCAAAATGTCAGGTATACACCAGGGAAGATTCATGGTTTACTGCCCATTCCTAGCTTGATTAATAGAATTATTAATCATACCTTTCTTCCCAAAAGTGGTAACTTTGATGTTGTACGAGGACATGTGTGGAATATCATTGATAATATCTTAAATGGGAGAAAGTTTGATGTTGTGGATGTTATTATCAGGGGCATCGTTTCTTCTAAGAATGACAGGGTAAAGAGGATTTATCATGCTCCTTACATTATAGCCCTGATTCTTAGTAAGATTGAGTATCAGGGAGGTTTGGGATCACCCCATAAGGCTTACAAGCCTAGGGAAAATCCTCCTATTCGCTTTCAGGGGCAGCAGGTACAGCAAGAAGAAATTGCTCCAGAGGTTGCAGCTGCAAATGTTACTCAAAGTCAAGACACTTTAGATCAGATTCTCAAAAATCAGACTTTGATTCTAAACAACCTCCTACAACTAAAGGTCACTCAGCAAGAAATGAGAACATAACAGAAAGATTTTCAGACTGAGACACAAAACAGGTTGGCTGTTCTGACAGAGACAGTGGATTCTATGGAACAATTGTTATCGACTCCTCAGCGCTTCACTCGGCGTCGTACTCATCATGCAGTTGGGACTTCCTATCACCCTGGTGTAGCCCCAGTTCCTCAGGCTCCAGCTACCTCACCTTCTTAGGCTCCTGCTCCTCAGGATTCCTCGACTCTTCCTCCTCAGGATCCAGCTATTTGACGTTCTTTTTTGGTATTCTGAAGACAAAGGGGGAGAAGTAGTTAGAAGGGAAGTAAGTTCTAGGGGGAGTAGCTAGAAGGGAAGTAAGTTCTAGGGGGAGTTATCAGATAATCTTTAATGCTTGTAATAATTCACTATTATTATCATGTTGAATTTTGATAGAACTTGTTGGTTGTCTTAATTTTCAATATGATATTGATATTATCTCTACTGCAATTTCATTTATGAAAATTTTCTCAGTACCAACAAACTAAAGAAACTCTGCCAAATTTTGTCAAAATTCTCTATGTGCTCTTAAAATATTCTATCTATTTCATGCACATTTTTAGGGGGAGCTTTCTTTGCTCTAGCTTAACAAGAGTTTAATTCTTATCATTTCTTTTAATCATATGAGCTATGTTGTTAAGCCATCAAAAGGATATACACTTGTTTCACTATCTTGGGTTTATTCAAAACCTTTTTTTCCCATATATTAACTAGGTTGTCATCAATTACCAAAAAGGAGGAGATTGAAAAGCATCTAGGCCTCTAAAAATTGGTTTTGGTAATTTATGATAATATGTGATAATTGGACTAATGTGTGTGATTGAGCATTTGTAAGGTTAAGTCCAAATGGTAAGTATGATCGTGAAGTTGCATGCTAAAGGATATCATGAAGACCAAAATTGGATCAAAGTCAAGGTACAAGTAGATTAGAAACTTTTTACCTTTTACCGGTCTTAGGAAATATGGTTGGAAGACCGGATTATAGGTTAAATGCCGTACTATTAAGAGGAATCATGACTAGTAGCTTGATAGCATGTTCTTGTGCTTTATGGATCAATCTAGGATCATGCATGCATTTGGATTGCTTTTATCTTTGTCAAGTCCGTTTTGTCAGGATGATCGGTAGTACCGGCATTGAACTTGCGGTACTACCGCTCCACGGTATGACCGGGCTTGTAGTGCGGTACTACCGCAACCCGGTTGTTCCGATTTTTACTTGGCGGTATGTTTTTTTTACAGAGATACCCTTTTTATGTTTTCGGTGCCTGACCCTCAGCGCGGTAGTACCGCAAGTATTCACGCGGTATGACCGGACTACGGTAGTACCGCATGTATTAAGCGGAAGTACCACACGCCGGTTATTCCGATTGTTACTTGGCGGTATGTTTTTTCCAGCACGCACCCTTTTGTCTCTCTTGGAAAACGGTAGTACCGCACTCAATTTGCGGTATGACCGCTCTGCGGTAGTACCGTTCGCCTGTTGGCGGTAGTACCGCAATGCAAGTTAAAACGGCTATATCAGGTCATTTAATGCCTCTGTTATAGCCGTTACAGAGGTGGTTGGAGAAGTACGGTAGTACCGCCCGATACATGGCGGTAGTACCGCTCGTGGCTGAAAAGTGGAATTTCCTCTCCAACGGTTATAATTTTCGTTGGGGGGTATAAATACTCCCCCACCTGCTCAAGGACAGGGTGCTAGACCACATTTAACATCTTTTGAGCCTTGTGCATCCTCTCAACTCCTCAAATTCATTTGTTCACTCTTTGTGAGGTTGTTGAGCTCATTTAAGTGCATTCATCATTCTAGTTGATCCTCTTGCACTTGAGTGTCGTCAAGCGAAGATCCTTCATTTGTTACTCTTGGAGTTTTGCCAAACTCCTAGACGGCTTGGCGGTGATTGCACGGTGATCTCTTCAAGAAGATTGTGAAGATGCCCGATGCCTAAATTGTGAGTGGTTTGGTGTTCACCATCTCCGGAGTGGAGGAAGAACAACCAATAGTGATCGAGGAAAGGCTTAATACGTGGAGCCGGCTTGAATTGTTCAAGCTCCCTCAACGTGGACTAGTGAAGACCGGCAAGTATTTGATACCACGGGAAAACATCGTTGTCTCATTGTGGTTATTTCTAGTCTTTACTCTTCCGCATTTATATTTCTAGTTTGGTCTTTGTGCATGTATTGCTTAGCTAGAAGTATAACTTGTTTAGACTAAGTTGTTAATTGACTTATCTCGTTAAATTGTTTAAAAGTTTAAAAACCTCCTATTCACCCCCCCTCTAGTCGGTTATCCTTGATCCTACACCTGTAGCATCATTGTCGCCCCATAGAGCCAAGGAGCACCATCTTTTGCCGTTGATATGCTCCATTTGCGACAACCATTTTGGACCCGAGGCACTCCACCGCTTCTCGCCGGCATAACACCGCCTCCATCTATCTCTTCGGCCTCCACCACCACTTGGTGTGATCACCGTCGAGCAGGAACCCATTTTTCCCATCCCCCGAGCCTCTCCATGTGTGCAGCTCTACTACTCTTCTCTCTATCTGCCAGTGGGCCCAGGTGATTAGGAGATGTTTAGTTATAATTAACAGAGCTTAAAAAGAATTTAGTCTATGGTAAGTGGGACCGATAGAAAACTTAACGTAAATCTAGTTTAAAATGTTTTTAGATTATGTGTCGCTGACATATGAGGCCACTCACTATTCTCGGTTTTTAAAATAAAACATGTTTTAAAAACTGAGAGACTAACATGTGGACCCCAGCCGCTAGTTAATTAAAATAAAAATTATGTTTAATGATTAGTTAATAAATAATGAGTCTATGACATGTGGGTCCACCTCTGTTTTTTATAAATAAAATCAACAAAGAAAAAATGTGAGTCGCTGACAAGTATGCCCCACATGTAAGTTAATCAAATTCAGAAAAATGAGAAAAGCCGCTTTCAGTTAAGAGGAAAAAACACTTTCTGTGTTGGAAAGATTAAACCTCAGAAGAACTTAGAGGAAAATACGATTTCTCTGTTAGAAAGCGTAAACCTCAGAGGATACGTTTTCGATGTCACCTTTTTATTAATTTCTGGATTTTCAAAACCGAAACAAATTAAAACGCTAATAACTTTTGCATATGAACTCCAAATTGAATGAATATTTTTTCTAAATTCATCTAAAATCATGATCTATCTGGATATGCAAAAATATTTGGATTTTGTTGTTGTTGAAAATTATTTTTCTATAATTAATTTGCTATCGGCTCTTTTTGAATAGACGTCGACACTTCGAATGAAATTTACAACGATTCTCCATACTCTGAGATACCAGAGCAAGGCAAGCACCCACTTTGACCATATTGATCCTATTATTTCAATTATTGCACTTCTTTTTGCAAAATCTACTATGCATACATGTATGTTTACTTAAAATTGCTATATTTGGGGATAACGGTAGTTATATTCCTATTCAATGCATGATCCTCCTTAAAATGTTGATATCCTTACTATTGTAGCCATTAGGGTATGGTTTAGGCAATAAATGATGTCGAATTGGGTTTTTCGAATGTGAATATTGCATAAATGCTTAGCTGGGCTTTAGTCTTTGCTAAAATTTGAGTGTGGATGAAATATTGAACATGATTTGGGAGATTTTGAAAAAATAATGGTCCAGATGGATTACCTCTGTTAATTTTGTATAAAAATAAAAAACCTAGATTACGACGCGGGCGAGTTATAATATGAACTGATGAGTGTGAGAGGGTTTTCTCGCATGTAGACAGGGGGAGATCCTCGTCTGGGTCAATTAAGGACCGAACGCTAGTGAATGATATCTAAACCTAAGCGTACAACCACATGTGCCAATATGAGACGGCCTTAGCTAATTAAGTCGTCGAAAACTAACCTTGCATGTTGGTGGACCGTAGTAGTGCGAGCATGTGTGATTGCTCGAAGGGACTCCCTTCACCGAGGCGTTAGGAACAAAGCTTACGGACACAACGGTTAATGCCTCACTTTGATGGGAGGTACTTGAGATTGAGCGAGGATTTCATTGCCGGGCTAGTGCAAGGCTAGCACTAGGTGATGTAAAGTCTTCGATATGTGCTCTAGACTGCATACTATAATGTTGTGTATGGTGGTATCAACGAATACCAGATAAACTAGAGAATTCGTATGTTGTGGGTAAAGTTGTACACCTTTGCAAAGTGTAAATCTATTTAAATAGCCATGCTCGTGGTCATGAGCATACTTAGTGTCGTCTCATCGGGTATAGTCTCTACTTTTACAAAAACATTTTTGTTCGAAAATGTTGGGTTGGGTATTTTGATGTTGCTAAATTTGAGTCTCTTGTCTATGATGGAAAATAAGATATTGATTACAGCCAAGGAGGGTTGTGATTTGTTGTTTACAAAGTTACTTACTTGTTGTTCCTTATTTATTTAACCACTCTTTAAAAACATTGTAAAATACTACGTATTGATATTGCAAATAAAATTTATTTAATGCTGAAAACAACTTGTAACATAGAGCCTCATCTCTTGTTAACCAAGCATGTATATAACTTTTGCGATATACTACAAGTCTTGTTGAGTACGCAATGTACTCAATCTTGCTTAAACCGTTGTTCAGAGGGTGAGGATTACCACATGTTGGACGACGCCTTCTTCGGTCCCGAAGAACGGGAGTGCGGGGCGAGTTTTTCTAGGGTTTACTCCTTGTCGGTTGTCTGAGGGTTCAGATGGGCATGCCGCTAGATTTTTGCTTTTAGTCTACTAAATTTCCATTGCTATACATTAGTTTTAAGTTAGTCATTTTTAGTATTTTCTGTTTTAGAGTTGTTCTTGGATCGTCAATATGTTAACAAAACCGAAACCTTATTGCATAGCAGATTAGGACAGTTTGCCTTGCAAAGAAGTTTTAGTTTAGGATTCAGAACTCGGTTCTGTAAAACAGAGTTTGCCGTATCCAACATAGTGCATTGCTAGTTGTCTATATAAACAAGGAGAAAACACAAAAAGACTACAAGTTTGCAGTGCCAAAGTTCAGAAGCATTCTGTGGTTTTGTTGTTTTGTTTTTTTCCACCGTGATTCGTTGTGTCTTCTCATCTGGGTATGAATTTTTGGAATCTCTAAATTCTGTCATTTGGTATCAGAGCATCAGGAGTTCATCGCAAGAAGCAGCAAGGCTTCTTTGCAGGAACGAGCTCAACTCGATTCTTGGCTGGAGGACAGTCTTCGTCAGGTGCTGGAGAAACATCGAAGGCAAAGAAAGGAAGCCTTGTACCGACCATGTATCCACAACTTATGATGGACAATTATACTATCTGGGCGATGAAAATGCGAGTGGTGCTGCAAGCACAGGAGGTCTGGGATGCTGTTGAACCGGGCGGTGATGCATTCAAGAAAGGCAGTGCTAACTACTCGAAGGATCATCTAGCTTTGATAATGATTTATCAGGCAATTCTGGAGAGCCTCAAACTACCCCTTTCTCCGACTGCATTATTGCAATTTCAGGAGCTCTGTGACTCAGTAAGTTCTTTGGTTTTGCTCCTAGAGCAATCAGATCAGTGGTCTTATATTTGGGGTTCCTCTCTATTTTCTCCTAAGTAGGTTTATAGTCATCTGTTGGGTCAAATCCAACCCCACTTCCTTTCATTTGGATCTGGAAGTCCTATTGCTTAAGTAAACATAAATTCTTTTTTTGGCTGCTCTTGAGAGACATGCTAAATACCAGAGCCCTCCTACAGTGCAAGAATTTTTCTCTTGGAAGCTATGATTGTGTTCTTTGCTCTGGGCATCATTTGGAAATAGTGAAGCACCTCTTCTTCAGCTGTTCTTTTAGTCAGTGGTGTTGGAGTTTTATTGGTTTTTCTTGGGATTTATCTCTTCCAGTCATTGCTCTCATTCAAGTCGGCAAGAATTCCTTTGCTTGCAAGTGTTTCACAAAGATAGTCATTTCGCATCTTTGGGCTATCTAGATTCTTAGGAACAAGATTATTTTTCACAATGGAGTGGTGTCTTTGTTAGCTTGGAAGAGGAGCTTAGAGAAGTCTTTACCATGGTTATTCATAGGGTCAAGCCTTCTCTTGACTGGTTTTGTCGATTGGTTGAGAGGTTTCACTAAGTGCAGATAACCTTTTGTTTTTATCCTGTACATAGTTTGCCATATATATATATATATATATATATATATATATATATATATATATATATATATATATATATATATATATATATATATATATATATACTCACACACAATAGGGTCAATCCCCTCTCTTTTCGATCAAAAAAACTCTAGCCGAAAGGACTTGGCAAAATCAACATGGACAATAGTTGCTATGGCAAACCTTGAAACAAGCGTGTTCGAGAAGCAAAGCGCAAACTCTCAAAACGGACTTTGAGGGATGAAGATGCATGAAGATGAACCGGTAGAAGATTTTCTTGGCGCATCTTATCCTTGGTCGATGGCATCGAGAACTCGAGAGAAGACCTTGGAAGAAATTGAAGTGGCGACGATTTCTCGGCGGCACCAACACGCTATATGCAATTGGTAATCTCAATTGAGCAAATTGTATCGATATGAAAACTCGATCGTTGAAGATCTTATTAGCCGATACAAAGCGTATGATGAAAGAATTGAGCGACTTGGTGATCCGAAAGATCGAGAACATTTGATGCTATCTCGTTCTCAATGGGAGGCATTATCTATTCAGGGCATGAAATCTGGTGATGCTTTCAAGAGCTCTGCCAAGAAGGGACCTTGGCGAGCGAGAAGCGTGGATAGAACAAAGGAGGGTGGCGAGGTGCTGGTCAAGGTGAGGAAGGACACAACACTCAACCCAAACCCAAATTTAGAGGTGGGAATCAGGCCAGGCCATTCCGTGATCGCCTAAGGCCCGGTCGGCCCAGCATGGCCCAAGCATGGCCCAGGGACACCACGTGGTAGGCCAGGCTGGCATGGCACAGATGGCAAGCCAGGCCTAGAAAGAAAGCACAATGGGCGGCACGGCCCGGTGTGGCGTGCCATGCTCAAGCCGGCCTGGCATGGCTAGCACGCCGGGCACAGCCAGCACGCCGGTGTCGGTGGCCGCCTCGCCTTCCGCCGCTCGGCGTCGCCTCCCTCCGCCTCGCCGCACCTCCTCGCCTCCCGTCGCTCTGCCTCCCACTCCACCTCACCTCCTCCACCTCGCCTTTCGCTCCACCTCGCCTCCTGCTCTGCCTCGCCTCCTCCGCCTCGTCGCTCTGCCTCCCGCTCCACCTCACCTCATACGCTCCGCCTCCCGCTCCACCTCGCCTCACCGCTCCGCCGCACCTCCTCGCCTCCCGCCACGCCGCTTGGCCTCCTCCGCCATGCCTCCTCGCCTCCCACCGCTCGACCGACCGCCTCCCGTGCCGCTTGGCCATGTGGTGGAGATGGGAGTCATGGGAGTGGCCGACAGGCCGAGTGGGGTTCGGTCGAAGGCCAATTAGAGCGAAGAGAGGAGGGGTCACTCAAATGTGACTTGTGTTGTGACTTTTCGGTTCGGTCGGTAAGAGAGAGACTAAGACTGAGAGAGGGAATCAGGGAAAAGAGAGAGGAAAGTTAGATAGAGGGAGTGACCGGTGTACTGGTTGTTTGGTTTTCACTCAAATCAAGCTTGCATAGTTTCATGCATGTGGACAACGATCATTAGAACCATTCGAGAGGTGTAGACAATGGTCATTAGCAACGTTCGGAAGCAACATTTGGGAGCAATGGCCTTCTTCCTTTCTCATTTCTTCACCATCCACCCACTCTCTTCATTTCTTCACCATCCATCTACTCTCCTCATTTCTTCAACATCCATCTACTCTCCCCATTTATTCACCATCCATCAATCCATTATGCCACCAAGGAGTGGAGCACCGAGCTCCGAGCGGTATGTTATCGAGGAGTCATAGCACGAAAAGGGCAGCAAGGCAACTTAGTGTAAGCTCCCGCCGCCGCTCCCCTAGTCCTCCTCTAGCTCCGACTCCCATTGATGCTCGTCAGCTCTCACCAAGCATAGGAGACTACGGCATGGATGACCATCATATGGACGGTACAGAGGATTACGAAGAGTACCAGGGCGGTCCGGAGCCACTAGGGACACGAGTTCTCTCCCCATCCACGGACGACAACATTGGTGGGTGCGGACGAAGGCTAATTGTTTGGAAGCACATGACTTGGAGCCAGGAAATCCAAGATGGTCAAACAGTAGAGATCTCAACTTGTAATTATTGCAAAACTAAATTAATTGCTCGTACAACTGTAAGGACATGGCACTTGAACCAGCACTACAAAGCATGCTTGCGCAAGATCAGGGCAGAGAGTCGAGGGGGAGGAATACAAACGCAGCTAAACTTCGAGGCCGATGGCTCTGTAAGTACTTGGGATGAGTGAAAGTCGCGCGTTCGAAAGAATGATCCAACACGGCTTTTTCCCACAGTACTCGGTCTTGATTACTTGGAAGCTTTCGCACATGTCAAAGAGGAGCTTTTTCATGTTTTCGCATGTATCATGACAAATTCGGCAGCAACGTGAGATCGAAGGCCTCACAACAGACGCAACAAGGAAAGACAAGCTTGACATCCCACTTATGGAAGAAGCTAAAGGGCAAGTCCAGTTCTTCGTCCTCTCGGTCTTAGGCGGCCCCAAATGCAATTGTCTCGAGAGATAAACCACTACCTAGAGCATGATTTTGCAAACATCGATCTTGATCTTGCTGGCGGAGGCAAGATAGACTTGCTCGAGTGGTGGAAGAACAACAAGCAGATATTTCCTGTGCTGTCACAATTCGCACGAGAATAATTGAAGAAAGAAGATCATCCCTCACGCCTAGGATGGTGGAGGCAATTACATGCGCCAAGGACTAGGAATTGGCTAAAGAGCGGCAACAGCATCAACTGGATGATCTTGAGATCGTGCAGGCGTACGCTGACCTTGAACGCATGAACGATCTCGATATTGATGAGTAGTTAGTATGTACCCATGTCGTTACTGTACTCTTTTCCTTACTCGGAGAACCCCACTCTAGGGCGTAAGGTTTTTAACGAGGCAGTAACATTGCATCTGTAAAACATCAAGAAAATTCTACTTTTTCCCTGAAATATTTACGTGCCCATGTTTTTACACAATTAATTCAATTTTAACTAGGTTTTTAACGAGGTGAGCACGAGAGGAATGAAGATAGCGGTCGCCGCCACCATCGTCGCCACCGTCTCCGCCGTCTATAGTTACTTAGGGTTGGGCTTGGACCGACATGGCACGACCCCAGCACAATGAACTTTGGGCCGTGCCTGGGCTTGGCCGGAGGCGAGGCAGGCCAACACGGCACGGTGGGTGGCCGGGCCGAGCCAGCATGGCACGACGCGGCCCGAAGCACGGCGGGCCCGTGTTGTGCCAGCACGACACGGTCCAATGCAGCACGACACGGCCCAAAGCACGGCGGGCGCATGTCGTGCCGGCACGGCACGACCCAATGCCCACCACTACCCAAATTTGATAAACAGAAGATCAAATGCTATAATTGTGGTATCTTCGGTCACTTTGGCTCTGAGTGTCAGAAACCGAAGAAAGAAAGATCACATAAATCAAAAAAGGAGGATGATGAGCCAATTATGTTGATGCTTGAAACATGTGAGTTAATGGAGACCAAAGAAGAGAGTCCTGACTCAATATCAATTGATGAGCATATGATATTCAACTCAATCACGGGGTGAATGAGAAAGCTGATGGCAATACTTGGCACCTTGACATAGGAGCAAGCAACCATATGACGGGTTGCAGTGAGCAATTTACCCAACTATATACTTCAATCGGGGGATCTGTGAAATTCGGAGATGGCTCCACGTTACCATTGGCGGCCGAGGGTCAGTGCTGATTGAAGGTCGCACGGGTGAGCACAAAGTTTTGTCGAATGTACTGTATATCCCAAAATTAACTAGTAATGTCATCAGTCTGGAACAGCTTGAGGAGCGTGGTTGCAAGGTCATCTTGGAAGAAGGTCACCTGTGAATATTTGATCGCGAGGATCAGCTACTTGTATGAGTCAAGAGATGAAGGAACATATTATACGTCTTGAACCTTGACCTCGTGCAGCTAGTGTGCTTGCTGACTCGCCTCAATGATGATGCTTGGAGATGGCACGCGCATTTTGGTCACTTAAACTTCAAAACTCTACGAAAATTAGGCCAGGAGGGCTTAGTTGTTGGTCTCCCATCAGTGCAGCATGTGGAACAAATATGTGATGGACGCTTGGCTAGAAAACAACGTTGTGCGTCTTTTCCACAGGAGGCGAGTTTTAGGGTGAACAGGGTATTGGAACTTGTACATGCTGATTTGTGTGGTCCCATCTCGCCCCCAACCCTAGCTGGTAACAAGTTCTTTCTACTAATGGTTGATGATTATAGTAGATTTATGTGGCTTATGCTATTGAAATCTAAGGCAGAGGCTTTCCAAGCTTTCAAGAAGACTAAAATAGCAGCTGAGGTTGAAGTGAATGCGAAACTAAAAGCTCTACACATAGATCGAGGAGGTGAATTCACATCAAATGAGTTCACCACTTTCTGTGAGGAGGTGGGCATCAGAAGGTTTATGACTGCTCCCTACTCCCCTTAGCAAAACGGGGTGGTCGAACGAAGAAATCAGACTATGGTTGCCATGGCACGAAGCATATTGAAGAGTATGAATATGCCAAGCTAGTTTTGGGGTGAAGCTGTGACAACTGTATTGTATATCTTGAATCGTGCACCAACCAAAAGTGTAGTTGGTATGAAACCATATGAAGCTTGGTGCAAGAGGAAGCTGGCAGTTCATCACCTTCGCACATTTGGCTGCGTCCCTCATGTAAAGAAGGTTGGTGGCCATGTTAGCAAGCTTGATGATCGAAGCTCCCCGATGGTGTTCATTGGATATGAGAGCGGTTCAAAGGCTTACCGCGCTTATGATCCAATCACCAAGAAAGTCTGCATGACGCGTGACATTGTGTTTGAAGAAGATAAAGCATGGGACTGGAAAGCCACGCTTGAGATAGATGCATCATCATATGAGGAAGTATTCGATGTAGTCTATGATCAGGAGGAACCTGATATGCTCGGTGATTCTATACAACAGCCAATAATTGAACAGTCTCTAGAAGATGAAGAAATTGCAGAAGCTGCATCTCCAACCTATGACACTCCAGTAGAGTCTTCGGCAGCAGGAGAAATACCATCTACACCCGTGACAAATTCTATTGTTGGCCATAATACAGAAGAATCATGGGGAGCTTTAGTTAAACTGCGATCTCTAGATGACATATATGACACAACTGAGCAGGTTCAGTATGAGTATTCAGGTCTGTTTTTGCTTGGGGCAGAAGAACCAGCCACCTTCAAAGCTGTCGAAAGGGAGGAAAGTTCGCAATGCGCAATGCAAGAAGAGATGAACTTCACACGCAACAATCAAACATGGAGTTTAGTTAATCTCCTTGTTGGACAAAGGGCAATAGGACTCAAATGGTTTTACAAAGTGAAGAATTCAATTGCCAAGGTGGTGAAGCACAAAGCCTGGCTAGTGGCAAAAGGATATGTGCAAAAACAAGGTATCAACTTCAAAGAAGTGTTTGCTCTAGTGGCTAGGATGGAAACTATAAGATTACTTATTGCTCTAGCAGCTCAAGAAGGATGGAGATTGAATCACATGGATGTCAAGTCGGCCTTCCTCAATGGGGACTTAGAAGAGGAAGTACATGCGAGTCAACCTCCGGTTATGCTAAGAAAGGAGTGAGCACAAAATCTGAAATTACATAAAGCATTTTATGGACTCAGACAAGCACCTAGAGCTTGGAACTCCAAATTGGACACCACTTTGAGGTCGCTTGGATTTGAGAAAGCCCATTGGAGCATGTAGTATACAAAAGAGGTACAAATGGTAATTGTCTTCTAGTTGGTGTGTATGTCGATGACTTGGTGATTACAGGAGTTTGTGAAGAAGAGATTGTAAAATTCAAGCAATAAATGAAGAAGCTATTCAAGATGAGCGATCTCAGCTTGATGAGTTATTATCTTGGCATTGAAGTTCATCAAAAGTCAAATGGTATCTTGTTGTGCCAAGAAGCATATGCAAAGAAGATTCTTGAAAATTGTGGCATGAGTGATTGCAATCCAGTACAAACTCCGATGGAAGCAAGATTCAAGTTAAGTAAGAAAAACTCATCACTATTGGTAGATCAAACCATGTATAGAAGCATTGTTGGGAGCCTGAGGTATCTTGTAAACATAAGACCAAATCTAGCCTATTCGGAGTGATATGGCCGGTACATGGAGTCCCCGACAACTAAACATATGGCTGTGGTGAAGCACATTTTGAGGTATGTCAAAGGTACACTCGATTTGGGTTGCTATTATGAAAACAAGGATGAAGGAGAGAAGCTACGCTTGGTGGGTTATAGCAATAGTGATATGGGCGGAGACATTGATGATCGAAAGAGCACAACTGGAGTCGCATTCTATTTGGGTTCTAGCCTAATCAGCTGGCTATCATAGAAGCAAAAGGGTGTCGCATTGTCATCATGTGAAGCTGAGTATATAGCAGCAGCAGCCGCAGCATGTCAGGGTATTTGGTTGGAGCGCCTCCTTGGTGATATCATGAACCGAAACTCTGGAGAGGAAATACTCAACATTGACAATAAGTCCGCTATCACCTTGTGTAAGAATCCAGTACATCATGATAGAAGCAAGCATATCGATACTCGGTTTCATTACATTAGTGAGTGTGTGGAGGACAAGAAAATTGTGGTTGAGTATGTTAGCACAAATGATCAACTTGCAGATATTTTGACCAAGCCTTTGGGAAGACTCAAATTCTTGGAGATGAGAGAAAGAATTGGGATGCAAGCCGTGAAGAAAGCATAACTAACTTAGGGAGGTGATTGTTAGTTTTAAGTTAGTCATTTTTTGTTTTTGTTTTTTTGTTTTAGAGTTGTTCTTGGATTGTCAATATGTTAGACAAATCCAAAATCTTATTGCATAGCAGATTAGGACAGTTTGCTTTGCAAAGAAGTTTCAGTTTTAGTTTTGGTTTCGGATTCAGAACTCGGTTCTGTAAAACAGAGTTTGTCGTGTCCGACACTGTGCATTGCTAGTTGTCTATATAAACAAGTAGAAAACACAAAAAGACTGCAAGTTTGCAGCGCCAAAGTTCAGAAGTGTTTTGTGATTTTGTTGTTCTGTTTTTTCCACCGTGATTCGTTGTGTCTTCTGATTTGGGTCTGAATTTTCGAAATCTCTGAATTCTGTCAACTTCTAATACTTAAACTTTTATTTGGTCGGTCGGCCCTTGTATTATAAACTATGTGATTGCTTAAGTTTATGTGTCATTTGTTTCATGTTGTATGTAATTGTGTATAGATATGTATGTCAATGTTGTGGATATGTGTACTAACCATTGATCATAGGACTAGTACGATACACACTTGAGGATTTCGGATATTCAACACCCGGGATCCGACAATAGTAATTAATCCCCTCCTTCCAATAAACAAAAATAAGTAGTTCTGCTACTGGATCTCCTAAAAAACATAGTTCTGCTACTGGATCTCCTAAAAAACCTTTTGTATGCGTACAAAACAAAGTTAACTCGCAAAAAAAGATAGTATTTTTTTTCTCCTCGATGCCATTTTCTACTCCATCTGTCCATAAATGTAAGTCGTTTTTGACTTTTCACGGTCACTAATGCAAGATTTTGACTATAATTTATTATCATAATATACTAGCAAAAATAATAATGAAATATATATTATGAAAGTATTTTGTAAGACAAATACAATAGCACTATTTTCATATAGTCAATATATATACTTTAACATATATTTATAATCAAAGGTTTAAAAGATTGACCGCACAGAACCCACGGCGTCCTACATTTGTGGACGGAGGGGAGCAAATAATAAGTAATAAACTGTGGCAACTCAATCCACAGCCGGCAGCAGCAGTGGTTTATGTCGGGAGCACACGTTCTTGGTTGTATAGAGTTGTTGTTGCTATCATCCTTTTGAGTCCATTACAGCACGCTGCACTGCCATCCAAAATGTACCATGCAGCTCAAACAAGAAGATGAACTCGTGGCCCATGCCCACACAAACAAGTCAATTTAGTTTTCTGGCGAGTCGCCAAACAAAGTAAGTGACGATTGAACAACAAACCGATGACATAATAATTTCAGCTTGACGTAGACGACTTCGGCAATCTACACTTCGCCTCCACGGGTTTCGCTCCGGCGCACCGCCTGCCTCAAGGACCACACTTCGGCAGGGCAGCCCAGTGTCGGTGATTCCGCTCCCACGCTTAGCTATGACTCTGCACAAGGGGAATGATCGCTGAACTAAACCTACTGGGTCTGCTCACCCATTAGGACTGCGGGACTTGCTGACGAGGGAGTTATCGTAAGGGATACCCACAGCTCTGGGCTGTCGAGAATATCTAGAAGCAGTGGTGCAGCCAGGAATTTAGTAATAATTGTGTGCATTTCAAGGATGAAAAAAAAATCTTATATGGTATATAAGTAATTTTACAAGTCCAACACAATTACACAAAAAGTTCGAAATTAGTTAATAGTGCAATGCAAATAATTCAAATAAAGTCTTATATGAATAAAAGAGTCATAAATAGCTAATGAAAACCACAATACCACACGACACGATCTCATTCTTTAGAAACACTTGATTATATCATCGTCACTAACCTTCGAGAAGATATCTTGCTCTATAAAAGTGACTAAATAATCATTCAATACTTGATCGCTCATACTATTTCTCAACTTGTTATTCACAAGATTCATCGCCGAAAATACTCTTTCAATGCTTATCGTTGCCACCGGTAGGAGCAATACCAATTTGAGAAGCAAGCATATCAACTTGTAAATGTCATGCTTCCTTGTTTCGACAAGTTTAGTAGAAAGCTCACTGAGATTCTTTAGACTATTAAATCTATCATCGCTTCACATATTATCAATGAAGTTATCAAGTTGAAAGAAAGTCTCATTAAATTCGTGCTTGAAAAATTATTAGGATAAAAGTTAGCAAGGCTGAGCATTTTTTTCCCCTATCATAAGAAGCAAATGAATTCATAGAATTTAAAGCTGACATACAAATAAGCAACTCCATATTAACCTTGTCAAACCGATTGTCAAGCTCTTGGAGAACATTATCAATGATGCCAAGATACACTCCTCTTTTAAAATAATCATCATTTGTTTGTTTTGACTCTCATTAATCTGCATTAGTCTATGCTATGATACTAATGATACCTAGGTAAAAAAAATTATAGTTTTTTTAGGTGCCTGTGCACCAGGGGCATCCCCCTAACGCCGCCAGTGTCTAGAGGCCTTAGGGAAAGGCATGCATGCGCATAGACTAAGTTTTTGGGCATACCCCTTAGGAATAGACCAAAATACCTCTTTTCCTATATCTGGAAGGGGCAAGATTCCTATATCTGTAAGGAAGGGGAAATGTCTTTCCCCTTTCCTGTATATATATGGCCTCATGAGCACTTGGAAGGGGTTCCATCTCTCGTTCATCCAATAACAATATACTAACTCCTCTGACTCTCACTTGGTCATCTCATGATACCCACTGTCTAGTTGTGTAGTTATGATAAAGAGTGTTCAC
The DNA here is from genome assembly GCA_036346255.1 of Ampelocalamus luodianensis. Lineage (NCBI taxonomy): Eukaryota > Viridiplantae > Streptophyta > Magnoliopsida > Poales > Poaceae > Ampelocalamus > Ampelocalamus luodianensis. The sequence goes on along the minus strand of CM070636.1, from coordinate 14,063,811 downwards.
ATAAAACTAACCATCATGCATGGCAGGCGTGAGTACCATGATGCGATGCTTGCTAATTATGTTTCCTCTTGGCAAAAAGAATAGGAGATGTTTTTTTTTTTTTTTTTTTTTTGCTAATCATCATGCTCTCATTTCAATGGATACATCGTCGAACAATAAATGATGTTAAATCGAAAATTTGACTTCTGCTTTTCTGAAAACAAAGCATAACTTGTTTAAAAAAGAAAGGAATAAGTCCATTTTACACCTCTGAACTTTGCGTCGAGTCCAAAATACCCCTGAACTCCAAAATCGTCTGATTTGCACCCTCGAACTACCAATACCGTTTGGTTTACACCCCTCGGGCCGAAAACAGGTGGTTTTGGGCCTACGTGGCACTCGGGCCCACTTGTCAGACGCCAAATAAGAGAGAGAGAGCGTTGGCGTCGCTCATTCCTCCCCAAATCTCTTCTCTCCACTATGTCCTGGCACCGCCGCCTCTTCACCCGGCCACCTACGGCTCCGCCGCCTCCGGCTGCCTCCGGGTTCAGCCCATGCTGCTCGCCGGCTTCGGCTCCTCTCCACGTCCACGCGTGCCTTCCCGGCTTCCCCGTGCGGCTCGGCCCCAGCTCGCCTCCTCTTGTGCGGGCGCTCGGGCCTTGTGCGGCGCCGGCGGTGGGGTGGCGCGGGGAGGAGGAAGGGGTGCGCATGGGCTGCGCCCGGGGGTGGGGAGTGTTGGATTTAATATGGGCTAGGCCCAAACTTTAATTCTAATTAAATCCTGGAAAATCCCAAAGGCCCATGTGCATGTGCTAAACCTTTTTAGTCCCACATGGAGAGTTAAAGGGGAGTTACACCAATTTATAAGGTGGAACGTGGGAGTCCTCTTGTGGAATTGGAGAGAGCCAATACACGCGCGCGCGCTCGCCGCCTCGCCGAGCCGAGCCGTGCGCCGTCTTGAAATGCGTCTGATGCGATGCGTGCGCGTGTGTGTGTGTGTGTGTGCGCAGCGCGCGTACACAAAGCGTGTCGAATGCGCGCTGCGTTTTCTTTATCTATTCGAAAATCGAAACGCACCGACTCGCAATAAACGGTTGGCAATAATTGCGACTGTTTCTGGTCTCTTCATTTTTTGCAAATTGAAAGAACAAAGTGCACTGATTCAAATAATGGCTGGCAGTAACGGTTGCTGTTACTAGTGAGTAATGGCGACCGTTTCTGGCCTCTTGACTAAGCGATGCAGTGCATTACTAGTGAATAATGGTGACCGTTTCGGCCTCTTGACTAAGCGATGCATGGCCGTTACTAGTGAGTGATGGTGGTCGTTTACGTCCGGTTGTTATATATAGTCATTATCCGAAGCAGTCATGTTCTCCAATTCTCTCCACGAAAGACACCACGAGTTCTTTGTTGTTGTCTCGGCGATCTCCATCCGGCAAAGCGGCGTGTACGATCGCACCGGAGAGCGGGCCTCGGAACCCTCGTCCTGAAGGCTTGCACGAGCAAGGCGAATAAGGTTTGGGAGCGTTAGCGCGATCGCTCACGCTTCCTCTCCATTCGACTCTACGCTACGCCTACAACCGCACGACTACTACGCGACGCCCGTCGCACGACTACTTACCACTACGCCATGACAAACGGCGATCTCACAAAGACTCACCGCCGCTTCTTCTACTCTGCTGCTCCTTCCATTGGATCCGGGTATGTCTATTTCATATGTACTTCTTGGTTAGTAATATTACTAGTTGTTACCTTGAACAACGTGATAGATATGCTAGTTTCGTTAAATGCGGATATTAGTATGTCTATAGTGTTCTTGCTTACTTGCTTTATGAAAGTGGCTAGAATATTCATCATGTTTTATCTACTATATTTTCGATTAAAGTAATTCGAAAAATGCTATTATTCTCAACAATCCAAAAACCTTATTGTAATAGACATTTTTCAACAATCGCTTTCTTCTTGCGCTTAAGCCCTCTCAATTCGATGGTGCGAATTATAAGAGGTGGCGCACCAAGATGGTGCTTTGGCTAAGCGCCATGAGCGTTTTCATGTGGCAAAGGCAAGCTGAAGGAACACTTACTCCGAGCAGAGCAAGCGTTCGAGGTGCGATAACCTTTTAAAGGTGCCGTGATCGCGTTCTTGGTGAGAAGTTAGTTGATGCATACATGGTGATTACAAATGGGAAAGATATGTGGGATGCACTCGAGGCCAAGTTTGGGGTTTGGATGCGGTAGTGAATCAGTATCTCATGGAGCAATACCATGACTATAGAATGGTAGATGGCCGTTACGTAGTTGGCGAGCTCATGAGATACAATCCATGGCCAAAGAACTTGAGCATTTCAAGTGTGTGTTCTGGACAAGTTTGTCGCGGGAGGCATTATTGCCAAGCTTCCTCCTTCGTGGAGGAATTTTGCTACTTCTCTGAAACACAAGAGACAAGAGTTTTCTGTTGAAAATCTCATTGGGTCTCTTGATGTTGAAGAAAAGGCAAGGGCAAAAGATACACACACTAGAGGAAATGAGGACATTCTAGTGCCAATGTAGTGCGTAAAAGAATGGCCAAGCTCAAAAGTTCAAAGGCAAAACAAGGCTGCACAAACAACAAGCTTTAAAAAGAAGAAGAAGAACACAAAGGATGGTCTTTGCTTTGTGTGTGGCGAATCTGGTCATTGGGCCAAGGATTGCAGTCAACGCAAGGGTGTGAAGAATCAGCAAGGGCCGAATTCCAAGTCCGCCAATATTGTTGTTGGTACTCTGAGGCGGAACTTGTGGTATGGTAATTTACCTCTTTTTTTCCGTATGTCAATCTACTGGGATTGGTGGATAGACACTGGTGCTAATATACATGTGTGTCTGATATTTCATTGTTTTCTTCTTACCGAGTCACTCGGGATTGGCCGTTCTAATGGGGAACGGGTCACATGCCCTTGTTCATGGTGTTGGCACGGTCGATCCGAAGTTTACTTGGGAAAGATTGTGCAAGCAAGAACGTGCATCATGTGCCATCCATCAATAAGAATCTCGTGAGCGGATCTCTTACGTGTAGAGATGGCTTTAGGCTCGTATTTGAGTCCAATAAATTTGTAATGTCCAAATGTGGACAATTTGTTGGTAAAGGCTATGTGTGCGGAGGCTTGTTCGCCTATCTCTTTCAGATTTGTGTAATAATGTTGTGAATCATATTTTGGTGGTAATGAGACTACTATTTGGCATTCACGACTTTGTCACATAAATTTTAGTTGCATGGCAGTTAGCTTGCTTTAGAGTTAATCCCGAAATTCACCCTTGCCAAAGGTTCTAAATGTCAAGTTTGTGTGCAATCAAAGCGACCTCGTAAGCCTCACAAGGCCGCGGAGGTAAGAAACTTGGCACCATTAGAACTCATACATTCAGATCTGTGTGAGATGAATGGTGTGTTGACAAAAGGTGGTAAGAGATATTTCATGACTTTGATTGATGATTCCACTAGGTTACGCTATGTGTATCTTTTAAAAACTAAAGATGAAGCTTTTCACTACTTTAAAATCTATAAGGCGAAGTCGAGAACCAACTTGAAAAGAAAATCAAAAGGGTTAGGTCCGATCGTGGCGAGTACTTTTCTAATGAGTTCAATTTATTCTGTGAGGAACATGGTATAATCCATGAGAGGACGCCTCCTATTCACCGAGTCAAATGGGATTGCAGAAAGAAAGAACCGTACTCTAAGCGATTTGGTTAACGCCATGTTAGACACATCGGGTCTTTCAAGGCATGGTGGGGAGGCTATATTGACTTCATGTCATGTCCTAAATAGGGTTCCCACAAAGAATAAAGAGATAACTCCATTTGAACAATGGGAGAAGAAAAGACTATCACTTTCATACTTGCGCACTTGGGGTTGTTTGGCGAAAGTCAACGTGCCAATCTCCAAAAGCGTAAGCTTGGACCAAAACCGTGGATTGCGTCTTTTTAGGCTATGCTCACCATAGCGTTGGATATAGATTTTTAGTGGTGAAATCTGGAGTACCTGACGTGCATATCGGTACAATTATGGAGTCCAGAGATGCTACTTTCTTTGAGGATATTTTTCCGATGAAAGATATGCCTAGTTTATCAGTCGGAGCCCGATACAACTCTGAACTGCCATTCCAATGGAATATTTTGAGCAAACCCCGATCAAATTCCGAGGAGGAAGACAATGAAACTACGAGGAAGAGTAAAAGACAAAGGACTGCAAAGTCTTTTGGTTACGATTTCATTGTGTACCTTGTGGATGATACTCAAGTACCATTTACGAAGCATATGCTTCTCCGGATGCGGAATCTTTGGAAGGCAACCCAGTGAAATGGATTCCATTATCTCTAATGGAACTTGGGAGATCACCGAGCGTCCTTATGGTTGTAAACTTTGTAGGATGTAAGTGGGTGTTCAAAAGAAGCTTAGGCCCGATGGTACTATCGAGAAGTATAAGGCACGGCTTGTGGCCAAGGGTTATACCCAAAGGAAGGCGAAGATTTCTTTGATACTTATTCACTGTGGCTAGATTGACCACTATTCGAGTACTACTATCTCTGTTGCGCCACACGGTCTTCTCATTCATCGATGGATGTTAAGGCGGCTTTTCTAAATGGAGAGTTGGACGAGGAAATTTACATGGAATGACCGGATGGATTTGTAGTAAATGGTCAAGAAGGAAAGGTGTGCAAGTTGTTGAAATCTTTGTATGGTCTTAAACAAGCACCTAAGCGGTGGCATGAAAAATTCGACAGAACCTTAACATCTGCAGGCTTTATTGTAAATGAAGGTGACGGATGTGTGTATTATCGCCATGGTGGGGCGAGGAGTCATTCTATGTCCGTATGTTGATGACATATCGATCTTTGGGACCAACCTTAATGTGATTAAGGAGGTCAAGGATTTCTTGTCTCGAATTTTGAGATGAAAGATTTGGGAGTAGCCGATGTTATCTTGAACATCAAAGTCGTTGAGAGGTGATGATGGTGGGATTACATTGTTGCAATCTCATTATGTGGAAAAGGTTCCAGTCGTTTTGGTTATAGCGATCGCAAACCTTCTCCAACACCTTATGATCCTAGCGTGTTGCTTAGGAAGAATCGGAGAATAGCAGAGACCAATTGAGATATTCTCGATAATTGGTTCACTTATGTATTTAGCTAGCGGTACAGGCACGACATCTCGTTTCTTTGTGAGCAAACTAAGCGGTTTGTTTCTAATCAGGAGATGATCATTGGCATGCTCTTGAGAGGGTAATCGCTATCTAAAGGGTAATATGAGTTATGGCATTCACTATACAGGGTACCTAGGGTACTAGAGGGTTATAGTGATTCAAAGCTGGATATCGATGTTGATGAGATTAAGGCCACAAGTGGATATGTCTTCACACTTGGAGGTGGTGCTGTTTCATGGAAGTCTTGCAAGCGAGACCATCTTAACGAGGTCAACAATGGAAGCGAACTCACGGCATTAGATATCGCCATCGTTGAAGCCGAATGGCTTCGTGAGCTCTTGATGGACTCCGCGGTGGTTGATAAGCCGTGCGGCTATTACGATGAATTGTGACAATCGATCGTGATCGTCAAGGTGAAGCAGTTCTAAGGATAATATGAAATCATCAAGACATGTGAAGAGAAGATCAAGTGCATCGGGAAAATGAGAAACTCCGAGTAATAGCTTTGGATTATATCCAAGCAACTAAGAATCGCGATCCTTCACAAAGGGTTTATCACGAATGTGATAGACAATGCATCAAGGAGATGGGTTTGAGACCCACGTGAGTTATACCATAGTGGTAACCCATCCTATATGATCGGAGATCCCGTGAAGTAGGATTGGCGAAACAAGCTTTTGGTTAATCGGGAGGAGAGTACCTTTATAGACCCACTCCATTGGAGATGCAATTCTCTCCTAAATCGTATGGTAGGTTGATTTTATCTTAATGTGTTCGTGGCTTATTTAAGCAAAGATGCTGCCCTCTGAGCGATCTTGAAAGAACACACCTATATGAGCCCGATTGCTAGTCACGATCTATGAGATAGGGTAATCTCTAGGAAGCTCATGAATAGGCCAGAGTATGACTTATATGCTCCAACCAGCGGGGATGCCTCATGACCTAGTATCGATTAAGGACTTAAGTGAAACTTATTCACACAAAGCGCCAATTCAAGGCTTAGTCCATTGTGCGGTTGTGGATAAGTGTAGCACATTCTAGATGGATGTTCAACCTTAACCGGTCTCCATCGAAACAACGATATATTAAAACAATCTTGTGGATCAAGGAATTTGACATGTGCCCTTGGGATGCGGTGGGGATTGTTGGATTTAATATGGGCTAGGCCCAAACTTTAATTCTAATTAAATCTGGAAAATGCCAAAGGCCCATGTGCATGTGCTAAACCTTTTAGTCCCACATGGAGAGTTAAAGGAGTTACACCAATTTATAAGGTGGGCGTGGGAGTCCTCTTGTGGAATTGGAGAGAGCCAATACGCTAAGCGCCGCCGCCTCGCCGCCGAGCCGTGCGAGCCGAGCCGAGCCGAGCCGAGCCGTGCGTGCCGTGCGCGTGCGTGCGGTGCGGTGCGGTGCGTGTGTGTGTGCGTGTGCGCGGCGTACAGCGTGTCGAGTGCGTGCGCGCGTTTTCTTTATCTATTCGAAAATCAAGCGACCGGCTTCGCAATAAGCGGTTGGCAATAACGGCATCATTTACGGTCTCTTCATTTTTGCAAATTGAAAGAACGATTGCACCGATTCAAATAATGGTGGCGAGAGCGGTTCTTTGTTACTAGTGAGTAATGGCGACCGTTTACGCCCTCTGACTAAGCATGAATTGCGTTACTAGTGAATAATGGTGACCGCTTCGGCCTCTTGACTAGGCAAGAACTACCGCCGTTACTAGTGAGTAATGGTGGTGTTTACGTGCCGTTGTTATATATAGTCATTATCCGAGCAGAGTCATGTTCTCCAATTCTCTCCACGAAAGACACCACGATTCTTTGTTCTTTGTCTCGGCGATCTCCATCCGGCAGAAGCGCGTGTCGATCGCACGGGAGAGCGAGCCTCGGAACCCTCGTCCTTGAAGGCTTGCACGAGCAAGGGCGAATAAGGTTTTGGGAGCGTTAGCGCGATCGCCACGCTTCCTCTCCATTCGACTCTGCGCTCGCCTACAACCGCACGACTACTACGCGGCGTCCATCGCACGACTACTTACCACTACGCCATGACAAACGACGATCTCACAAAGACTCACCGCCGCTTCTTCTACTCTGCTGCTCCTTCCACTGGATCGGGTATGTCTATTTCATATGTACTTCTTGGTTAGTAATATTACTAGTTGTTACCTTGAACATCGTGATAGATATGCTAGTTTCATTCATCGGATATTAGTATGTCTATAGTGTTCTTGCTTACTTGCTTTATGAAAGTGGCTAGAATATTCATCATGTTTTATCTACTATATTTCGGATTAAAGTAATTCGAAAAATGCTATTATTCTCAACAATCCAAAACCTTATTGTAATAGGCATTTTTCAACAAGCGGCTTTCTTTGCTGCGCTTAAGCCCTCTCAATTCGATGGTGCGAATTATAAGAGGTGGCGCACCAAGATGGTGCTTTGGCTAAGCGCCATGAACGTTTTCATGTGGCAAAAGGCAAGCTCAAGGAACACTTACTCTGAACAGAGCAAGCGTCGAGGTTTGATAACCTTTTTAAAGGTGCCGTGATCAGCGTTCTTGGTGAGAAGTTAGTTGATGCATACATGGTGATTACAAATGGGAAAGATATGTGGGATGCACTCGAGGCCAAGTTTGGGGTTTGGATGCGGTAGTGAAGCGTATCTCATGGAGCAATACCATGACTATAGAATGGTAGATGGCGTTACGTAGTTGCGAGCTCATGAGATACAATCCATGGCCAAAGAACTTGAGCATTTCAAGTGTGTGTTACGGACAAGTTTGTCGCGGGAGGCATTATTGCCAAGCTTCCTCCTTCGTGGAGGAATTTTGCTACTTCTACGAAACACAAGAGACAAGAGTTTGTTGAAAATCTCATTGGGTCTCTTGATGTTGAAGAAAAGGCAAGGGCAAAAGATACACACACTAGAGGAAATGAGGACATTCTAGTGCCAATGTGGTGCGAGAAAAGAATGGCCAAGCTCAAAAGTTCAAAGGCAAAAACAAGACTGCACAAACAACAAGCTTTAAAAGAAGAAGAAGAACACAAAGGATGGTCTTTGCTTTGTGTGTGGCGAATCTGGTCATTGGGCCAAGGATTGCGAATAACGCAAGGGTGTGAAGAATCGCAAGGCGAATTCCAAGTCCGCCAATATTGTTGTTGGTACTCTTGAGGCGGAACTTGTGGTATGGTAATTTACCTCTTTTTTTTCCGTATGTCAATCTGGATTGGTGGATAGACACCTGGTGCTAATATACATGTGTGTCTTTGATATTTCATTGTTTTCTTCTTACTGTGTCACTCGGGATTGGCCGTTCTAATGGGAGCGGGTCACATGCCACTGTTCATGGTGTTGGCAGTCGATCTGAAGTTTACCGGGAAAGATTGTGCAATCGAAGAACGTGCATCATGTGCCATCCATCAATAAGAATCTCGTGAGCGGATCTCTTACGTGTAGAGATGGCTTTAGGCGGTATTTGAGTCCAATAAATTTGTAATGTCCAAATGTGGACAATTTGTTGGTAAAGGCTATGTGTGCGGAGGCTTGTTCCGCCTATCTCTTTGATTTGTGTAATAATGTTGTGAATCATATTTTCAAGTGGTAATGAGACTACTATTTGGCATTCACGACTTTGTCACATAAATTTTGGTTGCATGACGTGTTGCTTGATTTAGAGTTAATCCCGAAATTCACCCTTGCCAAAGGTTCTAAATGTCAAGTTTGTGTGCAATCAAAGCGACCTCGTAAGCCTCACAAGGCGCGGAGGTAAGAAACTTGGCACCATTAGAACTCATACATTCGGATCTGTGTGAGATGAATGGTGTGTTGACAAAAGGTGGTAAGAGATATTTCATGACTTTGATTGATGATTCCACTAGGTTACGCTATGTGTATCTTTTAAAACTAAAGATGAAGCTTTTCACTACTTTAAAATCTATAAAGCGAAGTGAGAACCAACTTGAAAAGAAAATCAAAAGGGTTAGGTGCGATCGTGGCGTAGTACTTTTCTAATGAGTTCAATTTATTCTGTGAGGAACATGGTATAATCCATGAGAGGACGCCTCCTATTCACCCAGTCAAATGGGATTGCCAGAAAGAAAGAACCGTACTCTAATCGATTTGGTTAACGCCATGTTAGACACATCGGGTCTTTCCAAGGCATGGTGGGGAGGCTATATTGACTTCATGTCATGTCCTAAATAGGGTTCCTACAAAGAATAAAGAGATAACTCCATTTGAACAATGGGAGAAGAAAAGACTATCACTTTCATACTTGCGCACTTGGGGTTGTTTGGCGAAAGTCAACGTGCCAATCTCCAAAAGCGTAAGCTTGGACCAAAACCGTGGATTGCGTCTTTTTAGGCTATGCTCACCATAGCGTTGGATATAGATTTTTAGTGGTGAAATCTGGAGTACTGACGTGCATATCGGTACAATTATGGAGTCAGAGATGCTACTTTCTTTGAGGATATTTTTCCGATGAAAGATATGCCTAGTTTATCGAGTCGAGAGCCGATACAACTCTGAACTCGCCATTCCAATGGAATATTTTGAGCAAACCCTGATCAAATTCCCGAGGAGGAAGACAATGAAACTCGAGGAAGAGTAAAAGACAAAGGACCGCAAAGTCTTTTGGTTACGATTTCATTGTGTACCTTGTGGATGATACTCCAAGTACCATTTCGAAGCATATGCTTCTCCGGATGCGAATCTTGGAAGGAAGCAGTCCAGTGAAATGGATTCCATTATCTCTAATGGAACTTGGGAGATCACCGAGCGTCCTTATGGTTGTAAACCCGTAGGATGTAAGTGGGTGTTCAAAAAGAAGCTTAGGCCCGATGGTACTATCGAGAAGTATAAGGCACGGCTTGTGGCCAAGGGTTATACCCAAAAGGAAGGCGAAGATTTCTTTGATACTTATTCACTGTGGCTAGATTGACCACTATTCGAGTACTACTATCTCTTCGCCTCACACGGTCTTCTCATTCATCGGATGGATGTTAAGACGGCTTTTCTAAATGGAGAGTTGGACGAGGAAATTTACATGGAGCGACGGATGGATTTGTAGTAAATGGTCAAGAAGGAAAGGTGTGCAAGTTGTTGAAATCTTTGTATGGTCTTAAACAAGCACCTAAGCGGTGGCATGAAAAATTGACAGAACCTTAACATCTGCAGCTTTATTGTAAATGAAGTGACGGATGTGTGTATTATCGCCATGGTGGGGCGAGGAGTCATTCTATGTCGTATGTTGATGACATATCGATCTTTGGGACCAACCTAATGTGATTAAGGAGGTCAAGGATTTCTTGTCTCGTAATTTTGAGATGAAAGATTTGGGAGTAATGATGTTATCTTGAACATCAAGTCGTTGAGAGGTGATGATGGTGGGATTACATTGTTGCAATCTCATTATGTGGAAAAGGTTCTGAGTCGTTTTGGTTATAGCGACAGCAAACCATCTCCAACACCATATGATCCTAGCGTGTTGCTTAGGAAGAATCGGAGAATAGCCAGAGACCAATTGAGATATTCTCGATAATTGGTTCACTTATGTATTTAGCTAGCGGTACCAAAGTTCGACATCTCGTTTCGTGAGCAAACTAAGCCGGTTTGTTTCTAATCCGGGAGATGATCATTGGCATGCTCTTGAGAGGGTAATGCGCTATCTAAAGGGTAATATGAGTTATGGCATTCACTATACCGGGTACCCTAGGGTACTAGAGGGTTATAGTGATTCAAACTGGATATCTGATGCTGATGAGATTAAGGCCACAAGTGGATATGTCTTCACACTTGGAGGTGGCGCTGTTTCATGGAAGTCTTGCAAGCGCACCATCTTAACGAGGTCAACAATGGAAGCGAGAACTCACAGATTAGATATCTGCATCTTTGTTGAGCGAATGGCTTCGTGAGCTCTTGATGGACTGCCGGTGGTTGATAAACCGGCATCGGCTATTTCGATGAATCGTGACAATCGATTGTGATCGTCAAGGTGAACAGCTTCTAAGGATAATATGAAATCATCAAGACATGTGAAGAGAAGATCAAGTCCGCCAGAAAATGAGAAACTCCGAGTAATAGCTTTGGATTATATCCAAGCACTAAGAATCGCGAGATCCCTTCACAAAGGGTTTATCACGGAATGTGATAGACAATGCATCAAGGAGATGGGTTTGAGACCCACGTGAGTTATACCATAGTGGTAACCCATCCTATATGATCGGAGATCCCGTGAAGTAGGATTGGCGAAACAAGCTTTTGGTTAAGCGGGAGGAGAGTACCTTTATAGACCCACTCCATTGGAGATGCAATTCTCTCCTAAATCGTATGGTAGGTTGATTTTATCTTAATGTGTTCTGTGGCTTATTTAAGCAAAGATCTTTGCCCTACAGAGCGATCTTGAAAGAACACACCTATATGAGCCCGATGCTAGTCACGATCTATGAGATAGGGTAATCTCTAGGAAGCTCATGAATAGGCCAGAGTATGACTTATATGCTCCAACCAGCGGGGATGCCTCGCATGACCTAGTATCGATTAAGGACTTAAGTGAAACTTATTCACACAAAGCGCCAATTCAAGGCTTAGTCCATTGTGCGATTGTGGATAAGTGTAGCTTCATTCTAGATGGATGTTCAACCTTAACCGGTCTCCATCGAAACACCGATATATTAAAACAATACTGTGGATCAAGGAATTTGACATGTGCCCTTGGGATCGGTGGGGATTGTTGGATTTAATATGGGCTAGGCCCAAACTTTAATTCTAATTAAATCTCGGAAAATGCCAAAGGCCCATGTGCATGTGCTAAACCTTTTAGTCCCACATGGAGAGTTAAAGGAGTTACACCAATTTATAAGGTGGAACGTGGAGTCCTCTTGTGGAATTGGAGAGAGCCAATACGCGCGCCGCTTCGCCTCGCCTCGCCGAGCCGCGCCGAGCCGAGCCGAGCCGAAAGCCGAGCCGTGCCGTGCGGATGCGGTGCGGCGCGGTGCGATGCGTGCGTGTGTGTGTGCGTGTCGCGCGTACACAGCGTGTCGGTGCGCGCGCGTTTTCTTTATCTATTCGAAAATCAAACGCACCGACCGCAATAAAGCGGTTGGCAATAATTGCATCATTTACGGTCTCTTCATTTTTGCAAATTGAAAGAACGATGCAACCGATTCAAATAATGGTAGCGAAGCGTTGTTGTTATTAGTGAGTAATGGCGACCGTTTACGCCTCTTGACTAGGCGTGCAACGGCTTGTTACTAGTGAATAATGGTGACCGTTTCGCCTCTTGACTAGGCATGCAGTGCGCCGTTACTAGTGAGTAATGGTGGTCGTTTTCAGTGCCGTTGTTATATATAGTCATTATCGGAATGCAGTCATGTTCTCCAATTCTCTCCACGAAGACACCACAGTTCTTTGTTGCCGTCTCCGCGATCTCCATCCGGCAAGCGCGTGTCTACGATCGCGACCGGAGAGCGAGCCTCCGGAACCCTCGTCCTGAAGGCTTGCACGAGCAAGGGCGAATAAGGTTTTTGGGAGCGTTCGCGCGATCGCCGCTTCCTCTCCATTCGACTCTACGCCTCGCCTACAACCAGACGACTACTACCGCGACGCCCATCGCACGACTACTTACCACTACGCCATGACAAAGCGGCGATCTCACAAAGACTCGGTGCCGCTTCTTCTACTCTGCTGCTCCTTCCATGGATCGGGTATGTCTATTTCATATGTACTTCTTGGTTAGTAATATTACTAGTTGTTACCTTGAACACCGTGATAGATATGCTAGTTTCATTTCATCGGATATTAGTATGTCTATAGTGTTCTTGCTTACTTGCTTTATGAAAGTGGCTAGAATATTCATCATGTTTTATCTACTATATTTCGATTAAAGTAATTCGAAAAATGCTATTATTCTCAACAGGGAGGCCGGCGGTGGGGTTGGGGAAGCCTAGGGGTGGCCGTGGTGGCGGGGCGGCGGCGACCGTGGGCGGAGGAGAAGGAGTGGCGGCGGAGGAGCTTCTCGGCGGCAGAGAAGAAGGGTGGATGTAACAGCCCTAACTTAGGGTTTGTATATCAAATGTAAAATTTTGAGGAGAAATAAAAACTTTTGTTGTCTCATCAAATCATTTAAAAGTTTCTACATTTTTCCCTAGCAATTTCCATTTTCTAGAATTAAATTCTTGTGAATGGAAATTGTTGTCAGCAAATTCTTAGCCTTCAAACTTGTGATCATCCCCTAGGAATATTTTTCCTGTCATCTTGATCATCCTATCTATCTCCCTGAATTATTTCACAATTTTTAGATTTTGTTTGCTATTTCAAATGCCCAAGTCAAACCAGTTTAGAAATCTGGTCAAACCTCTGGACAGCAGCTTGGGAATTTTATTGGGAGAAATCTATTGTATGAAAACTCCTGGAAAAAATTCACAAGGTTGTCCTCTGTCCCTAGTAGCTACCATAAAAATTTCGAAATTTTTGGAGCTCAGGAGCTACCTCTAAAAATTCTCCAAACTCTCTCAGCCTTTTAAAACTCCAAATCAGTATTCACTGTTCCTCGGGCTCGAACCCGAGCCCGACTCGAGTCCGACCGCGCCACTTGACTCGGTCGCGCCACCTAGCGGCACCGCCTGAGCCCGATGGCTGTCAGCCGTCCGTTGGAGATCGAACGGTCCACGTTGCTTGTCTCGTCGACCTGTCCGAATGCATACATCAATCTCGACCGTTCATCTTAGATCCAACGGTCGATACATTCTTGATCGAGTCTAACCAACTGATCGCGTCGCACCAAACCCCGACTCGCACCGCTTTGTCGATCTCGACATGTGGGTCCCACTGTCGATGTCGCCTCGTCTTCTCCGCACCTCACCGAGCTCGCGGCGTTCGCGCATGGGTGCCACGTACCTGCGCCGCCACCTATGTGCCTCGTGTCCGTCTTTGGTGCATCGCGGACCTTCTTTACCTCACCGCGACCACTCATCCCTCGTTTTCCCCGTTCTGTAGCTCTCTCCGCCCGTTTCTTGATTTCGGCCGGAGAAGAACCCCTGGGCAGCGCCGCCGTGTTAGCGCCGCCCTTGATTCCGCAACCACGCCATCGTGATCTACTCTCTTCGCCGCTTCCATTTTGCCCATCCAGGACCCTCGGCGTCGGTGTATCGCCGGAGCAACCGTCGTCTCGCCTCGGTTGCGGCGGCCCGCGAGCTTGCTAGTGCTCGGTGAGTTTCTAAGCCGACACTTGGTCCCTTTGGATCGCACTGATGCACTGAATCTAATGATGGCTTCATTTTCGTCTTTGGTGCATCGTTGAGGCTGTGCGACCCCTTCTTCTCCGAGCTCGGTTTTCCGCCGCCGTAGCAATTCCGGCCGCCTCGGTCCCTCTTCATCGGTATTATCTTGTGCTTGTTGATCCTGGTGTCAAGGCGGAGCTTGTGCGCACCTTCCGGAGTCTTCTAGAAGCTTGTCGCGTCCTCTCGCGAGCCGCACCTTCTTCTTCGCCTCGTTCGCCACCGCCACTTGTGGCATCCTCGAGTCGGGTCACCGTCAGTGAGTTCGCGAGATCGTTGCGAACCTGAAGGTATATCTCACTCACCCTGAGACCTCCTGGTTCGCAAACGATTCTTGCGCGTCGCGCCGCCGTCCAGTCTTGCGCGCGGTGAGCGCCGTGGAGTTAGTTTAGCGCTAATCTTGTTTAGTCTGAGTCTCTGACTTGTGGGCCCTATTGGCTAATCACGTTTAGAGAACCTTTAATCCAGCCCGTTATTTGTTCTCTGAGTCGCTGCCATGTGGGTCCATGCTGTCAGTTAGGGTTGTGTAGCTCTGGTAATGCGTTTTCTCTGTTGGTAAGCGTATTTCTCTGTGAGAGTATGTTAGGGTTGCACTTTGGTAAGCCGAAGACGTATTCTTAGAATACGCCTTCGACGTCACCTTCGGCGGGCAATCTGTTCAGTCAAGACCTTTATTTGGGCCCATTGTCGATGTGAGGGCTGGTGGTTGTGGGTGCGAAATGGAATTAGTGCATTATAGATTTCGGAAATGATTTAGTATTTCTGGTTTATGTTTTCTGTTGAGCTGTTAATTCAATTAAACTTGTAAAATGCATAACTAATTCAATTTTTATCCAAATTGCATGAAACCAGTGCTGTTAATTTTCATTTTAAATGTACTATTTACTAAAATGAGTTTCAACCTTGTATCTGTAGCAAAAATATGTTAATTAATTTAATGTTGTAGATTGTAATCTCCAAATTAGAAAAATGCATATCTCTTTCAATAATTGTCCAAATTCAATGAACCCAATTCTGTAAAATTTCATTTTCAGTATACTAATTATTAGGATAGGTTTTATACACTGTTTCTGTTCATGAAAAATTGTTAAGTAATTAACTAGTGTTTTGATGTGTTTTTAGCTTAGAAAATTCATAGAAAGTTCTTAATAGCTTAAAATGAATTGTTCTCTGTTTCTAAAATTTTGTTATGTCATGCTTAGGTTGCTGTGTGAGTTTGGTATGTTTTGATGTTGTTGTATGGTTGAGTTTTGTCGGTGTTTTTCGCTCTTATTCGCTGTTATTTGTTCTATCGTTAGGATTCGATATTTGCGGCAACCACGAGCGACCCTCGCAACAAATTGAGCAACGACAACGTGCAAGCGGTTTGATCATGTTAATCCCAGTATTTTAAAGTCTAATATTTTGTTTCAATTTGTATGTATGCATTGCTTAATTTGTGTTAAATTGATTAGTTAAATCCGTGTTTGCATATCCTGTAGACAAAATATTGATCTCTACTACGAGCCTAAGTTATTTCTTTGTGATTAGAGGTGTTGGATGATCTCTTGTCACTTAGTAGATCCGGTCAAATTGCTTAGACATGCTTAGTATCGGTAGAAATGGGTGGTTATCGACTTAGTCGGTAACCTTGATCACCTAAAATTTTCTATGACTTTATATTTCAGCATCATTTGCTTGTCTAAATTGCAAAACTAAAAATGAAAACAAAAATGATTTAGGCGGGCACAATGGTAAGATTGGTGTGATCTTTTGGGTGTTGGAAAGGTGCTGGGTCAATTAAGGACCGAACATCTTGTGAGTGAATTTTTATCCGGGCATTTCGCGCGTGCTAACCACACTAGAGTATATGGGACCTCTCTTGACCTAGTACTTTGGCGTGTATTAGCTCGGGTCGCGAGGAGGTCGCGGGAGGATGGTGTGGGAGCATGGTAGTTGTCCAAAAGCTTTATCTGAGTGGGTAGTTGTCTTTTCGGCTTTACCATGTAAGCGTATGGATTTCTATCCATACGAGCGGCTCGTAGTTAATACACAATATTGGAAAAAGTCTCGTAGGACTTAGCCGTGCGGACATACCTTGGAAGTGTGCTTTGGCTTAAAGGCGATGCGAAGTGTGGATGCTGATGGTACACCCTGCAGGTTAAAAACTATTCGAATAGCCTCGTCTAGGTGATGGACACGCTTGGGTAAGCTTGTCAAGAGTTAGACTACAACCTTTTAAAATTAAAACTTGCGAGGTGGTGCGAATAACGGGATTAGTGCTATATTGTGGTGACTATTGGGATAGTCACTTCTAGGTGGTTACTTGTATCTATCTTTATTCATGATTATTTCAACGATAAAAATGAATTGCAAACTTGCCTTTAAAGCGTATTACATTATTGCAAACAAATCTAGCTTTGTGCAAATGAAACATATGGCCTCCACCAAATAAGCTGCATGTAGCATATGAGCAGTGCGCTAGTTCACACGTCGTCTTGCGGGTACAAAGGCAATCTTTGTACTCGGTTGCTTTGCTTAATGTTTTTGTTGCAGAGGAAGAAGGTGAGCCCCAAGGGCCTCATACGTGAGTGTGTTGCCGTTTCGTGGGCGACTAGACTTGGCGGTCGGTCGGATGCCTTGTGGGTTGGAGGCACGCGATTGGCTTTGTTTATAGCCATCTTATGGCACTTTTGCTTCATTTGTCTTTCTCGTTTATTTATGTATCTTGTGGCCTGTCGGCCTTTGTCTGTAATAACTCTACTATTTGTTTATCTTCCGTTTGGTAGTGAGGTGTTTGGACTCTATGTTTGGAATGGAGTTGATGTCTAATTTTGTACCGAGGTGTGTATACTGCTTTCTGGGAAGTATACATATCTCGAGGATCAGTTTATTTGATTTGTGATGCTAGGACCAGGTGGTTGGTTAAGCATTACAAGTCAAATAAACTGGGGTCCTCACAAAGTTGGTATCAGAGCCATTCTGACCGTAGCAACCCAAGCATAGTCGTCCTTAGGATATTTTGGAAATGCTTATTGGCAAAATATAAAAAAAAGGAAAAAAAAGTTTTATGAAAACCTAGGCAGATCCTCAGATTTTACTCCTTACCTATCTTAGCCTTGCACTCTCATCTTACTCTAATTTGAGTTTAAAACTTAGTTTCCCTCTTTCCTTTCAAAAGATAGTTACTTATCTGGTAGAATCGGTCTTTGGGAGAACCATAGAGAATTAGTCTAATTAAAATTTGTGGGGCATAAGGGTAAGATATGTATGAGTTTGCTAAATGTCGGCTTTTGTCAATTGGTTTTGTAACTTAAAAGTCTTGTGTTTGTTTCGTGTTGTTAGTAAGTTATTTGCAGTAGGTTGTCGACTTCGTGTTTTCCGGCTATTGTTAACTTGTCTAAGTGAAACAGGATGGCCGGAGAGAAGCGTGGCGATCGGTGGTGGTCATGATGAGGAGCTTCCCCTCCTCAGACCATGGTGAGGTTCTCGCTCGGTCGGCGAAACCGCATGGACGAGACAGCGCATCTTGGAGGTTATTGCTAGGAATACCTCCACTCCTGCCGGTGGTGGCGGCCACGGACTCGCGGGGACTTGCGAGTTCCTCCGTCACACCGCCGACTTTCTCCGCTCGAGGACCTCTCGATCACGAGCGATTGGCTGTGCATGGTTGGCGAAAACTCAACATAGCTCGGTGCGAGCGCAGGATAAGGCACTCTTGGCGTCCCACCGGCTTGAGGCGCGGCACTCTCATGGTGGGAGAACTATCTCGCCATGCGGCCCGTGGGCCATGTGGTCGCATGGGAGGAGTTCAGTCGACCTTTCGTCGGGCCCACATCCCGGATGGCACGATGAAGTTGAAAAGAAAGAATTCCTCGCGCTCAAGCAAGGGCGCAAATCAGAATCTGAGTACTTATGCGAGTTTAATCACTGGCTCGTTATGCTCCGGGAGGTGGCCTCGAGATGAGGCTAAGCGGGAGAAGTTTATGGATGGCTTGTCCGAGAGCTGCGGGACAAGCTATCTATTGTGGACTTCTCGACTTTCGTGCCTTGGTAGATAAGGCCATTGTTGCGAGCATAAGGCAAAGCGCTGGCGAGTCCCGCAGCGCAAATGGGAGCGCATCGGTCTACTCACACCACCTCACTGCGTCCTCGGGTGGGCGGCACGATGGCCGTTCTTTTACTCCACGGCGCCGAGGCCGTCGCACCAGCTCCTCGCCCACCGCGGGCGTGTTTCAGCCACGTGCGCTGCGATCAGCAACGAGGTGGCCTCGCAATCCGGCGGCGAGGTTACTTGTTTTCGCCGCCACAACAAGGGCCACTACGAATGCGCTTGCCCTCGAGTGTTGCGATGCGCCTCGTCCTAATGGAGGGCGCGGGCGAGAGTGGTCACCCACGACCAAAAAGATTATTCGAAGACCGAGTGCGGCGTGGTCGAGTCAACCACCTTCGGTGAGGAGGCTCGGGAGGCGCGGATGTCGTGATTGGTACACTTCTTGTTAATTCTCGTCCGCTGCGGTATTATTTGATTACAGAGCATCGCATTCTTTTATTTCAAGATCATTTGCTGCTGCTAGTGGTCTTCTTGTGATCCTTTGGGAGTTCCTTTGCTCATCCGCTCTCGGGGTCGGAAATGAGGGCGATCTCTGATGTCGGGATGTTCCTATCTTAGTCAAAGGAGTGGGGTTTTGGCAAACCTTATTACCTTTCGATTCAACGAGTGCGGATGTGATTCTTGGCATGGATTGGTTGTCCCAACACTTGGGGCAAATCGATTGTGCCGGGAAGATTGTCTATCTCACCACCCTTGAGTGGCGGTTGGATTTTCGCGCGGCCGGGGCGCATCTATGTGCATTAGAAGCGAAGCCGACCTTGCAAATTCAAGGTGTTCCCATAGTATCGACTTTGTGGATGTCTTTCACGAAGACTTGCGGGATGCCTCGGTTCGAGACCTTGAGTTTGTCATTGAGTTGCTGCCGCATCGCCCGATTTGAAGGCGCGTGTCGGATGCCTCCCAATGAGCTAGAAGAATTGAAGAAGCGACTTGGTGAGCTCCAAGAAAAGGGTTTCATCCGTCCAGTTCATCTCCTTGGGGTTGTCGGTGATCTTTGTGAAGAAGAAGGACAAGACTTTGCGCATGTGTGTTGATTACCGTCCTCTCAATGAGGTGACGGTGAAGAACAAATATCCTTTGCCCGCATTGATAATCTGTTCGATCGAGTTGGTGGAGCCAGTGTTCTCAAAGATTGATTTGAGAATGGGGTATCATCAGTCGAGATCGGATCGAGGATATTCGAAGCGGCTTTCACTACTCGTCATGGTGCATGCAGTACACCGTCATGTCTTCGGTCTAACCAATGCTCCGGCTTTGTTCATGAACCTTATGAATTCGGTATTCATGGAGTATTTGGATAAATTTGTGGTGGTCTTTATTGATGATATTCTTATCTATTCCAAGGTGAAGCGAGCATCTTTGAGCATTTGAAGACTGTTTTGAGCAAATTGCGGGAGCATCGGCTATATGCAAAGTTCAAACAAATGTGAGTTCGGTTGAAGGAAGTGGCATTCTTGGGCCATGTTCTTTCAGTTTGGAGGCATAGCCGTGGATCAAACAAAGTCGGTGATGTTCTATCTTGGGGCAGCCAAGTCGATCCACCGATGTGCGGAGTTTTCTCGGTTTAGCGGGCTATTACCGCCGCTTTATCGAGAACTTCTCCAAAATCGCTAAGCCGATGACCGAATTGCTCAAGAAGGATAAGAAGTTTGTGTGGTCCTCTGCTTGTGATGAGAGCTTTGGGAGCTCAAGCAGCGATTGACTTCACCCGATCCTTACTCTTCACGATATCCACAAGAGCTTCGATATTTATTGCGATGCCTCTCGTCAGGGACTTGGATGTGTTCTTATGCAGGAAGGCAAGGCAGTTGCCTATGCATCCAGGCAGTTGAGACCACATGAGCTCAACTATCCCACCCATGATCTAGAGCTTGCTGCCGTGGTTCATGCACTCAAGATTTGGCGGTATTATTTGATCGGAAACCGTTGTGAGGTGTATTCCGATCACAAGAGCTTGAAATACTTGTTCACTCAGCCGGATCTGAACCTCAGGTAGAGGAGATGGCTAGAATTGATCAAAGATTATGACATGGGTATTCAGTATCATCCTGGCAAAGCCAATGTAGTTGCTGATGCGCTTAGCCGAAAAGTGTATTGTAATAATTTGATGATCCAGGAGCAGCAACCTGCACTTCTTGCAGAATTTCAGCGTCTCAACTTAGGTTTGGTTGAGCACGGTTCCCTTGCTGCCCTGATTGTACAACCGACCTTGGTGGATCAAATCAAGGCGGCACAGCGATCAGATGTTGGTATGGGTAAAATCAAGCAGAACATCAAGGATGGATCAACCAAGTGCTTCACAGAAGATGAGCATGGTGTTGTGTGGTTTGGGCAGCGTCTCGTGGTCCCAAAGGTCCCAGAGTTGCGGGATTTGATTCTTCAGGAGGCCCATGATTCGCCTTTGTCCATCCATCCGGGGCCACTAAAATGTACCAAGATCTGCGTCGGAGATGCGGTGGACTCGCATGAAGCGCGAGATTGCGGGTTCGTGGCGGATGTGACATATGTTGTCGCGTCAAGGCCGAGCATCGGCGTCGGCGGGTCTTCTTGACCCTTGCCTATACGAGTGGAAGTGGGATTACGTAGGCATGGACTTTATCACCGGTGCGCCCGTACTTCTTCGAGGAAGGATGCTATACGGGTTGTTATCGATCGATTGACGAAGGTAGCGCACTTCACGCGAGATACCTACCACTCTCGGTGTCGATCGATTGGCGGATCTCTATATCTCCGCATTGTGAGCTTGCATGGTGTGCCACGAACGATTGTGTCAGATCGTGGCTCTCTTTTCACCTCTCGGCTATGGCACAGTTTACAGGAAGCCATGGGGACCCGTCTTTCTTTTAGCTCCGCCTATCATCCTCAGACAGATGGTCAGACGGAGCGAGTCAACCAAGTTCTTGAGGATATGCTCCGTGCTTGTGTTCTTTCCTATGGGAAGAATTGGGAGAAGTGTCTACCGCTTGCCGAGTTCTCCTACAACAACAGCTTCCAAGCTAGTCTCGGTATGGCACCATTTGAGGCTTTGTATGGGAGGCGTCACGAGAACCCCAGGCAGTGGTGGAAACGGGAAAGACAGTTCTTTGGTCGATTCCATCAATGAGGTGAAAGTCAAGTGCGATTGATTCGTGAGCACTTGCGCGTAGCTCGATCGAGCGAGAAGAGCTATGCGGTCGGCGTCGCCGTGAGTTGAGCTTCCAGCCCAATGACTTTGTGTATCTCAAAGTCTCACCTTTGAAGGGACATCGTCGTTTCGGGGTCAAGGGCAAACTGGCTCCTCGATATGTCGGGCCGTATCGCGTCATCAAGAAAGTGGGAGCCGTTGCATACCAGTTGGAGTTGCCAGCTACACTTGAAGGGGTGCATGATGTTTTCCATGTGTCACAATTGAAGAAGTGCCTCCGTGTTCCGGTTGAGGAAACGCCATTGGAAAATATCGATGTGCAGGAAGATCTGTCTTATCGTGAGCGTCCCGTTCGTATCCTCGAAGAAGCTGAACGCAGAACGAGGAACCGTGTGATCAAGTTCCTCAAAGTTCAATGGTCAAACCACTCCGAGGATGAAGCCACTTGGGAGCGGGAAGATCGTCTCTGAGCAGATTACCCGTCCTTATTCTCCCAGTGATCAGAATCTCGGGACGAGATTCCTGTAAGGGGGGGAGATTTGTAACAGCCCTAACTTAGGGTTTGTATATCAAATGTAAAATTTTGAGGAGAAATAAAAACTTTTGTTGTCTCATCAAATCATTTAAAAGTTTCTACATTTTTCCCTAGCAATTTTCATTTTCTAGAATTAAATTCTTGTGAATGGAAATTGTTGTCAGCAAATTCTTAGCCTTCAAACTTGTGATCATCCCCTAGGAATATTTTTCCTGTCATCTTGATCATCCTATCTACCTCCCTGAATTATTTCACAATTTTTAGATTTTGTTTGCTATTTCAAATGCCCAAGTCAAACCAGTTTAGAAATCTGGTCAAACCTCTGGACAGCAGCTTGGGAATTTTATTGGGAGAAATCTAGTGTATGAAAACTCCTGGAAAAATTTCACAAGGTTGTCCTCTGTCCCTAGTAGCTACCATAAACATTTCGAAATTTTTGGAGCTCAGGAGCTACCTCTAAAATTCTCCAAACTCTCGGCCTTTAAAACTCCAAATCGGTATTCATTGTTCCTCGGGCTCGAACCCGAGCCCGACTCGAGTCCGACCAGCGCCACTTGACTCGGTCGCGCCACCTAGCGGCACCGCTCGAGCCCGATGGTCGTCCACCGTCCGTTGGAGATCGAGCGGTCCACGTTGCTTGTCTCGTCGACTGTCCGAATGCATACATCAATCTCGACCGTTCATCTTAGATCCAACGGTCGATACATTCTGATCGAGTCTAACCAAGCGATCGCGTCGCACCAAACCCGACTCGCACCGCTTTGTCACGATCTCGACATGTGGGTCCCACTGTCGATGTCGCCTCGTCTTCTCCGCACCTCACCGGAGCTCGCGGCCGTTCGCGCATGGGTGCCACGTACCTCGCCGCTGCCACCTATGTGCCCTCGTGTCCGTCTTTGGTGCATCGCCAGGCCTTCTTTACCTCACCGCGACCACTCATCCCTCGTTTTCCCCGTTCTGTAGCTCTCTCCGCCCGTTTCTTGATTTCGGCCGGAGAAGAACCCCTGGGCAGCGCCGCCGTGTTAGCGCCGCCCTTGATTCCGCAACCACGCCATCGTGATCTACTCTCTTCGCCGCTTCCATTTTGCCCATCCAGGACCCTCGGCGTCCAGTGTATCGCCGGGAGCAACTTCGTCGTCTCCGCCTCCGGTTGCGGCGGCCCCGCGAGCTTGCTAGTGCTCTGGTGAGTTTCTAGCTTCGACACTTGGTCCCTTTGGATCGCGCGATGCATCGAATCTAATGATGGCTTCATTTTCGTCTTTGGTGCATCGTTGAGGCTGTGCGACCCCTTCTTCTCCGAGCTCGGTTTTCCGCCGCCGTAGCAATTCCGGCCGCCTCGGTCCCTCTTCATCGGTATTATCTTGTGCTTGTTGATCCTGGTGTCAAGGCGGAGCTTGTGCGTACCTTCCGGAGTCTTCTAGAAGCTTGTCGCGTCCTCTCCGCGGAAGCCGCACCTTCTTCTTCGCCTCCGTTCGCCGCCAGCTCGCCGCCGGCATCCTCGAGGTCCCGGGTCACCGTCAGGGAGTTCGCGAGATCGTTGCGAACCTGAAGGTATATCTCACTCACCCTGAGACCTCCTGGTTCGCAAAACGATTCTTGCGCGCGCGCCGCGCCGTCCCGATCTTGCGCCGGTGAGCCGCCGGTGGAGTTAGTTTAGCGCTAATCTTGTTTAGTCTGAGTCTCTGACTTGTGGGCCCTATTGGCTAATCCCGTTTAGAGAACCTTTAATCCAGCCCGTTATTTGTTCTCTGAGTCGCTGCCATGTGGGTCCATGCTGTCAGTTAGGGTTGTGTAGCTCTGGTAATGCGTTTTCTCTGTCGGTAAGCGTATTTCTCTGTGAGAGTATGTTAGGGTTGCACTTTGGTAAGCCGAAGACGTATTCTTAGAATACGCCTTCGACGTCACCTTCGGCGGGCAATCTGTTCTAGTCGGCACCTTTATTGGGCCCATTGTCGATGTGAGGGCTAGCTGGCTGTGGGTGCGAAATGGAATTAGTGCATTATAGATTTCGGAAATGATTTAGTATTTCTGGTTTATGTTTTCTGTTGAGCTGTTAATTCAATTAAACTTGTAAAATGCATAACTAATTCAATTTTTATCCAAATTGCATGAAACCAGTGCTGTTAATTTTCATTTTAAATGTACTATTTACTAAAATGAGTTTCAACCTTGTATCTGTAGCAAAAATCTGTTAATTAATTTAATGTTGTAGATTGTAATCTCCAAATTAGAAAATGCACATCTCTTTCAATAATTGTCCAAATTCAATGAACCCAATTCTGTAAAATTTCATTTTCAGTGTACTAATTATTAGGATAGGTTTTATACACTGTTTCTGTTCATGAAAAATTGTTAAGTAATTAACTAGTGTTTTGATGTGTTTTTAGCTTAGAAAATTCATAGAAAGTTCTTAATAGCTTAAAATGAATTGTTCTCTGTTTCTAAAATTTTGTTATGTCATGCTTAGGTTGCTGTGTGAGTTTGGTATGTTTTGATGTTGTTGTATGGTTGAGTTTTGTCGGTGTTTTTCGCTCTTATTCGCTGTTATTTGTTCTATCGTTAGGATTCGATATTTGCGGCAACCCTGAGAACGACCCTCCGCAACAAATTGAGCAACAGCAACCAGGCAAGCAGTTTGATCATGTTAATCCCAGTATTTTAAAGTCTAATATTTTGTTTCAGCTGTATGTATGCATTGCTTAATTTGTGTTAAATTGATTAGTTAAATCAGAGTGCATATCCTGTAGACAAAATATTGATCTCTACTACCGAGCCTAGGTTATTTCTTTGTGATTAGAGGTCATTTGGATGATCTCTTGTCACTTAGTAGATCCGGGTCAAATTGCTTAGACATGCTTAGTATCGGTAGAAATGGGTGGTTATCGACTTAGTCGGTAACCTTGATCACACAAAATTTTCTATGACTTTATATTTCAGCATCGCTGCTTTGTCTAAATTGCAAAACTAAAAATGAAAACAAAAATGATTTAGACGCGGGCACAATGGTAAGATTGGTGTGATCTTTTGGGTGTGACTGGAAAGGTGCCCGGGTCAATTAAGGACCGAACATCTTGTGAGTGAATTTTTATCCAGGCATTTCGGCGTGCTAACCACACTAGAGTATATGGGACCTCTCTTGACCTAGTACTTTGGCGTGTATTAGCTCCGGGTCGCAGGAGGTCGCAGGAGGGATGGTGTAGGGAGCATGGTAGTTGTCCGAAAAGCTTTATCCTGAGTGGGTAGTTGTCTTTTCGGCTTTACCATGTAAGCGTATGGATTTCTATCCATACGAGCGGCTCGTAGTTAATACACAATATTGGAAAAAGTCTCGTAGGACTTAGCCGTGCCAGCATACCTTCGGAAGTGTGCTTTGGCTTAAAGGCGATGCGAAGTGTGGTCTGATGGTACACCCTGCAGGTTAAAAACTATTCGAATAGCCTCGTCTAGGTGATGGACACGCTTGGGTAAGCTTTTCAAGAGTTAGACTACAACCTTTTAAAATTAAAACTTGTAGGTGGTACGAATCAGGGATTCGTGCTATATTGTGGTGACTATTGGGATAGTCACTTCTAGGTGGTTACTTGTATCTATCTTTATTCCATGATTATTTCAACGATAAAAATGAATTGCAAACTTGCCTTTAAAGCAGTATTACATTATTGCAAACAAATCTAGCTTTGTGCAAATGAAACATATGGCCTCCACCAAATAAGCTGCATGTAGCATATGAACAGGTCTGCTAGTTCACACGTCAGTCTTGCGGGTACAAAGGCAATTTTGTACTCGGTTGCTTTGCTTAATGTTTTTGTTGCAGAGGAAGAAGGTGAGCCCCAAGGGCCTCACTTATGTGAGCTGTGTTGTCATTTCGTGGACGACTAGACTTGGCGGTCCGGTCAGATACCTTGTGGGTTGGAGGCACGCTGATTGGCTTTGTTTATAGCCATCTTATGACACTTTGCTTCCATTTGTCTTCTCGTTTATTTATGTATCTTGTGGCACTGTCGGCCTTTGTGCATAATAACTCTACTATTTGTTTATCTTCCGTTTGGTAGTGAGGTGTTTGGACTCTATGTTTGGAATGGAGTTGATGTCTAATTTTGTACCGAGGTGTGTATATCGCTTCGGGAAGTATACATATCTCGAGGATCGCTTATTTGATTTGTGATGCTAGGACCAGGTGGTTGGTTAAGCATTACAAGTCAAATAAACTGGGGTCCTCACAGTGGAGGTGGGGGAAGAGTAGAGGGGGATTGGGGGCGCAGGGTGACGCAGCGGGTTCAGTGAAACACTCACCGGTGCGGCCGAACGGCGGTGGGGTGGTGGTGGCCGAAACCGGGCGGAGATGGGGGCTTCGGCTCCGGCGGCTTGCTCGGCGACGAAGAAGAAGAGGGGAGGTGGGGGGAAAGTGGAGGGCCCTGGGAGGCACGGGGTGACACGGCCGGCGTGGTGAGGAACTCACCGAAGGCGGCGAACGGCGGAGACGCAGTGCGGTGGAGACGGGAGCTCGGCTCCAGCTTTGCGTTTGAGGAAGAAGGGGGGAGAAGAAGAAGGGAGCTGCCGGTTCGGTCCCCTGGTGCTGCCTCCAAATGGAGCAGCCGTCGGCGCCGCACGCCCCGCGCGCTCCGCTCCTGCGCCCGTGACTCCTCCCTCTCCCCGCCACCGCTAGCTCCGCGACCAGCTCCTCTCCAACCCACGAGCATAGATCGGGTGGACTCGGGCTTGAACCTCGGCCTCCGCATGTACAGGCCCACGACGGCCGGAGGGTAGGAGGAAGGCAAGAAGCTCCCCATGCTCGTCTACTTCCACGGCGACAGCTTCTGCATCGGCTCATGCACCTGGCCGAGCTTCCACGCTGGCTGCCTCCGCTTTGCCGCCGAGCTCCTAGCCGTCGTGCTCTCCTTCGACTACTGCCTCGCGCCGGAGCACCGTCTCCCGGCCGCCCACGAGGACGCCGCCGCAGCCCTCTAGCTCCGCGACCAGCTCCTCTCCATCCCATGGCTCGCCGATGGGGCCGACTCAAGCCAGGTGTTCGTCTCCGGCCAACGTGGACGCTGACGCGGTGAAACCGCCCAACGTGGATGCCAGCGTGGCCCAAAACCATCTGTTTTCGGCCCGAGGGGTGTGAACCAAACGGTATGGGCAGTTCGAGGATGCAAATCAGACGGTTTTGGAGTTCAGGGGGTATTTTGGACTCGACGCAAAGTTCAGGAGTGTAAAATGGACTTATTCCAAAAAGAAACAAAGCATAACAAGGTCTTAGCAGAACCCTTCAAATTGCACCACTGATGAAATAACCACTCTTTGATTAAATAGTTCGTTTCAAAATGATGTCTCGTAACTCGCGTTGATAATGGATAAGCGTGACGCCATATGTTGTGTCTCTATAGAAAGATTGAGCTGACTAGAGCATTTAAGCAGATCCAAGCCTTATTGTTCGCCAAACTTCTGATTCTGGTGTTTAATTAACATTTCCAATATGTCGGTCGTTCACAATAAACACAAACAAGAACGACAACAGTGCAACTCTAACAGTAGTAGTACTGACAATTTCATTGATCACACTTGCCATTAACATTTTCGTCCGATAATCTACTTCCATAGAGCAAATCATTCTGCAATTCTGGTTCACAACATTTGCCATCATGTCATTTTGGATCGATTATCCCTTTATCATGTAACTACGGCATTCTGCTAAAAAACAAACAAAACTAGAATTCTAGCTCTACCTTTAGCTGATTCTATATAGGAATATTTGGCACTTTTGAGGGGTCTCCTGGCCATGCTGTATGGTTGAGGAATCTTTGAATGACGAATATGGCTGCTTTCCTGGGATCAACGTTGTTATAAATATTGTGTATGTAGAGACTTAATGGGCAATATATATAGGGATATTATAAGAGAACATGCCATACATATATAAGAAAATACAAAAGGCATATAAAAAAATACAAAAGAATTTATATTCTAACACCCCTCAAAATGCAAGGTGTATGTAATAACATTGCATTTGGAAAGGGTTGATACTAAAATAGGAAAAATCCAAAGTCCGAGTCTTGATAATGTCGTCATTGCGTGCAACTCTTGAAAAATATGTCGAATATCAAAAGATCTCCACACATCCGGAGTCGTGCGACAACCCATAAAGCACAACGTGCAGGGGCTGAGAAAGTAGAGGCAAACGGGAACAAAGTCGACCACGGCAACACGATGAAGAAGATGATGAAACCGACAGGAATAGATAGAGCTGTCAAATCAAGCCGAAGAGATGATGAAACCGACAGGAATAAAGAGAGCTGCCAAATCAAGCCGAAGAAGAATAGATAAAAGCATAGCAGCGCAGATCAAAGCCCAAGACGACAGCGACCTTCGAAGCTTGGGGCGGCAGCATCGAAACAATTTCTATGATCTGTAGCGACTCAGAGAGAAGAGTGGCGGCGGCTGCCATGCAAAAGGGAAAGAAGAGCGCTACTCTCGATCCAAGAGGACAGACTATGGCTAGCAAAGCAATCAGCTAACTGACAATGAATTTTTGGACTCACATAACTTAGACGAACTCAAAGATAGAGTGGTACAGACTTGGATTAACGCAAGGAAGCATCAACACTAAGAAAGAAATGACTCAATGATAACTAGCAGCACGAGCATTTTTTTTTTATGAAAAGCCGAAACTATGTTCTATAAGAAACAAATACGGTTTCTAAACGAAATCATATCTATGGAGGCGAGTGGCCAGGTGGCGGCCGACAGCAACGGAGGCGAGCAACCAGGCGGCGGAGGCGGCGCTGACAGAAGCAGTGGGTAACAGTTGGTGGAGGCACGAGTTGGAGGTGATGCCGACGGAAGCAGCGGTTGCCAACGACGCAACAGCTGGTGGCGGAGAGGCCGAGGCGGCAGCGGCGCGCAACGCATGCGCGGCCGAGCATCGTCGAATCGGGCATCCCCCAAGTCGCGGATTCATCTTCCTCCTCTACTCCGGCGGATCCGGTGATGCGAGGCGAGGCGACACCGGCACACGAGAGAGAAAGCGCACAAACCTTGGGCTGTGCGGATCAAAGTTAGGGCAGTCGGATCCGAGGCAGTCCGATGCGGATCCAGGCGATACGGGCTCAGGGGCGACGTCGGCTCGAGCTCTGTGAGTGGATCCAAGCCGGGGAGGATCGGCAGCAACAGGATCTGGCGATAGATCGAGTCGAGTTCTTCCCCTCTTCTTTTTTTTTTTTTTTGCTTGTGATGACAAACAAGTGGGTGGGGTGGGGTGGGAGTTGGCGACGAAAAGCACGATGGCCATGACTCTTTGTATCTTGCTGCTGCTGACGACAAGCACGACAAGGACGCGACGATCGTTGCTTGCTGCTGCTTGACAACGAGGCAGTATGCTACAACTAGGAGGCCGCCCCTGAGAATGTAGATTGCTCCTCCCAGGGGCAACGATAACGGAAGATGAGTAGGCGACGGCTAGGGTTTCGCAACCCGCTCTGATACTATGTTATGAATATTGTGTATGTATTCATAAGGCCTAATAGACGATATATATATATGGATATTACAAGAGAATATGTCATACATATATAAGAAAATACAAAAGACATAAGGAAATACAAAGGAATTCCTATTCTAACAAACTCCTTATCAGGAAGTACCAAGAAATAAGAATGATGCCGTTCTCCAGCAATCTATTAAAGTGAACTCTCCAAACATCACATCTTTCAAAAGTTTGAATCGGCTGCATGTTCAGAAAAAGCTGTCGTCCCTGTATTCCCATGTCAAATGGATATGCACTGCACATACATAAGAGTAATATGATACCTAACATGTCCAAAGACTACAGATTATTTATAAAAAAAGAAGGATTGACACCTTTCCAATGTACATCATTTCTAGAAAATAGATATGTTAAAGATGCCAGTACAAACAAATAGTTTAATTACCAGAAGAGAGCAAAAGTTGTATTTTACTCATTTTCCAAACAACCTCAATGCGAGTGCATAAACATCTTTCTTCTTTGCTGATGTGGCCTCAGTGACCAATTTCACTGCCTATAATTGAAAAACACTAGTTCAGAAACAAAGAACATAAGAAATGATAGTATAATCATTTGCTTGTAAGATATATACGTGCAGTTAAAACTTAGGATTCCAAAATTTTGTTGAGAACTTGAAAAGTAGCAATGAATTGAGTTGAATGTGCACCGCTGAAAGAGTATGTCCCTTTGCCATCAATTCTCTGAGTTCGTGCTTAAGGAAATCCTCAGATGGAGTCTCATCAACTGAAATTAACTTGCCCTCTATGAGCACGGTGATTTCTCCCTTTGGCTGCCGAGATGCAAAGGCTTCATTTGCTTCACCTAAAGTTCCTCGCCAAAACTACAAGATACAAGCAAAATTCAGGACTACGAAGGGAAAACAGAAAGCATAAATTTACAAGGAATGGGATGAATAATTCAGTCCAACTGTCTGTGAGTAAACATGCGAATGAGACTGGATATGCCCTTGTTACTTTAATTAGTCAGTACCAAGACATTTCAGAGTACCGGTCTACAGTGTATGGGATATAGTCATATAACATCTGCTATAACTACCAGCTGAAGTATCTTATTGAAGATTGTAGAATCAACAGGCAATATGGGGGAAAAGGATGGATAAATTACAAAGTAAAAAAATCGGATGATTACCTCTTCATGTAATTTTGTTATCTCCCTTGCGATAACACATGACCTGTATATCAACACATAAACAAAAACAAGAAAGATCAACATATGTAACAGAAACACCACCACAATTGTCAATGTTTTGTATCAAAAGATTAATAAGGTTGCTCATATAGCGATCACTGGTTGCAAACTTACAACACAAATATATCTTATTATAAATATGTGTGGGACATCACAACAGGCAGTATTACTGTGTTCCACTCTACATTTTTTATTAAGAAATTTATAGACCCTGTAATGACATGCAAGAGTGACAGAATATCTGTTACCTAGAATCACCAAAAGATGAAGCTGCGTCAACAAGAAATTGATGAATACCATGGGGAGGAACATAGAATATTTGTGTAGCAGCTCCACGAGCAGATATCTCAAGCCTGTTTCTTCTTGACCGAACATGCTTTGGTAAAAACCCCACTAGAAACTAAAAATCAGGACTGACTAAAAATTGATTACCAGTTAATCAGTTATAAATAAAGTGAGTAAAGTTTCATTATATTTTACCAAATGTGAATTCATTAGTTGGCAAACCCGATGCAGAAAGAGCAGCGACTGCGGCAGAAGGCCCAGGAATGGGAATAACAGGGATTTTCTCAGTTGCACATAGCCTAGCCTGTGAACAATGGTACACCATTCTTAACATCTCACATCTAGGAGCAGCATTAGACTTAAAAAAACAAGGGACAGGTGCTGTTCATTCCTAAAAATATATTTTGCACTATCAAAGTGTCAATGGATAGCATAAGATTCAATGATATTGTTATCTAGCAGGGCAAAGTGACTCTTAGATTGTTATTCCTTGCTTCAAAATGAAAAGAGAATAGCAGGCAGAGATATTCATCTAATAAATAGTCTTTGTATGATGCAAGTTTTCAAACTTAGATGGAATAAATCAATTTACCAGTTCCATGCCAGGGTCACTAATGCCTGGAGTACCAGCATCACTAATCAAAGCAACTGCTTCCCCTTCATGAATCCTCTTTATGATACTAGGCTCTCTCTCACGCTCGTTGAACTTGTGGAAGCTAAGCTGCAAGCTTACAGTTTAAGTTCTTAAGTTCAATAGTACACATCTCACTACATGATGCAAATGTGTAATTACTAGTAGTTCACACATGAAAAACTAAGCATGCAATTAACTCACAAGAGGTGTCTTGATTTTGTAATGTTGAAGCAGCTTTCCAGAATGTCGTGTGTCTTCAGATAGTATCACATTAGCACATTTAAGGACACGTAATGCCCTGCAGAAAGAACCGTCCGAGCTTAATGCTAAGTGTGTTTCAGGAAATGAGCAATAGTGTGATTGTTTCAATATATAACATGAAAATCCCATTTACAAGCCACTGGTACACTTCAAAGAAGGGGGGGAACTCAAGGTCCATACACAATAACAACCTATAAGATGTTTTAGTGAAAATCAAGCCATTTCTGGTCTCCTCCTCCACAGTAAAAGTTAAAGAAGCTTGAAAAACTGGCTGATGCTAACTGAGCTATCAATCTGTCGTAGCAAAAGGACCAGACAGTATAAAAAAGGGACCCCCGATTACTACAAGGGGAACCAGGGGATCCTCGGAAAAGGGGACCAAAGCCAAGAGAAGTGAATGTGTATTAATTGCCTTAAAAAAAAGTCTTCTTTATTACTTGGGGGAGGCGGCTATTTATAGCTTTCCGACCAGAGCACCCGAGATTACAGTTCTACTTCTAAAAAGACCCTATGCCTATAGGGACTGCAGTGGTTTTTCCTTCTTCCTCGTGTAGCCTTTGGTTCATGGTGGACTCTCCTGGTCCCTGTCCATCTAGTTGATACGCGGTCCATCGGCACCTCTTCCCCTTCGCACCGTGCGGGGTACTCCCGGGCCGAAGGGCTCTAGCCACCCTTCGGTGCCCAGCAGGTGGCCCCTGGATGGGATCCCAAGGACTTCCTGCACCCTTCGCCCCCTCCCTCCCGGAAGGTATCCTTGGTACCCTTTGGGGGAGGGGACGTGCCTTCTACCTGTGGTCCTTGGGAGCCTCCCGGTGGCCTTCGGGCGTCTCTCAGCGCTCCTTCGAAGGTATGTCTGGTGTCCTCAGGGGGTCCCTAGCCACACCTTCGGCCTTGGTCCCCATGGGCCTTCGGGTGGCCTTCCCGAAGGCATGGTTGATGCCCTTCGGGAAGGCACCCAGCCGCGCCTTCAGCCTTGACCCTCGGGGACCTCCCTGTGGCCTTCACCTGGTCATTGGGGCCGGTGGGGCCACCCCTACGACACAACTATAAAAGAATTTTCGTCCATAGGAATTTGAGTAGAATACTGCTTCATTTCCTCTTCCGTTAAAAAAAATGGCCACATACTCTTTGAATGCCTCGTCACAAGTTTTAGTAAGAGTTCATTAGGCATGTATAATCAAAATCAAACAAATCCTAAATATGTTCCTCTTTTTTTGACCAGATGATCTGTAATCACCTGATATCGTGACATACCTATTGATATCAAAATATGTCATAACCTAAATGATCTCAAGGCATAAGCATATGTATTAAGTGCTTCTCATGCATAAAAAGATAACAACTGAAGTAAATATACCTTAAGGTGATATCTTCAAGGTTCCCAATTGGCGTTGCCACGAGATACAGCCCTGACTCCAAATTCTTCAGGAAGCAACAACAGACCGACATCACGAAAAAATATCATGGACAACCACATTGATCAAGTAGTATATATTCCCCATGAAAAACAGTAAGACTGCTTAAGCTATAACACTCGTGTTCTAGCTCTTACAAAGGATACTAACCGGTAACCGCGGCACTAAAGCAACATTTGGAAAACGATATTAATCTCCTCCTATTCAAAGTTCGCTTTCAAAAACTCCACATTTGGTCCCACTGCCACCAGATTATGCCCACAGATACACTGGAAGAACAATTACCCCCAATTTTCCACACAATAGCGCGTTGTAAAACACACTTTTCTTAGACTTAGATAGACTTGCAAGACGTATTAAGAATTGCATAACAGAATCCTGCCATTTACAAAATAACATATAACTTGTACAGCCCAAACCAAATGCAGCGTTCTGAAACTACCAAGAACTAATACAGAAAGATAATTTTTTTTCATCCCCTTTTAAGCTGCAGTCTGAAAACACTATGTCCATACAAATGACACTCCACACATCACTAACAAGACAACTTTTACGCAAACATCTAAGCAGAAGAAGTGGGATTGGGGAGACAGGGGTCACCGGTTCCGACGCCGGCGGCTCCGACGAGCCGTTGGAGGCAGCGGCGGAGAGGCGGCGAGAGAGCCGAGCCGCGGCAGCGAGACGGGTATGGGAGGGGAGGCGGCGGGGGGTGGTTAGGGTTAGGGAGAGGGAGAGGGCTTGGAGGCGGAGCAGCGACGCCATGGCGGCAGCGCGGGGAGAGGGACGCGACAGTGGCCGTCGTTTCAGTCGCCGTTTTTTAGCGAGAGGGTGGAGAGTAGAGATTGACTGATTTGAGCAGTACTGCCGTTGGATCCAATCTGGACGGTCGAGATGGGTTTGGGATGAAATATTTGGTAGCATCCCATATAATCTGAGTTATTTTGCACTGAAGTGTTCGAGTGTTGAGATTTTAGTAGTCGTCGTATCAATCACAAAGAATAACACAATCATATGAACACAAGTGAGTGAGAGAAAAAGGGTATAACTCTTTTATTTATCATCAAATCTCTCTTTACAACAATGAGGTCCTATTTGTAGAGTAAACCCATGAGTACTTCAGATATTTGCGGCACAAAACCCCTTGACCTAAGGGTTTTGTAGCACTCCCCCTTGGGTAAATACCGCGTCATGCATATACCTTATCAAAAACTCGTTCCAAAAACCCAATGAGGAAAAAAATAATAGAGAAAAGAGTATATTACATCCGCAAGTTGTATTGCATTGCTGTCTCGTTAAAAATCTTCATGTGAGAAACCTAATGGGGCAAAAACTCACTAAGGGCAAAAGAGTACAACTCTTATCTTTGAGATTTAGTAATGATCATTTTGATCCATACAATGATCTTCATGATCTTTGCAAGATCAATCAACTAGATTTGTATCCTTTGCGTGTAAATCGTTAAGGTAGTGATCATCAAGTCTATACCTTGCAGGTTTGACTAAAGATGAGATTTTTCAAAATCTCAAGTATGATGATCAATGTTTATCATATGCTCCCCGAAGACAACATTCGTTGAAGTCTTCTTGCTCCAATGCCTTTCATACTTTTTCAAAAAATGAATGTAGGCAAGAACGGTGACCAAATCAACTAGATTATCACCATGCATAGTCTCCTAGACAAATATCCCACTACTCATACGAAGATTGCAATAAAAAAAATTGGGAGTGACATGCTTAACTCATCAAGTACCACTATTTGATTGTGCAACACAAGTAGACTATCCTAACAAAGGACATGGGGGTTAATAATAGCTGCAATTCTTCTGGATACGACTCGTTAAGACCATCTGGGTCTTAATATTTTGCAAATATATCTAGGTAGTTAAATTTACAACCAAATAGCCTGTTCTGTACATCTATAGATATGGTTGTACCACTATAGAGTAAAGTATAACCAATCTTAATTTTGGCATTCAGGGGAATTAATCAAATTTTCATTATCACCAATGCACATCATACCTTCATGATACTAGAGGATAGCATCACTCTACTAACTTCTGGTGGAAGATGCACTTTTTAATGCTTGTGTAGCACACTTTTGGTTTTAGTTTTCTTATTACATTCTTTCGGGTCTTGATGGGTCCTTCTCCACTCCTAGGGGCCACATAACTATTGGTGTAATAAAAATGATTAGTAAGACAATTTCCCTTCAGGGATATGCTCTTTCTTCTAAGAGATGTTCTTTCTTCAAGTAAGAGATTATTAGGTAGAAGTTTTATATATATTGCGATTTTGTCTCTTTTCTTGCTAGGAATTTTGAGTCCTTCAAGGATCTCGTCAAGGATTTTCCATAATCCACTTACTGCATATTTTTTTTATTCATTCATGCCATCTGCTAGACTTATTATGTAACAAAACATTGTTAAATTCGTAATAGGAGAATATCGGTCTCTACAAGGACCTTTGAACCATCGCTTTTCACCACCTCATTATATTCAGAATGACCCATCAAGTCTGAGCTAGCTGGTTCCAAGACCTTCATTCAACAATTATGGTTCAGCCTCAACTGCTTTCTTTATTTTGACCTGATATGAGCGCTCCTAGAGCTCGACCATGGTATTTTGTTTTGGATCCGTGTTCTCGTAAGAGAAACTTTAGCAATTGTAAAGAAAAAAATGGTTGTCGACAATTTTTCTCCCATGTACTCATAATTGAGGGTATATTGGTGTTAATAAGATCTTTATCATTTCCCAAACAAAAGATTCTTGGTCGTTCCGCATTTCAAGTATTGTAATATGTGTGCATCAAGTTATTAGGGTTTTCATCTTCATGATGAGCCTTTTCGTGAGGTCTTCTCGTCTTCAAGATGAGTTATCAGCCTGAGTATAAGGAGTAATTAACAAATTGTATTGACTAATGTCATCGGGACTTAGATCTGCAGACGCCCCCGCAAATTTTAGATCATGGACCAATAGGTCAATTTCGCATAGGTAGATATACTATTCAACCCAAGGTATTTCACTCTTAGCGACATGTTTACTACAAGTAACAATGTGGTAACTCCTCTATGAAAAATATATGACAAACTCCCTGCTTTTGGTGTACAAGAGCATCAACTAAACTTAAGCTTAGTTTGGTTAGTGCATGAATCTTAATACTAAAGATCTTTCCTTCAGGAAAATATCACGACATCCCAAATTTTGGGCATTTCTCTCCCCTAATGATGAGATTTGATCTTTATTAATAGCATACTTCAATAATCCCCTATCATGGGCACATGATTAATGGAATTTCAGATCCAATATAATCCCCAATAACTAGTGGTGGCCCAAAGGTGTATGCTACGGTGGTGATACTATATGGGAAATGTTTGATTCATTCAACACACAATAATTTCAATTTAGGGGCTTGATCATTATATGCAGTGACCTAGACTTATATTAATATAGTGGCATGAAAAATTGTGTATCCCTGCAACTGGTGGGTTATTAATCCGCGACAAGGAGCCTGAACAAGGGTCCTAGGGTCGACAAAACTGCTCTATAGTCTAGTTCTTATATTATTGCTCAAGGTTTGGCCCAATTATTCATACCATATCTTAAACAATTTGGATCATTAAACTTCAAGTTTGTATGAACGCAACATGTTTACATATGGTCGAAAGTAGTATGTTCTGACAGCATAATATAAATCAACAGGATCATAAATATAATGCTAACACATAAAACATGTCCAAGGATTAATTTACACGAAATATTTATTGTTCAACAGGAACATAATAATTAACTAAGTGGGTGGTAATCTATATGTCTGATGTAATTTTAGAATGCCAAATAAACATGGCTAAAATTAGATCATTACGGATCATCAAAATCAATAGGTCGCCATCTTGTATTTTGAGAGTTATATTCATTGTAAGCAAATGAAATGGTTTCTGGTGGTGATGCAGTTGCGGACTTGGTTTACCGATATGCATGTGTCATGGCCAATGACTATAGTATACTTCAGTGCGTAGCTAAACATGGTACACGTGCGGCTACGCCAGGCGGCCAATGGTTTGCCGTATGTGTTGCCACGTGCTAGTGGCTAATGAATTGCTGGAGGTGCAAATCAACGAGATTTGTTGCTACCAACCAGGAAAAAAACTAGCCAATTACCAGCAGTAACTGGTTCTACCGGCCGATCTTAGTAGAAAAAAACCGGCCAAAAAATTTCGAACTTGAATTTGAATTTTTAACTGCATAATGCCCTTCCTAGGTTGGTTTAGGCCTTTTTGTGCTAGATTACATATTGTATGAGCTAAATATGCTTGAATTATTGTATTAGCAAGTCCCAAGCGGTTTTTTGGACTTGCAAAGCATGTCGATTTGCAACAGAGAGGATTGGCCTTTTTGCTGCATTGCATGTCGATTTCTAGCATTGGATGCTCCCCCTGGCCCCCTCTTGCTTTTGCACATTGGATGCTCTCCCCCTAGCCTCCTCTTGCTTTTGGCTTGTCCAAAGCAGCAACTCAACATGTCCCCCTCTTGTCTCCCTCCCTCTTGTGCCTGCCTCCCTCCCTCCATTTGTAGCAGCCACCACCAGCAGCACGTGTGAAAGTAGCAACAGCAACAGCAAGCAAGGAAGGAAGGACAAGAGTAGCAGCAACAGCTAGACGTCGGTGAGTTTCTCTCCATGAGCTAGAGTGTCATTTCCAACTATGAGTAGTGAACTAGTGATAGACATCCTAGGTAGATGAGTTGCTCTATTATTAAGATGTACCCCTAAAAAGGTCCAACTATGAACAAGCATGTCTCTGAAATATATATTCATAATTAAACATGAAGTATATATGTTTTGGGTAATCTATAGGTACTTACACATGGAAACCAACAACCACTAGTGAACAATCTCAAAACAAAAGGAGTACTAACATCAGAACAATTCCCATACTACCACTAGCCTATTGAAGATCTACAATTTGTCAGATTCTCAGTTCAGAATGGATGTTGTAGAACAACTAGCTAAGAGAGACTAGGATGCACTGGATATAGTACCTTGTATAGATCAATCTTGACCTAACTAAACACAATGTGGTATGAATCATTGTAGGTGATGGCTTCTAAATCTGTCAATATTTAGGAGCATGGAGAGAGACTAGTAGGTGCTGGTTGGAAGTGCAGATATTGTAATCTTACCAAATCAGGTGGAGGTATCACCCGCCTAAAAGAACATCTTGCTGAGAAAATACGGGGATGTTATTGCTTGCAGTGGGGTTCCAGCGGAAGTCCGAAGGCCCATGCTAGCGAGTCTTGAAGAAGCGAAGGCAAGAAAGAAATCTATTAAAGATGAATGACTACGAATGGAGCAAGTTGCTGCAGACCCTGTAGCTCGTGGTTCATCATCTCAAGATGTCTTCGATGATGACGAGGAAATGCAGATGGAATGGGCTCGCTGAGAGTTGTTGGAGGTACACCAGGCAAAAGCCAGGGGTACGACATTTGAACATGGTGATGGCAGTGGAAGTGGTAGGGGAAGTGGCAGTGGTAGGATGTTTGGCAGGTCATAGTTTGTGAGAGTTTATTCTAATATTTTGTGCAGTCAGGCACCCCTCCAACCCTGAATTGATACAACACTTCGTGGATATCGTAATCGACAAGACCTATTTGCTTCAAATGAGGCTTACATTAGTGCATCTCGTCATACTGTAGGTATGTTGTTATTAACTTATATATACATAGAAAATCAACCTTCACTATGAGTTTAATATAATTTCCTTGTTACTTGTAGCTACATGGTGGATGACATATAGAGCGGAGACATCAACACTACAAATATATGCCTTGCGGATTGTCTCACAATGTGTTTCCTCTAGTGGATGTAAACATAATTGGAGCATATTTGCTTTGGTGCATACACAATTGAGAAACCGCCTTGGGTGCAAAAAAAATGCATAAGCTCGTATATGTCCACTACAATCTAAGGCTACGATTGCAAGAACATGAGACTAGGAATGAGGATAGAGATGTAGATCCTGTTGACGATCTAATTAATGCCACTATGTACAACAGAGAGAACCCAATCTATGAGTGGCTTAATAGCTCCATGATACAATCGGAGTCCCTACTAGAAGAGGAAGGTGAGCCCCTCATGCCATCCACAATTGTAGTTGATGTCATCCCTGAGAAGGAACTGGATAAAGCACTAGATGATCAACCGTTGAAGCAATAGACAAAGAAAACTATTGGCAAGAGTCATATTGGAAAAATGAAATATTGTAGCCAACCGACTAAAAAATTAGCTGCAGACTTTGCCTCCCTTACACAAACAAGGAAACTAGAGGCTGATAAGAAGAAGAAAAAGATCATTCAGGGGGGATATTGTGGGAAGCGATGAAGAAACAGAAAGTCCGTCATCTGATGAAGTACAGTATCAAGAGTCTGGTGATAGTAGTTCTCCGTCGTCTAATGATAGTGCTGATGGTGGGACTGCTAATGATGCAGGACAAGACCAACAAAACACATGTAAACCATTGGAATTCACATGCGAGAAAAAAATTCACGCATGCTACCCAAGATGAAGATCATGGTTGTCACGCTTCAAGAACAATCTATAAGACCTACACGAGGGCTAAGGATCGCCAACAAACATCATTCTCGGCCACAAGACTCTTCTTTCTATGTATCTCATACTAGCTCAGGGTCTATTCGGACTTATAGATGTTGAGATGCTAACCTATTACCTTCTGGTGATGATTTTCATTCGTCAGGCATCTCTTCTCATCCTACTTACCATTATGGTCTTGTAGAATATGTCAATACAAGAATGGTTTACCAGTGGGTGGAACCCGAATATTACCAACAAATTTATAATCATTAGGTACAATATGCCCATGAAACACACACTTGGGATCAATACAAAGCCCAGCTAGCTCAATTTGAAGGACTTGTACTCTTTGATAACAATGAGTACATTGCACAATCTTCACGTTTCTCGACAATGTATTGGTATGAATTGCTACTCTATTATTGTTTTTAGTATGCTAGTCAAGTTATCATTCATTACCATTAACTTATGTTTTTATTATTTTAGATGCTTTAGAAGACTTGGAGGAAAGGGTTGCCCTAGAGAGTGAAGCTAGTAAGGAGGACTTGTTATGTACAACTTCATTAAACACTTTCTAATTAATATGTGTATTATTCCAATTGTTAATTACTCATAACTGTTTTTCTCTGTTTTTCGGTTTTTTAAACCGTTTTTTTTTTCGAGCAAGAATGGTCCGTTACGGTTTTGAAACTACGATTCAAAATTCAGTTTTTGAATTATGTCCGGTTTTTCTCGGGATTTCCGGTAACCGGCCGGTTACCGTTACCTCCCGCTGGCCGGGATTTCCTCCTGTTCCAGGTTTTCTATCCTTGATGCCAACAACATGGATATCGGCAATGGTGTAAATGTTATTTTCCATATCAACTAGATATAAACAATAATCATGTAATTTATTTTAATTTATCTCTCAAAATAAACTAGATTAATTATAGGTTCGGGCTATCCGCTGTTGGCTTTGACCTAGGATATGCCCCTATTCTAGCCATGGCTCTTGTTTTCAACAAATCTTTTATGCCTTTTAGGTTCCAATATCGCTCACATGTCCAAATTCCTCCTCTTTTCATGCTACCTATAAAAATATCGAGTGACAGTGGTCAAAGAATACCATGTCCATATTTCAGCCGTGCCGACACTTGGTGCAAGAGATCCAATATCTGGGCGAGAAAGAAAGAGCTGGGGGAAAGAAAAGGGATAGCGAGTGTGCCACAATAAAGAGGCTTGGGCACTCTTCTTTCGGTTAATCAGTCTAGTCAAGGACAAAAGCCACCACTGTTCTTGGAAATTGGAACACAGTGCACAGATTGGCAAGGGAGAAAAGGCCCTGTTTATCTATGCATCTGGCACCATGCTTTCATGGCCTGTAGCCCTGCAGTGCAGGCACCAGAATGGGACATACAAAGATCACAGAAAGAAATGATATACTCCTCTTTTGTGCCTCAGCTTTTGCTTTTGCACTGCTCATCGGCTCACTTGTACTTGAGTACTACGAATCTGGTCAATACTGTAACAGTAGTAGTTACCAGCATGAGCTAGCAAGAATTTATGTGACTTGCAGTAATATACTGTAGTTTCAGGAACTAAAGTTACCTGTCACTGATGCAGATCTCCTTTCATTGGAAAGAAACACCTTTTGTACCTTGCTTTGCATGGGTGTTCTTCCTCAAGTGTTGCTACAAGTCTAGGATTTAGTTTTGTCCGGATTCAATAATCGAAGCATATTGCTTTGCCTCATAGAAGAAAGAGAGCTTACACTGTTATGTGCAGTTCTCTCACTTGTTAAGTCACTGTGTAGCTTTGTACTTTTCAGTATGCAGGCTGTGCAGTTTTTCAGTACAAAAGAAAAGGGAGGGCATGGAATAGAATTGCCTTGCAAGAATCACAGTCCCATGCTATACTCACAAAAAAAAAAGAAATAAGTCAGATGGGCAGAAGGAATCCCATTTGGGGAGCAAATGGCAAATGTGGAACTTTCTGGTGTGGTCAATGTAATCTACATATTCTGTACTTTCTGAAATGCCATATATGATCTAACATCTGAAGGAGATAGTGTCCAATCTAGAATTTGTGGCACTTGAATGAGATCATAATTCGAGATTGGTTGGGCCCATGGATATCTTTCCAGCTGCAAAATTGCCTCAAAAGAAGTCAAAATGAAAGAATTGCAGTTCAAGCAAGTAGAATGCATACTGGGAACTCAATGTAGTAACAAAACAAGACAATCTTTGTTGTGGTAACTGTTGGGGTACGGGTCCGAAGACCAAAGGTAGGACGCTCGTCCTCATCTAACCGTCGGTAGGGCTCTTCCCTATCGAGGTAGCGAGGCTCTGAGGCCTGATTAGCTAGGGAGGCGAGGGATCGCCCTCCAAGCTTGACCGGGACTCTTCCCGACGAATAAGGAGGCTCTGATTTTTAGCAAACCGGTTAGGGACTAACTTTATTTATTTCTTTGTTTGATTGATAATGAATACATGCTATCCCTTTTATAGGGACGACCTGATTTGACCTATAAGAAATAATCTATAAAAAAACTTATCTCTAACAATCCAATCAAATAATAATTTGCCTAACTAATAGATACTACCAAACAACTAACAAATAGATTCCTAAATAGCAAACATGCCTAATACCCGTGCTGCTACAGTACACGTGGTGCTACAGTGCACCCACACTACAGTACTTTCACGGGTATTGGACCATAACATTACACCCCTTGCGGCAAGGCAGTTCGTCCTCGAGCTGCGGTGGTGGCCACGATTGAAGTTCTTGGTGGCCTGTGTTGATGAGAAGGAACGATGACGATGTCGCTTCACGTAGACAAGGATCAACGAAGCTCCATGGACTACAGTCATGTTGTCGAGTAAGATCTTCTACTCTTCACTATTAGCCTTCAATTTCTCCAAGAGGGTTAGTGTGGCACCGGAAGCCATGGTGAGTGGCTCTGATACCAAATGTTGTGGTAACTGTTGGGGTACGGGTCCGAAGACCGAAAGTAGGACGCTCGTCCTCATCTAACCGCCGGTAGGGTTCTTCCCTATCGAGGTAGCGAGGCTCTGAGGCCTGATTAGCCAGGGAGGCGAGGGATCGCCCTCCAAGCTCGACCAGGACTCTTCCCGACAAACAAGGAGGCTCTGATCTTTAGCCAACCGGTTAGGGACTAACTTTGTTTATTTCTTTGCTCGATTGATAATGAATACATGCTATCCCTTTTATAGGAACGACCCGACTTGACCTCTAAGAAATAATCTATAAGGAAAGTTATCTCTAACAATCCAATCAAATAATAATTTGTGTAACTAATAGATACTACCAAATAACTAACAAATAGATTCCTAAATAGCAGACCTGTCTAATACCCGTGCTGCTACAGTACACACTGTGCTAAAGTGCACCCATGCTACAGTATTTTCACAGGTATTGGACCATAACATCTTTCTCTTGTCACTAACAGGCAACAGCACAGTAAATAACTGCATCCTTTCCTCTCTTGGTATTAATTTTTCAAAAGGGATGCAGAACGTAGTAATTTGATTTCTCTTATTGTTAATCTAGCTGATGCAAATTGCTACCAGAAACTTGGAGATAAATAATGTTCTTGTCCACACCTAGGTTATAGCAATGTTACACTTAAGGTTAATTGCATAAACATACTAGAATTGACTTCTTAGTTTTTTTTTAGATACGAAATCGTGATTTGTTCTATGGAATATCTTTTTGAATCTGTTCTCCTTTTCCTTTGCTATGGCAAGACTGTTTTATGTTTGCAGCTACCATTGGTCACACTTGTCAAATGACGTTAAATAGTCTCTGAAAGTGCTGAGTGCTGACCGTTTCCTTTTCTGTTCCTACACTGTATTTCTTAAATCATTGCAAAATTTTTATTAGTTTGGCCCCACATCATCCTACAAAAAGATCAGCCAGTTATCTGAAGACACGGCGGCTAGTCCCAAATCCCAATCACCTGATCCCAATGAAGATATGACCAAATTGAGCTCATCTGCTATTAAGATGAAGTGATAAGGACAAGCTGAAAGCAATTACATACTGCCACGAAAATTCGTAAACAAACCTTTTTGCTTGGATTGGCACAAGCTGATCTGAACAAAATGTATTACTATCTGTCAGACTTCTCGTCGTTTAGAAAACTCAGATGAATATGAACTACAGATGATCAAATCTGGTAGAAAAAATCGGACTAGTTTTTTTTTGACGGAATACAGCGATTCCATTAAACCAAGGGCACAGCTAAATTGCTGGCCACTAAGTCCAGTACAAAGTCAGGGGCCCCGAAGATAAGCAACGGGGGATCACCATGTACAAGATTTCTACTGTCCACCGCTAACGCGTGCGCCACCTGATTACAGTTTCTAGGACATAAATCAATCCGATAGCTAATAAAATTCAGGGCTAGAAACTGCTTAATCTCCAAAAACAACAATCCATGGACAGAAAGGTTAAAAGCTTCTCCTTCTAACGCCTGCTTCAGAATAAGAGAATCAGTCTCAATTGTTGTAAGTCCCATTCCAAGATCCAGGGCAGCTTCAAGGCTCTTCAAACACGCTACAGCTTCAGCATTAAGAGCATCAAACAAAATAGGACAGTGTCCAGCGCCTGCTACTGCCACTTCCCCCATGCAGTACCGTATTACAAAGCCGCATCCACCTGATCCCGATTCCTGAAGGTAAGCGCTATCAATATTAATCTTGAGATTATCTCGTACAGGAGGTAGGAGGCTTCCAG
Source organism: Ampelocalamus luodianensis (assembly GCA_036346255.1). Taxonomy (NCBI): domain Eukaryota; kingdom Viridiplantae; phylum Streptophyta; class Magnoliopsida; order Poales; family Poaceae; genus Ampelocalamus; species Ampelocalamus luodianensis. The sequence goes on along the minus strand of CM070636.1, from coordinate 14,018,987 downwards.
CCCTGCTGTGAATTAGGTCGTGGCTTCTTTTCAGCATCAAAGACGTTGAGAAATTCTTCAGTATGCCATCTAATTACAAAGGCCAAATCAGAAGCAGTTCTCCTAGCTCCCCCTTCTCTGACATTATTCCTTTCTGCCCACCATTTCCACAGCAGAGTGATCACCAAGGTATGCACTTTCGGTTCCATGCCTAAGATCTCCCGGGTCACCTCTTCTGCATTACCACATCTGTACAACTTCTCTTATTGCATTCAAATTCAGTTCTGCCCATATATCCTTTATGTAACACCCTCCCTTCTCCTCTCTTCCTCCCCCTCCCGACCAGCGTTGGCGCCGTCCGACCGCGCGTCGTGTTGGGCCGTCACCTTCCCCGACCCGTCCTCGCTGGGACCCACCTCGCGAGTGCGCGCCTCGCCCCGCCCTCCCGCGTCAACGCCCGCGCGCCTCGTCCCGGCTTCCCGGCTCCGCCTCTGCGGTGCCCGTGCACCCGGTCCCCTTGTCCCCTCCCTTTCCCGAGCCTCCCGGCTATAAAGCCCCTCCCGATGCCCTCCTTCCTCTCCTCACCCCTTTCTTCCCAAGCAAGAACCGAGGAGGAAGAACAAGAAGCAAAGAAAGAAGAAGAGGCCAAGCCTTACCTCCCGAGCCGCTGCCGCGCGCGCCACTCGGTGCCCTCCCTGCTGGATCTCCCCGTGGCCGTCACCCTTAGCCGTGACCCCACCTCCTCGTGCCGCCGCCGTGAGCCCCTGGCCTTCCTTCCTCCTCGCGCGCCGCCGCCCCTCCCCTTCCTCGCGCGCGCCGCCGCCGCCTGTTCCTCCTCCTCTCTCGCTCGGCCCGAGCCGCCTCCCCCCTTTTCTCTTTCTTAGGGCAGGCCGAGCCCCCCTGTGGGCCGCACGCCCAATTTCGGCCCAATGCCGTGGGCTGTGCTGATTTAAGCACCGTGGGCCGCCGTCTTTTCCTTTTTATTTATTGTTTTTCTTTCTTTTTTTTCTATTTTAATTCAAAAGAGAGGTTTTAAAAAGTCGTATCTTTCTCATTTCAACTCCAAAAATTATAAAATAAATTTTTAAAAATTTGTAAATTCAAGATCTTGATAATGGCATAGGTCTTGTTTAAATTGGAGTTTATTTGTTGTTCATTTGTATTTATTGCTCTTTTTGTTTGTTTGTGTCTTTTTCCGATACGTTCGTCCGACTATGATTTGAAGACGCCAGAGATCCCCAAGTTGATTAAGCCCAAGATTATCAAGATCCTCTAGCCTATATCCCAGGTGAGTCAACACTTTGATCATATTGAGCCTACATTTTATGCAAATTATATTCTTTAAAAATAGCAAATTGCATGCTTTAATTCCTTAATCAAATATATGTTAAAACTTAAGGTAGTTAAATACCCATTTGATGAGTAATTAATTATTATGCCATCCTTGACAATTTAAATCCAATAATTCTTGTCACCCTAGTAACTATATGGTAATACTAGCTATAGGTTGTACTTAAGCGACATGCTAGCCTTGCTTAAGCACCGAGACATTAAATTGTCCCAATCATCATCTCTTCAAACATAAAAATAGTTTGGGCAGTCATTGGTGGTCCATGACTGAGACAAATGTGGTAATCTGGTTTTACTCCTCAAAACCCTAAAATTGCTATTACCTCGTCTGGGTAGACGGTAAGATGGATGGCATAACAGTGGGTGCTAATGTAGCCTAAGGACTGTCGTTTTGTGGACTGGAATGTGGAATGAACAGCCCAGACAACTCTAAGGATTTAATCTTGTCATGACCTCCTGTGTAAAATAAGTGCAACCACAAGTCTGTAAAGTACAACCTGGCTAAATAATTAGTATCCATCAGTACGAATTGCATCAGATAGATGATCCGCGACGCCGTGAGCCTTTGTGGCGAAGGGTGTCGGGGTGCACAATGTAAGTCGTTCGACGGCGCAAGAGGGGGTCTGAGTAAGGGTTAACGGGTCTAAAAAAGCGTAACCCTTCGTGGACGAAACCTTAGCGAAGTGTAACAAATACTGAGGGATGCATTGTAAAGGTCTTGTGATGATTTCTCCTTGATTCACATATCTACGGAAACATGTGTACATATCAAGACGATTATCTCTTGTGGGTAAAGTGTATAACCTCTGCAGAGTCTAAACTGTTTAAACAGTCGCGCCTACGGTCAAAGGCGGATATGAGAACTTAACTTGAGTTAGTTCTATTTCAAAAACTTTTGTGGGTGGTATGGAAAATGTGGTGGCTCACCTAGCCTTGAGGTTGGATTTTCCCGGGTTTGCACTCGATGATGTTAATATATGGGGTAACCCCAATCAAATTAAGCATGGGTAGAGTTTCCGACGGAGGGAACCTTTGCTGTTATTAAATATTGCACAATTACTCTCTTTAATAAAATGCAATTTGTTAAAATGCTAAGTGCTAGGAATTTGTAATTATGATATTTGAAAACATTTGCTTTAGCAAATAAAAGAACCCGAGCCATCCTTGGTTAGCCTTACATGTATATTATTGCATTGTGTGTTGGCTCGCGAGCACGGAAGTTGTGCTCATCCTCGCTCTTTTCCCCCAAAACCCTCAGAAGCAGTAAATCCTAGAGATTACGACTACTACGAGGATCTAGAAGTTGGAGGTCCGGGAGATGATGAAGCGTAGTGTAGTCTTTAGATGCTCTAGTCTCGCCCCAGTCCAGTTGACTCCGTCGGTACTTGCGTGCATCCAATATTATCCAAGTCTTGGTTAATATAGGACGCACACGGGTTTCCCCAGTCGTTTGCCTGTGGAGAGATGAACTCTCACCCCTTTTGCTTCCGTTGTCGCTTCCGCTTTTGTAATGTAATCTTTTGGCCTGTTCGGCCCGTATTGTAAAAAAAACCTGACACGACGCGGTCTATGTAAACTCTGATGTGCTAAATTAATGAATGGTATGGTTCTACGCTATGTATGAAATGATTCAACAATGTATATGTGAGTGCTATCTACTGATCCAGGAAATAGCACAGTGTTATCACAGAGGATTCTGAATTAGGAAATCCGAGTCCGACACTTCACATACTTACAGCGAAAGAAAAGATGTCCTCCATCCTCATTGAGTCGGTGACACATTGGACAGATAGGAAACAAGTACCCCTCTCCTCCTCAGATTGCACCTTAAAGCCAGACTATTATGAGACATTCTCCACAGGAAGTGCTTCACTTTGTTTGGACATTTTATCTGCCACAGCCCAGATCAGATTGAGAGTTTGTTGTTTCACCTGATGAACTTGCTCCCTGCCTGTTGCTCCTCCTTAGGTTGTCATCATAACACACTCTATATGCCGACTTAACAGAGAAAAGTCCCTTCGAATCGAAATGCCACGCAATGACATCTTCAAAATTAGATTTTACTGGAATGGACAGAATGATTTCCACATCCTCCTCCCAAAAGGTTTGCTTGACTAGCTCAACGTCCCATTGTCCTGTTACAGAATCAATCAAATCTGAAACTCGATTTATGATATTAGATCCTCTCGGCGTGATAGGTTTACAGGTGCTTTCTCTAGGAATCCAAGGATCCTTCCACATGTCCACTGCCTCACCATTGCCAATTCGCCAGATTATACCCTTCTTCATGAACTCTACCCCTTTTAAGATGTTTCTCCATGTATATGACATCCCTTGAACCGACTTCGCATTAAGGATATTACCACCAGGAAAATATTTATCACCAAGCGCTCTAGCACTAAGAGACATCGAGTTCTGAATGAGCCGCCACCCTTGACGGACCAGCATGTCTAAATTAAAAGCGTGAATATCTCTGAACCCTAGCCCTCCATTCTTCTTACTTCTTGTGAGCCTTTCCCAGCTGATCCAATGCATCTTGTGATCTTTATCCTGTTGAGACCACCAGTACCGGCAGATCATAGTACTTATTTGATCACATAGATCCTTAGTGAGTTCAAAACAGGACACGGCATATGTTGGAATTGCCTGCGCCACAGCTTTGATCAACATCTCTTTCCCTGCCTTTGACAACATGCGCTCTTTCCATCCCTGAATTCGCTGCCAGATTCTGTCCTTTAGGTAGGCAAATGTTTTAACCTTTGATCGCCCTACATGAACCGGGAGACCCAAGTATCGTTCAGACTTAGCTTCGCTTGACACTTGTAGTTCTTCCATCACTGCTCGCTTCTTCTCCCTCTTCGTATTCGGACTAAACAAAACCGATGATTTATCCTTACTTATTGTTTGTCCGGAACATGCTTCATACAAACTCAGAATATCTTGGATGGCTTTAGCATCTGCACGCTCCGCACGGAACAAGATTAGCGAGTCATCTGCGAATAAGAGATGAGAAACACTTGGTGCCCGGGTGCAAACTTGGACCCCTCTTATTGCATTTCTTTCCTCTGCCTTGTTCAGGACGGATGAAAAACCCTTGGTGCATAAGAGGAATAAATATGGAGATATCGGATCGCCTTGTCTCAAACCACCATGTGGGACAATGACATCAGTAAGATCTCCATTTACTTTAAAACGATATGAGACGGTGCGAACATATTTCATGATAAGATTAACCCATCTCTGTTGAAAGCCAAGTTGTAACATCATGTCCTCCAAAAATTTAACACGAGCATGATTGTTAGTAAATTAGTATTAGAGTTTAATAAGAGTCTGGTCGTGTGTGAGTCGAGAGTCTAATGAAGAGTTGTGTTGGAGTCGGATTGTAATCCTTGGCACTATAAATAAAGGGTGTGGGGTCCTAAGGGACAACACACAATTAATCACCGAAATCAACAATGATTTATGAGTAAATAATATGAACACTTATCTACACATCTCATTATAATTTCTGAATTCTGAGAGCCTCCAAAGAGAAGCTATGGACAATGATTCTGAAGTACACTAAAAACTATGGACGATCACCATCATAATAGTGAACTGTCCTAAAACTGATAAGCGACATGAACATGAAATCCAGGTAATCCAATCACAAAGTAGCCGAAACTCAATGCGGTAAGACCTATGCTTCTTTAAAATAAAAGCATGATCATAACAGTTATCAGTATTTTCTAATTGCTTGGAACAAGGAAATTGTAGTAACTTATACTACAGTTAGACTATAGTAACTACCGGGAACATTCAGATGTCTGAAAAGGAGATATTCACTCAAAACTATGAACGGTCACAATCCTCAAACATACATTACGCTAGATTACTTCATGGGGGTGAAAAAGAAAGACAGGTATATTCCTTGTGATTTATACTCCTTATCAGGGATGAAAAACTCGCCGGTTACCAGTGGTAACTGGACCTACCGGTGGGAACCGGGATTCCATATACCGTCCGGAAAACTTCAAATTCAAAATTCTGGTAAAAACATCCCAAATTCAAATTTATTTGGACGAATTTTGACCGAGTTTTTTTTGGGAATTTCGGTTACCGGCCAGCTGGTGGGATTTGAGCCAGTAACAGTTTTCTGATCCTTGCTCCTTATTAAACATTTTCATGAAAAAAGCATTGTATTAAAATCGATCCACATGTATGTGACTCAATGTACATAGCATTGGCAACAAGAGTCAGGAGCCAAATTGATGCTTGGAGGGGACCATAAAAACACTTGTCCTTGGACATCACTACCACATGCCCAATTGCAAAAGCAATGGTGCCACTAAATCAAAACAAACCAGGCTGCTTTGGTTAAAGTGTTAGGGGCATTATGGTATGCTTTTAACTAGAAAAAAGTTGATTTGGGCATGCACGAATCTACTTTTGCTCTATGTGTGGCAGTGTGGGTTTGAGTTTTGTTTCTGAAATGAAATGGCAGAATCCATCCTCTTGCTTAGGAGCAACCAGTGATCGGTAGAGATTGAGGGGTTTAGAAGGTAAAGAGAGGCTTTAGGTCTACCAACTAGTGGTTAGGGGATGAATACACCTTAACAAATTCCATCACCAACTTCTAGTGATCAGCAAATGCTTGTAGAAAAGGCCTTAAAATGCCAAGTTGGTATCTTTCAGGTCAAACACACCAAGAAACTAAGGAGCAGATTTGCTTCTCTGTGCAGCAACTGAACAAACCGAGCGGCAAGAATCTACTTGAATGCTCTATTGACAAAAATGACACAAACAAACGTGTCATATAAAAAATATGTTTGATGGTATTATTTGTCGACAAGATAAAACAAGATTTTAATTTTGTTAACAATGATGCCGTGAAAGTACGCAAATTGCCGATAAGCATACCTCCATGTTGCACAGCTGATAGGGACCTAGGAGCGGAAAGCGTGCACGCGAAGGGTGGAAAAAATATGTGGAGAGGTGATGCCTATGGGATCAAATTTATTTTAAATATTTCTCTAAAAATTAAACTAAATATAGTTATTTTTTAAGGTGAGCTTAAATACATTTATGGGAAAAAACATAACAGATGTGCACATTTAATTATGTTTATTTGCTAGCATATACAACTTTACTGTAGTAGATATTTAATTTAAAAGTTAAATCATACAATCTCATTGTAAATATAGTTCTATTTGAAGGTGAGCTTAAATACATTTATGGGTAAAACATAACAGATGTGCACATTTAATTATGTTTATTTGCTAGCATATACAACTTTACTGTAGTAGATATTTAATTTAAAAGTTAAATCATACAATCTCATTGTAGTAAATCTGTAAATGTATAATATAAAATTGGGCTTATCTAGAACTGCAACATCATCATACAAAAGGATATGTATATATTAAAACGATGAAAAACAAAGGAAAATTGTGGTTGGGTTTTTTTAGTATTTGTAGAGAGATAGTGTTACGCAGCTCCTATTGGGTGGTGGCAGCATGTTATTGCTCAAGGAAGCAGCTAGATATTAAAGCAACTATAATTGAGAGGGGAACCAAAACAAGCAGAGAAAGAACAAAAGAAGAGCTATAATGTGCTGCTCTTTTGTTCTAATATTCTCTCCTTGAAACTCTTTCTAGAATCATTGAGATCACCTCAGTCCGCGTTCTAGGTAGTCTCTCCCATAATACTACATCAATATAGCTTGTTCTTTCCCTTGCTTGTGTCCATAGTTATTTGCAGAGAGGTATAGCCATATCTTTCTCTACCCTTTCTCTGCTCTTTGCTTTCATTAAATTTCTCTGCGTATTTGACTGTTCTTGTTTAGCTTTCCTTTTTTTCTTTTGCATTGTTGCTTGGTATTTATTTCCTGCTTGTTGAGTTCTTTTGCTTCCATGGTTGGTGAGTGCACCAACTAAAAGATTGCTTCTTCTTGAGCTAGTTCTTGTTTGGTTAGGTTCTCTGAGCTGTCCCAAGTACCAACTGTGGCTTAGTTTATCTGGGCCGAACACTAGAGTTGAGATTTGTGGATGTGTTGATCTGGTGCAGATGCTCGTGTTTTAATTAGTTTTTATTCCTTCATAACTACTATTTGGTATGGTTGTTTTGTTCAAATTAAATGCCGAGTTCATCGATTACTGGACTGTTTTGATCTGTTCACTTTTGCAGATACAGTGCAGCCATTGGATGTTTGCCTTTGAGGAAGTGCAGCAGTCTGAAAGCTTACTATCTCCGGGTTAGTGGAATCCTTGAGCTCTTCTGTGTCCCACACTTCCTTTTCTAGATGTTCTTCAGTTATGGGATTTTAATCCACCCTACCAAAATATTTCTTTTCTTATTAAAAGAATGTCAAAGCATTTATCAACTGCTCTTCGTCTCCTCTCGAAGTTCGCAAATGTTATGCCATTTCTTTTCTTAACCCCCAAAGATGGTAAAAAAAAGTTGCTGCAATAACAAACAAGCATATAGCCTGAAATCATATCCTCCTGATGCTATATACTATAATACTAACGCTGCTGTGGTCACAGTTCTGAATCCTCAAATCTTTTGCAGCCAGTTCACATCTCCCTGCCAACTCAAGACTTAATCTTTCCATCACAGATAACATTCATTTGATGGCAAAGTCAAGCATTGCTCCCCCTCACCCTTACGATGATTCATCGGCCAGGCTGCTATTCATTTCCTTCTGAAGATCATGGCCACATTCTTCTCCGCTTCTGCCAATCAAAGAGACGTCGGCGGGGAAATGTCGTTCCACCAGTACCCTCCATCTAATCTTTACTCAGAATCCTCAACGGTGGGTCTTGTTCCTCTCCCTGCAACCACCATTGCGTCGGAAAATCAGACTGCGCAAGGCGATGGCAGGAACGAGCTCGCATTCATGAGCGCGGCAGAGGAGCCGACGACGAACAGCGCTGCAATCAGTCTGCAGAGGCAGCTGCTGATGCTGAATGGTCAGGCAGACGCCTCAGGAATGCAGCACCATGGGCTGCTGTCACTTAGCCTTGGCACGCAGGTACCGGTGTCTCTTTACCAGTACCGTCCGGGAAGCGCAGAATTCTCTTTGCTCGGCCCACACCAACCGATGGCGGCGACGAGAGGCGCGCAAACCGGCGTCGCAGTTCAGAGTTCACAGTATCTGAAGGCGGCCAGGGAGCTGCTGGATGAGTTGGTGAATGTTCAGGATGCTATAGTCAAGCGAAAGCGTAACAAGAACCAAAGACACAGTTCAGGTGAGTGCAAGGATGCTGATCAGGGCGAGGACAAGGCCTCGGACCGGCAGGAATCCGCCGTCGATTCGTCTCCGGCCGAGCTCTCTCCGTCGGAGAAGCAAGATCTTCAGAACAAAGTGACAGCACTGCTTGCCATGCTGGATCAGGTACATACTGAATAGTAGTTGTCTGAAAACACACGTATATTACACACTGTTACAAGAACAACAAGCCCGTAAACGAGGGAATTTTGTGAGATTCCTGTGGGAATTGCACTGTTTTCTGCTCCTCGCCAATCTCCTGCGTTCCAAACTGGTTTGATCATCCCTATGCCAAAATAAAACATGATCATTTAGACAAAGAATCAACATTGACCTGACAAAGTACTCAACTTTTGTGACAGGTCGACCAAAGGTACAGGTACTACCACCAGCAGATGCAAGCGCTCGCGTCGTCCCTGGACGCCGCCGCGGGGCGCAGTGCGGCCAGGCCGTACACGGCGCTCGCCCTGCAGACCATCTCCCGCCACTTCCGGTCTCTCAGGGACGCCATCGGCGCGCAGGTGCAGTCCACGCGCCGGAGCCTCGGAGAACCGGACGCGCCTGCCCACGGCGGCGGCATCCACCGCCTCCGGTACATCGACCAGAAGATCCGGCAGCAGCGCGCGGCGAAGCAGTTCGGCATGCTGCCGCACCAGCTGCAGCAGCAGCCCACGTGGCGGCCGCAGCGCGGCCTCCCGGAGTCCGCCGTCTCCGTCCTCCGCGCCTGGCTCTTCGAGCACTTCCTCCACCCGTAAGATAAGAAGCTTCTCCTCCATTGCCTCCTCGCTAAGTCGCTAGTAGTGATCACTGATCGCCATTGCTGTTGCAATCTTGATTCTTGCGATGATTCAGGTATCCGAAAGATTCCGAGAAACTGATGCTTGCTAGGCAGGCGGGCTTGACGAGGGGTCAGGTGAGATCAGATCACCGTGGCAAGATTTGCATCATATATTCATATGATCGACATGTATATGTCAGTGAGATCGATGAATCTTGAATTCTTTGTGAAGAAGACGTGATTGCTTGATTCTGTGCAGGTTTCGAACTGGTTCATCAACGCCCGTGTCCGTCTGTGGAAGCCGATGATCGAGGAGATGTACAAAGAAGAGTTCGGCGCGGAGATGGAGTCGAACTCGTCGTCGGAGAACGGCGCCGGGAAGGGGAAGGACGAGCCGGCCAGGTCGCCGGAGGACTTGCAGAGCCCGTCAAGCGCTTCTGCTATGCGTGGCGTGAGCCAGCTCAGCCCGTTCAAGACGGAGGCGATGGCCGGCGCGGACGCCGCCGTCGCCAGCCTGTCCGGCGGCCTCGACGACGGCGCCGTGAACAACGCGTACTCGACGGCAGGCCTCAGCCTGCACCAGCGCCACCACGGGCCGAGCGCCAGCGACGGCGTCGGTGGCATCCTTCTGCAGGACACGCTCGCGCACCACGGCGTCGTCGGCGGAGGCGCGAGGTTCTTGGACTTCGGTAGTAGCTTGGCCGGTCTCCGCGGCTACGATGGAGGCAGCGTGTCCCTGACGCTGGGCCTGCACCGCCACGACGGCGCGGGCGGCGTCACTGTCGTCACGGCCGAGCAGCAAGGGCTGACTCCGGCGGTGCGGGGCGACGGCATCTACGCCGGCGCGTTCGAGTACGTGGACGGCCCCGACGATCGGCAGCAGTTCGGCTCGTCGTCGCAGCTGCTGCATGACTTCGTCACGTGACCTGTACCCGCGGCACGGATGATATATCGACCGACGCCGCCGGCCGGCGCCGCCGTGGCAATAGTTACTACACAAGAATTGTAACTTGTATACATGATGGGGTGTAAAGGTATTAATTAGGTGATACTCAATTTTAGCTGAACAAGTGGAGAAGAGGATTTGTACAGAATGTTCTGCATATACCAGCAGATTTGTGTACTGATTGAGATTCTTCTTTTCTACTGGATTGTTCCTAAGAAAGGTGTAGGACCAGTATGGCAGCAGGGGGAATGGTGCCTTCAAATTTTTCCCTAAGTATTCACTAACTGTTCACTCTAACAGCTATGAGAAGCTACGAAGACCATGATGCCAAAAATCCAAAGGAAATCGTGCTGTCATAGTGCTTTCAGGAAATGAACAGTAAAAACAGAACAGTTTCAGCACTATTTCATATCCAAAAATCGATGAAACTTTTGATCCATAAATCCAAATGATTTGAAACTTAACCCAAGGCTAGATCATGATCTTAGGAACCTATCCCAACAGAAAAATTTGAAAGAACTTAAGAGAATTTGGATCTTTTGGTTCGTGAAGCTCTGCTGTACCAAAATCGGATCAAAACCAAAAATTGAGCTAACTGTCAAACCAAAACTCCAAATGACTTGAAATTTGGTATGCACCCTCTCTAGGATGTTAGGAACCTATTCCACTCAACGATCGAGAAAATCATTGCCAAAATTATGATATTTTCCTATTTGAGAGAAAGTTGCAAAAAAAAAAAAAAAAACAGAGCAAAAACCGAAGATAGTGAATATGACTTACTCGTGGATGGATAATGGCCAAGATGGCTCTAAATATGTTCTCACATATCATAGCAAGCAAAAACACTAAAGAAATCGAGCCACAAACAGCGGAATTAAGAAATCACTCGGAGAGGCCAAAGAGAGCAAAAACCGGGTTTCTTCATGAATCTTGCCATGAAAATGCTTAGATGGGTGGAGATTGATTTCTAGAGGTTATCTCCATCTCTTACACGTCCTTGGTACAACAAGATCAAGAAGGGAAGAGAGATGAGGAAAAACCAACCAAATCAAGAGCAAATCAATCAACACAAAAGAGATTTATGGAGATGAACAAAGATTAATGTATTGCTACTTAAGGATGAGGGTTTTTACAGCCACTCCACTTGAAGGACAAGAGAGCACACCATAGCTCTTAACTTCTCTCAAACCCTAACCCTAGAACTCATGGACCCTAGGTCTCAAGAGAGGATGGTTGGATGGATGACCACAAGTCTCCATCCAAAACCCTTAAATAGATGGGCTAACCAGCCACATCTAACCTTTAGTGGATACTATCCACTTAGCACAATGGGAGAAACCCGATAACCCCCCACACACGGGTTTTAACTCAACATCTACTCTTATGCATGCTTTTCAAAGCGTATAAGCCCGAATCCGCTAAGTCCTTAGCCTTGATCCAACTTGATCATACAAGCTTCTCCATGACCTAAACCACCTTTCCAAACGCAGCACAGGTGCCACAGTTTTCTTTCGAAGCAATTCCGGTATTTTGGTCAAACTACCAAAATACCCTTTCTTGACCCGGTCTTCTCCATCCATTGCAAGCAATCGCCATGCTTGCCACGTGTAGATGCACCACTGGTTTGCCGCGCGTCGGCAAGTCTCTCCCATTTCGGTTCCACCGGACCACGCCTCACTTGGACCGACCAAGCCACATGGTGCAATCTCGTCGTTCGAACTTCCCTTCAACATTTCCCATCTTTCTCATGCCATGCTTGAGATCACCACCTCACCCAGCATTCTTGATCGTTCTGGGCCTCAGCTCCTCAATGAGCTTAGCCTCGATCCTTGCCATTGACCATGGTTGACTACAGGCGACCCTGCACATCCAAATACAAAGAAATCGTTTCCGGGCACAAGTTCTTCACAACTTAACCCATGTTAGTAGTAACATGTCTCATACAACCTGTAACCTCTGATAAATTTGCAAATCAATTTTCTGACCTTTTCAAATTGCAATGGTTCATCACAACATAATCCAGAACCCTCTCACATGGTCCTTCAATCTCCCCCTTGATGAACCCATTGTCAATTTCTTAAAAATGCAATTTGGAGGTGGTTTTAGACAACAGGGAGGAAAAATGCAAATAGAGCTCCAAATGGTCAAGAAAGGAATGCAAATAGGTGAAAGTGACCAATTGAGGTAGAGGGGAAATAAAGCTATTGAAAATGGCAAGAATTTCACAAAAAACTTTACGGTCACCAAAAGAGTTTGGAAAACTCACTCTAAGTCCATATGAAAGAACAATTGTTCTATTTGACCTTGGTCATAGTGAGAAGAAATCAAAAGATTAATAGAATCATAGCAAAACATTAAAACTCCTATTTTAGTAAGACTTTGCACAAAAACTCCAAATCACGCTCTAAAACAGCATTTTTACTAATCTCTCTCCCCCTTTGACAATGGAGTCATCAAGATGCATGGAAGAAGATAGAGCATGAATGAAATGGAGTGGCTGTAATTTATTCATTTTTAGCATAAGGAGCTATGAAAATTATCCAAGGTGACTTTACAAGCATTACACCAAGCCATATTATGTGAAGTAACTATTTTATATCATGGCAAATCATATATAGCAAAACTACAGCCAAATGAGCAATAATATGAGATTAAATGAATGTTTAGCATGTCAAGGTGCTCAAAATCATAGTTTAGCTGAAGGTATCCAAAAATGAGCCAGCTATGTCAATAAACTAAATGAACCAAGAAGCTACAATTGAGTCAATGTAGAGCGCTACAAGTTCAATGTTGAATCATTTTTTTCAAGCACTTGTAATTAAACATATTTAGCACACTTATCACTTGCTGAAATGTATTTTTGGTTTTATCTTAACGAAGCAAGTCTTGGACTAGGAGCCATTCACAACTGCCTCTTAAGTTTCAACCATTTGTCACAAATTTTTGTTTTCTTAGCCATGTGCTAAATCTCAAGTCATGCCACGACCATCCCAAGCAAAAAGCTTAAGAGAGTGATCTAGGTCATCTAAGACTCCCCCTAAATTCATGCCTAGTGCAATGACAAGCTATCTCATAAGAAAGAATTTGTGAGATTAGTTTTTTCACACATAAGAGATTATTTTTCATTTTCTTGACTTAGTTCAAGAACAAAAAGCTAACACTAACTCATGCTTCAATAAGAAACTAGCATAGCTCAATCTAAAGCTCAATTTAGGTTCAAGACTCAACTTAGCCTATTTGGCATGGCATGAATCATAAGAGGATCACTGGGGCAAAACTAGTCAGAAGATCGAACAAGTCATGATTTAATTCAAGTTTCTCACAGTTAATAGAGCTAGCATGGCAAAAGCGAAGCTACACATAAAAGGACATGATAAATCTAGCAAACTAGTACAAGACATGGCAAGGTGTAAAGCAAAATATCATGTCACACAAGGATAGAAGTCAAAGCTCCATGTACTTATATTACAATGCAAGTTGCTGATTTTAAAATGCAATATGGTACAATGGATGCAAAAGATCAAACTCCTCCTCAAAATAGGCCAAGAGGACTAATAATCCCCAACTCTCCCCGCAAAGAAGCAAAACGAGAAGAATCAAGAGTCTTAGTGAAAATATCCACAACCTACTGCTCAGACTCTACAAAGTGAAACACAATATCACCCTTCTCTACATGGTCTCTAAGAAAATGATATCTAATATCAACGTGCTTGGTTCTAGAGTGTTGCACTGGGTTTTTGGCAATGTTTATGGCACTAGTGTTGTCACATAAAAGAGAACACTATCTAAGGACAACCCATAGTCCCGCAGAGTAGACAAGATTTAGAGAACCTGAGAGTAACTACTGGCTACAGCTACATACTCTGCCTCAGCAGTGGACTATGCAACAGAGGACTTCTTCCTAGAAGAGATAAGAGATGTGCCTAAGAAGTGGCAGGTGACAGAAGTACTTTTCATATCCACTCTACACCCCACAAAATCAGCATCAGAAAAAGCCTGAATGGAGGGAGCCGAATCAGAAGAATACGAGAGTCCAAAGTCAAGAGTGTTCTGAAGGTACCTGAAGATGCGACGTACTGGTTGACGATGTGAGGCACGAGGGGAAGCCTGAAATCAAGCGCACAGACACATAGCAAACTGTATGTCTGGTCTTGATGCTGTGAGGTAGAGGAGGGAGCCGATTATACTGCGGTACTCCTTCTGGTCCATGGGCTCTCCATCCTCATCAGGATCTAGCACGGTGGAAGTGGCAATGGGAGTAGACATTGGCTTGCTGTTTCCCATGTCGAAGTGCCGAAGAAGGTTCTTTGTGTACTTGCTTTGATGAATGAAGGTATCTTCTTTTAGTTGCTTGACTTGAAGACCAAGGAAGCAGGTCAGTTCACCCATCATACTTATTTCGAATTCCCTGCTCATAGAATATGAAAATCTGGATACCAAAGTATGAGAAAAACCACCGAATATGATGTCATCCACATAAATCTGAACCAGTAAAAAGTCACTGCCCTGCCTGAGAGTGAACAAGGTTTTATCTACTATTCCCATTTTGAACTCATTTTTAAGCAAGAAGCTCTTAAGCCTATCATACAAGGCTTTTGAGAGCTTAAACACATGGTTTAGGAACTTGTGATTTTTAAAACCTGGGGGTTGCTTGACATAGACCTCTTCTTCTATGAAACTATTAAGGAAAGCACTCTTGACATCTATTTGAAAAAGCTTAAATCTCTTAGATGCCGTGAAAGCTAGAAATATACGAATGGCTTCTAATCTAGCTACAGGAGTAAAGGTCTCTTCAAAGTCTAAGCCCTCTACATGGGAATAACCTTGAGCTACAAGTCTAGCCTTGTTGTGAAATACTAACACATCCTCACTTTGTTTATTCTTGAAAATCCATTTTATTTCAATTACATTGTGATTAGGTGGAGATTCAACTAAGGTCCAGACTTGGTTTCTTTTAAATTTTTCAAGCTCTTCATGAATGGCATTGACCCAAAGGGAATCACATAAAGCATGAGTGACATCTCAGGGTTCAAACGACGCAACAAAAGCAGAATGCGCATGAGAATCTTGAGAGATAAACCTGGGGCGAGTAACTCGCTCATGGAGATCCCCAATCGTCTGCTTAGGAGGGTGTCATCGCTGAATATGAAGAGGAGGTCCTGGTGCAGATGTGACCTCTACCTCATGGGTAGTGGAGGTAGGAGCAGAGCCACTCGAAGCGCCGGTGAAAGTGGGAAGAGGCTGCTCTGCTGAAGCTGGAGAAGTAGAAACAGGCTCTCCAACCATCTCAGGAGTGACTAGAGGATGGATTGGATCCTCATCCTCTATGTCAGAGTCGTCGTCGATGAAGATACCCTCTCAATCACCAAGAACCTATGTACCTACACCGTCGGGTCTAGTACCAGAACTAGCCTCATCAAAAGCGACTTCACAAATCTCAACAATTTTGTTAGTATCCAAATTAAATACACGATAGCCACAAGAATGAGCAGGATATCCAAGGAAAATACCATCATAACATCTAGATTCAAATTTATCTAAGTTGCCATGTTTAAAATTGAAACACTTGCAACCAAATATCTTGACATGAGATACTCTAGGCCTATGACCAAATCTAAGCTCAAAGGAAGTCTTGCCTATGTTGATCTCAAGAAAACCCCATTGAACACATAGCAAGCAGTAGAGATCGCCTCAGCCCAAAACCTCCTAGGTGTGCTATGTTCATCTAGCATGGTCCTAGCAATCTCTACAAGGGTTCTGTTATTCCTTTCAATAACCCCATTCTGCTGGGGAATTCTAGGTGAAGAGAACTGGTGCGCAAGTCCTCTCTCAGTTCAGAAAGTGGCAAAAGATGAGTTCTTGAATTCTGTGCCATTGTCACTCCTAATGGTTCTCAAGGCTCCTGGGAGGTCAACTGCTAGTCTAAGGACCAACTCTCTAAAGTAGCCAAATGTCTCATCCTTAGAAACCAGAAAATATATCCAAGAATATCTAGAGAAGTCATCCATAATGACAAGCACATACCACTTCCCTCCTGCAGATTGGACTATAGAAGGGCCAACTGTGTCTAAGTGTAAGAGTTGTCCAGGCCCATCAGTCGTCACTAAAGTAAGAGGTGGATAAGAAGCAGAGACCATCTTACCATATCAGCAGGGTGTGCACACTAGGTCTCTAACATTCTTAAGCCTAAGCAAACCTCTAATCAGGTTCCTACTACTGACTCTAGTCAAATGGCGAAGCCTATGTGTCCAAGTCTACGATGCCACAATACTAAGTCATAAGAGTCAGAAGCCACAAGACACCTAGGGCTGGAGGTACAAGAGATACTGAAATCAGCACTAAAAATCCTCTCAAACCTATAGATCCCAAAGACATACTCACCCGAGGAGTCTAGAACTCTACACTCACCACTCTTGAACCTCACTTCTAGACTCTCATCAAGAAGCTGGGAGACAAATAGCAAATTATACCCCAACTTACTTACCAAATCGATGTTCTTAAGCATGAAGTTGTTGTTGACGCGCACTATGCCCTTAGCTGTCACGGTCCCAGTAAAAGCATCCCCAAACGTGATCAACTCGTTGCCGGATGCATGTGTGAGGGAGGAGAACCATCTAGAATCTCCGTTCATGTGTCGAGAACACCCAAAGTCAACAAGCCATATGTCCTCCTTCCTCGCATGTCGGGCCTATAGGGCGTAAGCAGGAAACATCTGTGCCTCAGTACTGGGGTTAGTGATAAAAGACTTGAGAATCCAGTACTGAGCCACATGATGCCTAGGAACAGAAGTAGAAGCAACAATAAAATGGTTAGAAGAATAATCACAAGAATGCACATGTGAAACACCTAGACCTCTTCAAATCGACCTACCAAAAGGTCGACACTCCCCCTGTCTAGATGCTACCCATGGTCTATTCTCACGATACCCTAACCAAAAATGCTGCCTAGAGCCACCAAAGGAATCAAAGAAGTCATCTACAAACCTAGACCTATGTCTAGTAGGAAAGACAGGCTGCTTAGCTCTAGAGACAGTCGTAGGTGAAGGAACTCCTCTAATGGACCTCAAGGCAAGCACTCTGTCCTTCCTCTCACCCTTGGCTCTATGGAAGCAGAACTCAACTATGTAGCCATCCTTCTTACAGAAGATGTAATGATACTTGATCTTTTGAGAGGTCTGACCTGCTGAAATATAAGCATCTGACTTGCTAGAAGGGGTTTGGGCAAAACCTGCAGATCTAAAGACTGACTTAGATGGCTCAGGGGGTTCTACCTCAAACTTGTCACTCTCAACAACTCTCACAACCTTAGGTAGGTGGTTCTTGGAATACTCTAGGGAATTAAATCCTAGGCCACTCTTCTTCACACTCACCTTAGATTGGTCGAGGATCATGTTGAGGTTCTTCTTCCCATTAGAAAATCTCTCAAGAGTCTTTTTGAGATAGTCATTTTCTTTGGCTAGATCCTCACATGTGGCACACTTATTTGACTTGGTTGCCCTAGTATATCTTTCTTTATGGATAGCTACCTCAAGCTTTAAGGTCTCACAAGACACACAAGAGGAATTTATTATCCTACTCAACTACTCTTTGAACTTGACTCTAAACGCCTCTTATATCTCATCTAAATCAGCCCCAATTTCAGCACAAAAAGCATAAGAATTAGAATCAATTACTTTCTTGATGCAGACATGGACATGAATTTTTCAATTTTAGATTTCTCCTCTAGAGTCTTGTTAAGAGCACCATTTTCAATTATGAGTTTATAACTGTTTTCACACGAAGCAGTCTTGGAATAAAGAACTATTTCAGTCATTTTCTTCATTTTAATCTTACTATCCTCACAATGAGAGCAAGTGTGACCAGAATTAAATTTCAGCAATTCTTTAGTAGCACTATCCAATTTCAATTCGAGCAAAACACAACTTGAGCAAGGTGATGGAATAGTATATATAAAAGTTGCATCTAAAGCAATAGCATCTAAGAAAACATGATTATGACGAGATTTGAGAGATTCTAATTCATCTAGGGCATATTTAAGTTGATTTACAATAGAGGAATGAGCAGATTTCAGATTTGCCAATTCATCATGTAAACAAGAGCAAGAATCACAATCATCAGCATGATTACTAGATTTGAGCCTAACCACTTCTAGGTTCAAGTTGTCAATCATGATATCCTGTCTCCTAATCATTTTAGCTTGCTTTTTCAGATTTCGTTCAGCAGCAACCAAAGCACGTTTTATCTCCTTGGGTGAGGGGCGTACCTCATTGGGATCACTGTAGGGCTCATCGTCGTCAGAGGATTCGACGTCGTGGCTGTCCTTGGCCATGAAACACATGTCGGTGAAGTCCTGGGCCTTCTTCTTGCTGTAGCAATCATCCTCGTCGTCCTCTGTTCCTGAGTCCACATCGCTCATATCGATGTTCTCAACAGCGGCAAGGGCCCGGTTGACGAACTTACGGTAGTTGGGCTTCTTGGCCTTTGCGTCTCGAGCTTGAGGACACCTTCGGAAGCCCTTCTCCTCCTTTCCCTTCAGCTTGGGGCACTTAGCCCGAATGTGGTTTGGCTCACCACACTCTTATCACTTGGCCATGAAGCAAGTAACAGGACCACCTCTTATCTTGTTCCTCACTTTGTTGTAGGCTCTTGTGAATTTTGTGGATAGGAGGGCTAAGTCATCCTCAAGTAGCCTCTCTAGCTGCTCATCGCTCAAGGAGTGCAAGGCGGACAAAGAAAATCCAGATGAGCCAAAGTCCAAAGAATCAAAAGAGCCATCGACTCTATCTTGGGAAAATGCGAGATAAAGTCAATCTCATGCGTTTTCAACCTCGAGTAGAGCTTACTCATGGTAAGCTCACTCATAACAGTGTTGTCATTGATGGAAGTGATCTTCATCCCCCAAACTCTCACATCAAGTGCACCCAAGAGCTGACGTGCATTCTTAGGCTCAGTAAACACAAGGTCCACAGCACGTAAGTCATGAATGATCTTGGAAAACCTTCCCCACAACTCATCCAAAGATTCACCGGGCCTTTGCTCGATCTTTGAGTACTCTTTCTTAAGTTGGTTTTGTCTCACTTCCTTGATCGCGGTAGAGCTCTCATGGTAGTCAGCGAGGGTCTTCCAAATATCGTGAGCAGACATCAAGTGGGCGACACGCTCAAACTCAGATCGACTAAGCCCTTGAATCAAGAAATTTCGAGGCTTGCTATTTTCCTCCACATCGGGTGAGATCACATCGTCATTGGCTGGAAATACATAAGGATTCTTGACCTTAAGCCAAATTGAGTGCCCCTGAGCCTCGATGTAGGCATGCATATGAGCCTTTCAATAAGAAAAATTGACTCCATCGAACACAGGTGGCTTGGTAGAATACTTGTCTAATTCCAGAGCTCATAAGACTGGTTAAGATCTATAAAAAGAGCTAGCTGGGCTCTCATACCACTTGTAGGACCGGTATGGCAACAGAGGGGGGGGGGGGTAAATGGTGCCTTCAAATTTTCCTCTAAGTATTCACCAACTCTTCACTCCAATAGCTATGAGAAGCTACGAAGATCATGATGCCAAAACTCCAATGGAAATCGTGCTGCTACAGTGTTTTCAGGAAATGAACAGTAAAAACATAACAGTTTCAGCACTATTTCATATCCAAAAATCAATGAAACTTTTGATCCACAAGTCCAAATGATTTGAAACTTAACCCAAGGCTAGATCATGATCTTAAGAACCTATCCCAATAGAAAAATCTGAAAGAACTTGAGAGAATTTGGATCTTTTGATTCGTGAAGCTCTGTTGCACCAAAATCGGGTCAAAACCAAAAATTGAGCTAACTCTCAAACCAAAACTCTAAATGACTTGAAATTTGGTATGCACCCTCTATAGGATGTCAGGAACCTATTCTACTCAACGATCAAGAAAATCGTTGCCAAAGTTATGATATTTTCCTGTTTGAGAGAAAGTTGCACAAAAACGGGGCAAAAACCGAAGATGGTGAATATGATTTGCTCGTGGATGGATGATGGCCAAGATGGCTCTAGATATGTTTCCACATATCACAGCAAGCAAGAACACCAAAGAAATCGAGGCAAAAATAGCTGAATCAAGAAATCACTCGGAGAGGCCAAAGAGAGCAAAAACCGGATTTCTTCATGAATCTTGCCATGAAAGTGCCTAGATGGGTGGAGATTGATTTCCAGAGGTTATATCCATCTCTTACATGTCCTTGGCACAACAAGATCAATAAAGGAAGAGAGATGGGGAAAAACTAACCAAATCAAGAGAAAATCAATCAACACAAAATAGATTTATGGAGATGAACAAAGATTGATGTATTGTTACTTGAGAATGAGGGTTTTACAGCCACTTCTCTTGGAGGACAAGAGAGCACACCATAGCTCTTAACTTCTCTCAAACCCTAACCCTAGAACTCATGGACCCTAGGTCTCAAGAGAGGATGGTTGAATGGATGACCCCAAGTCTCCATCCCAACCCCTTAAATAGATGGGCTAACCAGCCACATCCAACCCTTAGTGGATACTATCCACTTAGCACAATGGGGGAAACCCGATAACCCCACACACACGGGTTTTAACTCAGCATCTACTCTTATGCACGTTTTTCAAAGCGCATAAGCCCGAATCCGCCTTGATCCAACTTGATCATACCAGCTTCTCTATGACCTAAACCGCCTTTCCAAACGCCGCTCAGGTGTCGCGGTTTTCTTTCGAAGCAGTTTCTGGTATTTTTGTCAAACTACCAATATACCCTTCCTTGACCCGGTCTTCTCCATCCATTGCAAGCAATCGCCATGCTTGCCATGTGTAGATGCACCACTGGCTTGCCGCGCGTCGGCAAGTCTCTCCCGTTCCGGTTCCACCGGACCATGCCTCACTTGGACCGACCAAGCCACATGGTGCAATCCCGCCGTTCTTCCCTTCAATATTTCTCGCACATCCTTGATCGTTCTGGGCCTCAGCTTCTCCATGAGCTTAGCCTCGATCCTTGTCGTTGACTGTGATTGACTCCAAGCAACCCTGCACATCCAAAGACAAAGAAATCATTTCTGGGCACAAGTTCTTCATAACTTGACCCATGTTAGTAGTAACATGTCTCATACAACCTATAGCCTCTGATAAATTTGCAAATCAATTTTCCAACCTTTCCAAATTGCAATGGTTCATCACAACATAATCGAGGACCCTCTCAAATGGTCCTTCAAAAGGAATCAAAGACTACATGCACTTCACAAAAGGACATCAGTTCATAATCAAACTACCCTTGTCATGCGGCAAAATTCAGTTAAATTCCTTGACACCGATCAAAAGCGTCGAAGAAAACATGAACAATACAAAAAATAACATTTTGATCTGTCCATGTACAATTTCTCTGTAATCCTCACGGAGTGCAATGCTTATGTAGCGGAAGAGAATGTAGACTTCTTTTGAGTTTCATGGGCTAAGTAAGGTCTTATATATGGGCCTAATATTAACCCTGACGCCATTCTTAAGATAATAAGCACAATTTTTTTTTTATCAAAGGGGTGTTTATCTCCCCCGATTTCAATTAGTGAAATCAGCTATAGTAGGTGTCCCAGGCGACTCGAGCGCGACTGGGCTGGGGGGCACGCTGGCCTCCCACGCCAACTAAGCAATGCTCAGTTCCTAAGATAATAAGCGCATTCTCCTGTTCATTCTTTGCTCACTCAACCATGCCTTCAATTTTGTTCTGTTACTGTATGTGCTCAAGCTATACCTCTACTATGTATCATATAGTAGAAAACCGGGTGGAAAATCAACAAATGGTAGTTTTTTTTTACTTTGCATTGCAAAATCTGGTGTAGAAATAAAATTTTATAATTTTGTATCGGGTAGTTCTAGGAAATACTGTCACTCTTAGGGATGTGATCAAGAGAACATGCATGTTTTTTTTTTTTTAAAAATACATTTCAAGTCAAAGAGGAGAACATGCATGTTTTTTTTTAAAAAAATACATTTCAAGTAAAATTCTCATTACTTTAAAATTTTGATGTCATTGTCTCTCTAAAAAGCATTGCATTGGAAGAACTGTGGTTTCAGATATGATCTAATTAGTAAGAACTTGTTCTTTTGCTAGTTTGAAAAAATATTATAAAATAATGTTGGATCGTGTTAGCGACTAGAAGGGATGAATAGGAGCCCACTTTTTCCTTCCGAAATTCTACTTTTTTCAGTCCAATAGCTACGTGAAGCTACAAAGATCAAGGTCTACAACTTCACAGCAGAAGAATTGAGCTGAAACCAAGAAGCTCAACCATCAATCCCCTCGGCCAATCTGATTGCCGTGTAGTGGGTGGTCTGACCACTTGAGCGGTCTGATCTCTCTCAGGAGCGGTCAGACATCTCCTCAAACTGACAGAAAAAACAGCACGATTTTGTATTCACAAAATGACCTAATTTTTTATGTACGAATCCAAATCAATTGAAATTTGGACACACTCAACAAAAAGTGAGTAACAGCTTACACTTGAAGATCTAGGCAATCATGGCCAAGATTCTAAGAAGTTCTTATTTAAGTGCAAGAGGGTTCAAAATCGGGTGAAAACCTAAACTAGGTCCAAAGACTTGCTCGTGGATTAAAGATGGTCAAGATGACCTTAGATTAACTTCCATAAGTCCTAGCAAACTAGATCATAGCAAAAAAAACCAAAGCAGAACCTCTAGAACACAAAAACCCAAAATCTCAAGAAAGAGAGTAAGAATAAGAGACGAATCATCTTTGCACGAATTTATTTGGATTGATATTGAGAAATTGAGGGTTACAACCACTCCAACATAGAGCACACAAGCTCACTCATGAGCACTCAATCCCATAAATTTTCTCTCTATACATCTCTCAAACCCTGCCCTCCTCTCCTCTCTGCACTTTCCCCCAAATCTCCAAATTAGGGTTCCTAGACTTCATTGAGTGCAAATCCTACACCAACCTTTATATAGTGAAGGCTAGGACTAGAGAGAAACCCTAACGGGCACACGTTAAGTCCACACACAAATGGGTCTCTCTCACACAAACACGCTTCTCAAAACATATGATGATCTGACGCTCCTGAACTCATCTCTTCGTGATCTTGTCCTCCTCATAATCTAAATCGGTTCTCCTTTGCGTCGTCATGCGCCACAGTTTCTCCAAGGTCACCTGCCTGGTATTTTGGTGAAGATACCAAAATACCCCTTCTCAATTCTTCCATCCTTGACGGAGTCCAATCTTGTAAAGTAATCTCATGCTTCGCCACGTGTGGGTTCACCAAAGACTTTCATCGTACCAGCAAGTCTCTCCTATCTAGCTCCCATCGGACCACCTCAATACTTGCACCAGCTCAAGCCACTTGATGCATCTCGTTAAACTAAGGGTGTGTTTGGTTGCCTGGATAGGGTTGGCTCGCATGACTAGATGCAAGTTTTTTGGTGTTTCGTTACCTGATTGGGTGGGTGAGCCTGGCTGAGTGGATGCAAGATTCTCTCTCGGGCCAGGCCCGAGAGAAACACTCGATTCGAGCTTCCCTCCTCAGCCAGGCTGAGCGCATGCAGACTGGCTAGCGCTCGTGAGTCCGTTCACCTTCTCTCGCGCCAGATACAGGCAACCAAACAACATCTTAGCATAGCCTGGCCCAACAGAAACAGGCAACCAAACAACTCATTATTGCATCCACTCAGCCTGGTTAGGTTCAGCCTGGATGACACATACGGGCCAGGCTAGGGACATACAGACAACCAAACACACCCTAAATTTTCCGTTCTTGTCCATCTTGCATCTTACTTGAGACCAACCACTTCACCCGACATCCTTGATCGTTTTGGCCCTTGATTTCACCAAACTAAGTCCCGATCATCCTCATCGTTGACCGCCATTGACGCCAAGCTTCCTTGCACAATAATTGACCAAGAAATCGATTCTAGACACAAGTTCTTTATAACTTGACTCACATTAGGCAAAACATGCATTATGCAACACATATGCAAAATTTTCATGACCCTATGTCAATTCCTAAAAGGATTAAGTACATTGTTCGTCCCTTAACTCTTGCTCTAATTTAAAGTTCATTCCTGAATTGTAATACCGGATAAAACGTGTCCTCCAAGTATCAATACCGTACAAAAACCATCATTTATCCCTGTTTGAGAGTGGTTTCGTGCCACGTGTATTGATACTTGGAGAACACGTGGCACAAACCACTCTCAAACAGGGATAAATGGCGGTTTTTGCACGGTATTGATACTTGGAGGACACGTTTTATCCGGTATTATAATTCAGGGACAAACTTTAAATTAGGGTAAAAGTTGAGGGATGAATAATGTACTTAATCCTTCCTAAAATTCAGCACAACTCATTGTATACTGTACCACCATAGTCGGTCTAATTCTTTGTCACCATGCTTGATCGGATCGCCAACCTGGCGGTCGGCCGTACCCTTGGCGGTCTAGCCGCCAACCATTGACCAGTATGACCGTGCCCACCGGTAATAAGGCGTGGTATGACCGTCATGATGTGGCCTGTCTGACCTCCTCCCAACACCAGAAAACACATCTCTATGGATTTTTCAGCTAAACTCTATCTAGTTTCGCGTCCATCACCGGAACACACCTCTCTCTGCCAAGGCCAGTCAGACCGTCTATCCTCTGAATGCAAAACAACTTTTGCAAAATTGAGAGCTAACTCCTCAAACTCTTCAACAACGATGTCAATTGTTCATCACACGATCTAAGACCAAACCACATAGTCTCTACAAAACTCACCATGATGAGCGAAAAGACCTTGCTCAAACTTAAAGTCTCAAAGATAAGACTCCAAAGTCCAAATAAGGTTATCAAATGACCCAATGATGCTTCACCAAAAGATCCCACATGCATGGTGATGAGAAGAACACACACATAACAACATAACATCATAAAAGTGCTTCTCTATATATCCAAACCATACCTAATTAAACTAAGCAAGGATAATAAGCTATCATAACATCTATCATCCATCCCCAAAGGTACAAGTCAAAAAGGCTTAGCAGGAAAATGTGCCTTAGAATCATTCCCGGTTCTCCACAGTCATGGAACCACATCATCAAGCATACTGGTCTTTCGGGTCACTTTCTTGATCAACCATGACTAGTACCATCCACAACATATAATCTTCATGTAAGCTCGTCACTTTGCGTCCCTGATGTAATGATACTTATCCTATTTTGAGTTTCGACTCAATGCTCAGGTATAATCATGGGATCAGGAAATGGCAAGACTAATGCCATTAGGCATCAAAGCTGGCATCCAATAGGTTCAGGTCAGGTCAGGCCAGGTCACTCAAATTCTTCAAGAACTTTCAGAATTCGGAGCAAGTTAAATGATGAGCCAAAGAAAAAGCCTGTTGTTACTTATTAGTACTACTATTGCGTTTTCACTTTGACAGAGTCACAAACGGTCAAAATCAATTTGTTTTTGTATTATAATCTCCCAGTCTTAACTAGTAGCATTACAGAAACTGCTGTGATGCTATGACACTATGGAGATGCTTTGCGTCAGCGTTTACAGTTGATGAGTGCCACCTAACTGCATGCATGTGTCGGCAGCAGCAACAGCTCAACTGGAGAGACACGCCGTACTTTTGCACCGCACGTGTAGACGACGACAGGAGAAGCAATCTTGGAAGTCATCTTTCCATGATCGGAAAGATTCGTGATGAGGACGACACGAGAACCGACGCAAAGCTACCCAGTAGCCCTCGTGATCATCATCATTACGATGGCCCCATGCATCGGAAATTAATTAACCAACCTAACTAGATACAATGCTACTCGTTAAATTACGCATCGTTACTGTAAATTCCTAAACTAACGCGAGGGTGAAAGAAGAAGCAAGTCTGAACCTCTTGCTCAAGCATTCTTTTTTGCAGTTAAATAAGAATAACACACGTAGCCATATGTATTGAATCAATTGTAGTAAATAAGTAACTGTGGGAGAGCTTGTGTTTAAGGCGTTCCTTACGTTAATTTGGCACGCTTAAAACATGAACAATGATCTAAACCTCCAATGCTACACGAGAAGGATACTGATCAGTGAAGCAGGCTTCGTTGTGGAACAATTAGCACCACAATGTCTCCTCGACTTACATTTGCAAAGCTACATCCACGAAAGAAGCAAGAAAAACACTTACGGCAATCGAGAAGAGAACTGTCGTCGGTGCAAACACCATGAGTTCAGATCATCAGCTCACCGGCCGTCTTCCTCGACGACGAACAGACCAGGTCGTTGGGGAATGAAGCCTGGTCGAGACCGTCCATCTGCGCCGCGGCGCATCCGCCACTGTCCGGTCTCGAGCCAGACAACATTCCCCTCAACAAGATGATGATGATGAGAAGAAGAGGAAGAACAAGAACAAGAAGCAACAGCAGAAGAAGAAAGGCTTCTCCTATATACTAGTTGTCTGCAGCTAGCAAGTGATGCTGCTTTCTGCAGCCTTATGGCAGAGACAATTGCGTCAAGTCCACAAGCAAGCTATCGATCTCCTTTCTTCCTTGCTGCTTTCACACTACACCTTGCATGCACGAATTAACAAAATCGATCTTTCACATATATATATATATATATATATATATATATATATATATATATATATATATATATATATATATATATATATACCTCTTAAATCGTATGATGATACCTCTTTATCTACTTGAGTATACTCAATAATGATTATAAGATACTCAAGCGGTTCTCACTTCCATCCCTATCTACCACATGACCTGGCCGACCTCCGGCATGGACGAGGAAGCAGATCGATAAGAGTCGTAGGGCTTGGTTACGGAGCGGAGCGAGCTGCATACGGGAGGGAAAGTGCTGGATTAATTGGAATATGATATGTCGTCCAAAAAAATTGGGAGGACTCAGAGTACTTCATTTGGCTTCTTTAGCCGGGCCTTACGCCTCGAGATGGCTTTGGTATCAATGGAAAGCACTGAAAGCAATGGAGCGGGACTCACTTGCCAGCGGACACTAAAGATTATGAGCTTTTGGGCTTCAACAAAGATTCTGTTGGGAAAGCGGGGATAAGGCAAGTTTACGGAATGATGTTTGGTTCGGATGTTCATCATTGAGGATTTGGCCCCTAACCTTTATCGATTTCGGCGAAAAAGAAGCGAGTGAAGGAGGCTCTGCATGGAAATAATCGGATAGCGGACCTAAAGCGGAAAATCGCGTGCATCATATTCTTGAGTTTGTGCAGATTTTTGGAAAGATCGCTCGGTATCATTGGTGTCGAAACCCCGGATGACATAACTTGAAGTGGACCCCACCGAAATTACTCGGCCAAGTCGGCATATAACATTCGATTTGAGGATCCATCGCGAGCCCTTATGTCGACCTCATCCGAAACCTTGGGCCCGCAAAAACTAAATTTTCACTTGGCTCGCTATCCGAGAGCGGATACCGACGGCGAGATGTTTTAACGCTAAGGCACATACCAAATGATTTTTGGTGCCGCTCTGCACAAACGACCGAAGCAATGCGACATCGCTCATCGATTGTACTTACACAAAGAGAATGCGGAATGCCATAGCGATTTGGGCTCGTCGTAATAGCTGCTACCCTGCTTTGTTTTACCAGTGTCGATTCGCATTGGTGGATGGAGAAGTCGCAAAATGAAATCGGCTCGAACAGAAAAGGACAAGGCTCGTTAATCATGCTGATTTTATGGCATATCTGGAGCAGCGAAGCAGAAGAATTTTTCAACACAAGCGAAATGGCGTCGCGGGGTGCTCGTGATGATTAAAGGGACGCCGGGACATGGATTTCCTGTGGGGCAAATAAGTTAGCGTCCTATCTTCCGACAGGAGATGTAGCCCTTCCTCCCGTTTGATGTGCCCCTCCTGTTTTTATTTCTTTATTTTTTCTGTTTTTTCCTTTCTGTTTTTTTCTTTTTGAGCCTTAATTTCCTTTTGTAATCTCTAAACTCTGTTTGTTCGTTTTCTCTACCTTTAATGCAGTATGGCAACTCTCTGTCATACCATTAAAAAAAGATACTCCCATGTGAGTTCTATGAAAAAAATCGTTAAAGTCCACTATATATATATATATATATATATATATATATATATATATGTGTGTGTGTGTGTGTGTGTGTGTATGTATATGTATATGTATATGTATATGTCAGCAGTCACCACATTTAGGAGATTTTCGCAAAGTGAAGCTGCTAATTAAACTCAAGGAATTTAGCCATCGCCATGCATCTTTAATATAGATATATCTAGTGGTAATCATGAGTTATATATGCTTAGCTATGATTATGCAAAGGCATAGGCGGGGGAAAACTTCACACCAAGATTCTGAGAATAGTCAACTGAATTTGCAAGATTGTATAAAGGCAGCAAAGTCCATTAACTAATTATGAAGTTTTAGCCAATCATTACACATATTCTCGGTTATGATTAAGCACAATATTGAGCTGCTGGAAAACGTAGTAAATTAGTTTGTTTGTTCTCTCAGGAGTGCTAGATAGGCGCTGATATCGGTGATCATGATTTTATTCCCAAGCAAAGGGGGTTCTTTACCTTTTCATTGCGTTGCGTTGCCGAGTTGTTTTGATTCCAAGCTTAGCACTGAAGAAACTGGCAGCCATGAGGCGCGCTGCTGCAACAGCAAAAGATCCTTTTTTGTGAGGCTGTGGATTAATGTGCATGAGGGGAAAGGAATTATTAGTCTTGTTTTCCCTCTTCTTTTTTTGTCAGTTGGCATGCATGCACAAATATTTTGTTTCCACGACTAAGTTTTGTTTGTTTGTGTCGGAACCGGATTTATCATCCGTGCTGTGTATACCGCTATTATTTGAATCAATAGATAGTACACACCGATACATTGTTGGATCATACACATACATCACATATGAACATACCATGATTAACATTACACAACACTTAAATAGACTGCAGTATGGTCATTTGTTTTACAATACAGACCGAACAAGCCAAACACATAACACATAATTCAATACAGGAAGCAGAGATAGATGCGGAGGCAGAGAACAAAAGGTGGAGGCAGAGAACAAAAGGTGGATCCATCAGTACTGCCCACAGGAAAGCGATTGGGGTCCTAGCCTACATCTCGCCATCGTCTTCTCGATCTGGTCTGGAGGTGGCGAAGTACGCGTAGGGGTCTTGGTCAGAAGGCTCTAAGATATTTATAACGAGCGAGTGTGAATACACAGCTGTACTGTAATACATCAGCCTGCTCATAATGCAGCCCATGTGAAGTTGTGTGGTGAGATTAATCCCACATTGCTTGTCTAAAATAAATTGTAGTAGTATATAATGCATGTTGGGTCCAAACGTAGCACCTCCGGGTTAACCCTTTTACACGAAATGAGGATGAAAATGTAAGTGGGGTGCTATGTGTATGTAGGTCCGCCCCGTGGTAGGCTGGGCATTGAGCGGATTTTGGGCAGGGGTGTTACAGATGGTATCAGAGCATCAACCTTCACTACATAGGCGCGTGCGGGATAGGCTCGCGGGCATGTGGCGTATGGCGTGTGTGGGCTCAGAGTGGACACACAGCATGGTATATGTGTCAGCACTAGAAGCACAGACATGTACTGAGGGGTGGTTCTGGGCATTTGCCGCGTATGCGGTATGCTGCTGAGGGCATCATCCCTTAAGGGGGTGAATGTAATACCCTGGCCTGCTCATAGTGCGGCACATATGGAGTTGTGTGGTGGGACTAATCCCATATTGTTTGTCTAAAGTGAGTTGTAGTAGTATATAATGTTTGTTGGGTCCAAACGTAGCACCTCTAAGTTAACCCTTTTATATAAAGTAAGGACAAAAGTGTAAGTGGGGTGCTATGTGTGCGCGGGTCTGCCCTACGGTGGGCTGGGCATTGAGCGGATTTTGGGTTAGGGTGTTACACGTACTCCGCAAGCCAACACACCGAATGCAGTTATAATAGATGCAAGGCTGGTCAAAGAAAATGCATTCTGATCTTTTATTTGCAAAAAGCCACAATTGAATTAGATTAAGCAATAGACAAGTCCTGAGACCTAGCATTTTAACTAACACATGTTTTAATGAAATCGAGTAGTTGTTGTATAGTACTAAAGAGGCTCCAACCTCTTGTTACAGAGAGTGGCCCCAATCACTCAATACTACTTTTTCAGCAGGCTGTATCCCGCACTTTTCACTAGCTACAACTAGGACATATCTATACCTAGGGTACAACTGACCTTTCCATTGGCTACAACGGGACAAATAAAGGAGTACAACCAGCATGCGACTCAACGGGACAAATCAAAACATCGGGCTACAACCCGACAATTCATCCCTCCCATAAATTGTTTTATAAAAGTTGAGACTAACCAAGCAAGTTCTCATGCATCACTCATGACCATGGATATAGCTATCCAGGACAGTTTTACTCTCAGAGGTTGTACATCTTTACCCACAAGAGACGATCATCTTGTAAGGTCAACATGTTCTTGTAGGCATATTACTAAGAAAATCATCACAATGCCTCACCCCAACGTAGCTCCACCCACTAAGGTTTCAATCGCCGAGGGCTACAACCGAGCCGGGGGGGCCTCTTGCGCCGTGTTGTTTTCCTGTGGCTCTAACTATGCCACATTCCGTCGGATGGTGAAATTAACGTTGAGGCTCAACAAATCAATTAGTTAGGTCGACACCATTATAGACTTTGTAGTTGCACTGTTAGTGCCTGAGAGGTCATTAGAAAATTCGGTCCTTAATTGACTTGGGTAGTTCTTTCATATTACCCACTCTCGTGCTTTTATACGCACCCGCCTGACTTACCATCTGCCCAAGTCTAAAATATTTTTTGGATTTTTTTTTGAAAATCCTTTGTAAGTTCAACATACCAGTCAGACTTCAACCAATAGATGCCCAAATCAAGTTTTGATGTTTGAATGATGTCAGGACAAATTAATGCCCATGTGCCAATGTATCTAAGTAAGGCTAAGCATAGCACTCAGATTACGAATTTAATGACTAACTAAGTTTACCATTATTCCTAAGGCGACACAGGATAGTGTCCAAAATCAAGGAATGAAATTTAATAGCTCACATAACAATAAGGCATTAACTATGAGCTAATGATAACATAATTGTAATAAAAGCATAGCATGAAGTTTTGTAATTGAAGACAATACAATTTGCATTCAAAATGCGGGAGCAATATGATCAAAGTGTTGACTCGCCTTGCTCATGGTCATGCTGGTCTTGATTATGCTCGAGTTGCTGCTCTTCCGAAGCTTCGGGATCTATTTACGTGAAAAACCAACCAAATTTGAAAATACAAATGAATTAAAAATATATTTAAAATTCAAATGAACTAAAAAAATCAAGTTTTTAGTTATGTTAGGTATGGTTTTAATTTAGATTAATTTAGAAATAAGAATCGTTGAATTTGGATTTAAAACAAGAAAGAACGAGCTCTCTGAAGTTTTAAATTCAGGAAAATCCCAAAAATAAAAGAGGAGATAGGATATCTCTCACTGATAGCTGGGGCCCACCAGATTTTAATTTTATTTTTGATTTATTTTTAAATTATAAATCCTTATTGAGGTGGGGCCAAGGTATTTTAATGTCTTTTTTATATATTTTTTCCTAATTGGAAATTGCTACCGTCATTGATAGGTGGGGGGTCACTAGGGTTTTTATTTCCTATTTTAATTATTTTTTATCAAGGAAACTCATGAGTCAGCGAGGTGGGCCACGGTCCTTGTGGACTCGATCCATGGCTTGCAGTGCATGGCCGAGGCCCACATGTCAATGGTATAGGTCTACAAAATACATTTTAAAGGGTGGGGCCGTATGTCATAGACTCGAGCCTAATTCATATTTTAATTAAATTTTCTAATCAACTCGGACCCACATGTCATACTAACATTAGCCCTTAATTAATCTGCTCCCCAATGACGTCATTAATCCTTAATGATGTGCTTTAGTGATCTCCCCCCAAATCCGACTGAAACAGGGGAAGACCATCGTGGCCGTGCTCAACGCTAGCGATTCAGTCCTCGAGGATGAACCGAGAGCCCCAAAATTGGTTCCCGCATCCTCGGCGACCCTAAGGGTGGCGTCGGTGAGGACAAAGACGACCACAGCGGCGACACGGTGCGCAAGCGGTGGCGGCGGCTAATCCACCAAGCCGGTGCGCTGAGCATCTACACACCATAGAGGTTCTAATGGTACCACCCACATGTTGTAGAAAGCTCTGTGCGTGGTTGTCCATGGCGATCGGTGTCGGGGACGAAGGGGCTATGGTGCAGTGGGCCTGCGCTACTCTATGACTCTAATTGACTAACCCAGGGACTTCTCCTAGCCCTAGAGCGTGAGGTGATGCGAAGACTTATAGTTTTTTGGCCGAGACGGTGAGGTGGGTGGTGGAGAAGGAAGGCGGCGTGGCAGGGTCGATGGCACCGAGGAAGAAGACGACGGTGCTCAGGCGAATAGGCGGAAGAGGAGGGTGAAGGTGGTGAGCACAAGCTAGAGGGGGTCAAGGTGCGCTTGAAAGGTGAAGATGGAATGGTGAGGCCTCAACTGAGAGATCAGAGTAGTTTGGTGAGAATGGGGGTGGCCGAAATAGACCTCGAGGCTCCCGAGCACTCTTCTCACTCCTAGTGCACGAGGAGAAGAGGAGAGGTGGAAGATGATGTTGGGCGAAGGTGAGCTCGATCATGTGACTCAACATAACGTCCTCAAAATCCCTAATTTGGTTTAGTTGGGCATCTCATGATCATGTGTGCAAATTCTGGAACAATTTTAAACTTTTATGGTTTGTAATAAAGTTTTCTCATAATTTAAAACTTTTAACTTGAATTTAAGCTTCTAATTGAATCCAGAAAAATGGGTGCATAAAAGTTTCTGGAAATAATTTATTAAAATACTAGATTATTCATCTTGAATTAATATGATTTTTCCCAAATTTTTAGAAGTCAAACTGACCTCATTAAAATCCAAACAAGATCAATAAGGCAGATCTAAAATTGAATTAATTTTGACAATTGGAGCATTAACAGTACACGCAAAAAAAAATCCTAGGTTCTAATTGAATCTATGAACGCCCACAAAAAATTTTGGAATTTTTAAAGTCGATTTACTATTTTTAATCACTCGGTCGAGTCTGTTGCATTTTGGTCAAAGCAAATAAAAAATTCAAAACTCAAACTCGGGTCCAACCGAACTAGTCTGACCGCACCGCACTTGTTCGCTCCTCTACCACTGGATGAGCCTGGCCTAATGGCCAGAGGCCTTCGTCTTCCTCGCGATGGTTCCATGCGGCGTTGTCACCGCGCATGTAACACCCCAGCTCGACATGAGCCTGGAATGCTACTAAACAAACTCTAATAACTCTAAACTAGACATTCCTAATAAATTTCGGCAGAACCTCCCTTGTAAAGTTAATTACACGGAGGTTCCAACACATAGATTATTCAAATAATAATTAAAACTTTCATCCAAAGACATTAAATGATAAACAATGACATGCTAAGAATCCAACAAAACTAGAGAGATATGAAGATCCACTACTCATCATTATTACATCAATCCATTGCATAAGACAAAATATAATAATCTAAAATCAAATCCGTCCTGAAGATCATTCAACTTTATTTAGTTCATGTGGTATGTGTGTGACTAGCAGTCTACTTTCCCCCATGCATGTCATTCTTGGCTCGGGTACCTAAAACAACAATAAAAGCAAGAGTGAGTCCACAGACTCAGCAAGTACATAAAGAAACTATAACCTCAACATACATATAAAGGAGATCAACATCAAACGTCTCATATGCAAATGCAATGCTCAAGGAACCTTTATCTTTAACTTTCTGTGTGCATTACACCGTGTCACGCAGTATCATGACCGCCGCGCATACCCATGCACATCTTGCGCGCACGCACGAGGACCAATTGCCGTTACTCGCAAGTAACGGGACCTCAAGCCCACACTCCACGGCGGGGATCTCGGGCCCATCACATTCATGACGGGGTTCTCAAAGGGAAACATACTTGGTCACCGCATGACCAAGCCTCAATATACTCTCGATATGCAAATGCTCATCTCCCATTCAATATCAATTTTACCAAAAGACAACAACATTGAACCATAGTAAGCATAAGCATCATTTGAGCAATAACCATACTTAAACATTCATCAAAATATGCCTTCTTGCTATGCAACCATATATCAAATAACACACAATATAGCCAGACAATCAAACCACAAAGCACTTGCCTCAACCGTGCAAAGGTGGATGTCGGGAATAAGGTACTGCTCCCGGAGCCAAACCCACACCTGGACATACAATTGAGACAAGCTAAGGCTACCATAAAGGTCTAATAACAAAATCATAAACACAATATGAGTACATCGTCCACTAAACGCAAACCCCAACTCTAAAGCTGGCTGTCAGATTTCTTTTCTAGAGAACAGCCCCCTTCGAAAAATCATAACTAAATGTACAGAAATCCAAATGGAGTGATCTTGGACAATCTGAAAAGGTTATTGAATTCCCCTTCTAAACCTAGTTGGTGAGGTTCTCTGATTCGGCCCTGAACTAGCCCTACCAAACTAAACAACAGAGTAACAATTCTCGCGTCGGGTCTCTGGACAGCAACGATGAAATTATCATAACTTTCTCTACGTTCGTCCGAATTCCATGATCTTTAGTTTTCCTGAAATCTGGAAGGATTATCTACAACTTTCGTTATACTGGGGTTCTCTGATTTCCACTTTAACCATCACTTTTAATCTGTTTTCTACAAACTGCCTAATTACTGACAGAGCAGTGGAACAGCAATCTTAGAAAAATCATAACTCTCTAACCGTTAATCGGATTTGAGTGAACTTGGCGGCCACTGAAAGCTAAGGCAATAAACTACAACTCTCTAGGAGATCAAAACTCCAGATTCATCCTCTAACCACATGAAATTGACCTCGCAAGCCGCTGGACAGAACTGCGATACAGCAGGCCGAATGCCATCTAACCAAAGATTAACCCAAAAACTCTTCCAAGACTAATTACCCTACAAGAACATCTCATTACCCTTGACGACGTGCTGAACGACGAAGATCAGCCCCGACGACGATCCTCCTTCTCCTCTCTTCCTTCTCTTCTCCCTCTCCTTCTTCCTCCTTCTCTTCTTTTCTCCTTCTTCTTCCTCCTTGGCCGGCTGCAATGGAGCTCCTTCTCCTCCTTGGCCAGCAACAATGGAGGTGGTGGGGAGGTGGAGAGGTGCGCAAGGGAGGGTGGAGGGGAGGTGGAGAGGTGGAGAGGGGAGGGTGGCGGCCGGTTGGGGAGTGGGGGAGGAAAGGGGAGGGGGGGGTCGGCTAGGGTTTTGGGAAGGGGGAGTGGCGCCCCCCCCTTAGGCTATGGCCGGCCACCCCTTGGGCCCCTCTTGGGCCATGGGCTCTAGCCCAAGTTGCCGCTAATTTGCTCTTTTCCCCCTCTACAACTGCAGCACTGCAATCTTTCCAATTAGTCCCTCCCGACATTCCGTTAAATAATCTCCCGAACCGATTCTCCCTTCTGACTTCTAGTGCTTCACCCATCGGGATATTACATTCTACCCCCCTTAACAGGATTCGACCCGAATCTAAACGCCCACTTCACGAGTTAAAACCAAGCTGAAACTAAGCAACAAAAGAACACACCGAGGTGAACAAGTGTGGATAAAGCTCGCGCATGCGAGACTCGATTCCCAAGTGGCCTCCTTTCGATCTGCTGCGACCAAAGCACCTTGACATACTTGAGGTTTTGTTCCTCAACTCTTTTCTCGATCTTTCCGCACTGTGACCGTTTGGACTCAAAGGGCAGTCTGCTCAATTGTTATGGGTTCTAATGCAATGAGATGTTCGGGTCCTCAAGTACTTCCTCAACATGGACACATGAAAAACATTGTGCACTCCACGCATAGACTCGCGAGATCTAAGCGATAAGCCGACTTCGATTCGAGCCAAGATCGTGAATGGTCCTATGTACCTTGGGCTAAGCTTCCTCTGACCGAACCTCACCACACCTTTGGTGGGGACACTTTCAAGAGCACTGATCCCCACTTCAAATTCCAAGTCTCTTCTCCTCACGTCGCATAACTTTTCATGCGCTGCGAGCGCCTAATAGGTTCTGTCTCACCAGAGCCACTGTTCTCTGATCTTTTGTACCCAATCGGACCCAAGCGCGCTTCTCACCCACGGCTTCCAGCAAAGTGGTGACTGCACTACGCCCATACAACACCTCGAGCGGAGCGGCTTTTATGCTTGAATGATAGCTGTTGTTGTATGCAAACTCGCTAAAGGCAATTGATCCTCCAGCTACCCTTCCAGACAGACACGGGACCGCAACATGTCCTCCAAGGTCCGAATAGTGCGCTCATCGCCCATCTGTTTGAGGATGGAAAGTGATTTAGACGGAGTTGTGTGCCCATTGCACTCTGCAAACTCTCCCGAACTTGGATACGAACTTGGCGTCCACGCGAGAAATGATGGTCTTTGGTACTCCATGCAATCTTACAATTTCCCGTACATAGATAGGAGCCAGGTCACTAGCCGAATTGGTCATGCGGATGGGAATAAAATGTGCAGATTTGTTGAAACGATCCACTATAACCCAAACCGCATCCTTACCTCGCGGTGAACGAGGCAACGCAACAACAAAGTCCATAGAGATATCATCCCAAGGCCATTGGGGGACCTCTAATGGCTGCAATAATCCTGCAGGACGCTTGTGCTCTGCCTTCACTTGCTGACAAACCCCACAGGAGGCTACATAGTTGGCAATGTCTACCTTCATCCTTTTCCACCAAAGGTCTACTTCAAGTCGCGATACATCTTTGTCTCGCCGGATGTACCGTGTCACGAGTGCGATGAGCCTCCTCAATTTCATCTTTGACTTCCATATACGTGGCACACACAGTGCCTTTAAATCGCAACACTCGGACCCATCAAGCTGAAATCCCGACTTTGCCCATGTCCAAACGCTTTCGACCCTCTGCAAAAGCGATCATCTGTTGTGCTTCCCGCACCGCTCTGGAATGGCGACTCAAGATCAGTGTGTTTCAACACGTCACGATCCCGCATAGCAAAATGATATACCCATACGGTCAAAGTCAGCAATGAGATAATCCAATGTTGCGGCGTCGCCTTGCGACTCGAGCATCACCACTACGTTTGCCTTGCTAGGATGGTGCGAATAGATAGGTCATAATCTTTGTCGGTTCCGACCACTGCTTGCGCCTTAAATTCAAATCTTTACGTGTGAAAATATACTTAAGACTCTTGTGGTGCAGTATAAACATCACAACCCTCACCATGAGATAGTGTCTCCAAAGCTTCGGGCAAACACTACACCGCCAACTCTAAATCATGAGTTGGGTAATGCATTCATGCTTCTTGGTGCCTCGACGCATAAGCTATCACCTTCCTTCCCGCATAAGAACACAACCCAACCCAATCCGAGACGCATCGAGTACCGTAAATCGTTTCCCGTGCTCGGGAAGTGTAAGGACGGGCGGTCACCAACTTTTCCTTAAAGGTTTGGAAGCTACGCTCACGGTCATCGTCCCACCTAAACTTCACATCATACGTGAGTGCGGATAAAGGTTTAGCAATAATGGAGAAATCCTGCACAAAACGCCGATAGTATCCTGCCATGCCAAGAAAGCTTCTCACTTCTTTGACATTGGTTGGCGTCTTCCATTCTACCACTGTAGAAATCTTACTTGGATCAGCTGTGATTCCCTTATCATTGATGACATGCCCGAAACCCCACTTGGACATCCAAAACTCGCACTTTTCGGTTTGGCATAAAACTTATGCTCCTTAGCGTCTCCAACACAAGCCTCGTGTGTCGCCCATGTTCACTTCAGTCTTTGAATATATCAAAATATCATCAATAAAGACAACCACAAAATCATCCAGTACTCATGCAACATCCACATTCATAGTCTCCATGAAAGCAAATAGGCGTTCGTTAGTCCAAAAGACATAACTTTAAATTCAAAATGCCCATACCTTGTAGAGAATACCGTCTTCTCAATATCCTCCTTTTGGACAGGATTTGATTATAACCTGATTGAAGGTCAATCTTTGAGAATACCTTGGCCCTCTCAACCGATCAAATAGATCTTCTATGCGAGGCAGAGGATACTTATTCTTGATGGTTAGTGGTTAAAACACGATAATCAATACACATGCGCCAACTACCATCCTTCTTCTTGGTAAAAAGAACAGGGGCTCCCCATGGAGACACACTGGGACGAATAAGATCCTTTGCTTTTAAATCATCCAACTGCTTCTTTAGTTCCTCCTGGAACGGACGGGCCAACCAGAGTGGGTCATAGAGGCAGTCGGGCGCACCGTACCAAATCAATTCTGAACTCTACGGGACGAGGTGGTGGCATCCCTGGTAGCTCTGCGGGAAAAACATCCAGGAACTCCCGAACGACCAAAATATCTTCTGCTGCTACAGATGAACTCGGCTTCTCCACTAGAGACAAAAGAAACCCATTCTTCGCCGTACGGCCACCGGGAAAAAGGCTAGCCATCACAAAAAGTGAGTGAGATGGAGCGCTACATTGGAATACTATCTCCTGCCCAGACGGAGCTTGCAGGGTTATTGTCTTCCAAAAACAAGAAATGACAGCACGGTAATTATGCAACCAGTCCATCCCCAAGATAACATCAAACGGCTCCATCTTCATAACCATCAGATTAGCAATGAATTCTTCTCCATCTAACGAAATCACACAACCAGGGCAAACTGTAGAGCTAGAGAGAATTCCCCCAGGAGAATTAACTAGAACTGACTGAGCTATTGGCTGCAAACCCAAATTCGCCTTACTAACAAAATCTAGTGATACAAAAGAAAAGGTAGCCCCCGAATCAAATAGAACAAGTGCCTCTACTGAATCCACCAAGAGCGTACCTGTCACCACATCAGGACGACTCACCGACTCTGCCGTCGGCATGGCGTAGGAGACTGCTGCTGGGGCGGTAGGGGCTCCAACACCCTGGTACGGTGGTACGGGAACTACTGGAGGTGCTGAAGTCACCATTACTGGAAATGGGGCCACGGGAGGGGGCGGCCAAAAGTACCCTGGCGGTGGGGCTCCTCCAGGTGCAGGAAGGTAAGGCTGAGGCGGTGCCCAAGTAGGAGTAGGAGTAGCCGCTAACATCCAACCGACCCTCGGGAAGAAGGCTGCTGCGCTGCACCGACACTGGAGCAGTTCCCACTTGATGATCTTGGCGGGATTCGCCGACAAACCAATGCCTTATGGCCCTCCGACCACAATGGCGGCAAGACCGAACCAAGCGCACTGAAGCTCTATGCTCGCTACGCACTTGAAGCACTTCATGCCCCGCTCTGGGACCGGACGTAACCTAGGTGCATTGCGGCGCCGCGAGGTGGAAGAAGCTCGCGCACGTGAACTTGGTCTTGAGCGATTCTGCGGCCCTTTGAACCTCTTGGAAGTGGGTCTCGGAAGGTCCCACCCCACCGCTAAAACCCCTTTTCGGCTGCCACCGCACCTCGAAACCACAACGCCTTCCGCTCTGGCGGTCCCTCACCAAGCCGCATCTCGATTCCATGCCCACGGCTTGTTCGACTGAAAACTGAAATCCCGCAACTCCAATGCTCCCAATACTGCGGAACTCTTGCACGAGCCCTGCGAAACCTCTTGGCTTTTCTTCATCATTTGTGGCCACAGTGGAACAAAACGAACCAGGTTGTTAAAACCCGCTTCATACTCTGTCCTTTGTCATCTTACCTGCTTGAAGTTCTCGCAAAGAGACTTCCATTCGCTCCACATATGAAGTGGATAAAACCTCTTCTGAAATGCTCAACAAAATGCTCCTGTGTGTGTCAGTCCGTGAGTGCTGTCACAGCCATCGTGGCTCCTTCCCACGGATATCCTTTGCCCTTCAATTGGAAAGCCACGGCCCGAGCCCTCATTTGAAGTCATCCCGAGCTCGAAGTGCCTCTCCATGTGCGCGCACCGGTTAGCTAAATCAGCGGCGCGTGCGACCCGTCGAAGGTGTCCGGCCTCAACGCGTTCCAGGTGTAATCCCATGGCATACACCGCGGTGCAGCTGCGAGGGCCACCACGGGAGCGACAACGGCGCGGTGGTTGGGCCTGGTTCTCTGTCTGCGTGAAGCAACCTCTTCCTCTCGATTCGCAGGCTAGCTTCTCCAACTACGAATTCTAAACTTACGGCGGGCGATGCGGCCTCGCCGGACTCGCCGCCACGACCACGACCTCGGCCTCCACCCTTGCCATATCTAAACATCACAACAAAACAATCAAACAATAAGCACTTACAACAACTGGGACCACAAGTATAGCCTAACTAGTAGCTATCACACAAGAGAAATCAAAAACTCAATAGCAACAGTAATGCAATGCATTAACCCATTCCCACCTCACGTGCATAGTGTGTCAAATTTAACTTTTCATATACCACGGACCTCTGACCGCTCTCGATACCAAGCAGAACACTCACTCGACATGAGCACGGAATGCTACTAAACAAACTCTAATAACTCTAAACTAGACATTCATAATAAATTTTGCAGAACCTCCCTTGTAAAGTTAATTACGGAGGTTCCAACACATAGATTATTCAAATAATAATTAAAACTTTCATCCAAAGACATCAAATGATAAACAATGACATGCTAAGAATCCAACAAAACTAGAGAGATATGAAGATCCACTACTCATCATTATTACATCAATCCATTGCATAAGACAAAATATAATAATCTAAAATCAAATCCGTCACGAAGATCATTCAACTTTATTTAGTTCATGTGGTATGTGTGTGACTAGCGATCTACTTTCCCCATGCATGTCATTCTTGGCTCGGTACCTAAAACAACAATAAAAACAAGAGTGAGTCCACAGACTCGGCAAGTACATAAAGAAAGCGTAACCTCAACATACATATAAAGGAGATCAACATCAAGCGTCTCATATGCAAATGCAATGCTCAAGGAACCTTTATCTTTAACTACGTGTGCATTACACGTGTCACGAGTATGCGACCGCCGCCGCAAGATACCCATGCTCGTCTTGTACGCACGAGGACCAATTGCAGTTACTCGCAAGTGCGGGACCTCAAGCCCACAATCCACGAGTGAGGATCTCGGGCCGTCACATTCATGGCGGGGTTCTCAAGGGAAACATACTTGGTCACCGCATGACCAAGCCTCAATATGCTCGATATGCAAATGCTCATCTCCCATGCAATATCAATTTTACCAATAGACAACAACATTGAACCATAGTAAGCATAAGCATCATTTGAGCAATAACCATACTTAAACATTCATCAAAATATGCCTTCTTGCTATGCAACCATATATCAAATAACACACAATATAGCGGACAATCAAACCACAAAGCACTTGCCTCAACCGTGCGAAGGTGGATGTCGGGAATAAGGTACTGCTCCCGAGCCAAACCCACACTGGACATACAATTGAGACAAGCTAAGGCTACCATAAAGGTCTAATAACAAAATCATAAAC
Source organism: Ampelocalamus luodianensis (assembly GCA_036346255.1). Classification (NCBI taxonomy): domain Eukaryota; kingdom Viridiplantae; phylum Streptophyta; class Magnoliopsida; order Poales; family Poaceae; genus Ampelocalamus; species Ampelocalamus luodianensis. The sequence continues at coordinate 13,977,131 of CM070636.1, read as the reverse complement.
ACAATATGAGTACATCGTCCACTAGCGCAAACCCCAACTCTAAAGCTGGCTGTCGATTTCTTTTCAGAGAACAGCCCCTTGAAAAATCATAACTAAATGTACAGAAATCCAAATGGAGTGATCTTGGACAATCTGAAAAGGTTATTGAATTACCCTTCTAAACCTAGTTGGTGAGGTTCTCTGATTCGGCCCTGAACTAGCCCTACCAAACTAAACAACAGAGTAACAATTCTTGCGTCGGGTCTGCGGACAGCAACGATGAAATTATCATAACTTTCTCTACGTTCGTCCAATTCCATGATCTTTAGTTTTCCTGAAATATGGAAGGATTATCTACAACTTTCGTTATACTGGGGTTCTCAGATTTCCACTTTAACCATCACTTTTAATCTGTTTTCTACAAGCGCCTAATTCTTGAGAGAGCGTTGGAACAACGATCTTAGAAAAATCATAACTCTCTAACCGTTAATCGGATTTGAGTGAACTTGGCGGCCACTGAAAGCTAAGGCAATAACCTACAACTCTATAGGAGACCAAAACTCCAGATTTGTAACATCCCAATTTTCAGAGTTTTAAAAATCTTTTAAATAGTTAGTAGGGAAAAATTCACCATTTGGATTTATTTGAATTTAATTCAAAAGCTTAATATTGGACTTTGCAAACAAAAACATTTAATATAAATAATCCCAACATGAACATTTGCCAAAACTATTTTATTTGGGTTCCTTGTGCTCAGAGATATTTTCTAGATTTTTCTAGAATTTTTCTGGGTTCAATTGCTATTTTCTATTGCTTATTTGATTTTCTGGTATTTTCTAAAATAGAAAACCTATTATTAATCTCAGAATAGTGCTTGGGCCGAAATCCACGCAGCCGGCCCATTTCCTCTCCGCCTCAGCCCACCTCTGCGCCAGCCCAGCGCCCACGCGCAGCCGCCTGACCCCACCCGTCAGCCTCTCGCATGCCGTGTTCGACGCGGACTCGTTCTAGCCTCGATCAGCGCGGTGGGACCCACCGCCACGCCACCGTCGTCTCCGAGGCGGACTCCGGTTCCGATTTCCTCGCGCCGCCGCTCGGCCGTTTTGGGCGTCCGTGCCCTAGACCTCCCCGAGTCGTCGCCTATATAAAGAGGGCAAGCCCTCGGTCTCCGCATCTCAACGCGCCGCGCCACCCTGACCCTAACCTAGCGCCGGAATCACTGTGGAAGCTGGTGCGGCTCAACTCCGGCGAGGTCGTGCTCCGCTGTTGACGCCGCCCGCACCTCACCGACTGCACCCTCGGCATCGCACGGCGCCCCTCTATCTCCCGGTGACCTTGGTTGGTGGGAGGACCACCGGAAGCCCGATCCCGACGAGCCCGAGACCCCACCGCCGCTTCTACCTCGCCGCCGGCCGCCACGCTCACCCTCGTGCACCCGTGAGCCTACCAACGTGACCCTCATGCCACCCTCTACCTCTCGGTGCTAACCGCCGCCGATGAGAGGCCGCCGTTCGCCGGATCCCTCGGCACCCGAGCGCCGCCGCCGTCGGGCTGACGTGTCCGCCTGCGTGTCGCCACCTCACTCGCCACCTCACCCGCCACCTCAGCCCTACGCCTCGGTGTCGCCAACGTGGACGCCACGTGCGCATCCACGTGTGCACCCCACGGGATCCCCGAACCCGAGGCTCGGTAGACTTAGTCTCACCGCGGAGGCGAACCACCGGCAGTGGGACCCACTGTCGGTGCCGATTTCCATCCCGTCCGAACATCCTCAGATGACGTCAGCTTGCGCAATAAGTCTGATTTTCCTTTAGGAAAATAATTCAGTAAATTCATAAAATCTGATTTTCAGCATTTTATGTAATTTCAATCTTCCAAAGCTCATAACTTTTGCATCCTAACTCCGATTGAGCCCATTCAAATTTCTAAATTTGTCTAAATTCGAGATCTACCTAATTATTATTTTTATTTAATTTTTGGAGTTTTTTTTGCCTCTGTTATTTATTTGTTTTGTTGTTTTGCTTCGTTTGTGCGTGAGACGTCGATACTTGGAGTTTTAGTCGAAGAAGGCTTCAACCAAGTTCAAGACCAGTACATAGACCTATTACAAGGCAAGTCATACCTTTGATCATATTGAATCCCAGTTTTCCCAAATTACATTGTGTTAAATGATTGCATTTACTTTAATTATGTATTTAAATGCTTTTGGGCTAGTTATTGATCCAAATTGTTATGTCCACCTTGCCTACTTGTATACCTTAATCTTTGTTAGCCTAGATTGGTTTATTATTTAGTTGGTATTAGCATATTGCCAACATGGTTGGTTAGACCGACTAGAATTGCTTAGCCATGCTACGAGTCATCATATCATATGAGTGCAATTATGAAATTGACTAAGTGACTATGGGCGTGTGATAAAGCTGTGTGTCTTTGTGTGCTATTACTCGTGATGGCATGTGTTGCACTAAACCAACGGGTGGTAAAAGATTTAGGCGAGGCAAGTGGTGGATATCTTGTGTGAACCGGTGGCTTTGTGATTGGGATTTATCGTGTGGTTTAGTTAGAAAAGCTGGAAGTCTTGCCTTGGTCAATTAAGGACTTAACTTTGTGCGCCATTGAACTCGAGCTCTTTGCACGACCACATGTCCGTGACAGCCTAACTTAGTAGGTTACGGAGTTTCAACATTGGGGTTCGGTGGATAGGTTAAGCTTTGTGATATGGGGTGTGTGATTAAGAACGTCAATGTTGAGACGAAGTTGCCGAATCGTTATGTTACGATCGGTGCTAGCTACACTAGTTGTATCGTGTGGGTAAAGTGTACAAACCTCTCGCAGTGTTAACCAATCTATTCGAATAGCGCGTCCTCGGTCATGGACAACGCCGGGGATTTCACATGAGGGGTAGTGTTCATAAAATGTGGGATTGGGGCCGTGTGATCTCAATCATATGGTCGTGTGAATAAATCGGTTTAGTTGTGTGTCTTTGTGAAACAAGCGATCAATTATTATTGCTTATTTGTTTTAACTTATGCTTTCAATCTATTATTTGTATTCAATTGCAAATGTTACATTTCTGCAAAATAACCATAGAAGCCATTCCTTTGGAATAAGCCTGCATCTATATATTGCATTCTGTGGTATGATTTGCGAGTGCGGTTGTGTACTCACGCTTGTTGTAAACTTGCGTCCAAACCTCTGAAGTGGAGGAGTCTTCTTTGCTTTCGAGGAGGAGTTTGTGGAAGAAGGTTGATCGCTAGGTCATCGATCGATCGGTTGCACGTGGTGTCTTGATTGGAGTTTGCCAGAGTTTTTTTCGTTCCGCTGCAGTATTTCTTTAGTGTTAGCCCTGCGTGGCTTAATAAGTTGTAACCCCGACCTTAAGGTCAAAACTCTAAGTTGTTACTCAAACTATTCGTTTATGTTATATTTCGTTTGTGTGGATTGATATTCACCTATGTTACCTTGTGTGCACTAGCGTGATCTGGACTAGTGCGAGAATACACGAGGGTCAGTGCATTTTGGGTCCCGACAGAGGTGGTATCAGAGCCATACTGACTGTAGGTCTTGACCTTAGTTAGATCGGCCGTTTTTAGAGAGTCCAAACTATTTTCTAAAGGAAAACTAACTTGCAAGAGTAACCTATTGCTTAAACTCTCCTCATATCTCTCTTGCCTCAACTTTTGCTTTAATCTTTTCTTTCCCCGCTGTTTTAAAGTTGCTCTTACCCAGTTCGTCTGTCTTGACAGATGCCTCGCCTTCAGACCTATGGTGAGCGTTGTGGAGGTTACGCCGCCGAACTTTGGAAGCTCTGCGCAGTACTTGGAGGTTTTGATCGTCCGTTGTACCGAGGCAACAAGCTGGATGGTGGATGGACATAAGCGGGTACGACCGCCGCTTGGCGATCTACGCCGGGATGAACACCAAGGCAAGTCACCGTTGAACATCTCCGTCGGGAGGATCACTGGAGTGAAGGAATACGAGAATCGTCGCGCTGGCCATGCCGGATCTGCCACATCTACATGCGCGAGTTGCAAGGAACCGTCTTCCGCTACCACCCCGAGCACCGCCGTGGAGCTACTCGCACACTATCCATCCACGGAGGGAGAAGAAGATGCCACGATGGTACACCTCGCCGGTATGTCGTCGCCAAGAGGAATCCATGGAGATGATGGCGCGATCTGAGCGGTGCCTACAGAGCTCGCACTAAGTCAAGAGAAGATCGCCATCCCGAAGAGATCTTTGGGCGCCCACCACAAAGCGGACCAAGAAGAGGAAGAAGATCTAGAAGAACATGAAGAATCGAGGAAGATCCGGAGGAAGTGGAGCTGAACTGAGGAGCTGTCGCGCCATCGGCGCTGTTCTGTTGCACCGATTCAGGGCACCGGATCGGTTGCGAAGATGCCAAAGACAGATTCAAGGTCTACAAACGGCAGAACACTGGCCGTGGTTGTGGAGGTTACCTCGGCGATCGAGTTCGCTAAGGCCTAGGTTCGTGATTGAGGCTTAGTGTGTTAGCGGCGTCGGTCTAAGCCTAGTTGTGTCGCCCTTTAGGCGTTAGATTGTGTGCTTAGGTTCGTTTTTTCTTTGAGTGTGAGTATGAGCTGCAAGGCCCTTAGGCATCATTGCCGCCGTACTAAGTTCCTAAGTAATAAAGTTGCTTTTGGTTCTCTCGATTGTTGTTGGTTTAACCAATCCCCGTTTAGTTCTTGACTCACCCCATGCTTGCTACCTTATCTAACCCTTGGAGCTTCGCGGATGGTTACAACCCGCCAAAGATTGCAAGTGGTTGGGTACCCCACCGACAAGCAATGAGCAACCGGCTACGAGGCGGTTCGCCACAAGCACCCCCAATTGACTTGCAAAACTTTGGAGCCTTCATGGCGGCACTGGACTCAAGCGATGAATACCATGATGACTCGGATGCAAGCCATGCACAACGAACAATAACAACAACAATCACCGGCCACGGGCCCGGTGCTCATGGTCACCATGGACCATCCAAACTTGCGAGAATTCATGAGGACTCGTCCACCAACATTTTACGGACATGTCTCACTGTGGAAGCCGGACGATTGGCCGGGTGATTGAAAGGAAGTTGCTGATCACTCAATGCAGCGATCATGAAAAAGTTCTCTATGCCTCCCACGGTTGGAGGCGTTGCGCGAGAATGGTGGGAGAACCTGCCACGCGCTCATGAGGCACCACGAGAATATCACTTGGGAGGAATTTCTCTGACATTCGCGATTACCACGTACGAGGGAATTATTGAACTAAAGAAAGATGAATTTCGTGCCTAAAGCAAGGAAGCTTGTCGGTGTCGACTATCTCAACAAGTTCTGCAACTTGCTCGCTATCTTTGCAGAAGATGTTGCAGCAGACAAGGCTCGCGAGTCGTTTCTGAAGGGATGAACAACTGGACTTGAGTCAACCTCCTTGCACATACCTTCCCGACTTTCAAGAATTGATCAATAAAGCTTTAGTCATGGAGGATAAGCGCAAGGCTGGAAGACAATCGCAAACGCAGGATGATCCGGCGAGGAGGCGGCAATTCCAGCAGAGAGCAAGGGCGGTGCCACCGCAGTTCAACCGGTTTTCTCCACAGAACTCCGCCAGGACACCTGCACCAACCTCAGCACCTCGTCCAGTTGCTCAGAACACTCGCACCCCAGCACCGACCAACGCGAATTCAACAGTCAACAAGTCGCAAGAGCCAAGGGTGTGCTATACTTGCCGTCGGCCGAGCCACTATGCCGTCGGTGTCCACAGAGAGAGCGATCACTCGATTCGTTTCAACCTTGGAGCTACGCCGACTAAGACCCGACACCGGGTCACCAACAGGGAACTTTCCAAGCCCCTAACCAGCCAGGAGGAGGAACGCAGTCCGTGGTCCGAGGCCGTGTCAACCACGTCACCCTGGAAGGAGCACAGGAAGCACCAGACGTCGTACTGGGTAAGTTCCTGGTTAATTCAGTACCCGCATCAGTTTTGTTTGATTCTGGAGCTTCGCATTCTTTTGTATGCGGAGTTTTGCAACTAAGAATAAGTTGGAGGCTATACAACTTAAGCATACTTTATTAGTTCAATCGCCGGATGAGCTAAGCTCTAGAGTGGGTTGTTTAGGAGCTAAGTTACTCATAGCTGGAGTTGAGTTTCTAGCCAACCTAATTGTCCTAGATACCCAGACCCTAGATGTCATTCTTGGCATGGATTGGTTATCCAAGCACAAAGTCATCTTTGGATTGTGGCCAAGAGCGTAACGGTTGAAATCTTGATGGAAGGAAAGTGGAGTTTCTAGCCACATCGGTTCGTGAAGGACACTTGCTAGTAAGCGATCGAAGACCATTGCAATGGAGAGTGTACCAATAGTCGAGAATACCCGGATGTGTTTCGGAAGAGTTGCGGAATGCCACGGATCGTGACATCGAGTTCGTCATTGATCTAGTGCAGGGACGGCGCCAATTTCTAAGCGACCTTATCGAATGCCGGTGGCGAGTTAGCGGAAATGAAGAAGCGATTGAAGAACTTCTCGAGAAAGGTTTCGTAAGACCAAGTTCGTCACCATGGGAGCGCCGGTCTTGTTCGTCAAGAAGAAAAGCGGAAGCATGAGGATGTGTATCGACTCACCGTTCTCTCAACGAGGTCACTATCAAGAATAAGTATCCACTTGCCCGAATAGATGATACGTTCGACCGGATGAAGGAGCCGAGTGTTCTCAAAGATCGACTTGCGATCGGGCTACCATCGATTGAAGATCTACCCTAGGGATATACCAAGACCGCTTTCTCAACACGGTATGGACATTATGAGTTCTTGGTCATGTCATTTGGGTGACAAATGCCCGACTTACTTCATGAACATGATGAACAAAGTCTTCATGGAATACTGGACAAGTTTGTAGTGGTGTTCATTGGCGATATTACGGTTTATTCCAAATCGGAGGAGGAACACGCAGAACACGAGGTTAATTTTGGAGAAACTCGGGGAGCATCGATTGTATGCCAAGTTCGATAAGTGTGACTTTTGGAAGAAGGAAGTGGATTTCCTTGGCCATGTCATGACCGCAGATGGAGTAGCGATTGACCGGGAAAAGTAAAGCGGTGTTACATCGGGACCACCAAGCGTAACCAGTTCGCAGTTTCTTGGGGATGGCAGTTATTACCGCTGCTTTATCGAAGGATTCTCATCGATTGCTAAGCCTCTTACGCAATTGTTGAAGAAGGAGAAAAGTTCACTTGGACTCCGGCTGTGAGAAAGTTTTGAGAGTTAAAGAAGCGCTTGACCTCGGCCCATCTTGATTTTGCGGATATTCGCAAGGATTTCGATATCTATTGTGATGCTTAGCGTCAAGGATTAGGATGTGTCGATGCAAGAAGGAAGAGCTGTCGCTTATGCGTCAAGACAATTGAGACCCCACGAGGAGAATTACCCTACTCATGATGCCGAATTAGCTGCCGTAGTGCATGCTTTAAAGATTTAGCGTCATTACCTCATCGTGTCATTTGTGAAGTCTACACGATCATAAAAGTCCAAGTACATCTTTACCCGATCGGATCTGAATATGAGACGAGAAGATGGTTAGAAGCGATCAAGGATTATAATCTTGGAATCCACTACCATCCCGGAAAAGCCAGCGTAGTTGCGGGCGCTCTAAGTCGTAAGAGATTCTTGTAATGCTTTGGAAGTAAAGGAAAGTTGCCGAGAACTTTATGAAGAATTTGAAGCTAAAGCTAGAAGTTGCGTCAGAAGGACTTATAGCCAATTTGGAAATCAGATCTACCTTGGAGAAGCGATTAAGTGAAGCACAACCAAAGGATCCGTGTTGTCGAGATCAAAATCAAAATGGCGAGAAGGAAAATTCAAAGATTTCACCAAGGATGATCAAGACATACTACGGATTAATGGTCGTATCTGTGTACCGGATATCGATGGTCTAAAACGATTAATCTTAAAAGAAGCCCATGACTCAAAGTATTCGATTCATCTGGAAGTACCAAGATGTACCGGGATGTTAAGACCAAATTTTGGTGGCCAAATTTGAAGCGAGAATCGCGAGTTCGTGGCCTTGCGCGACACTGTCGAAAATAAAGGCGAACACGAGACCGGCAGTTTGCTGCAACCACCGAAGATTCGAGAATGGAAGTGGGAAGAAATCGGGATGGATTTCATCACGGTTTACCAAGACCCAGCGAGTTACGATTCGATCGGGTAATAGTTGATCGATTGACCAAGGTCGCACATTTTACGCGATCAAAACCACGTACTCGGAGATCGCCTTGCGAGTTGTACATGGCGTAAGTGTCGGTTTGCATGGAGTGCCCAAGAAAATAGTGTCGATCGAGGATCTCGGTTCACCTCTACTTTTGGCGAGTTTGCATGAAGCATTGGTACCCATCGAATTTGATCTGCATATCATCCACGAGCAGATGGACGGTGAAAGAGTTAATCGATATTGGAGGATATCTTGAGAGCACTGTGCTCTAGCGAATGCTACCGATGGGATAAAGTTTGTCGTATGTAGAGTTCTCGTGACAACAACGATTACCAAGCGATGCAAATGTCGCCATTTGAAGCTTTGTATGGCGTACTGTCGAACCCGTTAAATTGGTCGAAACAGTGGCGTCTGATGTTCGGGCGAGATATCATTCAAGAAGCGAGAAGAACAGGTTGCTATGATCGAGAGAAAGATTGAAGATAGCCCGATCAAGGCGTAAGAGTTATCGCGATAACGCCGTCGAGATCTCGATTTGAGCGAGAAGATTTTGTCTATCTTGGTGACCCCTTCGAGGCGTCAAAGGTTTCATGCCAAAGGAAGCTTGCCCTAGGTATGTTGGCCGTTCAAGATTTTGGAACAGCGTGGGAAGTTGCTTACGATTGGAGCTACGCGATCGTTAGCGAGTACATGATGTCTTTCATGTCTCGCGATTGAAGAAGTGTCTTCGTGTGCGGAAGAGCAAGCCGTTGGAATCAATTGTTTTGAAAGAGGATCTTACCTACAAGGAGCGGCCGGTCAAGATCTTGGATGTCGCAGAGCGCCTCACGAGAAGCAAGGCATTCGTTTTGCAAGGTTGGTGGAGCAACCACTCGGAAGGAGAAGCAACGTGGGAGCGTGAAGAAGAGTGGCCAGAGTTCCTAGCCTTTTCTCTAGCTAGCTTTGAATCTCGGGTCGAGATTCCTTTAAGAGGAGGTTTGTAACATCCCAATTTTCAGAGTTTTAAAAATCTTTTAAATAGTTAGTAGGGAAAAATTCACCATTTGGATTTATTTGAATTTAATTCAAAAGCTTAATATTGGACTTTGCAAACAAAAACATTTAATATGAATAATCCCAACATGAACATTTGCCAAAACTATTTTATTTGGGTTCCTTGTGCTCAGAGATATTTTCTAGATTTTTCTAGAATTTTTCTGGGTTCAATTGCTATTTTCTATTGCTTATTTGATTTTCTGGTATTTTCTAAAATAGAAAACCTATTATTAATCTCAGAATAGTGCTTGGGCCGAAATCCACGCAGCCGGCCCATTTCCTCTCCGCCTCAGCCCACCTCTGCGCGAGCCAGCGCCTGCGCGCCCCCGACCCGCGTCGGACCTCTCGCATGCCGTGTTCGACGCGGACTCGTTCTAGCCTCAGTCACTGACAGGTGGGACCCACCCTGCCACGTCACCGTCGTCTCCGAGGCGGACTCCGGTTCCGATTTCCTCGCGCCGCCGCCGCTCGGCCGTTTTGGGCGTCCGTGCCCTAGACCTCCCCGAGTCGTCGCCTATATAAAGAGGGCAAGCCCTCGGTCTCCGCATCTCAACGCCGCGCCACCCCACCCTAACCTAGCCGCGGAATCATTGTGGAAGCTCGGTGCGGCTCAACTCCGGCGAGTCGTGCTCGTGTGACGCCGCCGCACCTCACCGACCGCACACTCGGCATCGCGCGGCCCCTCTATCTCCGGTGACCTTGGTTCAGCCGGAGGACCACCGGAAGCACGATCCCGACGAGCCCGAGACCCCACCGCCGCTTCTACCTCGCCGCCGGCCGCCACGCTCACCCTCGTGCACCCGTGAGCCTACCAACGTGACCCTCATGCCACCCTCTACCTCTCGGTGCTAACCGCCGCCGATGAGAGGCCGCCGTTCGCCGGATCCCTCGGCACCCGAGCGCCGCCGCCGTCGGGCTGACGTGTCCGCCTGCGTGTCGCCACCTCACCCGCCACCTCAGCCCTACGCCTCGGTGTCGCCAACGTGGACGCCACGTGCGCATCCACGTGTGCACCCCACGGGATCCCCGAACCCGAGGCTCGGTAGACTTAGTCTACAGTGGTAGCGAGCCAGCGGCGGTGGGACCCACCTGTCAGGCCGATTTCCATCCCATCCGAACATCCTCAGATGACGTCAGCTTGCGCAATAAGTCTGATTTTCCTTTAGGAAAATAATTCAGTAAATTCATAAAATCTGATTTTCAGCATTTTATGTAATTTCAATCTTCAAAGCTCATAACTTTTGCATCTAACTCCGATTGAGCCCATTCAAATTTCTAAATTTGTCTAAATTCGAGATCTACCTAATTATTATTTTTATTTAATTTTGGAGTTTTTGCCTCTGTTATTTATTTGTTTTGTTGTTTTTGCTTCGTTTGTGCGTGACGTCGATACTTGGGAGTTTTAAATCGAAGAAGGCTTCAACCAAGTTCAAGACCAGTACATAGACCTATTCCAAGGCAAGTCATACCTTTGATCATATTGAATCCCAGTTTTCCCAAATTACATTGTGTTAAATGATTGCATTTACTTTAATTATGTATTTAAATGCTTTTGGGCTAGTTATTGATCCAAATTGTTATGTCCACCTTGCCTACTTGTATACCTTAATCTTTTGTCGCCCTAGATTGGTTTATTATTTAGTTGGTATTAGCATATTGCCAACATGGTTGGTTAGACCGACTAGAATTGCTTAGCCATGCTACGAGTCATCATATCATATGAGTGCAATTATGAAATTGACTAAGTGACTATGGAACGTGTGATAAAGCTGTGTGTCTTTGTGTGCTATTACTCGTGATGGCATGTGTTGCACTAAACCAAGCTGGGTGGTAAAAGATTTAGGCGAGGCAAGTGGTGGATCTTTGTGTGAACCGGTGGCTTTGTGATTGGGATTTATCTGTGTGGTTTAGTTAGAAAAGCTGAAGTCTTGCCTTGGTCAATTAAGGACTTAACTTTGTGCGCCATTGAAGCCCGAGCTCTTCAGACGACCACATGTGCCGTGACAGCCTAACTTAGTAGGTTACGGAGTTTCAACATTGGGGTTCGGTGGATAGGTTAAGCTTTGTGATATGGGATGTGTGATTAAGAACGTCAATGTTGAGGCGAAGTTGCCGGCTGTTATGTTACGATCAGTGCTAGCTACACTAGTTGTATCGTGTGGGTAAAGTGTACAAACCTCTGCAGAGTGTTAACCAATCTATTCGAATAGCCGCGTCCTCGGTCATGGACAACGCTCGGGGATTTCACATGAGGGGTAGTGTTCATAAAATGTGGGATTGGGAGCTGTGTGATCTCAATCATATGGCTGTGTGAATAAATCAGTTTAGCTGTGTGTCTTTGTGGAAACAACTGATCAATTATTATTGCTTATTTGTTTTAACTTATGCTTTCAATCTATTATTTGTATTCAATTGCAAATGTTACATTTCTGCAAAATAACCATAGAAGCCATTCCTTTGGAATAAGCCTGCATCTATATATTGCATTCTGTGGTATGATTTGCGAGTATGCAGTTGTGTACTCACGCTTGTTGTAAACTTGCGTCCAAACCTCTGTATGGAGGAGTCTTCGCACGCTTTCGAGGAGGAGTTTGTGGAAGAAGGTTGATCGCTAGGTCATCGATCCCGATCGGTTGCTGTGGTGTCTTTGATTGGAGTTTGCGAGTTTTTTCGTTTCATTGCGATATTTCTTTAGTGTTAGCCTGCGTGGCTTAATAAGTTGTAACCCGACCTTAAGGTCAAAACTCTAAGTTGTTACTCAAACTATTCGTTTATGTTATATTTCGTTTGTGTGGATTGATATTCACCTATGTTACCACTTGTGTGCACTAGCGTGATCTGGACTAGTGCGAGAATACACAGAGGGTCGAGTGCATTTTGGGTCCCGACAAGATTCATCCTCTAACCACATGAAATTTACCTCGCAAGTTGAGTGAGCTGCGATCTGGCGGGCGAATGCCATCTAACCAAAGATTAACTTAAAAACTCTTCCAAGACTAATTACCCTACAAGAACATCTCGTTACCCTTGACGACGTCTTTGACGCAGCGAAGATCAGCCCCGACAGCGATCCTCCTTCTCCTCTCTTCCTTCTCTTCTCCCTCTCCTTCTTCCTCCTTCTCTTCTTTTCTCCTTCTTCTTCCTCCTTGGCAGGCTGCAATGGAGCTCCTTCTCCTCCTTGGCCAGCAACAATGGAGGTGGTGGGAGGTGGAGAGGTGCGCAAGGGAGGGTGGAGGGGAGGTGGAGAGGTGGAGAGGGGAGGGTGGCGGCCGGTTGGGGAGTGGGGGAGGAAAGGGGGGAGGGGAGGGGGTCGGCTAGGGTTTTGGGAAGGGGGAGTGGCGCCCCCCCTTAGGCTATGGCCGGCCACCCCTTGGGCCCCTCTTGGGCCATGGGCTCTAGCCCAAGTTGCCGCTAATTTGCTCTTTTCCCCCTCTACAACTGCAGCACTGCAATCTTTCCAATTAGTCCCTCCCGACATTCCGTTAAATAATCTCCCGAACCGATTCTCCCTTCTGACTTCTAGTGCTTCACCCATCGGGATATTACAGCGCATGCTCGCCACGACGCTCGCCATCGCCACCTCCTCCTTCCGCGACCGCCTATGAAGCATCACCTGGGTCTCACGAACCCCCTGGCCAATTCACTCCTTCTATCTCACACTCTCGCTCTCTTTGACCTCTCTTTTGTCTCTGCCGAGGAAGAAGTCGAGAGGATAGAATCCACCTCGGTGCCTCGTGCGAGTCCGCAACCCCACCGCCGGACTCCACTCTCGACACCGTGTCTATTTTTTTTTTGCCCGAACCCTCATCCTCCACTGAGTTGTCGAGAATGGCATCGTCGTTCTCGCCTCTGGTGGCCACGGCCACGTAGCTCACAAATGCTCCGGTGAGTTATTCTTCACGCCATCCTGTCCCTTGAGATCGCGGTATCTCATTGAGTTCACAAGCGGGTTTAATTTGAATTTAGTGTAGCACCGAGGGAGAGCTGCCCCATCTTCTCCAACTTCAGTGAACCACCTCCGCCGAGCCATTCGTCTGCTCCGGTGAGCCTCCTCCGTCAATGATGAGTCCGTTAGGTTCCAGAGGTCATTTTCGTTCTCCTCTATGCTCCCTGACCCTTCCCATGCAAGGTTAAGCTGTGTCACCGTGAAGCTCCATCGCCGCACCGTTGTTGTCCATGTTCCAACCATGGCCATGTTGCTTTGTCTTCATCGACCCCTAATTCGTGCTCTGGTGGCGAGACGACCCGACGCACCTCTCCCGAGCTTCCTCAACCACCGTAGCAATTGATCCTGCGCCGCCTGTTCGTCTCGCCTCCGCCACCACGAGCTCAACCCGACCATTGGGCCTGTGTCACCACCACCGGACTGCAATGTCGCCCGCACCGACCAAGTGTCACATCCCCATTTAATAAATAGAAGTATTATGCATCTCATGAGCATGCATATCATTTATGAAGCATTTGCACAAATTATTGCATTTGTAAGTGTTCAAATCAAATTAAACATACAACTCTATTTGAAGCTTCCAAATAAAGTAGAAACAAATACTTATAAATTCCTCTAGGAGGTAATTTATTTAAATCTTATAATATTTATCGTGAATAAATATATTTTTTTCCAAATTTAAGGAACCTAACTTAACCCTCACAAAATTCAAACTCAATTCAGCAACCTATTCTAGGTTTGAATTTAAAATAAGCAAATAATAGATGAACAGGGAGGTTAGAAATTTTGTATGCCTCCCTAGGTCATCCCAGGAACCTCTCTCAAAAAATCTACATTTTTAGGAATTTAGTTGCTATTTTCCCCAAATCGGTCAAAGTGTAGAGTTTTGAATTTTAATCCAGTCAATTGTTGGACTCGACCCTAACCACACCGACCGCACCAGACTCGAGTCCGACCCAGCCAACTGTAAGACCCGGGAGTAACATCCCAGATCTTCTGTGCATAACTGAACTAGTCCTATGATCAGTGGCTAGCTCACACAGTAAACAAATGTGATAACACAACCATAAGCGCTAAAATTTATTAAATAACAACGAGTTGATTACAAGATAGCCTTACGGGCAACATTAAATAAACACAATGGAAGGCGATGAAGAAGTAGTGGAGTCGGTGATGCGCCACGAGCAATCGGCGGGGTAGCGACCTAGTCGTCATGATCCACACCTGAAGCGAAGTCCTTCTTCTCTGAAATTTGTTTGCATTAAGCAAGTATGAGCACAACTTCCGTGCTCGCAAGTTACACCCGTCAAATAACAGAATGACATGCATATATGGATGTAACAAAGGATGGCTTATAGGGTTATTTGTGCAAAAATAGCATTTGACATTAAATACCATACTAAGTTCAAAAGCTCAAGTTTTATAAAATCCAAAATTGATTTTGTATTGATAAAGATAGTGTAGGCACCAACCTAAAACCAACATAAACACGGGCACCAACCCAGGGCTTCAACCCATAACTTTTCTCATGGACACCCATCCATGACAAACTGTTTTACAAAAATATTTTGAAATCGAAGTCTAACTTTGAGTGGCTTTGCCAGCATGTCCATGACCGTGGACACGGCTATTCGAATAGTTTTACACTCTGCAGAGGTTGTACAACTTTACCCACAAGAGATAATCAACTTTTAATGTCCGTCTGACACACTTCTGAAGGTGTGCGACTAAGTGATCATCACGAGGCCTTTACAACGCATCATTCCACCATAGTCCTCCCTCGCTAAGGTTTCGCCCCCTTTGGACTACTCGTCCGCAGAGTTCAGACCCCCTCTTGCGCCAGGTGGGACTAACAAAAGTCATGAAAGACTACCCACCGCATCAATAGGAACGACCATGATGGAACTTTGCAAATTAATCAGCCAAGTCCTACCCATACAAGACATGTGGTAGTACGATGTGGCTTAGCAAGATGCGGCTCGAAGGTCGGTCCTTAATTGACCTGGGCGACAACCAACAGAACCCTGGGCCTCAACCTACCCAGTTGAACCCGTGCATAAACCTGCACCCACCAGACAACCAATTCGCCCAAGTCCAAACCATTATTTTATTTTATTTTCTAAATTCATTTATAAAACTCCCATGACACACCAATGCCAAGGGTACCATTTAAACAATAGTTGATTTCTGGCTGAAATTCCCCAAATGAAACATATTTGGTCTATAAGCATGGCTAAGCACAATATTTTTCAAATGATCCTAGTCCATACTATTGTATCAACTAGGTTTTATCTAGGGTGACAATATGTTTGATTCAATTATCAAAATTGGCCATACAAAGCATTTTAGGCATAACTATAAATTTAAAACAGGAATTTAAATTACTGAATATAAATAAGCATGCAATAATAATTTGAAATAGAATTTAAATAATTTTAAATAATGGGTGCAAGTATGATCAAGAATGTAACTTGCCTTGCTCAAATAGTTGTTCTCAAGCAGTGTGAATCGACTCTCGAAAGTCGTCGAAATCTATACGCGAAAATATGACAAAATCAATTCAAATTCAAATAAATTCAAAAAAACAGTTCCAATAAACTCCAAATTGAAATATTTTGGTTTAGTTAGCTAGATTATAATTTTATACAAATTTTGCAACTTGAATCACCCAATTTGGAGTTTAGATGCAAAAGATATGAATTTTAGAAGATTAAATCTATTTAAAACCTAAATTCTGAATTTATTATATTTTCCTGATTTATTTTTTAAAAGGAAAATCCATTTATTGCGCAAGGTGACGTCAGCGCCCAGGATTTTGATTTTTCCAGCCGATTTATTTTTAATCGGAAAATCCCGGAGTCTATGACAGGTGGGCACCACTGGGCCAATGGACCCAGTCCATGGCGGTCAACGGACCACGGTGAACCCGGTGCACCGCAACAGTGTACGTGGGAGAGGTGTGTGCGGGATTACGTGGCGGCTACCACATTAGCGACACGTAGGCACGCCACATCGCTGCCACATAGCGGCAGCGCGAGAGATGGCGCGCGTGGCGGCGCCACGTCAACGGGCGGTGGGCGCTCGGCCGTGGGCTCATTGCGGCGACGGCATGGCGACGCCCGGCGGTGTGCGTGTAGAGAGATCGCGAGGTCGCGCGCTTACCACGGCGGCGCTCGAGCCTGAAGAAATCGCCGCGGCGAGTCTTTGGCGGCGACGCGGTTGGGTCGAGGCGCGCGGTGGTTGAGGCGCTCGGTGAAGGAGCGCGAGCACCGGTCGGCGAGATGCGGCGGCCGTTAGTGCGGTCAAAGCGCCGATGAGGCCTTGCCGGCGCGGAACGAAAATGCGAACCGGGGCGAGAAGAAACTCCAAAATCCGCGAGCTCGAAGGCGAGGAAAAAGTGAATCGAGTCTTGGGATGAGGAGGAGGCGCCCGAGGCTCCCTTTATAGCGGGAGTGCCGAGCGGGAGATCGGTGCGGGAGGCGACGGGCGTTGCGGGCTCGCGGGTGAAATCGTCGCGCGAGAAGGGGAAGAAGATGGGGCGAGGCGGTTGGGCGCGGGTCGTGCGCGTCGCGTGCGCGAAAGACGGCGATTGAGGCAACGGTTGGTGGGGCTCCACGTGCGGCAACAATGGCGGCGGGCGTGGCGTCGTGGGAAAGAAGAAGGAGCGGGAAGAAGGAGGTGGCGAGGGCCCACATGGGAGAGAGGGAGGAGGAGGTAGGGTAGGGCCGGGGCAAGGGAAGAGAGAGGGGGGAAAGCGAACGGGCTGAGGTGGGCCGCCAAAACAGCGAATAGGAATGGGCTGGAATTCGGCCCATTTGGCCTTTCTGATTTTTAAATGATTTTTCTATTTTAACAATTGAATTAATTCGAAAAGGCTTTGGAAAATAGCAAATAAAATCCAAAAATTTAGAGAAAATTCACAAAAATTCTCTATGGCATTTTGGACTTAAATAAAATAGTTCCAACTTATAATTGGTAATAGATTTTGCAAATAAATTGTTTTGGCTTTAAAATATTTAGGAAAAAACTTTTTAAAATCTCAGAAAATTCTACAAATTAAGTAAATTTTTATTTTTCAATTTAAAACCAATAAAACTTCAAGAACTTCAAATAAATTTTAAATTTTGACTTTTAAAACTTCAGAAATTCAAATAAAGCAATGAAACTCTATCAAATTCAGAAAATCCAATAAAATAGTAACTTTTATTTATTTTATTTTGGTAACAGCACTTTGGGATGTTACACCAACTGACTTGGCCCAATCAACTAATCTAACCGACTCACACCTGAGTCCGACTCGCGCATGTTTGGGCCGTCGAAGAGGCGGGCCCACTTGTCAGTACCATCGTCTTCCTCCCGTTGGCGCTCACGCAGAAGCTCCTCACCATGCGGCCGCGACACACTGAGTTGAGCTAAGACGCCGTCAATCCGCCGCCCTTTCCATCCACTCCTGGAGCTGTGTCACTTGACGTCGCCTCCATCTCCGTCACTTGCCCGAGTCTAAAACCCCTCGCACCCCTCTTCCCCCCCCCCCCCCTCATTCTTCCTCTCGGGGCTGAGGAAGAAGAAGCTCGTTTGAGCTCTACGCTCAGGTAAGCTTCAAGCTTTAATGTCCCCTGTCCTCCCCTTGCCATACTGTCTCCATGTTTGGCTAATGCCAGCTCCTACATTGCCTTGTAGCTCTCGGAACACCGTTGTGCTCTCGGTGACTCTAGAGCGTGTCCTCGACCACTCCACTGTGCCATTGGTGTCCCCGGTAGGTATTATCATCTCTAATGTGCATCACCCCGTGCATTTAGGTATAAATTAACTTCCCCTCAATCAATTTTCTTGATGCTTTGCAGGAGCTCTTGGATTTCGAAGTTTCTCATTATCGGCTGCAAACCCTAGTCATCTTCCCCGACGCCGATAAGGTGAGTCATACCTTAATTCCTCTCTGTGACATCACCTCCTCTACCCAAGGAAACTATCTCGACCATTCTTCTTTGTTGGTTTTCCTCAAACCACCTTCTCCACGTTGGACCTCTTCGTCGCCGTGGACATTGACGACGTCGAGATACCTCTGGCCATCTCCAAACCTCTTCTTCACTTAGGTAGCATCCTTGAGTCTTGTAGAAGCTTTGGCACCCACGTAGTGGCACAATGCCGAGCTCTACTCATGTATGCATGTTCACCGTAGAACCACCGCCGCTCCTCTCTGGCTAAATGTCGACATGGTCTACCTCAGCCGCCGCCACCACTACCAGAAGGTGTGCACCGCTATTAGGAACCCGTTCATGGCCTTGGTTCACACCGGCACGGACCACGTCGGTGGCGGCAAGCCCTGCAATGAACTCAGGGTTTTTGTCGTACTCCGACCGATACTATAGCAATGCGGTTGCGACAAATCCCAGTAATTAACAGCTAATGATTGCTTAGTATTTAATGGGTGTCTTAACTGAGTTAATGAGTCACTTTCACGTGGGCCTGTGAATAGAAAACGAAAAGAATAAGCGGTTTCAGTTAAGCGAATGACATGTGGGCCAAGTCCCTTAAGTGCCCTGTGCACTGTGTTTGTGCATTGGTGGACCGAGTTCATAAGACTGAGTCTATGACCTACGGGCCCCACCTATCAGTTCAGTTTTAATTCAGAGTTTGAATGAAAAATGACACTATTCATTAGACCCACTTGTCAACATTGAAGTTAGAATAGGAATCGGTAGAAAAGGTATTAAAAATGTTAGAAAATCTGGAAAACCATTATTGTTACACTGTAAAATCAAATAACTTCAAAAATTTATAACTAATTCAAATTGACTCCAAATCCAATGAAACTAATTTTGATAATTTTCATTCTTAATGTATTTTAATTTGGAATAGGTTTGAAATATGTTTCTATCCCAGAGAATATAGTTGATGGAAATTGATCCAAAAACTAAATTATTGTTACACTAGAAAATGCTTTTAACTTGGAAAATTCATAACTAATTCATCTTAACTCTAAAAAGAGTGAAATCAATTTTGTTAGCTTGAACTTTTTAATGTACTTCACCATGGTATAATTTTTGAATGTGTTACTATCTCAAAAAAATTTAGGATTGGAGTTACATTCGGTAAGGCATTATTTTTACACTAGAAAATGGAATAAACTTCAAAAATTCATAGAAAAATCATCTAAACTCCAAATGGGACGATTCAATTTTTGTATATAATTTTTGTTGTGTTTCATGCCATGTGAAATTTATCTCCTTCATTGTTCTGGAAATTTTCACCAAAGTAATTACATGAGATGAATAGTGACAGATTACAGTTTCTAGGATTGTTTTTCTGCATTCCTACTTTCCAAAGTACAATAAGTAAAATACTCGGATCAACATGATCAAAGGAGGTGCTTGCCTTGCTCTTGCTGTTCTGAAAATATGGTTGATTGATCTTCGCAATAATAACTCGAGCAATCGACGTCTAAATAAAAAAGAGTCAGAAATGAATTAAATAATACCAAATAATTCAACAGTGACAAAAATAAATATTTTTGTATATTCTGGTATTTCATGATTTTAGATGATTTTAGAGATAAAAATCACTTGATTTAGAGTTTTGTAGCAAAAGTTATTAAGGTTTGAATTCTGTTCGGTTTAGAAATTCAAAGAAATTGAGAAATACACTTTCTAACAGAGAAAGTGTAATCCCGCGCTTGCATTATTGAGTTTACGCTTTCTAGTAAGGAAAAATGTATTCTCCTCAGAACTAAAGGTGCATTTTCTATTTTTCTTTTGATTTTCGTTTAAACTGACAAGTGGGCCCATTTGTTAGTGACATTGCCCATGAGAATAGTGCGTGGACTGAAGTCCACGCGCTCAATCCACCGGTCCATGGACCCGAGCTCACTGTGCGTTTAAGTTGTGGGGCCCGCATGTCAGCGACTCATTAGAGAATAAGGTTTCAGTTAAGTTTTTCTTTAATCATTATCTTGGTCCTACTCGTCGGTAACTCATTAAGGATTAACTAAGCGTTAAAAAATGGATTTGTGCTAATGATTGTGCTTAAGCGCGCCGATGATGAGCTACAGTGTTCGTCCAACACAGTAGCATAGTGGCGCTCGGTGGTGTCGAAGAAGACCCAAAATGGAATCCTCGTACTAATGCGCAGCTAAGGGTACTGGCAGCGTGGCCAAAAGTGGCTCGTAGCGGCGGCGTGCCAACGTTGAGCGGCGGCTCAGCTACGGCAACGAGCCATTGCTCAAACGAGCAACACTCTCAACCAAAACTCGTGCGCATAAGCATCTAGGGGCTACTAGGAGTATACCAGAAGCGATGACGAGGTTCAGGGAGGTCTGAGGTGGGTGGTCAACGGTGATCAGTGGCGGTGTAAGGAGGCTTTATGTGGAGAAGGAGTTCGGGCGATGGAGAGCTGGGTCCAATGATCGGGGAAGCTTGAGAAGGTCTTGGCGATGTTTCTGGCACGAGGAATCGACTCAAAGTGCAGTGAAGCTCCTATGGCAACCAAAGCAGCGGAGAAGACCGGAGATGAGGAAGATGATGCAATTCGGTCGTCCCTGTGGATCAAAGGCGAAATCAAGTGAGCGAAAAGATTGAAGATACACTAGAACATAAGATGACGCGATAGGAGTGACAAGGAACCCTTCAAGTCATCGGGAATGGTGGTGGCGGTGCACGACCGAAATGGCGCTCGCGCTCTCCGAGCGTTTGAGCTCGATTGAGTGGAGAAGGGGGAGAGGAAAGGTGCGCGCTGGGTGGGAAAAGGAGAAGCGAATCTCGGGTGTCCTTTCTATAGGCTCTGTGGCAGAGAAAAATGAGGTGGAGCTCGGGCAGCCGCGGGCAAAGCTAGAGGAGATCTTCGATGTACGGGCAGTGATGGGGCTCAACCGGCGAGGATGGGCGTGGAAAACATGGCGTGGTCGGTTAGCGGTGGAGAAAAGCAGCGAGCGGCGTGGCGACACGCTCGCGATGGTGCCAGCGGCGCAGGCGCGAGGTGGACGAAGGTACCTACACCTCAGGCCCACCGGTTATAGAGAGAGAGGTGAGGGTAGATTAGGTTTTTATTTTTCGCTGAATTATTGATCGAATTTATTTACTAAGTAAATGACTTGAATTTTATGAAAAATTTGTGTAGGCTTCGACCTAATTTAATTTATCGTGTAATTTTTTAGAGATTTTTATTTTACGTGAATTTGTCTAAAATTCAGACAAGCTTCGATCTTATGCTTTTGTATTTATTTTTTAAACAAGTTTTCATATAAAATATTTTGGTGAATTATTCCTGGGAACTTATGCCCAAAATAATTCTCTCATATAATATTTTGACTTTGTTTTATCTAACTTCTTTTGAGTACATGTTTGTTTGTATTTCATGTTTTCTTTTAAACATAAGTCAAAATCAAACATGGGTATATTTTCATATGCAAAATGGTCAAAGAAATTTTTTTCTTAATGCATTTAAAATACATAATCCCGTAATTCAGATTTTTGGGATGTTACAGTTACCTATTGTGAATGAAATCTTTTTGGCAGTTTAGTAAAGCATTATTTAGAGCTCAAAGTCTAAATTCTGGTTGTCTTATCTAATTTGTGAAGAGTATAGACAAAAGTAGCGAGAAGGCTAAGAGTATATCTTGTGCAACTCTATATCTGAGAGGAATAATCAAACTATTAAATCTGAGCATTATGCTTATTTTAATTGTCCACATGTTCTATGTTTTGAGTATATTATCTTGTTTAAATAACATGGGACATTTACATGTTTATATGTTAATTTTGTCATTTAAATGTTGCTGAAAATATGCTTTAATTATCATTAATTATGCTGAAATTAATTCTGACTATTTGCTAAAACTTCCAATTTTACAACATAATTACTATCTATTTGGGGTGGTGGGTTGTTTGTGAGGTTACCAAAAGATGCTAGTTCAATTTTCTATCTTGAAATTTGTAATTGGCCTAACTAGTGCAAGAATTGATTTTTTTAGATAATGGAAGAAAATCTCTCTAGCCTCTGCATCAAAGATGCACTGACCTAATTTATTATTAAGTTTAAAGCACCAAGTAGCCAAAGTGTTTAACAAATCATGAAACTTTACAAGCAAATGATGACTGAAATTTAAACACAATCAATACAAATCATGTAACTAAACCACCACCCATGAGCACTTAAAATTTGCTTTGCCACAACCTCCGGGCGGTCATTGTAGGCCAACATAGACTCATACAGTTCGGTTTCTGCATATTTGCCCAAGCCCTCAGCCAATGTCCGATCAAAAAGATAACCTGCAATGGATTAGTAACCATCTTTGTATTAAAAACAACATCATTCCGGTATAACCAGATAGACCAACATAAGGCACTAGCTCCCACCAAGAGTTGTGACTTAAAACTTTTGGAATTCCGGCTAACCAATGCCCAAACATGTTTGCTATACTCAAAGGGGGTGATAGATTAAATGCACAACCAACGACCCACCAAATGAGACGCGCAAGTGGACAATCAATAAAAAGATGTTGAATTGTTTCTTCTTTAATACAGAAACCACACTTTTTGCTTCTCCTCCAATTTCTTTTATGCAAGTTATCTTTAGTTAAAACGACCCCTCTTTTGAGATACTAAAGGAAAATCTGTACCTTTAAGGGGATTTTGATTCGCCAAAACAAATTCCTAATAGGGACTTGACAATTGCTAATTAGAGCCCCATAGAAAGATTTGACCGTAAATATACCAGATTTATTTAAATTCTATTTAAATATGTCCTTTTGAGAGCTTAACTGTAAATTAGCAATTCTCAAAATTAACTCATTCCAAGCATGTAACTTGGGTCCAATAATAGGTCGTCGAAAGGAAATATTTAGGGGTGACGATCTCATAATATTTGTCACAGTATCCTCCTTCCTCCTTACCACATTATAAAGAATAGGATATTGACTTTTTAACAGGGAATTACCTAACCAGATATCTCCCTAGAACCTAGTTTGCTTTCCATTTTGAATATGGAAAGACCTGAAACGAAGAAATTGATCTTTAATGTTCATAAGACCCGACCAAAAATGAGAAGTCTCAGGTTTTTTATGAAGGGAAACGGGTAGGCTACACTAGCACAAATTAAAAAATTCTACCCGTAAACCAAGATCACTGCAGTTATAGATCACGGTCTTACCACTAGGCGCAGTGCGGAAGTTGATGCTGTGTGCGTCGGGCGATGTAGTCGTACCAAGTTGATGCAGTATGTCGGGGCAGAGTAGTCGTACTACTTCCTCGTCCTCGTTGTGGCGTCCCACGTACAACTCCTTTCTTGCGGTTCGTCCCAACGCCACAGATGCGGCGCCTTCAAAGGTATCCACACGTGCGGGAGAGCGGCGCGCGCCGGACTACTAGATCGCGCGGCGACTAGGGCGTGGGAGGGGTGGCGGCGGGGTTTGGGGATGTCACGAAAACTCAACCCTCAACCGTAGCGCCCTGCCCTCCTTTTATAGATGTCCTTATAATGGGCTTCTACGAATAGAGGCCCATTAGGACTCAATGCCCAATCTAATTCGGATCCAATCCGAATTAGGCTTGAGCCCATAAGTGTGTGACCCTATGGTTCACATATGTTTAGACATGGCGCAGTACACATACTTGGTCAATAGTTGGTAGCGACCTCTAGCAAGGCGTGCCAACTCCTAAACATACGTAAAGATCATATCGGACGAACCATCACAGCGTTATGTACATGCCAATCCCTTTGCCTCACGATATTCGGTCGAGCTCCAAGTGACCACTCTTTCTCGATCACGTGATCGGAATCCCTTACTAGGTTAACTCTTAACCTTAAGTAGCATGACCATGCATTTGGATCCGATCACTCGAGGGCCAGAGATATCTCTCGGGTAGAGAGGGCAAATCCATCTCGGCCGACCATGCCTCGCAGCATGCTTCATGACAAACCAGCTACCTTTATAACTACCTAGTTACGGAGTAGCGTTTGATAGCCCCTAAGTAGGTCGATTCACATCTCAAGTACATGCGACAATCTCAGGTCTAAGGACAAGACGTACACATTGTGTAAAGAGAACCATAAGAATAATTACTATGTCTCATGTTGGGTCGGTCCAACCCCATGTTCTAAACATGTGTCCACATTATTGGTTTGACATCTCTATGTCTATGACACGTGAAACATGGTCATCAACGATACATGTGCTAATCCATCATTCACGTGTATCCTCACATGAACTCCGACTAGGGACAACTTTAGAATAACCATACAAGTAAAGAGTTTCACAAACAAGTCACATACTTGTTAATCAACACAATGGCAATATTCAAGGAACATTTATTAAATCATGGATACAACGAAATATCATCATCAAAATGATTGCCTCTAGGGCATATCTCCAATGATCTCCACTTGCACTAGAGTCAATCTAGAAGATATCTAATACCCATAGCTCTTGTGTGCGCCACATGCTTAGAGGTGTGGGAGAGGCTAAATCAAAGGATGCAAACATTCAAATCCGTGTGTATTTTGCATATCTTTAAATCTCCTCGATTAAGGATCCTCGAATGAGATGAAACCACTTGTGATATGTGTTTGTTCTTTTGGTGATTCCTCGGCTCCTTAGCTTGCGCAATGGCCCCACTGTTATCACAGTAAAGATCCCAGGATCGCACGCACTAGGAACCACACCTAGTTCGGTTATGAACTTCCTTATCCAAACACCTTCCTTTTTGCTTGAAAGCTGCAATGTACTCGACCTCAGTTGTAGAGTCAGCAATAGTCTCCTGCTTGGAACTCTTCCAACTCACCGCACCACCGTTCAAAATGAACACAAAACCCGTTTGCGATTTGTAATCATCTTTGTCGGTTTGGAAGCTTGCATCGGTGTAACCATTTACAACGAGCTCTTCCTCACCTCAGTAGACTAGGAACACATCCTTAGTTCTTCTCAAATACTTGAGGATGTTTTTAGCTGCTGTCGATGACTCTCACTGGATCGACACAGTATCTGCTAAGTAACACTTAGAGCATAGGAAACATCTGGCGAGTACACATCATAGCATACATGATAGATCCAATGGCGAAGCATATGGAATCTTACTCATGCGATCTCGCTCATCGGTTGTCGAAGGACACCGAGTCTTGCCAAGATTTATGCCATGAGACATGGGCAAGAACCCTTTCTTTGCCTCCTCCATGTTGAACCGTTTCAACACTTTGTCAATGTAAGTACTCGGCTTAATCCTATTAGCCTTTTGATCTATCTCTATAGATCTTAATACCCAAAATATATGCCGCTTCCCTAAGTCCTTCATTGAGAAACTATTTTTCGGTGAGGTCTTAACGGACTCGAGCATAGGAATATCATTTCCAATCGTAATATGTCATCTACATATAAGATTAGAAATACAAGTGAGCTCCCACTTGTCTTCTTGTAAACACAAGATTCTTCTTCGTTTTTGATGAAGTCAAACCCTTTGACCACTTCATCAAAGCAGAATGTTCCAACTCGAAATGCTTGCTTCAATCCATAAATGGATTTTGAAGTTTGCATACTTTTCTAGCATTGTTTGGATCGACAAAACCCTCGGACGTATCATATACACGTCCTCGGTTAAATTTCCATTAAGGAAAGCCGTTTTGACATCCATCGCCATATCTCATAGTCGAAATATGCGCAATAGCTAGAATGATCCGTATTGATTTAAGCATCGCTACTGGGGAGAAAGTCTCATCGTAGTCAACTCCTTGAACTTGCGAAAACCTTTGCGACAAGTCGAGCTTTATGGATATGAACATTTCCATCCATATCAATCTTCCTTTATAGATCCATTTGCACTCTATGGTTTTAACACCATCAGTAGGTCAACCAAATTCCAAACTTGATTGTCTCCCATGGATGCTATCTCGGATCTCATGGCACTATGTCATTTCTCAGTGCAGGTCCATCATTGCTTCGCATAGGTCGTAGGCTCATCATTGTCTAACAATAATATATCTCGCGCATTGTGGAGCCTTTCCGACCTTCGTGGTGGTGGTGCTTCTTTTGCCATGGGTTCCTCAACTTGTTCTGCCACATGGGCATCATTCGTCGAGTCTTCCCCGATTGGTTCATCTTGAACCTCTTCAAGCTGCACCGTTCTTCCACTTGTCTCCCTGTTGAGAAACTCTTTCTCTAGGAAAACACCACTTCGAAAACCATCTGGCCTAGGTGCTTTGTTATGGTCCATTTGAAAAATAGCTTCCTTCACCTCTTTTTCAGTGAAAGATTCTGTAAGTAACTCATTTTCGACCTCAGAAACTTGAGGTATATCATTCACAGCAGAATCAACCATAGAAAGGTGATTATTTTCGGAAGGTCCAAATAAAACATTGTAATAATTAGTGATATACTCTTTTAATTGTACATCACCCCGAATTAATCCTTCTTCCTGTTCGAGCTGGAAAATTCTATGACGTCTATGCTTCCCATTCGCAATCAAATGATAATATCGCGTATTTCGATCCCCTTCTAACAAAAACTTCGCTTTAGATCTCTGATACCACTTGATCTCTTCTTCTCTCAGAAGCAGCGCCAATCTCTCATTACCAACCCTTTTAAGCTTAAGCTCATGGTCAGATAATCTCACGACCTCAGCTTTTTTATCAAGCTCATCGATTATAAATTAAGCTCATTTTTTTCTTTTTTATACGTTCCACTCGTATTTTTAGCCCAACCACGAAGAAAACTTCTGAGAGATCTAATCTTAAGCTGCCAAGTTTGCAAGGTGGAAAGACCCCGAACATCTTTTCGCCACACATCAGCCACCAACTCTCTAAAGCCCTCCCTACCGAACCACCCTAATTCAAATTTAAATAACGGTTATCGTCCGATAAAAGAAGCCGCTTGGGTGGTCAAAAGCAACGGCGTGTGATCAGATAAGGATCTTTCAAGTGCATGAACTGTGACCAACGGAAATTTAATCTCCCAATCTAAATTCATTAAAAATCTATCCAACTTTTCAAAGGTTGGATTATCTAAGAATTGGCCTAGGTATATTGCTTACCTGATAAAGCAATTTCTCTTAAATCCAAGTTATCAATCACCGCATTAAACAAAAAAGGCCACCTAAACTGAAAGTTATTGCTATTTTTTTTCATCTGAATGCCTGATGATATTAAAATCCTCTCCAATTAAAATCGGAAGCAGGTCGGGCATCTTGATAAATGATTTGGAGGAGGGTTCAATATCTATTGAGAATTGAGATCACTGGAAGTGCTGCAACAGATATTCAGGTTGCAGAGCAGCTGATAATGGTAACAGTAACTTTTCTATGAAATTTCACTGTACTTCTGTTGAAACTTGAAACGACATATTATCTTTTAGATAGGACTCTACCTGATTAGACTAATCAAATAAATTACAAATTTTTTTGTTGACTCCGTGGTTGTGTATGTATAAGGTACTCTCAATTATCTCTTTTGTGAAAATTGCTCCCGTCAATTGGATGCATATGTTCAGTATCTTGTGCTCAATCCTCTTGACCTATTAGATTGTTAACTCCACCTCTCTGAGAACAGACCCCATACTGGTTTTCTTCAAATGCTCACTGACCCAGTCTAAATACACGGGCAAACAGACCGGTGACTACTGTCCTGGTGCATTAGTTTATTAGACTATTAAATCACCAACGTGCTTCTTTCTGGTAAATTGATTTGGAAGCAGTGTCGGTTTGGGACAAGTCATCAACATGCTTCTCTGTTTTATTTGTTATCGCTGAAATATACTACTTAATTTCAGTAGGGCTCTCCCCTATTGTTACCTTAAAAAATGTACTACTTAAAGTACGCCATCTTGAATTGATGTTTGAGCTTTGGTAGAAGAAACAGCTCATTACTATTTAAATTGTGACTATTGTAAAATGGTTGCAGCTCCTATTTGCTTGTTTTGCCTTGCATCTTGCTTTTCGCAGTTCTATAACTGTTATGTTGATACTTCAAAATGTATTTCATGGTTATACATTTGTCGTACAAACCTCATTGTTGCCGTTTCGCTCTCCTGACCACTGTTTTCTTTTCCAGAACTTCATGGTTGAAGCCACTCGCTTCCCTGGTCACAACCGACTTCATTCCACCATATTTGCAAACACCAAAATCTCCTGGGCGATACTCTAACTACTTCACACCTTTGGAGAAGCGGCTTGAGCGAAAAGCACGCAAATGATTTCTTGAAAGTTGCCAAAGTTTTGTTTACGCACATATTCCCGATATCGGCAATACAGAAATTCTGCGAGTACATTCACCAAAAGTGTTGATAATGTCGATACCCATCACGAGATGATTCTATTGTTCCTTTCAAGATTCCTTCAAGACCCCAGTGTATCTAAATTATATGATATAGCATTGATCCGTTAGTTAAAGTCTTGGCTGTGTAGGGAGGGGTTTAAGGAGATGGTGAATGATGTGTGGAAAAAGGAAAATAGAGGTTGTACTGCCTTACAAATTTGGCAATAGAAAGTTAGATCTCTTAGACAATATTTTCGTGGTTGGGCTAAAAATTGCAGTGGGACTTATAAAAAAGAAAAAGATAGCTCTCAACTTGATAATCGATGAGCTAGATAAAAAAAGCAGAACTCCTGAGTTTGTCTAATGAAGACCTTAATCTTAAAAGATTCGCTAATGAGAGGTTGGCACAACTCTTACGCGAAGAAGAAATTAAGTGGTACCAAAGGTCCAAAGCGAAATTCCTTTTGGAGGGAGACAAAAATACACATTTCTATCACCTGATTGCGAATGGTAAACATAGAAGATAAAGAATCTTTCAGCTCAAACAGGAGGAGGGGATTATTCGGGGTGATGTACAATTAAAAAGGTATATCACCAATTATTATAAAGGTCTTTTTGGACCATCTGAAGTTAATCATTTATCTATGATTGATGATTTTAGGAATAATATACCTCAAGTTTTGGATACTGAAAACAATTTACTTACAACATCGTTCACTGAGAAGGAGGTGAAAGAAGCAATTTTTCAAATGAAACATAATGAAGCACCTGGGCCAGATGGCTTCCCTGCTGAGTTTTAGCATGTGTTTTGGAAAGTTATTAAAAATGCTATGATGGTCATGTTTCATGATTTTCATAGTTGCTTTCTGCCTCTTTTTTGCTTAAATTTTGGAATTATTACATTGCTTCCTAAAAAAGTGGATGCTAAACAAATACAGCAGTATAGACCAATTTGTCTTCTAAATGTTAGTTTTAAAGTTTTACTAAAGTGACTACTAATAGAATTACTAGTGTAGCTCAAAAGGTTGTTAGATCATCCCAATCAGCATTTATGCTAGGGAGATTCATTCTTGATGGAGTTTTTATACTTCATGAAACCATTCATGAGCTATATAGAGAAAAATTGGATGGGATTGTATTCAAGGTCGATTTTGAAAAAGCTTACGACAAAGTAAAATTGACGTTTTTACTCCAAACCTTGAGAATAAAAGGCTTTTCAGCTAAGTGGTGCTCCTGAGTGGATAGTTTCGTTAAGGGAGGGAGTGTTGGAATAAAAGTTAATAATGATTTGGGGTCTTTTTTTCCAAACTCGGAAGGGTTTTAGACAAGGCGACCCTATATCCCCAATTCTTTTTAGGGAGATTTGATTATTTGCCACTGCCAAAAGATGTGCAATTCAGGATTTGCCACTCCATGTGTCTATGACATGTGGCTCCGGGAGCCACATGTCATAGACACATGAGTGGCAAATCCTGAATTGCACATCTTTTGAGTGGCAAATTATTCATTATTCCTTCTTTTTAATTTTGTTGTGGACATGCTAGCCATCTTTATTGCAAGAGCTAAAGAAGAAGGTCTACTTTTGGGAGTAGTTCCTCATTTGATTGATGATGGGTTGTCAATATTACAATATGCTGATGACACTATCCTCTTCCTGAATAATGATATAGAACAAGCAAAAAAATCTCAAACTTATTCTATGTGTCTTCGAACAATTATCAGGTTTAAAGATTAATTTTCACAAGAGCGAAAGTTTTTGCTTTGACAAAGCAAAAGAAGTTGAATCGCAGTATACTCAGTTATTTGGTTGTGAAGTGGGTGCCTTCCCTTTCAGGTACTTAGGTATTCCAATTCACTTTAGCAAATTAAGAAATAGTGATTGGAAAGGGGTTGAAAATAGGTTTGAAAAGAAACTTAGCAGTTGGAAAGAAAAAAATATATATCTGTTAGTGGACGTTTAGTGCTTATTAACTCCATGCTAAGCAGCTTGCCTATATTTATGTTATCTTTTTTTGAGTTTCCTCGAGAGGTACTCAAAAGACTTGATTTTTATAGATCTAGATTTTACTGGCAGAGTGACAGCCATAAAAGGAAATATAGACTTGTCAAATGAAGTTTAATGTGTACACCCAAAGAGCAGGGCGGTTTAGGCATTCAAAACTTAGACATAAAAAATAAAAGTTTACTAGAAAAATAGCTTTTTAAGTTGTTGAATGAATTAGGGGGTATGGCAAACTTTGCTAACAAGGAAATATTTGGGTGAGAAGAGTCTTTCACAGATGGTTAACAAGCCTGGGACTTCCCATTTTTGGTCGGGTCCAATAAAATTTAAGGATCATTTTTTCGCTTCGGTTCATTCCAGGTTAAAAATGGAAAGTGCACTAGGTTCTGAGAAGATATTTGGTTAGGTGACATTCCTCTAAAAAGACAATATCCAACCCTTTATAATGTGATGAGAAAAAAGGATGATACAGTAGCAAATATTTAAAGGAGCCGATCTCATAATATTATGAGATCGACTCCTTTAAATATTTCTTTTCGTAGACCTATTATTGGGCCGAATGAATTAATTTTAATAATTGCCAATTTACAATTGAGCTCTCAAAAAGATGTTTTTAGGTGGAACTTGAATAAGTCTAGAATATTTTCGATATAGTCTCTATATGCGGTGCTAATTGAAAATTATCGAGCCCCTATTAGGGATTCTTTTTTGGTTAATTAAAATTCTATTAAAAGTGAAAATATTCATTTGGTATCTCAAAAGAGGGGTAGTTTTAACTAACAATAATCTACTCAAAAGAAATAGGAGGGAAAGCAAAAAGTGTTGTTTTTGTATTACAGAGGAAATAATTCAGTATCTTTTTATTGACTGTCCCTTTACCAGTCTTGTATGGTGGGCTGTTCAATGTGCGTTTAATTTATCTCCTCCTGTGAATATAGCCAACATGTTTGGGAATTGGTTAACTGGTATCCCAAATATTTTAAAAAACATAACTCCTGGTGGGAGCTAGTGCCTTACGTTGGTCTATTTGGTTATATCGAAATAATGTTATTTTTTATATATAAAAAAAATTATCACTAATCCTATGCAGGTTTTCTTATTGAGTGAGCAATGGCTAAGGGCTTAGGCAAACATGCAGAAACCAACCCAAAAGGAGTCATTGTTGCTCGGAAGCGTCAGATTGGAGTATATGTCGAAG
This sequence comes from Ampelocalamus luodianensis, assembly GCA_036346255.1. Lineage (NCBI taxonomy): Eukaryota > Viridiplantae > Streptophyta > Magnoliopsida > Poales > Poaceae > Ampelocalamus > Ampelocalamus luodianensis. Next base: position 13,945,531 of record CM070636.1, on the reverse strand, counting down.
CAACTCTTCAACAATCATGGGTGGCGGTTTAGTCACAGGATTTGTAATGACTAAGTTTAAAGTTCAATCATCATTTGGTTGTAAGGCTGCGTGCCACCTTCAACTTTTTTTATGTTGTTTTGGAACTTTAAATGATGAAATAAACTAGGTTGTGTGCATTCTTAATGCAGAGGTCGGGAGAGTTCTCTTCTATTATCTAAAAAAAGTTAAAATCTTGGCTTATGCTATTGGAAAACAAAATTGCAAACTAAGTTTTCTTTGGTTCCATGTAATCCATGTTAATTATGTATTAGCTGCTCAAGTATGACTGCTAAGATTGCTTGTCAATGGATGCTTCGGATTATTGGGTGTTGCATGACTTGCATAAATGGCACCTGGTAGGCTAGTAACAAGGTTCATAAAAACTAGTGGAAATTGGTCGCCTCCCCACTGGTGCGGCCTCAAATATATCACCTCGGTCTTGAGTTTTTCATTATACAAAATGAGAAATTAAACAATGGGTACAGATATGGCGGAATTGTGTCATAGAAATATAGCACATGAGGACAATTTTCATGGCGATATATTGGCGAAAAAAGGCATCTGTTTTTTTTCCTCGGTGTTTTTCTGCACCATCCTAACGTGGGGCTAAGCTTAAAGAGTTAAATCTCTCGCCTTACATGCAAACATTAGAAGGGGAAAATGCCGGGTTCAGAGGATTGCAAGGCAGACATTCTGTTCCTCCTTTCTCTCTCCTCTCTTCGTTCCCGCGTAGAGAGAGGAGGGGGCGGGGAGAGAGGGAGCCCCTTTGCCTCCTCTTTCCTGCCAAGAACCACATTCTCCCCAATCTTTTTGCGGATTTTTCCTACAGATTTCGTCGGCTTTTGGTCGATTCTACCACCGTACGGTTTTGTTCTTGTTCTTTTCTCCCAATTTGTGGTTTTGGCAGATTTGGAGCTTCCTTACCAAATTGCAGCGTCGGTACTCGGTACGTCTCAAAATTAATATACTCTTTTTGTACTTATTATTATTATTTGGAAAAAAAATAAGAACCCGAACAATCTTGTCACAATCTGACTGAATGCTTCTTGAAAAGGAAATTTTTAATTGTTAAAAACAATTTTAAATATGACCAACTGCGCAACGAAAGAATGCCAAGATTTTTCCTTTATTTTTCTCCTACAGAGAGAATTCTTGGATTTTGAATGTGTTTTTAGACAGGCTTCTAGTAGAAGGCAACGGTTATGAACCTAAGTTCATAACAGGGTAAACACCGTCATGAAGAAGGTCGGACGGCGTCGGCTTGATGAGAAGAGGAATTATACTATAGACTGTGATGATAGAACTTTGAAAAGGAGACTAGATTAATTCATCTTTCTTACTTGCTTGATAATTGATACATGCTATCCCTTTTATAGGGACGACCTGGCTTGATATTTAAAAAACAATCTATATGTTTAAAAAACTTATCTCTATTAGATGGAATATATCTCTAAGAAAGTATACCCAACTAACAAAGAAACTAATAATTATTATCTCTATTTCCAACTACTAACGCACCGCTGGTTTAGTGTGAGCGTGTGTGGTGCTACTGATCGTGTATGTACTCGATGGCGAATCGAGCGAAAATCACCGAGGGTCCCTGTGACTTAGGGTGTCCTCTCATGTTGGATTAGGGGTGTCCACACTACATATACATGATTATATGCAATGGAAATTGATTTTTGGACCCGGTGTCACGTGCGCCTGCAAGAATCGTAGATCCGCCTGTGTGTACTGTTCGCGCACATGAACAGTACCCCCGCCCATGACATTACTCCCCTCATTTCGCGACAGCTCGTCCTCGAGCTATGGTGGCAGCCATGGCTAAAGCCGTTTGTGATCCCATGTTGACGAGAGGTTACGATGACGATATGAGTCTTTAAAGATCATTGCCTCCACACGCGGTTGCGACAAACTCACCGGTTGCTGTAGCAGGCATGACAGCAACTCCGGCAGCGCCACAGTGACCACGACGTACTTCGGTAGGGACGCGACAGGCTTGGGTGACACCATGGCAGGATGCGATAGCAGCGCTGCAAGTTCCGATGGCGTAACTGTGGTTGCTGGAAACACCGCCACCTCTTGTTGTGCCTTCTTCTCCTTTTGATCTACAATCATCTTCTCTAAAGTAGCATGCATGTTGAGGAAGATGGCCGTCGTCTTCTTGTCATTGTCATTGAAACTCATGGCCATCTTGTTGGCGTTAGCCTTTATCATAGCTAATGACTCGACGGTAGGTCTGATGGTCTGATCTGTCACCATAACCATGGTAGCAGAAGTCGTGGGAAGGAATAGACTACTCTGATACCAAATAGTATCATAGGTCAGGGTACTGTTCACACGTGTAAACAGTACCATGGGTACTGTAGCACAGGAATAGGAAAGGATTACCTTCCCAGATAAGAATATCTATTTTCTTAAATAGTTGATTAGTTTCCTTGTATAGGGATTAGGTAATTGGAAAGATTATCTATTAGTTAAGAAAGTTATCTATTAGTTAGAAAAATCATCTTTTAGATTGATCTTATCTATAATTGCTAGAAAAACCCTCTATATAAGGAGGCATATTGTAATCGTTGACATTAAGCAATGAGAATACAATAGTCTAAGTCTCAATCCCCTTCATCTCCTCAATCTATAGTCTTCCCTCTCCCCTACCAACCAACGTCACTCGGCTATCCTCCCTATCCTCCCGGTGATGTTTACCTCTATGATCTAAGGATCATAACAGCAACGGTGCACTTGGCTCAATCAAGTGCCCGATTTTCATTTGATTGGTTGCTACAAAATTGTACTCCTACAATTGAGTAATAAATTCTAGCCCTTGATTGGCAAAACAAAAAAAAAAAACCTGTGACTACTGGGTTGTCGCATGATTACACTGCTGCAACTCTTTGCACGGACAATTATCTTCTTTTTTTCTGCTGTAACCGGCGGAAATTTTGGATTCCTGCTCACATTTTCATCTTCTTTTTCCTCTGAACAATCGGACATTGTTCTCTTTGTTCTGAAAGAAAGGTCGCATGCCTCGTTAACAACGCAGTGTGATTTTGGTGCTGCCCTGGCGAAGGATTTCTGTTGAAGTTCAGGATTTTCAAGCAACCTACTACATGTGAATTTTGATGTACATTGATCACCCATGGCTGCGAAAACACGCGCGAGGTCCCAGGACTTCTCGCGGCGATTCTGGTCCATGCTGTCCTACGCCTGCAGCGAGCTCTGCGTGATCACACTGCTCTATGTCGCCGCTGCGGCGTCGTATGCGGCGACGAGGTTGGCGCGCATCTGCAGGCTCAGGGCGCCATGCACGCTGTGCTCAAGGCTGGACCATGCCCTCCTCCACGGCAAACCATGGTTCTATGCGGATTTGGTTTGCGCAGCGCATACGTTGGAGATATCATCCTTGGCATACTGCAAGAGCCATAGCAATCTTGCACACTCTGATGGTCTCTGCAAAAGATGCCTTCTTGCATGCACCGCAGGCGTCAGCGATGAGGTTAACTCCGGACCTGGATCGAGGTCCAGACGGTTGTGTTCTTGCTGTTCGGAGCCGTTCAAGAAGGCGCGCAATGCGCAGAGGCTTTCTGAGACTGCAAACGTTGTGGAGTCTTCAGATACTGTGCTTGGTTCGGAGGAAATCATCCGGAGGAGCCTAGTTGCTGCAAGAGACAGCAATCTTGCCATGCCATTGCCACCAAAGGTTGTACCTGAGCAAGTCCCTGCAGATCGTCCACAAGAGAAGGGTAAGTATATATAGCTATCTGAATTCTTGTACTTCTTATATGCTAAATGTGTTCTTGAAAAAATTCTATTCTAAATGAACCATTTTTAGAAATCTATTGACTGCATCCATATGCTTTTGATGTAGCATTTGTGGTGGGCATTGAGGAAGTCAGTGAATCATATAGTTCACCAGGCACAAATGAACAATCTACAAAGGACAATGGTGCAGCAAAGCCAGCACCTACCGGATCTTCTGCGCCGATGCGCATTTTTGTCGACCGCGACAACAGCATAAAGAATGCTTTCATTGGAAGGGTCAATCTGCCATCTCCTCGCCCATCGGAGATAATCTCTGCCAGGGACAACAATTCAACCACTCAGCAGGAAGTGAAGGCATTCCTTTCTCAGATGTCCTCTGCAAGGGGCCTTGACAGTTCTTGGACTGAAGGGGCTCCTAGCCCTGGTATCAATGTTCAGATTGATGAAAGCAATGGCAATGTCAGGACACCATCCCTAGAGAGGAATTATTCTGTGCTGGAACCATCAGATGGGAACATTGTTGATGAAGCTGAAGGGGAGAGCTCTCTTGAGAATCTGAAGAAACAACTTGATCTCAACAAGAAGTCCATGAGTGCTCTTTACAAGGAGCTCGAGGAAGAACGGAGTGCTTCGGCAGTCGCGGCAAGCCAAGCGATGGCCATGATCAACAGATTGCATGAGGAAAGGCCGCAATGCATATGGAGGCACTGCAGTATCTGAGGATGATGGAAGAGCAGGCTGACCATGACCATGAAGCAATACAAAATCTACATGACTTACTTACAGAGAGGGAGAAAGAATTACTTGAGTTGGATTCTGAACTTGAGAACTGCCGGAGGCTAATCCAGGATGCTCCATTCAAAGGCAGAAAACTTGATGTCACTGATGCAACATATGGCAGAAATGTGGCATTTGGCGTCTTGAATGGTTCAGATTTTGTGGGGAGCACCATGTCGGGTTTCGATGACAAAAAGGCGTATATTTTGGAATCCTTGAGCAGATTGGAGGAGAAGCTCCACATTTTCACAAACAAACTTGCTTCTGATGATGCCACAAGTAGTCAAAAGGGATTGTTAGGAGATCACACAAGGGCTGATGGCCAACATATGGAGAACTCTATTCAGCAACATGATGGAAATGAATTAGTTGAGGAGAATGACAAGGATCAATGTTCATGTTATCCTTTAGACAATGGCAAACTGGGCGATGTAACAAGTCTTAAGGATGAAATTTCACTATTGAATAAAAGGCTGAAGGCACTTGAAGCTGATCAAAATTTCCTCAAGCAGGTACTAAGTTCCCTAAAATGTAGCCCTGATGGACTGCAGTGTGTACAGGAGATAACCAACCATTTGCTAGAGTTGCGAAGAGTTGACACTCAATGAAGATAAACAGTTTTGCCAGAGTTCACACTATTTTGTCATGAGGTAAGAACTCTTCTTGCCATTATTTAATAGCAATGAATATTGCTGAAGATTGATGAATAATTATGAAAAATGAAAACATTTTCTTGAGGTAACTGAACGCCCAAAACATATGGCATAGCTTACATGATGCAACAGCACACCAAATGAGACCCTGAAACCTTCATTAGCCTCTATGCTCAGAAAGTTTCTATAATTACGTCCATGATGGAAACTGCTATGCAAATGCATTTTTGTAAGAAAGCTTATGCTTTACAAAATGTGATAAATCGTCCAAAAGATATTGCAAATATTTACTCAAATTGGTTTATGCTGTGTCGTAGTGAGAAGACTAGACAGTAAGAAGAGGAGACTGCTCGTGCTAGAAAGATGGGGGCTTCTAAAAGGGGCTCGGTTACTGTGTGTAAATGTATTGCTTAAAGAAAAGTCTTCCCCTGTTACATGGTAGAGGGGGCTATTTATAGCCTCCCTGCTTGGCCTCTAAATTTACATTTGTATCCCTAGAAAATTACTGTGACCATAGGGGCTGCAGGGACCTTTCTGCGCCCTACGCGTAGCCTCCGGTGCACGGTGTGTCTTCATGGACGTGGTCCATTAGGGGAATACACCTGGTCCACCGTTCCTGTAGCCCCTACGCCCTCCGCAGAGGTGACTTCTTGAGGTCCTTTGTTGGCTCCTTCGGAGGGTCTTCGGGGTTCATTCGGAGGGTCTTCGGGACCATTCGGAAGGGTCTTCGGGGTTCCTTCGGAGAGTCTTCGGGACCACTCTGAAGGGTCTTCGGGACTATTCCTGGGGTCTTCGGGATCCTTTGAGGGGTCTTCGGGACTACTCTGGAGGTCTTGGGATCCGCCGAGGGTCTTGGGATCGCCGAGTAAGTTCTTGGGAGACCTTAGGGCAACCGCGTGCCGGCCGGGTCGTGGGGCGGTGGGGCATCCTCACGACAAGCCCCTCGCGGTCGAGGTCACCGCCGCCATGGTGAAACCATGTTATTCTCTTGGAAGGTCCAGGCACACCGTCCCCTCTGTCGTGGCAAAGCATGTTGTTTGCGAAGGGTCTTCCCGCTCGCGGGTGTTGTCTTCTCGTCAACGCATGTGACGTCGCGCGCCTTAATGGTTGTAGTATGCGGTGTATCATGACGGCGGCCGGCGCCGCCGTGCGCCATAATTGTATTGGGGCGTCGTGCGGCGTAATGGTGCTTAGGGCGCCGTGTGGCGTAATGATGTGCCGTAATGGCGTTGTAGCCCGTACCGATGCCTCCTCGTACTGCACGCCCCGTGACCGGGTGACGTGTGGTGCCTGTTGGGTTGCCTCAGAGGGCTATAAGTAGCCGCCCCCCACCTTGGGCTATCCTTTAGGTTTTTCTTCAACGCTCTTAACTTGTGCGCGCTTTGCCACACCTGGTGCCCCAAGTATGACAAGGCGATGTAAAGAGGTTGCGGGGGAGGCGTCTTATACGAGTGACCTCGGGAGGTCTACGGTGACGGAGTCAGTACTCCGAACGCTTGTCGAGGAGGGCAAGCTGGAGAGTCTGGCGAAAGTCCGTGTTCCCAAGACGAAGACGGTGTTGCGTCCTCGAGCAGACGAGGCGGTTGTCTTCATGGCCTTCTTTGACGCCGGGTTGCGTATTCCGTGCGTGGACTTGGTGAAGGTTGTTCTCCAGCTTTACGGTGTGGAGTTGGCATAGTTGACGCCGAACTCGATCGTTAAGCTGGGAGTCTTCGAATGGATGCTTCGGGCGGTCGGAGCTGCCGGTGAGGGCCGCGTTTTTGCCTTTTTGCACGACGCCCGCTGCCAACCAAAGAAGAACAACAACGACGACACGCTGAACTTCGGTAGCGTTAACTTTCAGCCGAAGTCGCGGTGCGGATGTATTTGCTCGCTCGCGGCGCGGAACGGCGGGAGGCGGCAGTCGCGAGGTGGTTCTACCACACCTCCGCCTTGGAGGATGGGTTGCGATCTCGAGGCAGGCTGATACAACCTATCGCCAGCCCCGACATTAAACTCATCGCGAGGGAGGAAGCTCATTTGCGCCTCATGCGGGCCACGAGGCGCTTCTCCACGCGATTTGGTGGAGAGTTCTGCGCCGGTGTCGGCGGTGGCGGTGGGCGTTGAGCGTGGCTCTCGGTTCCGAGCACCCCACTCTTACCGTGAGGGAGCGCGAAGGTAGGACTCTTGGCCCGGTGCTATTTACTTGTGAGGATTTTGGCGGGTTCTTTTTTTTTTGGCAGCCGTGTCCATCAGCGAAGCGAGCCGCGTGGCGGAAGTGTTTCTTGGCCCGTACACGGGCAAGGAGCACTCGAGACGCGGCTTGGTTGTGCGAGAGGGCGGCTGAATCGGGCGTATCCTGCCTCGGTTCGCCTCTCCGAGCGCGCTGACCCGGATGCAAAGAAGAAAAAGCGTGCCCGCCCGACAGAGGTTGACGGGGCCGGGCCAATTTTTGTGACTCTCTGCGCGTTGCGGGACCTGCGGCGCGGTGTAGCTTCAGCGCGATCACGAGAGACATGGGGCACCGTCAAAAGACCGCGATGGATCCTTGGACGGACGGAGGTCTGGAGTCGGCTTTGAATGCTTTGAATGGTCCGACCGCACGCGCGCTTCAAGTGCGGGAGAGTCTGTCGTGGTGGCAAAGCGAACCGCATCGCAAGTGCAACGAGCGGTCGGCTCGTTCGACTTGGTGGGACTTGGCACTGATGAGTCCTTTGGCGACAGCACCCCCTCTAATGTCTATGCGGGCCAAGATGCTGCGTTGGAGGTGCTGCTGACCCCGCTGATTCCGCGCGGTAAGTTCTTCCTCCCGCGGATCGCCTGGCGTTTCTTTTCTTTCTTGTGCTGACGCTGCTGAAGGTTTCCACTTCGCAGTGGATGATGTTGCGCAGGAGGACGGATCCGGTGAAGGTGGGTCTGGTCCAGCCGCTTCCGGAGGTGGGCGCTCGCCGGAGCATGTCCCTACTGGTGGTCGGGGCACTGTGGACTTGGGACCCATGTGTCGCGCCGACTTCCGTGTCACCGAGGGTGCTTCGCGAGTTTGTGGGGCGGTGGCTGACTTCGCCTCCCCGCCCCTGCTTCGGGAGCTTTTCCGACGGATGCCTCTGACCAACATGCTTCGGGGCATCGAGGCAAATGCCGTCAAGGTGAGGGTTTTCTTGTTTTTTCTCGAGCCGTTAACGATGTTGCTTGTGTAGGCGTGATGTTGTCACGGGCCCTTGATGATAACATTACAGTGGCCGCTTGAAATCCGAAGCAGCGGAGGGCGAGCACACTTGGAACAAGGCGCTCGGCGGCGCGACTCTCTGGCCCTTAGGGTGCAAGCCCTAGAGGAGCGGGTGGGGGTCCTACAGGGAGAGAAGGCGGTGCTCGAAGAGGATGTTCATGCCGAACGCGAGCTCTCAACCTCCATCGGGCTCATTGCTTGGCAAGCCATGGAGGTCATCGAGGCCGTGTCGCTTCGGTCTTTGTCCCAGCGCAAGGTGTCACCACCCGTTAGAGATGGACATTACATTCCAGTGCCTTCGTCGTGCTAGAGAGGTGTGCGATCGCGCCGCCGCTCATCACGGCGATCATTGCGCGATGGCGGCGTGGTCCACGACCTCGCCGCTCGACAAGGCGCATTGCGCTCACATAGACGGCCTTGCGGCTCGGCCTGTCATGGTGGCCACTGTGGACGAGGTTATCGCCTCGCGAACCGCGCCGAGAAGGCCCGTGGGTCCTACAGCCAGGACTCACGGCCCAGCGCGCCACAACAATGCGACGAAATCGTTCCGGGCTGCGCAAGCGCAGCGGGAGAAGGGGAAGGCCCTGGCGGGGACATCGGCGGAGGATGCGGGGGCCGACAAGCGGGGGTCCACACAACATGATAAGGTGTGACCCCCGCTTGCTTGATGAACTCTTTTGTTTTTTAGGTTGTAGCCATTAGCGTTGGTGGTTTAGATTTTTTTTTCTTGGTTTTTTCGGTCCGTTTTTGCTTGTTGTAAGGGGCGGTTTGTATGAGAGGAACCTCTTTTTGTGTAAGACCCTCCTCTTTTAAATGGAAATGCTTTGAAGTATGATTGCGCGTGATTTGCTTGTTTGAATTTGGGCCTCGCATGTATAGGATGAGCGATTGTTGTTCAAGCGGCCCGCTGCGCGGGGCACTGCTCCTTCTGAGGTGCGAAGTGTTAAGAGAAGCGCTGGCCGCTAGGGCTTGAAGGACGAGCGCAGTGTGGTGTCCGTTTGGCCTTTACAGTTATGCTATCGGGGGCTGTTTATCATGGTACAAAATGGCAGCGATGGAAATTAGCGAACCTGAGTGGTTCTATGAAGGAGTTCCATCGCGCCCGCAAGAGGAAAGCGGCAGAGGCGCGCGAGGAAATTCGGGCATTTTGGAGGCGCGAGATGCGTTGAGTGCAGGTGCCGATGCGGATCCCTTCACGTCGTGTGCCGAGTCTGCGCCTCCGCCGGCGGGTGTTTCGAGCGATAGCTCATCTGAGTCCCTAGATGAGTACGAGGCCACGCAGAGGGAATTTTCGAGGTTGATAGCGTCCGGGGCATCCGATGAGGAACCACTGGAATGGGCTACGCGCACGGAGGAATAGGACTTTGCCCCATAGGCGCGCCAAGGCCCTGCTGCGAACTTGTATTGTATACTAGCTAGTATTTGTTATTACGGGCTAAGCCCCTGTAATCTATGTTGCCAACCCTCATTTGATTAATAAACACTTGCTGCAATAAGAGTGCCTTGCCTTTTTGTTCTGAGGGGGTGTGGGGTTGATAGGGATAGGGCTTTGGGGAGCCCTATGTGCATATATTTTTTTTGCGAGGGGGTGGCGAAGCCGCGCTCCGTCCCTCTACCTTCTTTTGATAGGGCTTCGGGGAGCCCTACATATATATTTTCGCGAGGGGGTGGCGAAGCCACGCGCCGTCCCCCTACCTTCTTTTGGTAGGGCTTCAGGGAGCCCTATATATATATTTTCGCAAGGGGGTGGTGAAGCCGCGCGCTATCCCCCTACCTTCTTTTGATAGGGATTCGGGGAGCCATATATATATATTCTTTTGCGAGGGGGTGGCGAAGCCGCGCGTCGTCACCCTACCTTCTTTTGATAGGGCTTCGGAGAGCCCTATATATATATTTTTGCGAAGGGGTGGCGAAGCATGCATGCGTCCCCTACCTTCTTTTGATAGGGTTTGGGATATATATATATATATATATATATATATATATTAGTGTATGGTGGCATGTGTAATCCCCTACCTTCTTTTGATAGGGCTTGAGAGCCATATATATATATATATATATATATATATATATATATATATATATATATATATATATATATATATATATATATATATATATATATATATTCAGAGGTGTGGCCATGCGCAATCCCCTACCTTCTTTTGATAGGGCTTTGGGGAGCCCTATATATTTTTTTGCGAGGGGGTCGAAGCCCCTTGGTGTGCACCAGGACCGAAGGCCATGCGCGGTGTCTTATTTTATACACTCGTGCCCTCGGGGGACCTCGGTGTGCACCGGGGTCGAAGGCCATGCGCGGTGTCTTATTTTATACACTCGTGCCCTCGGGGGACCTCGGTGTGCACCGGGGCAGAAGGCCATGCGCGGTGTCTTATTTTATACACTTGTGCCCTCGGGGAACCTTGGTGTGCACGGGGACCGAAGGCCATGCGTGGTGTCTTATTTTATACACTCGTGCCCTTGGGGGACCTCGGTGTGCACCGGGGCCGAAGGCCATGCGCAGTGTCTTATTTTATACACTCGTGCCCTCGGGGGACCTCGGTGTGCTGTGGGGGGGTTCTTTATATATTGCGTTGGTACAAAATGCCCAAAAAAAAGTTACACTTGCTTTCTTACAAACCCCCCTTTTCGCGAAACGGGGCTATTAGCTAGTCACAGCTGGGGTTTTTACAATGCTGCTGCTAGGGATAGAACTTGCGGAGACTCTTTGCGTTCCACGTGTGGTCGAGCTGCTGGCCTTCGGGGGTGGCGATGTGGTACGATCCTGCCCTTGTGCTTTCGGTGATGATGTAGGGCCCCTCCCACTTGGACCGCAGCTTGGCAACTGTTGCAGGGTTGCCCACCCTTTTGAGGACCATGTCGCCCGGCGCGAGAGGGCGGGCCCGGACCTTCTTGTTTTATGCCCTCGCGACATGTCGGGACCCGAAAATACATCTCAGGAACCCTCTGTGTATTCTGAACTAGTTCCAAATCAGTAGCTAGCTCACACAGGAAAACAGTGATGAAATACCATCCATTTATTTGATTTAACTAAAAAGACCTCAAAGTAAAAAATAATAATAATAACTGGACCTTATGGTCAACGTTTACTTAACTTGCCACGTAGGGCTAAAGAAACAAATAAACTCTTGCAGCGGAACGAAACTCTTCAAATGGCCAATCAACATGCCCACAGGCAATCGAGTGGAGAAACGCATCCTAATCTGCAAAACCTTCATGGTCTTCCTGGTAGAACTCGGAGTTCCCTGGTTCTTTTGTGGAGATTTAAACAACACAGGGCGCAAAGCCATGAGTACTTTGAATGTACTCAGCAAGCCGTGGAGAAATGTATGCAAATAGTATTCATGTAGGGCTTGAACAAAGATTAGCTGTATGGCTCTTTTGCAGAAAACAGCATTTACGATAAATACAATAAATAGCTTAAAATACGTAATTGAAAACAATAATAAATAATTAAACAATTGTTTTGAACGACCAGTGAACTTCCCATTCACCCCCAACCAAACCAACGATAACTGAATTCCCCATTCACCAATCGACACAACCCACCAAGTGAATGACCTATTCACCAAACGAACATTATATTCATCAAGTGAACTTCCTACCCACACTCCGACACATTTTTGAAGAAACTCTATCTCCCGTGTGAAATCCCCAGGCACGTCCATAACCGCGGACACGGCTATTCGAATAGTTTTACACTCTGCAGAGGTTGTACAGCTTGACCCACAAGAGATAGATCAACTTATAATATCCGTTTAACACACTTCCGAGGTGTGCGACTAAGTGATCATCACAAGGCTTTTACAAAGCTCCTTCTTAACCCAGTTCTGCCCGCTAAGGTTTCAACAATGAATGTCTTTAGGGCAGACGAGGCCCTCTTGCGCCACCGTGAGAATACGTTTTCCACGACTCACACTTCACATGATAGAACCGAAATTAAGACATTACTAATTAGTTAGCAGTCCGTCCCATACGGACATGTGGTTATGCGGTTAAGGCCCATTCAATGGCGCACAAGATTAAGTCCTTGACAAGTTACTCAGGCGAGACTACCACAAACCCACAACATGTTCAATCCACATCCCCACTATCCACCAACCACTCGCCCAAGCGAAAACCATTTTGTTTAACCAAAACCCATGACAAACTCCGTCATGGTACACAAATTTTAACAAGAGTGGCTCACCACCACGATTCCATAAATCATTAAGTCAAAATTAATTATTAAGACACATGTGATGACAAACCCATCGTAACTAAGTTGAACTAAGCATATGTACGATACCCATGTTGACAATATGAATATATCCAACTAAAATTACCCATGCTATGGTGACAAAGGATTCATGGCATTCAAATATTCAATGGAGGCATAATGACAACAGGTAATAACTATACCCCAACACATGGACAAAAGCGATGAGGTGGAAGGGAGGTGGATGCCACGGTGGCACGAAGCAAGCGAGAGGAAGGAGTTGGCCGGCGACATTGATGTGGCAGTAAGAAAGGTGAGCAGGCGAGAAGGCGGCGGAGAGCGCTCGCGGGACCCCATGAGTGAGGCAAAGCTTTGGGCGGCGATGGCTTGGCCGGCGGCGGCAGTCGTCGGCGGCGGTGAATTCAGCGAGGAGCTTCGGGTGGCGACTTTGGCGAAACCTTGGCACCCCAGACGAAACAAAGAGAACCGCGGGTTCGTGGCATCACCGAGAACACGAGGAAAGGCTCGGGACAAAGAAAAAGCTCACGGAGATATAGATTGAAAAAGAAGCGGCGGCGGTTTTGATGACGAAGCAACAGCGATGGAGTAGTCCGCGACCGGCGATGGCGTCACGGTGTGAACCACGCTATCACGGACCCAAGAGGTTGGCGACTCGGCCGGAGATGAGCAGATGACGGAGAATTCGCGAAAATGACCTTGTCGGCCGGCTCGGTTTGTCGACAAAATCGGTAAAACGGATCGAAGCGGGGCGGAAAGCTTAGGGCCGGTGGAGGATGGCGGTGCGGAGGCTTTGTGGCCGGTGCGCTCTTTATAAAGCACTGGAGGCGAGGATTTGGGTTGGAGCAGCGCGATTGTGCGTGTCGGATATGGACTTAGAGTCGGCTCGAGGCGGCTTGGGGCGAGCGCACATGCTTGATCGACACGGGTCCACCGGGGAGACAAAAGGAGGCCCGGCTCGGGGCTGTGCGGTGCGTCGTAAGGAAAATCCAAGATGGGCCGGCTCGGTTGGGCCAGCGACCGACGGAGAAAAGGGCGGCGGCCAGCGTGCGGCTCTGTTGAGCCATGCGCCCACACAAGGCAAAAGGGAGTGGGCGAAGAAGATAGATGTGGGCCAAAGCTTTGAGATTAGGCCCGAAAGCAATTTCTGAGATTTTAATTTAGTTTTCTTTTTAGAAAATAGCAGAAAAGGCAAATAAGACTTAGGTGTCGCTGTTGTTATTTTAGGTATAGGCTCGGCCTCCACCCACCTTGAGAAGTATTCGATGGTGACAAAGACGAAGCGAAGGTTGCCCCTTGCTGCTCGGAAGGAACCAATGATGTTGAGGCCCCATCTTGCGAAGAAATGAGGCGGGGCTAGGGGTTGTGGGGACGGGGAGGTGCTTTTGGGTTGTGGTATTGCCTTGCGGCACTAGCAATCTTTGGGCGAGGTATTGCGTCGCGCAATGCCGTTGGCCAGTAAAAGCCCTGACGGAAGGCTCTGGCCACAATGCTCCGCGGGGCTTGATGGGCTCTTCGGGCTCCCTCATGTATTTCCCTGAGCAGGTGCTGGCCTTCTTGCCGGGAGATGCACCGTAGGAAGGGCGCAACGCCTTTGCCAATTGCCCCTAATGAGGCGGTAATTCTGGCGGTGCTTGAGCGTTTGCCTCGATCGAGTCATCGGGTTCTCCGCTTGCGGGTAGGCGATAATGATCTTTGCGGCGATGTGACGTTGATGTGCGTGACGTAGTGCGTGGTCCCTTGTGATGCCTGAGTTGGTTTGGCGCCTTCGGGCTCAGCCCCTTGTGGTTTAGGCAGAGCCCCTGGTGCTTCGGGCGGAGCCCCTGGTGCTCCGCATGGAACGGCTGGCGCCTCGGTTGCGGCGGAGAGTTTGGTAAGTATCTCGTAGAAGACCTCCGTGAGGTTGGTCGTCGAGTGGCCATCTTCGCAAGTTGATCGCGACTTCATTGGCATACGAGTCGTTTGGGCGGTGATCCCGGGAAACCTTTAGCGATGGCCCGTCTGGCGCAGTGTCGGGCCATTTCGGATCTCTTGTTTCAAATGTCTTGTCGAAGTGTCCCGCCATGAGGTGGGAATCGCTTTTGACAATCACGTGCTTGGCTCCCAGCGCCTTTGCTCTGCGGAGGCCGAGGAGGGGAGCCTCTTACTCTGAGGCATTATTTGTAGTGGGGAAAGTTGAGTCGTGCAGCGTGTGAAATCGCCGAATGCGATGGTAGCGAGGATCCGTCGGTTAGGTACCAATAGGTGTAATGAAGCCGATTTTGCTTCGTCTTCCCAATAGAGCCATGAATATATGATGGTACACGTGGTATGCGTCCAAAAGCTCATCAACTCGCACCACGATGTGGCGTCCACGTTTTCGGCCGAAGGGCCGGTCGATGAAGCGCGGTAGGGGAAGTCGTCCCGGGCATGCCTTGTTGAGTCGGTGAAGTCGACGCTTGTTACGCGCCATCGGCGGTGCTTTTACAGACCGGGACCGGATTGGCGAGCCATTCGGAGTGCTTGATTTCACGAATCACCCAGGCTGTTAAGAGCTTGGCGATCTCCTTTTTCGCGGCTTCGAGGCGTTCGGGCGTCATGCACCGGAGCTTCTGCTTTTTTGGGACCGCGTCTGCTCGGATAGCCAACCGATGTTCAATTGTTTCCTGGGCGATGCCCGAGATGTCTTCTGGACTCCATGTGAAGATGTCGGTGTTGTCGCGGAGCACCCCGAGGATGTTGTTGTGTTCCTCCTCACGAGCTCGCCACGAGGGCTGCTTGTTTTCTGGGAAGTGTCACAGAGGAACCGCCGTAATCGCCCCTCGGCTTGGCCTTCGGGGCCCATTTACTAGCCGGGGCCCTGCTCTGTATCCTCGTGTTTGCTTCGACGGCGTGAACACGCTGGGTATGCGAGCCCAACTCCATTTCAGCCTGACGAGCAAGGTCTTGGTTTGCCCGTATCGTGATGACTCCTTCGCGCGCGGGGATCTTCACGCACATGTAGTTGTGATGTGCTATCACGCCGAAGGTGTTGAGCATGGTCCTTCCGAGGATGGCGTTGTACTGGTATGGCATCTTGACCACATCGAAAGTTATTGTCTCCGTGCGAGATGTGCGGCTGTCGCCAAACGTGTGGTAGGCGATTTGGCGAGGGTCGTCGCGGTCTGCCTCGAAGCCCACCCGGTTGTATGCACGGTGAGACAGCGATCTTTAGGGATCATCATCTTGTCGAAGGCTTTTGCGAATAGGAGGTCCGCCGAGCTCCCGCCATCTAGGAGGACACGCCTGACCTCATAGGTGGCGATGCTGGCGGAGATAATGAGGGGGTTCTGGTGAGGGAAGTGTATTCCCTGCGCGTCTTAAGGTCCGAAGGTTATGGGTACTTCGGAGTAGCGGGGTGGTCGGGAAGATGGCTGTGTGGCAACGTGGTGGATTTGCCAGGCGTATGCGCGGCGTTGCCTCTTCGATGTTATGCCCAACGAGGACCCCCCGGTGATCATATTGATAACCCTCTAGGGTGGTCCACCATGGCCCCCTTCTATGCGCGGGCGTAGTGGTGGAGCTGGCAATAGATTGCCCGTCTCCTTCCGGTCTTCATGCTCGACTGGCTGTTGATTGCGGTGCATGTAATCCTGCATGGCCGCAATGGTACGGCAATCTGTTGTTGAGTGTGACCCTTCACCGTGGAGGTTACAGTACAACGGAGTTGCTGTTGTTCCGCCTCGGGCGTCCTGGTGTCGCCCACTGTGGCGGCCGCGGCCTCTTCCTCGGCCGCGATTTGCTCGACCGCCTCGCCTGCCGGCTTCAGGGGTGTGTCCCTCGTCCACATGATAAATATTTCGGCCTTTTTGCCGAAAGTTGATCCGTGGTTTGTTGGTGGCTGGGATGGTGGTTACATCTTCCTTGGGCGGCCTGTCCGACGAGGTTGTATTTAGTGCGGTGTCGTTCCTCCGGCTGCTGTCTTCCTCCGCTCGAGCATACTCTTCTATCTTGTCGAAGAGCTCTGCAACCGTGCGCGCTGGATTGCGGGCCAGCTTCTCTGACAGGGGCCTTTTGCAAGCCGCAAGTTGTGGCGTTTATGATGGTGGTCTCATTGACCCCTTTAACATGACACTTCACTTCTACGAATTTCCTGAAGAAGTTGCGGAGGGACTCGCCCAGGGCTTGCCTGACCGCGAACAAGTGCCCCGCATCTTTCGGCTCGCTGTAGTTTCCTTGGAAGTTGTTGCGTATGTGGTCTCGCAACTGTTCCCAGGCATAAATGGACCGGGGGGATGGTAAAGAACCATGTTAGAGCAACGCCCTTGAGGGCCAGCGTGATACTTTTTGCTTTGGTCGTGTCATCCCCTCGTTGCTTATTTCTTTGTTTCAGTATCTGCAGGAACTCCAGAGGTCTATGCAACCGAAGGTGTGACCTCTGGCATTTTGAAGTTCCTTGGCCAGCGTGCTGCTTCAAGCCCCGCGCTCAACGGGGAGTTGGGGTCTCCCCGGAGCTGCGGGCCGGGGTTTGGGTCCTCTGGGGTGGCCTGGACTCCGGCCTCGGGGTGTTGTGTGGCGGGTTGTGGCTGGGTGGTCGTTGCAAGTGTGCTTCCCGTCGTCCACCGGAGACTGAGCATCTTCCGCCAGAGGTTCGCCAACTCTCGCTGAAGTGCTTCGTAGGCTTTGCGAGCGACGCATGTGGTTTCCGCGGGCTGGTTGTTTGGCAAGGATGTCGCTCTATGGGTGTTCGGGGCCGCAACCGCCGCTGCTGTCTCGGTCGTAGAAACTTTGGGTGCGGCCCTTCGGGGGGGCATTGATTTCCCTAGATGTGGCTTTTCTGCCGAACCCCACGGACGACGCCAACTGTCGTAGTGAGAAGACTAGACAGTAAGAAGAGGAGACCCCTTGTGCTAGAAAGACAGGAGGACTTCTAAATTAAAGGGGCTCGGTTACTGTGTGTAAATGTATTGCTTAAAGAAAAGTCCTCCCCTGTTACATGATAGAGGGGGCTATTTATAGCCTCCCTGCTTGGCCTCTAAATTTACATTTGTATCTCTAAAAAAGTATTGTGACCATAAGGGCTGTAGGGACCTTTCTGCGCCCTACGCGTAGCCTCCGATGCACGGTGTGTCGGTGTGTCTTCATGGACATGGCCCATTAGGGGAATACACCTGGTCCACCGTTCCTGTAGCCCCTACGCCCTCCGCAGAGGTGACTTCTTGAGGTCCTTTGCTGGCTCCTTCAGAGGGTCTTCAGGACCATTCGAAGGGTCTTGGGGTTTCTTCGGAGGGTCTTCAGGACCACTCCGGAGGGTCTTCGGGATCCTTCGAGGGGTCTTGGGATCCTTTGGAGTAAATTCTTGGGGAGACCTTCCGAGGTAACCGTGCTTCGCCGGATCGTGGGGCCGATGGGGCGTCCCTACGACATGTTGATAATAATTTCAGCCCATCAAGTTGTCAAAAGATGGGTCTGGATTAGCTACTGTCTACTCTATTGCTGAATACTTTAAAGTTGTAGCTTTATATTCCTTATTTTCTCTCAATACACTGTAGCAACATATAACCAGTCCTGTCAATCTTTGAACTCCAGTGATTTTATTTGCCATTAATTTGTTTTGCGTCCTAATGCTACCTGTGGATGTTAGTAATACAGTTGCTGGATCTACAAAATAGTTGAATGAAATGTTACTGCTCCTTGGCATATGCTAGAACCATAGATCTTATACATGAATCTTCTGCTCAATTCAGTAAAAACATTGACAAACTTTTATCCAACCTTTTCCCGCAGTTCTTCTGATGTAGAGGCCAACAACCTAATGATGGTGCTTCCGGTTAGTGCCCGAAGTGGTGTCAATGCTGCACTGTAGTGGTCTGAAGATCGATGTCAGTGCAAGATCATCCGTTGTTCTTCAGTCCTGATCTTGCTAAATGTGGAAGGGAGCATCCATTTATCAAACATTTCCATCTCTGTACTAGCCTTCAATTTTTCATCGAGCTGGCTGGCCCCTTGTTGCTGTTCTTATGTCACTACTTCAACAAATTACTGATACAGCCAAAACATCTCTTGTATATTGATCTGATGGCTGCTGAAATTAGGAGCAAGTTTGTAACTATAGATGTAACTAATGCTTGTGGTTCTTGCCAAGAGGAGTTAACTAGTGAAATATATGTCCATGTCAAATCAGTGGTTATCCCCTTCATTTTTCTGGGATGCCCCTAATTCGTCGTCTCCAAATATTTCAGTTGCTTGAATCCTGCAGATTTTTGGATGGTCGTTCATCAAATTGCAATGATTTTGCAGTGGTGCTAATTTTGACTCAGAAAACATGCATTCATGCCAGGTTGCTTCCATATCTGCATCGTCATTTGTCAACTCATCTACCGCTATTAAGATTCTGCTCTGAAACGATATACGCGATCTGTCTCTTTCTTTGGATATTTCAAAATTATACTACAACTATCTCAGTTTCGGAAATCTAATCAGAAATAGTGTACTTGTGCTTGTATTTTTGTATTGACCGGGCAGCTCAAGAGTCAAGATCCATATCCGATGAATTTTATTACTTTAAGTGATCCTGTCCCGATCTTGCAGGCCACTAGTTCTTCACGCTTTTGGACTTCGCATATTGCATGGAAAACTTCTCCCACAAGCCTAGCAAATTACAACACGTGCACCTAAATTAGTACTCCCTCTGTTACTAAGTGTAGGTCATGACATTCACAGTCTCTAAAGTACTACTTTAGCCACTATTTCCTATTATAATACGTAGTTATAAATCACAAAAAAAATGTCATAAAAATATATTTCATAATTTAGCAACACCAAATTGCAATCGTCTTTGCAGCTCCTCACATAACTACAGATGAGATCTGAGTACACGGTTTCTTTCTCCTGATCAGGATTTTTATCAGACCTTCTATTGGTTATTCTCCCCTGATGAGTGTCCATCAATCGATATTCTACATTGCTCTAAATACTTTTCATGATTACCTGCCATTTGCAAGTAACTCGCATAACTCCATCTTGAAGTAATACCTCACAACCTTTGATGTTATGATCCTTAGATCATAGAGGTAAACATCACCGGGAGGATAGCCGGGTGACGTCGGCTGCTAGGGGAGAGGGAAGACTATAGATTGGGGAGACGAAGGGGATTAGGACTTAGATTATTGTATTCTTATTGCTTAATGCCAACTATTACAATATGCCTCCTTATATAGAGGGTTTTTCTAACAATTACGGATAGGATCAATCTAAAAGATGACTTTCCTAACTAATAGATAACCTTTCTAACTAATAGATAACATTTCCAATTACCTAATCTCTATACCAGAAAACTAATCAACTATTTAAGGAAATAGTTATTCTTATCTGGGAAGGTAATCCCTTCCTATTCCCGTGCTACAGTACCTGTGGTACTATTCACACACTTGAACAGTACCCCTGGCCCATGACACTACTCCCCTCCTTTCGTGACAGCTCGTCCTCGAGCTGTGGTGGCGGCCATGGTTGAAGCCCTAAGAGACCCCATATTGACGAGAGGTCGTGGCACCGGCGGAACATTGCATGAAAGATAGTCCGCAACACTCTAATAGATGTCGGCCGGTCGCGTGGAGAAGACAGTCGTTGGGCAGCGGCCTTCTTCCTCGGCGAGGGCGCCATTTGGGTAACCATAGGCAGGGAGGTCGACGATACAGAAGTCACGGGCGAAATCAGAGATGCCTCCGGCAGCGCAGATCACGTAACAGCTGCTGCCCGTGCCTCCTCCTTCTCATTTTCAATCAGCTTGGCCACCATAACCGCCATGTCTGCCAAGATGGCTTTCATGTCGTCTACGCCGACACTCATCTCGTTGAGAGTGGCCCTCATAGCCTTGAAATTCTCGGCAGCAGAAACCATGGTGTTGGCTCTGATACCAAGTTGTTATGATCCTTAGATCATAGGGGTAAACATCACCGGGAGGATAGCGGGGTGGCGTCGGCTGCTAGGGGAGAGGGAAGACTATAAATTGGAGAGACGAATGGGATTGGGACTTAGACTATTGTATTCTCATTGCTTAATGCCAACGATTACACTATGCTTCCTTATATAGAGGGTTATTCTAACAATTATGGATAGGATCAATCTAAAAGATGACTTTCCTAATTAATAGATAATCTTTCTAATTAATAGATAATCTTTTCAATTAACTAATCCTTATACAAGGAAACTAATCAACTATCTAGGAAAATAGATATTCTTATTGAGTAAGACAATCCCCTCCCAATCCTGGTGCTACAGTATTGAGTACTATTCACATGAATAGTACTTACTGCACATAACAACTTCTCCGCTCCTTGACAAGCAGCTCATCCTCGAATTGTGGTGACAGCCATGGCTGCAACCCTTGGAAGCCCCACGGCAACGAAGTCCCCACGACTTGATCTGATCTGTCACCATCACCATGATAGCAGAAGTCGTGGAAAGGAATCAATGGCTCTGATACCAAATGTTATGAACCTTAATTCATAATGGGGTAAACATCACCGGGAGAATAGTCGGGTGGCGTCGGCTGCTAGGGGAGATGAAAGACTATAAATTGGGAAGACGAAGGGGATTGAGACTTAGACTATTGTATTCTCATTGCTTAATACCAACAATTACAATATGCCTCCTTATATAGAGGGTTCTTCTAACAATTATGGATATGATCTATCTAAAAGATGACTTTCCTAACTAATAGATAACATTTCTAATTAATAGATAACATTTCCAATTAACTAATCCCTATACAAGGAAACTAATCTACTATCTTGGAAAATAGATATTCTTATCGAGGAAGGCAATCCCCTCCCAATCCTGGTGCTACAGTACTGATTACTGATCATGTGAATAGTACTTGTTGCGCATAATAGTACCATTCAAACGACCTCACATATTTTATATTCTTTTTTAAGCCGGAAACATACCAACTCCCATTAATGTGTGATATGCTCCATTATACATCTCTAATGCAACCGTTCCCACCTCAGTAATTACATACTTGTTGCAATCCACTAAATAAACAATTCTATACGCCAGACGTAGAGATCATTCGTCAAATATCTCTCTCACCGAATATATATGGAAGCGATAATCCGAATCTAATATCTATCCATGAGAAGTATCTGATTGTCTGACGACTAGTACGTCTGAATTATCTTTAGCTACCGTCACTAAGTATGCACCAATCATTTGCTTCAAACTTAGACATTCCTTTATCATGTGATATTCTCGTCACATAGATAGCATATACATATGCTTTTGCTCTTGCTCTTGCCTTTCTTTTCCTGTGACTTTTGGTTTTGCTTGTGACCAGTGTTACCGAGACATGTGTGTCTATTATTTTATTTTATATATATATATATATATATATATATATATATATATATATATATATATATATATATATTGCGCATTGACTCGCGTCTGACATGGTGTGATACACGTCTGACACCTCTTGCCATGTCCAAAGAATAAAACATACATTCCAAGCCCGCGAAGCAAGCAAGTTTTCCCGCGTCTGATTCTTAACACCTCCTATACTGATTTTCATCCATTTTTGTGCTTGCAGGCGTCTAACAGGACAACAGCCATGGCTAGGATTGTAAGCATTGAGGTTGAGGAGGGCAGGAAGCATCAGACTGAGAGAGAGAACTCAGAAGAAAGAAGTGTAATGGAAGAAAAGAGAGAAGAACTCTTGTCAGGCATGTGGCACACTAGTCCAAGGCTGTACAGTGCCACAGTGAGCTTTTCAAGAAATCTAATTATACTGACCCATATGTAGACCATCACTTGAATCTCTCAGACATGTTGGCCCTAATATATAAGGGTAGGAGTACATTGGTTTGAATATTTGGTGATGATGTTCAGTTGGTTTGCTCCTAAGTAAAAATGCTAGTAAGAACTCAGAACTCAAATTTGATGCTTTATGTTTTCTAATTATGCAGAAATACGTACATATTTGTATTAAAGAAGATGTGAGAGCTCTACGATTGTCTTGCATGGGCACTTGATTGTACAAAAAAAAATTATGAATAAAGCGGTGTTTATATGTGTAATGCATGTAAATAAAGGAAACATGCTGACATTTACTTATTACTTGTTACAAGTGACTGGTATAAAATCTTTTTTGTGTTCCACAACCATTTTTGCACCTTCAACACGTTGTTCGCTCTGATTCCAAATTAAGTCCTATTGGGTTAATCAATAACCATTTTTGCGTGACACAGTTTTTGGAAAACATGTACCAATAGAAATTCACAGTCAAAGTAGTGCCATTTAAACTACATCAATGTCCTTCTTATTCTAAAAAATTTAAACTATATCAATATAGTAGTCAGTCTACATGTTGACTCGAAAAGAATATATTAACTGACTATGCCTAAAGTCGAACTCTTACACGACAATGATATCTCATGACAAAGAAATTAACTTGAAGAATGGTCATGTCGGTCGAGCTCTATGGGTGTGTGCGACATGAGATAATCCAAGAATGACTCTCGCACAAATGATACTGCAACACAACAAAGAAGCGGAGCCTGGGTGATAGACGAGCCGGTTTGAGCTGAAGAATCGATGCGCCGGATGAGTTCCATAGGTGAAAGTACTACATTATTTGATCCAAGGTCGATTCTCCCACAATAATATTACCACACTACAGAGAAGCGGGCTTGAGTGATAGACGAAGAGTCAATATGAGCTCGGCTATACTAAAAGCATCTTTAATAGTGTATTTATTATCGTCTCTTAGTTATGCTATGTTAACAAAATTCTACGTGAAGGAGAGAGAGTACATGTTATCTCTTCCTGAAGAGACTGTCGTGCACGCGAAACAAGACATGATACATTAATCTATTATAGATGATATGTAGCCCCGTTTCAAAGAAAAATTATAAAATATAAATGTCGGAGAGTGTGCTAAAGACTTTTTATTGGAGATGTTGTCTCTAAAGATGATCTAACATATGTTAGAGACAAAGTTATCTATAACTATTGGAGATGCCCTCAACGCTCGCACCATGCTACTGTCTCCCGAGGAAGCTAATGAGTCGGTGCGCCGGATGAGTTCTATGGGTGAGAGCAATACATTAGTTGATCCAAGGTCCTCTCCCACAATGATATTATATATCACTCGACAAATAAGCAGAGCATGAGTGATATACGAGTCGATATGAGCTTTGCTACACTAACTTTAACTTGAGGTCAACACTTGCACCATACTACTATCTCCCGAGAAAGCTGACGAGTCGGTGCGCCGCATGAGTTCCATTGGTGAAAGTACTAAGTTTGGTAGACTCTCGCACAATGATATTGTCGAGTGTCAACAACAAAGAAGCGATTTCTTAAGTATTTTTTACTGTATTTATGAAATAATAATATCATATATACATTCATATTATGGGTGTACAAATAATACAATGGTGTAAATCAACAAAAGAAAAATAAAAAACGTAACCACGAGGAAAACGGCGGCGGCATCCTTCTCTATCAGGAAACAACCGCAAAGGATGTGAGTGTGAGGAAGAGAAAGTCAAGGCGGTCATAGCGCAAGAAGATGAGGGCTAGGACAGGATCATGTTAGTGCACACAATGGTAACATCGATAAAATATCATTCCATATGCAAAGATAACTAAAAAATATGTATTAACATTAACTATCAGAGTAGCGACTTTAAGGTCGAAGTTTACAATTAATACCTTAGAAGGCGAATATCTCAAATAAACTACAGCGGAATGAAACAGAATAACTTTAATGTAGTCCATCTATATGCCTACAAGCAATCGATTGGGGTAGCGTGACCTAGTTATCCACGATCCTTTAACTAGTCCTTGTTGATCAACGATGCACTGATATAGTCTTTAGTAACTGAGTAGTATTGTTTATAGTAAGAGTGAGTACATAGAGTACTCAATAAGTTTTGCACACAAAATGCAATATATAGATGCAAGACTTGTTACAAAGGCAGTGGCTACTAAGGTTATTTTGCACAATGCGACATTTGCATTTGAATACAAATAAATAGATTGAAAGCGTAGTAAAACCATAATAGTAAGTAAACAAGAATTTGAGCATTTGCACAAAGATAATCAAGAATTTGAGCATTTGCACAAAGATAATCCTTCCTAACACATTTACTTCACTTCCACCCAGATTTGTTTGTAAAATTCTACCCCTCGTGTTAAATCCCCGAGTATGTCTATGACTGCGGATACGGCTATTCGAATTTATTGTTAACACTCTGTAGAAATTGTACATTTTACTCACAATATGCAATCAACTTGTATGGAGAAGATCATAACAAAGCATTTCCGAAACTTCATCTCAACAATTAGCCCTCTCAGTGAGCATAAGGCTGGTAGTCGAACCTACACAGGCATTGGCCTGGAGCGCACCGTTGGATATGTAAACGAAGAATCGTCCATAAATGTGACTAAACATATGAGTCCACACCTCCACCCTGACACTGAGTTTAACTTACTTCTGAGGTAGCCAATGTTGAGACTCCATATTTACTAAGCTAGGCATGTCTCATTCCAGGCATGTAATTGTATGATATGACTCAGTTCAATGACGCATAAAGTTAAGTTCATAATTCAACCAGGGTGAGACTATCAATTTACTACACCTATACACACAATAGCACACAACTCCCACACACAACCCACCAACTCACATAGTTCTTTCCACTCGTCCCAATCTAAAACATTTTCCCTTCTAGTTGATTAAAGTGCAACACATGCCTTCACCATGTGACAACACATGACACACTACACTTCACAAAGACGTTTCATAGTCACTTAGTCATGTATGAATTTGCCTTTTAAAATGACATCAATGACCCGTTGTAAAGTTAAGCATACTTGTCATGTCTAACCAACCCACATTGGTGCTATAATAATTACCAACTCGTATTATCCAGCGTAGGGTGATAAATGATCATGGCATACAATCGTCAAGGTGGAATGAATGACAAATAGATTGCATAACTATCCCTGGGAAATAACAAACATTTGGATATTTGAAATAGCATGCAATAGTTTGAATCAAAGTGATTTTGTAAAAATGGATGCAACATGATCAAAGAACAACTTGCCTTGCTATGGCTACACTGTTCTTTTATCTTCGGTCTTCGACTTCCTCAGCCTTTAGCTCCTTCGAACGATTCTGGAGCATCAACGTCTTACAAGAGAGAAAGTGCAAATACAAACAAAAAAAAATACATATCAAACAAACTACAAATTGAGCTTTAATGGTACTAGAATGTAGTGCTTTATTTTAGATGAAATTAGGAACAAGAATAGAATCAATCGGAGTTTGGACAAGAGAGGACGGACTCTCAGAAGTTTGGGCGAGAGGGAAATTTGGGAAAAAGAAAAGGAAGAGAGAGGGTGTGTCACTGACAGGTGGGACCGAGGAATATTTCAGGAATCTTTATTTTCCTGGATTTTAGAAAATCGCAAGAAGCTGACATGTGGGCCCCACGATCTATGCACCGGATCCACGAGCTAGGGTTGTGGTTCACAGCGAACCAAGTCTACGGCATAGTGCATTGTCAGTATGGGCCCACTCATCAGTGGTTCAGCTCACGGTGGACTAGGTCCACGCAGGTTTGGATCTGGGGTTTGGGACAGTGGGAGACATGTGAGGTCGAGACATCAGAGAGAGAGAGAGGAATAGGAGTAGGGTTTTGGGTTGACACGCAAGCATCCACATGACATGCCACGCAGGCGTTGGCGCTCAAGTGGAGACAAGGTGGCGGGGCGGTGGTGCAAAGAGACTGATGGTCGCCGGTGCTGGGGGGTCACGGTGGCGCAAGCAGTGGAGTGCAATGTGGAGAGGACATGCTCGCGATCTTGGTGATGCGACCATTGCGGCGTGACAAGACACCAGCGGTGAGTGGCAGCGAGTTAAGCGGTGGCGACGACATGGTGCATAGTGGGGACGATGGCCAATGGTGCTTGAGCAATGGGGAGGTGAGCACTAGGTAGAACACGAGGTGGAGAGCTCTGTGGTGGTGTTGAAAACTGCGTAATCACACCGGAGGTGGGGGGATTTGGCAATGAAGGCGGCCGGTCGGAGTGAGGAAGGAGTCGATCTCTGAGCATGGTGAACAAAACTCAAAATCAAGAGATTGGAATTATAGATTGGGAGGTGGAGTATGTCATGACGCGAACATATTAGTGATAGACTCACCCAAGCAATGGGGAACACGATGGCGATGTTTCAGCCAGAGGTAGGGAAGACGACCTAGGCGGTGGCGAACGACGGTCTAGGGTAACAGAGGGGCATGCAAGGGGCGCGCAACACGAGGTACTCCTAGGGCTATTTATAGCCCCGAGGCCTTGGCACGCACGCCAAGGGCGACGGCAGTGGCCTTGTCGTGCACGCGTAGCAGCTACGACAACGGTTGCCAGGTGGCCTGGGGTGGTGGCGGTGTGGCCCAATAGGAATTAGGGTTAGGGGAGATGGGTTGACCTGGGTGAAGATGAGCCACACAGGCGAGGCAGGGGGAGATAGCGAGGATGGAAGCAGGGCTGCATCGGGTTAAACGAGGACGCGGCCCAAGGAAGAGAGAGGAGAGAGTGGGCCGAGCTAATTCGGCCCTGAACCAATTAGAATTAAGAAATAATTTTAGATTTTAAGAAAAGGTTGGAAATTCAAATGAGCAACAATAAATACCAAACGAACTCAGTACATTCCAATAAAATTCAGGTAAATACCTTGGAACACAAAGAACTCATATAAAACTGTTTTGGATTAAATTGATGTTTTAATTATTCATATTAAATTATTTTAATGTTCGGAAATTTCCAATTAAGCTTTATTAATTCAAGGAAAAATTGTTGGATATTTTTGGGACCTAATCTATACATCTTTTTTTATAAAAAAAAAAACTCAAGAATTCGGATGTTACAGTGAGGCATGAGGTGGCGCTCTCTGTTGGTAGCGCCGAGTGCATTCGCCTTTCCAATTAGGCTTCGCCGGTTGGGAGGCGTACTACAAAATTGAAAAGTGGCTCCCCTACCACTAGTTTGAGAAGCGTATGCTAAGGCTGGAGGCCCAGGTGTCGAGATCAACCCAGAAAAGGCCCACATCTTGACACTCCGCACAGACAAGGCAAATGCCATCATCCGACAGCCCATAGGCTACTTTTGCTACAAATCCAGCCTACGGTACGGTCACATCCTTGGGGGCCCATCTAAGTCCAACCCAAGCCTCCTCTTTTCTGTTTCCCCTCTCCCATGCAATCGCTCTGTTTGGAAAATTTGCAAGAATTTCATAGCAATCGGTTCATTTTCTGCGTCAACTATAAAAAATTACCGCGTTGTGAACGGTCCAAATGCTAGACAGCAAGAGAGCACGATGACATGACACCCATAGGTTCCTCCCGACAGTCCAGGCCTTGATGTCAGTGTCAAAATTTCTGTGCCGCCTTTCGTTGGTCGCACAGCAGTAGCACTCTGAATCAAGGATTGCCTGCAGTACGAGAGAGGACGCGCTACACGCACAGTAATACGAGTCTGTTACGGTGGCAGCACATGGTAGTGTATTGTTTTTGCTTCACAAAAGAAATTTACGGTAGCACAGACTATGTAGCTCTTGATCTGAACCATTGGATTTCGATCAAGCGATTGAGTGTAAAGTGTTGTTTATCATCCGTGAATCAGATCTTAGCAAGAGCTGCGGACATGTCGGCCTTTGAAGCGAGACAAACAGAATACAGACAGACATAGGGATCTGAGATCCATGGGAAACAAATTTCAATCCGTGGGAAGATCCACTAACACTTAGCCTGTAAGGCTGTAACTACTCCATGGAGCAACCTGAGAACCAAGAAATTCGTAGGCTTCAAAATATTATTACAAACCCACTGGCACTGAGTAGAAACAACTACCTGGGAGGAGGCTGGAAAAGATATAACAGCCAATAGCAAAACGAAGCAGCAAGGAATATGCCACTTTATCCAGCAAGTCCAGTTTATAAACTAGTCTAAGACCACCGAAAGAAGCTAGTGCCCCTTGTCAAGCACAAAGCACACTAATAAACCACAACACCAAAAACTAACAGCCACGGGGCGTCACATGGGGATCAGATCAGCAATTAGCAGATTGACGAGTACAGTTCACTTAGCCATAGTACAACCTTGCAATCGCAATGCACTCTCCAAACCAGAGCATAACAAAACATAATCAACCAGGTCAACAAAAGCGAAAGGGGCAAACAAAAAAGGAGAGGAGATGCGTAATATAGCTAGGTATCACCAGTGCTCTTCCAGGAAGGAGAAGCGCCGATGAGTTCATCCGTATTTGGCAGGAGAACGGTTTGCAGGAGTGGTCGATGGGCACGTGCAGAATCAGACCCCGTCTTATGAGGGGTCATTGCGCTGGGGTTTGGCCTGGAAGGCCATAGATGGGCAGGTCATGGTGGCTAGGCCTGGGAGACGAGCAGCAGAGACAATGACCCACCGTCCTTGCAGCAAGATATCCTTCCATCTGCTGCTTGTCTTGCCATTCCCTACCATCGTCAATCTTGGATCCACCCACCATGGGCAATGCCTTCCCCTGCAAGAATGAAGCGACAATATGACATCTTCGCACAGATATTATAATAAATTATGGTACCCAAATACGGTATGAAATGTGCATAATTGAGGTTGTGTACACCAAAAAAGGAAAAGAGGAACAGAATAAATTGAAATTGAAAAGCTCGTGGTTTGGTATCTTCTGTAGGCAGTAACCTCGAAATTATATAAACATATCCAAGATCGATTTGGATAAACAAGTAGGGACCAGTAGACACCATTGATTCACATTCAAGGATAAACAAACCATTGCAGAGATCTGGACGTCTCTTCTGCTGGCAGAAAGGAGGAAACAGTCAAAAAGGTTCCATATTAGGTTAGACTGCAGCAGGACAGCCTATAAGGAAGACACCTCGTGTATCCAATGCAAATGACCAAATGCACTCAAAGAACTAATAACATGTGCAAGTGCCAGCCAATCTGATGGTACAGAGTTTCTGGCTACAGTTGCAACACTCTACAAAGTCTATATAATGGCATCAAACTCAACCCAAATATAGGGGAGAAAGCTACAGCCTTGCTCCTTCTCTGTAGTCTGTACCTTCACCTCAACAAGATCATCAGGGAAACCAAGTAGTGATCTCATGTTGTAGTGTTGTACTTATCAACATGTTGTGAATCAGGTTAGTGCATCATGTGCATTTACATGCTTCATTGTTTTCCCCAATGTTCTTCATTAATTTTGCAATAGGAAGAGTACATATATATACATCTGAACCACTTGATTAGATCCAAATGAAAAAAAATAGTTATTTATTATTATTTTTTGTAATATCAAATATAGCCAACAGAAAATGGAAGTTCAATAGGCAGCATGCAAAAAGCACCCCTCTTTACATGCCGAACAGAATACATATATGAAGACACCTCAGTAATACTTGATTAAGAGCATATACATATGATAATGCTTCCATTGCATCATTACAAACTCAATACTTGCGAGAAACCAATCGTACAAATAAAGCATGAGCAATCATCACTGTTAGAATAGGACTCTTGTATATGGTTTCCTTATCTGTATATGGCAACCCCTTTGTACTCCCTATATATATATTGCACATTGGGCCTCCTGAATAGATGAACACATTATTCATAACATGGTATCAGAGCTAAGGCTAACCTAGCTCTCCTTCCGCTACCATCTGACCGCCGCCTCGTGTTCCTGGTCATCCGACGTCGAACACCGCTCGAGCCCCAGCCGAGCCGAGGCTCTCCCGCCACAGGATCCGCCGCCGGAGCCTCCCGTCCCTCCGTAGAGGCCGCGTGGTCGCCGACACTCCGGTCGCCGCCGCTGCCACGCTGCCGCCTCCGCAGAGGCCGCGTGGTCGCCGCTCGGCCGCCACCGCGCCCGACCCAGCGTGCTTTTTGATCTGCGCGCGCCTGCGCGCGGCGTGTCTCTGCGCTTGCTCCGCCGTCTCCGCTCCTCCGCGCGCCACCTCCGCCGCGCTGCCGCCGCCGCTCGCCGCCTGGCGCGTGGCCAGCGCCGGCTTGGAGTCGCCGAGCGCCACCGGGTTGAGCTTCCGCCGCCACACGGGCCACCGCCGTCGCCGACACTCCGATCGCCGCCGTCGCTGAGGCTTGGACCCGCTGCCGCCGCCGCCACAAGCAGGGGGAACTAGGGTTCCCCCCGCGCGCCCCTTCGTGATTCACAGGCCTCTCAGGCCTTTTTTCTAGCGTGAGTTTTTCGGCCCGACAAAAAAAAAATCGCAAAAAAAAAAAAAACAGAAACGTTGCTCTAACCGCCGCGTCGCCCAACGCCGCCTGTTAGACTTCGTTGCCTTGGTCACCGCGCCGTCCAGCACCGCCTACCAATAGCTTCCGTTCCATCAGCTGCGATCCCATTCTCGGGAACCAAGCTTAATGGGACGAACTACAGGTTGTGGTCTTCACTCATGGAGATCACACTCGATGGTCTCCGCCTCTGGGGACATGTTACTGGTGCCCGATCTTGTCCACCGTCGCCGGTTCAGCCTCCTCCCAAATAGTCTACTTCGGCACCTCCTGCAGAAGATGAGGCCGCCAAGAAGGAGGCAGAGGCCGCTATTGTTGTTGCTGACGCTGCTGATAAGGCCTACACATTATTCATAACAATCACATCTGTTTTTATGATATGGTCACATGACTCTACTTAGAAGATTTGATTTGAAGGGTAATATAAGATCTTCCATACATGTCAATTCCATACCAGTTTTGGCTGTTTGCACCCTTAACAGGTATTGGAGCTTGGAGGTCAAATTCGGACAATGGCACATAAGGGTGAAACTAACAGAGGCATGTAGACTACTTAAAAATTGAGTTGAGAATCAGAATATCAGATGGCATTCCATTTCAAAATTTATTTATTACTTATATTCTTTTTGTGCATGAATGTAGAATAACAAACAGCCCATTTACTTAGGGTACTTACCATTTGTTCATACATATTGGACAGAAAATGAGTAAAAAAATCTCTGGTCATATGTGCACTAACTCTAGGGCAATCCATTTTTTGTGTATTAATTAGTCCGAACTTTTATGATTACTGGGTTAGAAAAATTGAAGTGCAAAGGAAATTAAATAAGCAACATTCTGATGGCACAATTCTCAAAATGCTGACTATTGTGAAGATCTTTTGTTCATCTAGTTACTCACCACAGAACTAAGATGTCTGATTTATTGCTGTACAACATGACCAAAGTCACATTAGCACATCATTACATTGTCACCACTATAATAGTTTTGTAATAAATGTCTTGGTATTTGGAAATTTAAGAAAAATGTAAGCAGAACGAGAATGTGAATTTTCACCTCATGCAGTTACATCAATTACTAAGTTTACTTGGTCTAGCCTGAAACAAACTTGGAAAATTGCAGGTAGTAGGCACACTACTTGTTATGTGCACAATCATATGCACAAGGTAACAGCCAGTCGGCTGTGTGAGCCCAAGGGGCTGGTACAAGGAAGGCAAGCCGCAGCAATCAATCAGAAATCAATTAGGATTTGTTTAGTTTGTTAGGTTATCTCTATCCTTTAGTTGTTCTTTTATCAAGTTAGCTTCAACACTATTAGATACTATGTTTGTTATGGGGAACACCTTCTATAAGAAGAGTGCTGTTATGGTCTTCCTTAGACCATAACAGGTAAACACTACCAAGAGGATGGTCGGGCGGCGGCGGCGGTGGCGTCTTTGGAGGAGAGAGAGGACTAGAGATGGCATGAACTTTGTTATTCTTTCTTGCTTCCTTCGAATGGTGCGGCTCCTCTCTTTATATAGATGAGGTTAGCCTCTAACACTATAGAAACTATCATATCTAATGCAATCAATCAACTAAGGATAAGATAATATCCATACTTTCTAAATATGAAGATATGCATCTAATCATACTTAATATGAAGATATGCAAATAACTATTCCTAATATAAATATATACATCTAACTATTCCTAATATAAATATATACATCTAAGTATTCCTAATATAGAAGAAACAACCAATCTAATCTAATCGAACATGTCCGGCGCACTATTCACGTGTATGAACTGTGCCCATGAACAGTAATTCCAGCCTATAACAGCCTCCTTGCATGGCCATAGTTCCTCCTATGCCCATGCCCATAACATCCTTCCTGGACAAGCAGCTCGTCCTGCAGGCAGCTTGTCCTCGAGTTGCAGGGTGGTGGCCATGGCTGCAACCCTAGGTTGTTGATGTCGGTTGATAGCAACGGTGCAAGGGCGGAGGGCCTTAACTCTGCCCATTATCAGCGAAGATGTTGCCGACGAGGGCTGCAAGCTGATACCAAGTTGTTATTACCATAACAGGTAAACACCACCAAGAGGATGGCCGGGCGATGGCAGCATCCTTGGGGGAGAGAGGGGACTAGAGATAGGATGAACTTTGTTGTTCTTTCTTGCTTCCTTTGAATGGTGCAGCTCCTCTCTTCATATAGATGAGGTTAACCACTAACAATATAGAAACTATCATATCTAATGCAACCAATCAACTAAGGATAAGATGGTATCCATACTTTCTAAATATGAAGATATGCATCTAATCATTCCTAATACGAAGATATGCATCTAACTATTCCTAATATGAAGCTATGCATCTAACTATTCATAATATAGAAGAAATAACTAATCTAATATAATCAAATGTATCCGGCGCACTGTTCATGTGCATGAACAGTGTGTACAAACAGTAATTCCTGCTCATAACAGTCTCCTTGCATGGTTGTAGCTCCCCCTTGGGCCTATGTGATGGATAAGTCTCTGTGTCGGCTTTCTGTCTCGGCTTTTTGTGTCGGCTTTTTTGCTTTTGTAAAGGACAGCATCCTTGACTGGTTGTTAGCATCTCTAGGACAGCATCTTGACCAGCATCTAGGACAGGTTGTTAGCATCTTAGAGGACACAGCATCTAGGACAGGTTGTTAGCATCTTAGACTAGCATCTAGGACAGGTTGTTAGCATCTTAGACTAGCATCTTGGCATATGCTTGGCTGAGTAGCAGCCTATAAATATGTATACCCAACCCCTCAGGTTGGCATGGCATTGTGTGAGAAATAAACCAAGAAAAATTTGCCCCATCTACAAGTGTCATCCTCTCCATGAGAGTAAGGATCTTACTATCACCAAGAGCAAAAGTCCAGCGTGTAACAAGTGGTATCAGAGCTATACTATCCTGTAGCCTGAGTATCTCCTGCTCATCTCCTTCTCGGCCTCGCAGCAGCCCCGTGCAGCGGCAGTAGCTCCGGCTGCCCACGCCACTCCTCTCCGAGCAGGCGGCGGCTCGTCGGCGCCTCTCTCCACGCAACACCCCGCAGCGCGCCATGTCCGCAGGCGCTCGGCCTTCGGCCGCCTCGAGCATGCGGCGTCGACAACGGCCGAGCGCGCGCAGCAGCGACGAGCGAAGCGGCGGCAGAGACGGCCGCGGCGCGAAAAGAAGCGAGGCCGGCGGCGAGCCGGCAGCAGCCGGCGGAGGTGGAAGCGGCGGTGGCGGCGAGATGCAGCGCGCGCGCCGCGCAGAGGTCGAGGTTCGCGCGGCGGAAGAACAGCGGCTCCATTTCTGCGATGAGCGGCGCGACGCGACCTTGAGCGGCCGGAGAGGAGGCAAAGACGAGGTGAGCGGCGCGATGGCGGCGCAAGACGCCACGAGCGCGGCGGCAGCCAGACAGCGCTGAACGCACGCGGCGGCGCTCTCGAGGAGGCACGCATGGCGGCGTGCGGGTCGACGGAGAGCGCGGCCTTCACAAGCAACGCGCTCTCTCCCGGTTCGATACCGTGGTCACCACGAGTATCGATCGTCGTCGTGGACGTCGGCTCGGCGCGGGTGGCCTACCTCACCAAGTCCAACCACGTCGAGTGGGCCGCGGTGATGAGGTAAAGCTCCAGCGCGGCATATGTGGGATGCGATCCGACGGCGACGTCGACTACAACCGTGATCGGCGGCACGCTGGATGCTCTCATCGCCGCAGATCCGCCGAGATGCGATTTCGCTACCAACAAGCGGATCGCCAAGGAGGCTTAGGGCGCCATCATTGCGCGCGCGCGATCGGCGGCGACCGCAAGTCCACACTGCAGGCACTTCGCACGGAGTGGGAGAACCTGGCCTTCAAGCCAGGTGAGGACGTCGATGACTTTGCTCTCCGTCTCAACACTCATTGCAAAGGCCCAGTGCGATTTGGCGGCGACACCTCTGATGAGAGAGAGAGCTGTTAAGAAGCTCTTTCGCTGCGTCCCCGAGAAGTACAAGCAGATGGCTCGCTCGATCCAGTCTCTGCTGGACCTCTCCACAATGTCGATCGAGGAGGCGTTGGGTCGCCTCAAGGTCGTTGACAGCGATGAGCCACAGCGTCTCTCGGGACCCGTCACCATTGGCGGGAAGCTCCTTCTCACTCGGGAGCAGTGGGATGCTTGCCAAGGTGACGAGGAGAAGGGAGTCCTCTTCCCGACAGCGACGCAAGCACGGCAAGCCGCGCAAGGCGCGCAAAGCGCCTGCCGGACGCGAGGGCGTGCGAGGTGATGCTCGCAGAGGCGCCCGGCGGCGCGCGGCAAGCAAAGCCGACGCGAGACGACTCTTGCCACAATCGCGCAAGCTTGGTCATTGGGCGTGGATTGTCGGCGACCACGGCGCGCCAAGCCCAGCGTCGCGCAGCGGAGGAGGAGGCGGCCGGCTCGTTCATTGCTCATGCGAGCATCGAACTACCTCGCCGCACCGCCGCGCGCTCTCTCCACCTTGACGAGCCAAAGCACACGCCTCCCGGCGGCGGCTCAGACAACAACAAGACCGGCGGGTGGTGCCTCGACACCGCGCCACCCACCACATGACCGGGGCGGGAGTTCTTCTCCGAGCTTGACTCTAGCGTCCGAGGCTCCGTCTGTTTGGGGCGCCTCGGCGTGGAAATCAGGGCGTCGGCTCCGTCATCTTCACCGCCGTGTTCGGTGAGCACAGCCGCCACGGCGCCTACTACATCGGATCTCGGAACTCCATCATCGGCTTGGGATACCGGTGGATGAGAACGGCTCGCGTGTTGAGATCGAGCACGGGTGCGCTGGATTTGGGTTCTTCGCCACCGCCTTCTTGCCAAGGTAACGCAGGCGAAATCGACTCTACATCCTTCACGTGCGGTGGCACAACCCTCTGTCTCGCCGCTCGTCGACGACGAGGCGTGGCGAGGCACGAGCGCTTTGGGCACCTTTCACTCGAGGCCCCGGCGGCTCGGTGCCACGAGATGGTGCGAGGCCTGCCGTGCCTTGACCATGTGGAGCAGCTCTGCGGCGTCTGCGTGTTGACGGCGCAGGCGACTCTTCTCCCAGCGAAGTTTCGAGCCAAGGAGAGGCTCGAGCTCGTGCACGAGGACTTGAGTGGCCCGGTGACACCGCCACACCGAGACGACGCTACTTCCTGCCGCTCGTCGGCGACCTCTCCGCTACATGTGGGTGATGGTCCTCGGCGGCAAGCGGAGAGGCTGCGACGCCATCGCGCACGCAGCCGCTGCGAGGCGAGCGCGGCCGCAGTTGCGCGCGTCTTTGCGCACGAACAACGGCGGCGAATTCACGCGCGACCGGTCCGCGTCGTCTTTGCGATGAGGGCATTGGCGCCACTACTCGCGCCGCATGCACCGCAGCAGAAGCGGCGTCGTCGAGCAGCGCAACTGCAGGCGGTTGTGGGGATGGCTCGCCTCCTCGCGCAGGGGATGCCGCCGTCTTCCGGGAGAGGCGGTGGTGACGGCCGTCTACATCCTCAACCGCCGCCTACCAAGGCGCCGACGGCAGGACGCCGCACGAGGCTTGGCATGGCGCAAGCCGGCGGTCTCCCACTTGCGGGTCTTGGCTCCTCGCGTTCGCCAGGAGCTTGGCCACATCGGCAAGCTCGGCGGCGAGAGCACTCGGGAGTGTTCATCGGCCACGCGGAGGCTCGAGGCCTACCGCATCCTCGACCTGTCACACAACGCGTCCGCATCTCGCGTGGCGTTGTGTTCGACGGCGCAGGCGGACGGGACAAGGCGGTGGACGGCGTTGTCGACTCGTCGACTCTTCGACACGAGCCGAGAGCTAGCGGCTCGTCTTCACCGAGCTCGTCCACCTCGACACCTTGCTCGCCACGGCTCGGCGAGTGCTCCACCATCTTCCGCACCGGCCACCACTCTCCTGCACCGGCCGCCACACCACCGGGATCGGCCCCAACAGCTTCGGTCCACGACGAGCAGCGCACGGTGGAGTTCGCTACTCCGCTGTCCCACGACGAGGATCGCGTCGACGCCTACCACGACGGCGAGCCTCTTCGCTACCGTACCATGGACAACATCCTCGAATCGCTCGTCCTCGACCGGCGCGCAGACGATTTCGAGGCGAGCCGCACTTGGCGTGGCGACGACGGCGAGCCCCGCTTCGCCGAGGCGGAAGGAGACGCGGCGTGGCGTGTCGCGATGAAGCGAGAGATGGACGCCGTCAGCGGAACCGACGTGGAGCCGGCGGATCTTCCTGCCGGTCACGCGCGATCACCCTTAAGTGGGTGTTCAAGCTGAAGAGGATGAAGCCGGCGCCATCGTCAAGCACAAGGCTCGCTTGGTGGCACGAGGATTCATGCAGCAGGAGGGGGTCGACTTCGACGACGCCGCACGCCGCCGCGCGCATGGAGTCCGTTCGTCTTCTCCTCGCACTTGCGGCCCAGAGAGGTTGGCGCGCCCATCACATGGACGCCAAGTCCGCCTTCCTCAACGGCGACTTGAAGGAGGAGGTCACGTTTGTCGGCCGCCGAGATTCGTCATCCCCGGCAGGAGGGCAGGTCCTCCGCCGCGCAAGCCCTCTACGGCGGCGGCAGCACCACGAGCCCGAACGCTGGCCGACTCCACCATTCTCGCAAATGGGGTTCCGGCAGAGCGCACACGCAGGCCGCGGTCACCGGCGGGCAAGGGCGGCAACGCCTGGCGGTGGCGTCACGTCGGCGACTTGGTGATCACCGGCTCCAAGGAGGCCGAGGTCGGCGTTCAAGGCGGAGATGAAGATCGCCTTCCGGATGAGCGACTTGGGGCTCCTCTTCTACACCGGGATCGAGGTCCACCGGGACGGCCCGTATCTCCCTTCGCGGACCGCCACGCCAAGCGCATCGTCGAAGTGGCGGGCTCACCGATCGCAACCCACCCACACTCCTATGGAGGAAAGGTCAAGCCGAGTCGTGAGTGCGGCGGAGGAGGTGGGACGCAACGCAGATCGGCGCATTATGGGCGTACCGCTACCTTGTCCACACGCGGCCGGACTTGGCGTTCGCCGTCGGCCACGTCGGCCGGTTCATGCGGCGACCGACGACGGAACACCAGCGAGCCATGAAAGGATCCTTCGCTACGTCGCGGGCACCTCCGACCACGGCTTGCACTACCCAAGGTGCCCGCGCGGCGCGACTTCATCGGCAATGAGCGACCACGCCGGCGACATCGACACGAGCAAGAGCACTAGCGGGCCTTTGTTCTTCCTCGGCAAGTGTCCGATCACCTCATGATCGGTCAGCGGCGGTAGTGGCTTTGTCTAGTGCGGCGAGTACATTGCAGCCACTACCGCTTCTACTCGAGCTCGTGGTCGGCACGGCCGCTGGCGATCTCCTTGACAGAGACGCGAGGCGTGGAGCTCGGGGTGGGCAAGCAAGTCCG
Source organism: Ampelocalamus luodianensis (assembly GCA_036346255.1). Classification (NCBI taxonomy): domain Eukaryota; kingdom Viridiplantae; phylum Streptophyta; class Magnoliopsida; order Poales; family Poaceae; genus Ampelocalamus; species Ampelocalamus luodianensis. Next base: position 13,907,192 of record CM070636.1, on the reverse strand, counting down.
CCTTGGCCTTGGCTAAGAACCCCGTCTTCCATGAGCGCAGCAAGCACATCCGGTGAGGTATCACTTCATCGAAGCCGCTGGATGAAGGGAGTATCCGGGCCAACTACATCAACACCCAAGACCAGCTCGCCGACTTCCTGACCAAGTCTCTTGGGCGGATCAAGTTCCAGGAGTTTCGCGCCAGGATCGGGATGGCTCAGATTCCTCATAAGGAGACAGACAAGACTTAGGGGGGGAATGATGGATAAGTCTCTGTGTCGGCTTTCTGTGTCGGATTTTTGTGTCGGCTTTTTTGCTTTTGTAAAGGACAGCATCCTTGGTCGGTTGTTAGCATCTCTAGGACATCATCTTGACCAAACATCTAGGACAAAGTTGTTAGCATCTTAGAGGACACAAAGATCTAGACAAGGTTGTTAACATCTTAGACTAGCATCTAGGACAGGTTGTTAGCATCTTAGACTAGCATCTTGGCATATGCTTGGCTGAGTAGCAGCCTATAAATATGTATACCCAACCCCTCAGGTTGGCATGGCATTGTGTGAGAAATAAACCAAGAAAAATTTGCCCCATCTACAAGTGTCATCCTCTCCATGAGAGTAAGGATCTTGCTATCATCAAGAGCAAGAGTCCAGCGTGTAACACTATGCCCATAACAAGGTCTTTGTTATCCTTTGAAGCAAGCAAGAAGAATAAACAAGTTCATTCTCATATCTAGTCTCCTCTCTCCACAAAGCAAACCATCGCCACCAGACCATCCTCTTGGTGGTATTTACCCCTGTAATGACTACTGTTTGTGGTGGAAAATCAGAAATCGTAAACTTGTACCTAGGTTAATGCCATAATTCCAAAAAACTTGGCATCAGTCATGTACGATAAACCTACAGGTCAGGACAGAGGTTAGAAAATACCCAGATAGCTGATCTTAGCAAGTATTAAAAAAAAAAGATTTACAGCCTTGTGTTTCAAGACATTAGGAAAACAGATAGCACATAAGATAAAGTGAAGCATACATCTCTGTTTAGGAAAGGATCCAAATATTAAGATGCATATCACGAGTTCATGAGAGAAGTGAAAAACAATCATTTTGGTCTAATATCTAACTTCTAGAAGCATATCAGTTTGCATGGAGCCTAAATTCTACGAATATCAGATTAGACTTGGAGGTCTGTCCAGCATCAAGCAATATTTGAGGGAAAAATAATAAGACTAAGGCTAAGTGGCTAAGCAAGTCCTTGCTTCGGAGTAAAAGTTGATCCAACCATCAAGATGGTATTGGAGTAAAAGTCGTTGGTATCAGATTCAGGCTACCACCACCCTTCCCCATGGAATCAAACAAAACCATAGATGATGTTATCCAGAAGCTAAACTTGCTGATGAAGGAGATCGGCAGCATTAAGGCGCAGCAGGCTGCCCACGACCAAGTCATCACCAGCTGGAAGACCAGCAGCTTTACCGCAGCTCCACCCCGCAGCCAGCAGGTTCGGCAAGGGCAAGCCACCAGACCCTGGGGATGAAGAGGATAGGCGCACTGTTTCACGCTACCACAAGCTCTCGTTTCCAACTTACGACGGCAAAGAAGATCCTCTTCCTTGGCTCAATCGGTGTGAACAGCTTTCCGTGGTCAACATACCATGGAGGAGAAAGTTTGGTTAGTATCATACCACTTGACCGGCGCCGCCCAGTGGTGGTACTACCAACTTGAACGCAACGAAGGCGTTCTATCTTGGGTTCGTTTCTTGGACTTTGTCAACATGCAATTTGGACCTCCCATCCACAGCAATTCCTTGGGCAAGTTGGCGCAGCTTTGACGGACCACTACTGTCGACGAGTACCAGAGAAGATTCTTGGCCCTTCTTTGCTGAACTGAACCACTATCGGCAATGCAGCAAGTACAATTGTTCACTGAGGGGCTCGGAAAACCATTGCAGCTGACGTGGAACTACAACACCCTACTCATCTACAAACTGCCATGAGTCTGGCCAAAGATTATGAGCAGCGCCTCCACAAGTCTCCGGTGGAACCCAAGCCATTACCAAAGTCGGCCTTAGCTCCATGATACACTCCAATCCCTTCTATACCAAAGTTCGGTTCACCGTCGGCAGGGAATACAGCAGTGGCCATACCAGCCCTTTCCATCACGTGCTACAGCTCCTACGTCATGATTCCGACGTCTGACTGTTGAAAAGATGAATGACAGATGTGCAAAGGGTTTGTGCTACAACTGTCCGGACAAGTTTTCCCAGCATCACAAATGTTCCATGATGGGGATTTATTTGCTGGAACTTGATGACGACGATGGCGTGGAGGACGATAGCAACCATGTTGAGATCTCATTACATGCTCTCACAGGCATACGCACTGGCCGGACTATGCGGCTACAAGTGGAACTCGGTGGCCAAACACTATTGGCATTGGTGGACTCCGATTCCACCCACACCTTTCTTGCGGAGACAGTTGCTCAACGCCTAGGATTATCACCTAAGCCACAACCGGGCATGAGTGTCACCGTAGCAAATGGTGATCGTGTGACCAGCTCTGGGATATGCACCAGCGCGCGCATCGTTATGGCTCAAGAAGAATTCTTCACCGACTGCTACGTATCTCTCATGGTGCTTGGTATCCAATGGCTCCGTACACTTGGGCCCATACTATGGGATTCACGAAGTTGACGATGTCATGCTGGAGAGATGATCATCGGATGACATGGACCGGCCTCGACGGACAACCAACCAGCGCCCAAGCATGCACAGTGACTGGCCGCGAACTTTTAGCTGATCTCCTGGATGAATTTCCAGACCACCACAACGAAGACAACCATCGCATCCACCTATTACCAGGTGTGGCTCCAGTGGCGGTTCGTTCATACCGCTACCCTCAACTACAGAAAGACGAGATCGAGAAGCAATGCGAGGACATGTTAGCACAAGGTATTATCGGGGAAGTACTGCCTATTATGGAGAAAGGCGCGAGGAACCGTGGAAGCCGTGTGAACAGTACCCAGTGGTACTGTAGCACATTGTTTTCCATACGTACTGATTTGTTTCCTAAAATAAAGAATAGTTGGTTAGGTAGATTATTTTGAGATTCCTTATCTATCTAATTATTGTTAGGAATAGGATTTTATTTATTAGGAAGGTTATTTTTAATAGTTAGAAAGATTAGATTGGATTGATAGGTTTCCTTATAAATTATTTCTTAGGCGTCAAATTGGACTGTCTCTATAAAAGGGATAGCATGTATCCATTATCAATCAAGAAATAAGAAATCAAAAGTTTAACTAAGCCTCAAAGCCTCGCTACCTCGATAGATAAGAGCCCTGCTGGCGGTTAGACGAGGGCGAGTGCCCTACCCTCGGTCCTCAGACCTATACCCAACCAACAACCACAATATTTGGTATCAGAGCCATCACAACATTTGGTATCAGAGCCAATCGTTGTCCCTTCCACCATGTCGAGCAACGTGGGTTTCGACTCCATGACAATCAGCGACATGCTGGATCGCATGATTGAGATGCTTGAAAAGATGCTTGGTGTTCCGGAGGATCAGGCCGTCGGCAAGGGTCCACTGTTCACCGAGTGCGCCAGCCTGGACCTGATTGCAAATGGCATGCAATTCGATTGAAGCTGCTACTTCCGCCCGCAAATCACAAACAGGGAGAAGGACGACCCGGTCAGTGCGCATGCCGTGGCTAGTGTAGCGTCGCGACGAGAGAGCGCGTCGGCCACTGTGTTGAGGCGATCGGGGCGGCATTCGACGGTGAAGTTGTAGCCAAACAACTTACTCACCCATTGATGCTAGGGAATAGTTGACAGTCGTTGGTCCAACAGGAACTTCAAACTATAGTGATCTGTACGAATGGTGAAGGTACGGCCCCAAAGATAGGGATGCCAATGGCAGACTGCATGCACCAATCTGATGCATCAGGGTGGCGCCGAAGCTTGTACCGAAGGCGTCGCATTTGACGATGAATGCCGCGGCGAAGTCCGGTAGTTGGAGTACCGGTGCAGTGGAGAGGGGCGCCTTGAAGGCCTGAAAAGCCTGGTCTGCCTCCTGCGACCAATGGAAGGACTCCTTTTTGAGGAGTTTAGTGAGTAGTACAACGATGATGCCGAAGTCGCGGATGAATTTGCGGTAGTATCCTGCAAGTCTAAGGAACCTGCGTAGTCCTGAGCCACCAGAGGTGCCGGTCATGTTTTGACGGCGGCGACCTTGTCTTCATCCATGGCGACCCCAGAAGCCAATATGACGTGGCCGACGTAGGCGACCGTGGCCGCACCAAACGAACATTTAGAACGCTTGAGGTGGAGTTGGTGACGACGAATGAGGAGCAAGACCGCACGAAGATGACGCATATGCTCCGACCAAGACGAGTTGTAGATCAAAATATCGTCAACGAACACAAGCACAAAACGGCGAAGATAAGGTCGGAATATCACATTCATCAAAGCCTGAAAAGTAGCTGGCGCATTAGTAAGGCCGAATGGCATCACCAAAAACTCGAAGCGGCCATGATGCGTGCGGAACGTAGTCTTCTCCGCGGCGGGGTGCATGCGCACCTGGTGGTAGCCGGAACGGAGATCAAGCTTGGAGAAGAAGCGAGCGCCGCGCAATTCGTCAATAAGTTTATCAACGACTGGTATTGGGAACTTGTCTTTCACCGTGAGATCGCGGTTATCAACACAAAAGCGCCATGACCCATCCTGTTTCTTGACAAGGAGAACTGGTGACGAAAACGCCAAGCTACTGGAGCGAATGGTCCCTTGTTGGAGCATGGCTGAGTACTGGCGCTCCAGTTCGTCCTTCTGAAGGTGCGGGTAGCGGTACGGTTGGACCGCCATAGGAGCCGAACCTGGCAGGAGATGGATCCGGTGGTCGAGGTGGCGTTCTGGGGGAAGGCTGACGGGTTCGGCGAAGAGGCCATCGAATTCCTGCAAGAGTGTCAAGGAGCTCATCATTGGCACAAGTGGCCGACCGGGCGACAGGGCGTGGAGCAGCCATGCCGTGCCAATGAATCTGGCGGCCCTCCCTCCAAAACGTCATGCGGAGGTTATCAAAGTCCCACAAGATGGGACCAAGTGTACGGAGCCACTAAATGCCCAGTACGATGTCAAAGCCGCCGAGTGGGATGGCGAGGCCGTCCACCCTGAACTGCTTGCCGTCGATGTGCAAGGGCATGCTACGGCAGAGGCCACCGCTAGTCACATGATCGTCGTTGGCAACCTCAACACGCAGACCCAGGCGTGGTTCGAGCGTTAAGCCGGCACGGACAACCGTGCTATCACTGATGAAGTTATGTGTTGACCCCGAGTCGAGGAGTGCAACGAAGTTGGCGGTGTCGACTGTGACACGTAGATGCATAGTTTCATTGGCGCGGATGCTCCGCAACCCTGTGAGAGCGTGGAGTGACATCGTCGGCGTATGCTCCAAGGGGTTGACGGAGTCGTCCACCGGCCCGTCCTCATCGTAATCATCGACCTCAATATAGAAGAGTCGCTGGCAACGATGACTGTGGACATACTGCTCATCGCAGTTAAAGCACAAGCCTTGCTTTCGCCTTTCGGCCATCTCCGGTGGGGTAAGACGGCGAAGGGGACGACCAGCCGGTGGTGGTGTTGGTGCTGATGTCGCTGATGTTCCTCCGGGTCCTGGCGACCGCGGCACAACTAGAATTGGCACGGATGACCGCTGCCATCTAGTGGGTCGCCCTCCTTGGCGAAGACCACGGCCGGTGATGTCTGCGTGCGTAGCTCGTAGGCGCTGGCGAGGCTCATCGCCACTTGTAAGTCGGGAGGGTTCTAAAGCTCCACATCAATACGCAGTTGGTCGGGAAGGCCCAATGTGAAGAGCTGCATCTGATGTATCTGGGTGAGAGCTTCGGTGCGGCAAAGGAGCACCAAGAACTTGTCGATGTAGTCTTGTACTGAATTGCCAAAAGGCAAACGAGCGAGGGCGCCCAATGGATTTCTTCGGATTGGGGGGCCCGAACCAAAGGTGACAAAGCTCCTTCAGTCGAGGCCACGAGGGTATGCCGGCATCACGCTCCAACTGATAATACCAATGTTGAGCGATTCCGGTCAGATGATAGGATGCCAACTAGACTTTGTCGGCCTCCTCCGTTCGCTGACCGCGGAAGAATTGCTCACATCGATTTATCCATGCCAACGGATCATCCTTGTCGTCGTAAGTAGGAAATTCTAGTTTGTGGTAGCGAGGGACACTTGGAGTATGGATATGCTCAGTATGGGTTTGTGGATGAATCATGCAATGGTCTTGTGGGAAGGGTGGGAATTGGGTTGTGGTATATGGTATATGTGGAGCTGATGGTATGGTGGTGGCCGAGGGTGGATGCGACGCGTGGTTGTGGGTTATATGCGGCGGCGGCAGTGGGTGTCGGGGGCATGTGGATGTATGTTGTGGTGGTGGTGGCAAGAAGTTGGAAGGAGGGGTAGTGGGCGGCAGTGACGGAGGTTGGAAGGTACAGCGCTGATGAAGCTTACTCTTCGGAGGTGGTAGTGATGGTCGGTGGTTGCGGCAATAGAGCCGGCAACTCAAGGGCCGACCGTTTCTCCATGGCGGCCAGGCGATTGTTGACGTCGCCCATCTGCTGTTGCATGCCATCCATGCAAGCGTGTGCCGTCAATGCAAGTCATCAGCATCTGGAGAGCCTGCAAGAGTTGCACCATGGATATATCTTCCCCTGCTTCGGATCCTGACATGGTGGTGGTGGGTGGAGGTGGTTCTGATACCAAGTTGGTATGGCCTAGGTTTCGGAGAGGGTAATCGTGGGTAACTGGTGGCTTCGGCCGGTAGCTCCGGCTAACTGACGCCGTGATGGCTGCCTGGCTTGCTCGGCAAAGAGAGGAGATTAGGGAATCTGAGGAGACAGGGATTGGAATTTCTTAATTTTCATTGCTTCTGAATTCAAAAGAGCCGGCTGCCACTTATAGATGTGGTCCGGTGGATACAAAGCAATCTCTAATGATTACCTACCTAATTTAGGATCTGCGTAATATGGTAATAGGAATAAGTCCACTTTACTCCCTCGAACTATCAGAAAGGTCCGGTTTTCACCCTGAACTACAAAATCGGTAATTTAACCCCCTGAACTTGCGAAATCCGGTCAATACACCCCTCGGGCTGGTTTGCTGGGTGGTTTTGCACACGTGGCCATTTTTTTGTCTAAGTCAGCATCCAAGTCAGCATGCAACATTTTCTCATGCCTCACACTCACAAAAGCAGTTGTCCTTCTTCCTCTCCCACCGCCGCTACCTACCCTCCAACCCCCTCTCCCTCTTCGTCGTGTTGGCGCTCCCTCTCCCTCCGGTGCCCCCTCCCTTTCCCTCCGCCGTCTACCATCCCATCCCCTCCTCTCGCCGATTTGCGTCTACCCGGCCGCCACCGCCTCCTCTTCGCCCCTTCTCTCCAGGTGCCCGCGCCGTCGATTACATCTGCTCGCACCCGAGCCGGAGCCATCACCGCCCCTAGGTTCTCACCGCCGCCTCCCCTTCCTCGTCTCCGGCTATACATTCATGCCTGTCCCGGAGTCCCTCCCGACGCCCCCACACCTCCCAACACCCACGCCGGCCACTGCTTGTGACAGCAAGGGAGCCCAGAACCACCACCATGACGAGCGTTGCGCCGAAGAGGGAGTGGTGGGGAGGCACTCAAGTCCACCGCCCTCATCAACCACCGACCCACCGAGAAGGAGATCGCCGCCGTCCTCGGCCGCCGCCGCCGTCGACCACCTCACCTCCCTCGTCTCCCGCCTCCACAGCCTCAAGAGCAAGGCACTGCCCTCAATCCCCACACATCCCCTATTCACTCGTCGAATCATGCTTGCCTAAAAAAAATCCTAAATTCGTGCTATGGCAGCGAGGTCGAGGTGGGCAGCAGCGGCAGCTGTCGGTCGTGCTCCTCACGGCGGACGTAGGGGGGACAGAGGGGCGGCGCCGTGGCCCAAGATCTGGCCGGAGCCGGGCGGCATGGAGCTAGACCCGGGCTAGAGCCGAGCGGCATGGTGGCGCCGTGGAGGCGCTGTGGGCCGGGGCCGAGAGGAGGGGCGGCACCAGGCTGGGCAGAGGCGCAAACGCGGGGCTAAGTCCGACGGCATTGGCGACGGTGCCAGGGGAGGAAGCGACGCCGGGGGGAGGGGCCGGAAGCAGCGCAGGTGGCGGCGGGCGAGTGTAGGAGCTCAAAGGAGAGGGCGACACCGTGGGGAGACCCTGGGGGAAGAGAGAGAAGTGCCGGAGGCGGCGGTGGCGGCAGGCCATGTGAGTGGCGGTGGCGGCGCCAGGAACTGGGCCAGCCGGAGGAGGGGGGAGGAGCAAAGCTCCAGAGGAGTTTATGAGGGAGAGAGAACGTTTGGAATGAGAGGAGATTGGGGAAGAAAGAAAGCAAATGAAGAAGATGGCGGCTTTCCTGTCTCTCTCTCTCTCAGTCAGCAAAACCATTGCCACGTGTACAAAACCGCCACTTAAAACCGGCCCGAGGGGTGTATTGACCGGATTTCGCAAGTTCGGGGGGTTAAATAACTGGTTTTGTAGTTCAGGGTGAAAATCAGACTTTTCTGATAGTTCGAGGGAGTAAAGTGGACTTATTCCTATGGTAATATGGATCACGAATTGATCCTTACTGGAAATAGAGTTTCCTAATAGATAGCTTCCTAATGAAGCATTAACATACCAAATACTTGATAGCTTCCTTATGGAGACTTTCCTTCCGCCTGGCTGCCTTCTGCCGAAACTTCCCCTGCAAATTGCACCATGGTGCTGGCTCCACCAGGTGCACCGTTGTGACCCCGCCGACGATACGGGATTCCCCACATGACATATATTAGGTCAACCAATCATAGTCACTAAAGACTGCTAACAGGAAAAGCATCAAAATGTTAAGACCAACTAGCACACAGCTGGACATAAACTGAAAGCAGCTTTTGTCCACTGAATTGCCTTTCACCAAGACTAAGGGAGAACTTTGTTTCTATTGTCCAGCTAAGATACAAGAAGCATCATAAAGTTATCTTCAGCTTAGCAATATCAGTGAGCTGTCTCAACAGCAAGAACACTGAAACTCAAAAGGTAATTGCCCTTCTTAGTCCCTGGTCTACCATTTTCATTTTGTAAGATAGGATTATTGAATTAAATTAAGAGCTCTAAAATATGCTTTTTTAGCTTCATGGTGCTTTTTGTGGAAACAGAGCAAAAACTCCCTTACCCAAGTTATGACAATTCAAAACATCACACTGTAAGCTCAAATTGACCAAAAAAATGGCACAGGCGTTGTCAAAACTCAAAACATCAGGAAACAAGCTTTACTCGAAATTACTCCAAAATGAAGTCTAATAAGCTACTACATCCTAAGAATTCACAAATATCACTTGCCAAAATTAAATTTCAAGATGGTGCTTTATAAATACCTTGACTGGTCCAAGAGTAGTACTGAAATCCTCCCATGATGCCATATTTGATACATACATTGGAACCATGGTGAGAACCTGCAAAAGTGCAAATGAACATCTTTAAGCTATGATAAAATGTAGAGAATTGAACTCTAAATGAGCCATACGTGCAAAGTTCTGAATCTTCTGGTTTCAGGGTGAAATCATATGTTCAGAGATTTTATCTAAAAGAGAGAACACAAACGTGAACTCACTAACAAAGATATTCTGGACGAAAATGACCAGGATAGCTAAATGCAATCAATCATATTAAGAATGCCAAATCTTGAAATCAATGACTGATAAAAGAGATGCTACACAAGGTACCACACTATAGGGTATTGCCACACATAACTTGCATGGCCTCACATATGTCCAGTCTCCCGAGGATCTGAAACTGACCCTTATATAGAAAAACAAGCAGGCTTCAGGATCTAATAGTAGCTTGTACAGCCCCGCCACTATGAAACAATGACGCAACCGACCTTGTTAGTGGAGTTGGTTATATGTCTGCTTTTAACGTGGACCTATGCAAAGAAATGGATGTTGCATACTTGCATTGCTTAGCTATTGAACACCTCTGTTTAAGTAAAATTACAAATAGACAGGGTTAGAGTGAATTTGTCAATCATAAAGACTCCTGCAAGGCTATGATGACGGAAAATTTCCATGAGAACACATGCAAGTCAGTACAAAGCAGGTGGAAGTTGTTAAGCTGGTAGGTGTGAGTTGATTAAATCATAGGGTAATTGAGTCTGACATAATTTGCAATTTGGAGCATGTTTTCAGTTGTTAGCACTTAGCATATAGGCTTATAACAACTCAAAGCAAAGCAGCTGAAATGAATAAAAAGAGAGTAATGATTTGATGCCATGACATAAGCTGCAATATATGCATAGCTGTCTTGCGCTCATTCTCTGTAAAATACACTAACTGACAACCATCGATGAAAGTGAATTTTGGGTGATGTGTGAACATCTGTACATTATTGCGAGGTACAACAACCATGTTACAATATGTCATATTGTTAACATGATAAACACGACAAACAGCACATACAGATATGCATTTGAACATGGATCAAAGAAATGGTCCAAAAGGGGTGCACAGAAACTTATGCAGTCTAGAGTAAATTAGGTGCAAGTGCAAGGCACGTATGAAATTTAAGGTCCACCAATATTGAACTAGAGTTCTTTTTTATGCTGGTTGGACGGCACAATGTGCACATATATGTTTGCCATTAAAGCCAGCAGGGAAGATTTGTTGAAAAGAATAACATAGCACAACACATCTGGAATTTAATTAGCAAAAACATGAAACGAATTGAAACCAGGGCTATGGTGCAGCGTAAACATCCCATCTGCATGTTGCACAAATCCACCTAAGATACTTAAGACCACCATAGGAGAATATGTACCTTGATAGGCCTAGGTCCAATCTATTTAATTTTGTCCAATCTTTCATGGACCCCAACATCACAACTAACACTGATTCATTTACCTAATCCCCAAAGCTGGGTGGCAAAACTACAATGTTGATGTGCTTTTAAATAAAGCAACACTTCCACATAACAAATCTGAGGATCGTCATGGAAATGCTAGCATTTTATATACATATTTCTGATGGTAGGCTTTAGAGAGTAAACAAAATTTAAGACTGCACCCATTTTCCGGTAGTGTAATCACTGCAAAGCACAAACACATTGGCCATTTCTAAAGCTCAATCTAAGTGATATGCACCTAAACATACTGCAGTGGAAACCACGTACTGTGTGTCTGCCTTTGATCCTAAACCAGTTTGGTTATTCAATATAAAAGAATGTAACACACTTCTTCAATTTGTCGTTCCAATCTAGAACAAACCGCAAACACAGACAGACACAAAATCCCCTGCAACGAAGCACTAAACCGAAAGGGATTATTGATGATTTGTCATTAAGTTTATGTGCAATTGCTATTTTGTCACTCCATTTTTCACTGATATGTTGTCCTGGCAACATGTCAGTAAGACATGGAGTGGCAAAATAGCAATTGCACATCAACTGTTGTGGCAAATCTGCCAATCCCTGTCACTCAAGCCATTAATTTCGAGCGCAATCACAGGCAACGGCCCAGGCTGAGTTACAGTTTGGTTCTGCTACGCCATGACAAAGCGACACACCGTCCGGCCTTCGACGCAGACACCACAGAGCCAAACTTCTACGCGCACCAGAGCACTCGATTTTAGAAGCTACACTCAACACACCCAAACATCGACGCGGCCCCAAAAATCTCACCAACCTTGCAGATTTGAGATGCCGCCAGCTGCCCCGAATGGCACATCGCCGATCCCGCCAATTTCTGCAACGACACTCACAATGCCACCAGCACAGAGTACCTGACGCCACGCACCGCCGCGGGAGAGTGGAGAGGCGAGCACGGAACCCTAGCCCCGCTCCCCGAGAACACAACCATGTACAGTAGTAGCTGAAGGGCAGGGGTGGCCGCCTCCGGGTTTCCCGCGCGAATGCGGCGGTGCGAGATTACCGTTTTGCCCCTCCTTTCCCTACCCTTGCCCCCAACGCGACAAAAACAGGACAAACACTGCACTGTACACCCCCGCGACCGAAACAGCGAACGCCTCCCTCACCTCGTGGGCGCCGCGCGAGGGAGAGAACCGCAATCCCCGGCGGCTGCGGCTGTAGGCGAGCCACCTCCCCGGCCGCGAGCGCTGCTTCTTCCCCCGGCGGCGGCGAAATGGGAGGTGGGGTTGGTGGGTTATTCGAGGAGGGGCGGAAGCAGAAGAGGAAGGGTTTCTGCGGCGCGGTGATCGAGGCACCGGGGGAGGTGTTTGATTTGATGCGCGTTCCAGGCGCAGCCGCGCAAGGTCTCGACGAGGAGGAGGGAGTCAAACAGTGGAGTGATTTGATATTTTTGGGGAAGCAGAGTCCAATTCTAGGAAAAAATTGTTGAAATCGATTCTTTCCGTATGTTGAATTGATTCGATGTTTTCTTTCTTCTTCTTTGAACCAACTAAAACACAACATTAGAGATAGTTTAAGAGTATTTTTAGTATATTAAATCGATGTTGATTTAAAGTTATGTCACATAGGCATTCAAGGAACTGAACTTATTTTTCTCCAATGCATTGAACCGAACTTATTTTTCTCCAATGCATTGAACCAATTCTTACTAATAATTGGATTCCACGTTACAATGAGTTGTTTAATGCTTTGAATCGACTCTTAAGACCATCTCCAATGTTGTGTTTTAGCCGGTTCAAAGGATATGGGAGAAGGCATTGAATCGATTCAATACATTGAAAGGGTCGATTCCAACAAAAAAAAATCTAAAATCAGACTCTACTTAAGAGTCGATTCAAAGCATTAAACAACTCATTTATAAGAGAAAGAGAGTGCGGTTGAGAGATGATATTATTTTTTATGGTTTTTTAATATAACGTGGGTCTCAACTATTAGTAGGAATTGGTTCAATATATTGGAGAAAAATAAGCTCAGTTCCTTGAATGCTTACGTGGTATGACTTTAAATCGATATCGGTTCAATACACTAAAGATGCTTTAAGTAGAGTCCGGTTCGAAAAAAAAAATTGTCGAAATCCACCCGTCCAATGTATTAAATCGATTCAATGCCTTCTCTCTCTTTCTTTGAACCAGCTAAACACAACATTGGAGATGGTCTAAGAGTCGATTCAAAGCATTAAAAGCCTAGTTATGAAAGAGAGAGAGTGCGGTTGATAGGGGATTTTTTTGTGGTTTTTTAATATAACGTATGTCCCAGTTATTAGTAGGAATCGGATCAATACATTAGAGAAAAATAAGCTCAGTTCCTTGAATGCTTACGTGGCATCTCTGTGAATTAACGTCAGTTTAATACACTAAAGATGCTTTGAGGTGTAATGATGTGGCGGAAGCGGCGAGAGGCAAGTAAAGGAGCTCAGCTTGACGTGGGGCTATTCGCTCGACGAGTTTTCGGCGCTTACACAACCTTTGTTGTGGCTGACTCTGGTCCAGCTGAGTTTGTCTAACATCAATGACATTCAGCTGAGTCATGTCAAATTGGCTATCACCTATCATCATATCCGCAATGAACGAATCAAGAAATCTGTCCTTGGAGCAATGGCCCCCCAAGTACGATGTCTGAACAACCCTCGGTGCGGAGGAGATTTGGCCTTGACTATACGATGTACTAGAGACCCCAAAGGAGCTCTAGCCATGGTACGATACTCCGTACTAGTCAAGGTTCTGCTGAGCGTAGACCAGGGGTGGGCGCCCTAGGTGGTACGCTCCAAATCCTGACGTCGTGTACTCCTCCCTGTAATAGCTAATATGGCTGCCTCCTCATCATCGCCACCCCCCCCACGCTCAACTAAAGGCTGCAAGATGGAATGACGTTAGACAAAATAAATATTCTAGACCTAAGCTGAACATCATGTACCTTCCCGATGCGCAATGAGGATGATCAACGGGGAGCACTTGGATGATCGCCAGTCTGAGTAGGCCGTGCGGACGTCGATCGCAGAAGTGATGCATCCCAACGAACGTGCGGCTGGAAGACGGTATGATGTTAGCCCAATCTAAGGCATAATAAATAATCAGGACTTAAATTTAACCTAACTTACCTCCCGGATCTATAGTGCCTCTAACCGACGCGAAGCGCTAGGATGCCCGCCAGTCTCACTAGGCTGGCTTGATCTAGTAGGTGAGCATGCTCGACCCACTCGGTGCGCAACCTGGTGGACATCGTCTCTCGACCGACCACAACTCATGTTCTTGATAATTTGCTTCAACTCCGCTAAGATGGACTTGATAGTGCTGAGAAGCCCTGGAATGATGTGATTTGGGCTGCGGATGGCAGAATCCGATGTGCGTGAGATTCGCTGAATCCGGTCGAACTGAAGGGACATACAATAGCTTTCAATTCCAAACAGCACAAAATTACAAGAATGTGGCGAGCATAGGTTTGAGTATTTTATAGTGTCGTCATGCCGCGAAGTGTTGTATCGATTGAACGAGTGATGAAACCTCTCCTCGTGCACGACCTGCTCCGGACACTCTGGTGGAGGACGGGTGAGTCTGGTGTGCGACCATGGTATATACCACTCGAGGTACTCACGGTATGTCCAAACGTTGTGCGGTCGCTACTCCAGTAGAACCTCAGCGTGCACCGTCTCCATCCAAGCCATAATCCACTCATGCTGGATTGTCTGTCAGTCCTCATAATGTCGGTCCACCCTCGATTGTTTGTATTTGAGAAGGATATATGTGAAATTTAGCGGTTTAGCCCCTAAAAATTGCAGAATTCACTGAAAACTCTTTTTCCAGCAGAAAAGGGCTTCAGGAATTAAATTTTTGAATACTTTTGAACTTTTAAAGCATGTTTAACTTTGTTATTTTTATTTCTATGCAACTTATGTATTGTATTTATTGTTTTGATTATCTGTGATTGTTTATATTGTTTTTAATCATTGAAAATAACAGTAAATCATGAAAAATGCATAGAAAAATATGGGAACATTATGAGAATTTTTGTACCATTACTTGCAACCATTTTATGTAAATTACCTGCAGTAATCTTATAAATTCTTTGTATAAATATGCATGGCCAAAGTTACTTGACTTGGGCATCAGACGTCGAGATCGTACTTGGGTCCAAGAAAGACTTTGCTATTTGAAGGTCAATCAAGAAATATAACAATAATTCTAGGAGGTGAAGATGTGTGAAAAGTTTATCCGATGGCCAAGGAATGTAAGGTAACCACGGATGACCGTAAGATTGAGAAGACTCAATCTACCTTTCACCCCAAATGCTTGTGCAATCTACACGCAACTATCGTCAAGACGGCTATAAGGAGTATGCCAAACCGATTGACATCATGCAAGTTGCGTAAGCTCAAGATGATGTTCTATGGAAGAACTACATCTCACAACCGCTTAGTAGAAATATTGGCCATGAAGCCAATGCTATGAGCCGTTGATTACGGAATCGGACGGCTCATGAAGGATGCCACTCCAACTGTTGAAGAAAATGATCAGACACTTTACTTCCTCAGACACCATATCTGCATGCGCTTAAGAATGAGTATATGGTGGAGAAGAGAGCACTAGCTTTGTGGATTACACTGAAGAAGCGGTTCGAGGAGCTGAAGTACATCATTCTTCCTCGGGTAGAGCAGGAATGGTTCCAATTGTGTTTTGCTGACTTTAAGACCATGGGAGAGTACAATTCTGCTTTGCACAGAATTGTACCAGCCTTCAACTCTGTGGTAAGGTAACCACGGATGACCAGAAGATTGAGAAGACTCAATCTACCTTTCACCCCAAATGCAGTGCAATCTACACGCAACTATATAAGGCTCAAGATGATGTTCTATGGAAGAACTACATCTCACAACCGCCTAGTAGAAATATTGGCCATGAAGCCAATGCTAGCAGCTATAAGGTGAGGAAGCCTTACTCAAAGGAAAGAGGCAAGAAGGGTAAGGTCATGGGTCGCAAGGCCAAGCCAAATGCTCAAGCCAAGAAGGGCGGACAAAAGAAGCACGATGAAAAGCCCAATAGCCAGTAGGACCAAGGATGCTACAAATGTGGCATATGGGGGCATTGGTCATGGATTTGCCATGAGCCACAATATGTTATTGATGCTTTTAAGTCCAAGAAGAAGGGCAAAGGACAGCATGAAACACACCTTGCCATTGCAGGCACGGAAGATCCACAGCCATTGGTTGCACTTATGGATGTGGACAGCCCAGTGGCAGCCCCCATCACCCCTTCTTTGGACATCGCAGCGGCCGCAGCCGTAGTTGCCGAAGAGGAGAAGATGTACATGGAACAGATTCAGGCAGAAGTTTCTTCGTACTTCGCTGATTTAATCTAGTGCACGCATTGTACTTAGATTCTTTTATAGTCATTTGCAGTTTATGGTTGTGTTGGAACATTGAATTATTGAATAATGGTTGTAAGCTCTAGGAGAGCAAAGCATTAAAATCTTATGATGAGTCCTGCAAAGCTTATTTTCTCGTATTAATAATAGCAAGTTATGTTCTATTTTTAAAGTATTTTATATATGTGTTGAGTGCTTCCTGCTACATACTTTATATCAGAATGCATGTGGCGGCCTATGGAGGAAGTGCGCTTAGCAGATAGCGGCACAACGAATACCATTTTGAGAGAGATAAAATACTTTCAGTCGATCAGTAAGAATGTTGGTAGTCTTACGACAATCGTAGGTAGCGATACTTGTATAATAGGCTTAGGAAGAGCCACAATTATACTCCTGATAGGCACAACTATGATCATTGAAGAAGCCTTATTGTACTTAGAATCGACTAGAACTCTCTTAAGTTTTAAAGATATTCGCGCTAATGGTTTCCACCTAGAGACTGAAGAAGAGTATAGTAAGGAATACCTACTTGTTACAAAGCATGAAAAAAATAAAAAAGGGTATTAGAACGACTTCCTTCATATGAAACTGGGCTATACTACACTAATATTAAGGCACCTACTGCCTATACTGTCCCGTAAACAACCTTTAGAAGCTCTGAACTTTTAGTGTCTGGCATGATAGATTAGGCCACCCCGGTCTTAGGATGATGAGAAATATAATTAACAATTCTCAAGGACATAATATCAATATAAAGAATTTTCCGAATCAGAAAGATTTTATGCCCCGCATGTGCCACCGGAAAATTAATTATTAGACCTTCTGCTCTAAAAGTCAAGGATGAAATCCCTGTATTCCAGGACTGTATCCAGGGAGACATTTGTGGTCCTATACAGCCCCTGTCAGGGCCATTTAGGTACTTTTATGGTGCTCATCGATGCTTCCTCGAAATGGTCACACATATTTTTATTGTCTACGAGAAACCACACTTTACAAAGCTAATCTCACTGATAATTAAAATTAAAAATAATTTCCCTGATCATCATGTGAAGTCCATCAGAATGGACAACGTCAGAGAATTTACTTCAAAGACATTTGATGATTATTGCATGGCAATAGAAATTACCGTTGAGCATTTCGTACCGCATGTCCACACCTAGAATGGACTAGCAGAGGTATTAATTAAAAGAATTAAATTTATTGACTGGCCGCTTTTGCAGAATTGTAATTTACCAACTATATATTGGGGACATGCAGTCCTGCACGCAGCAACTCTCATTAATTTTAGACCGTCAGCATATAACATCCATTCACCTATGCAACTAGTGCAAAGGTCAGCACCAAAATTTTTCATCTTCGCAGGTTTGGTTGCAAGGTTTATGTACCTATACCACCACCGCAGCGAACAACAATGGGCTCTCTCTAAAAATTTGGGATATACGTTGATTATGAGACAACATCCATAATCAGGTATTTGGACCCCATGACTGGAGATTTACATACAGTCCGCTTCGCTGATAGTATATTTGATGAGGATAGTTTCCCGTCATTAGGGGGAATCAACCCCTTGATGAAAAATATCAGAAAATAATGTGGCAAGCCACGAGAATCCACACACATGACCCGCGCACTAGTCAAGCAAATAGAAAAGTCAAGAAGATAATTGATTTACAAGCATTAGCGAATCAACTGCTTCACCACTTTAGTGATTTGAAGAGGGTGACCAACTCGCATATGCCTACATGCAATGCACTGGAGAGGGTTGCAATACCAAAGAAAATTGAAGGTAGCCCTAATCCCGTCCAGAGGCCTCAGAATAAAAGGACGAGAACTCTGGTCCCTCAAATCCCAAGTAAACATGGATGCCCAGCGAAAAAGGATAAAAAGGACTTGACACAGTCGATCACTGAAATTCCCTAGAACTAGAAGGGGAGTCAGTTGAGACCTGTCACCAGTATGGAACCTTCAGAAAAAAGCATACTGGATTTGAATATTCCCATGGAGGGAGACATCAGCATGGATGTGTATTCACACATTGGAGCTGAAAAACTAAAGGGACTTGCCCCTATACTTGAAAGCAGTGGTGAGCAAGTAAAAGCATTAGAAGAACAGCCCCATGAAGAAATAGCTATAAACTATGTGACCATGGGAGAATGTATGAATAGGACTGCAGCCAATGTCGACATTTACTTTGCAAATTTTTTTGCCATAATCATAAATCTTGATCCAGAGCTTGCATCGCTCGCTGAATGTAAGAAAAGATCAACTTGGGAAGATTAGAAGAAGGCAGTAGCAACTGAATTATTATCTCTGAATAAAAGAGAGGTGTTTGGGCCTGTAAGCTGCACACTTCCCTATGTGCACCTCGTAGGGCATAAGTGAGTATTTGTTTAAAAGAGAAATGAAAATAATGAAGCTGTAAGGTATAAACAAGGCTTGTTGCACAAGGTTACACTCAACGACCATGAGTTGATTATGAAGAAACCTATTCCCCGGTCATGGGTGAAACTACCTTTAGATATTTAATTTCAATGGCTGTAAACTTGAATTTAGAAATAAAATTGATGGATGTAGTAACTGTATACCTTTATGGAAGCTTGAACTCTAACATTTATATGAAGGTACCTAAAGGTATCCATGTCTCGAACCAAGATAGAACAAATAGGAATATGTACAGCGTGCAACTCAAAAAGTCACTGTATGGACTTAAGCATCAAGCAAGATGTGGTATAATCACTTAAGCAACTTTCTATGCAAGAAAGGTTACGCGAACAATGAGGATTGTCCCTGTGTATTTATACAACGATCTCATGATGGATTTTGTATAATCTCAGTATATGTAGATGATCTGAATATCATCGGGACCCTAGAAGATATTAAGAAAGTAAGCTCTTACCTGGAGTCGAAGTTCGAAATGAAAGATTTGAGTAAAACCAAATATTTCTTAGGCTTGCAACTTCAGCATGCCCCTGAAGGGATATTAGTGCATTAGTCAGCCTACACTCAGAAGGTGTTAGAAATGTTTGGTTTTGAAAAGGCATACCCTTCGAAAGTGCCGATAGTCGAAAGATCTTTGCAGCAAGACAAGGATTCGTACAGACCTAGAGAAGAGGAGGAGGAAGTCCTAGGACCAGTGATACGGGGGAAGCCCGATCTTCTCAGTGAGGAACCGTGGATAGTTGATGCAAAGTAGACGATGTCGCTAGCTGAACACTCGCGCCAATGCACGAACCCTCAACTCTTCGGAATACGCCCAAAACACACCGGATAATTGTTCGTCGCGAGACCACGAGCAGCGAACGCCAAGTCCCAATTCCCAATGGAGCGGCGGCTTGACCACGAATTGCGAACGAAACAATGGATCGCCTAGCTCTCTCTCAAAGTCCTCGCATGAACTCTGGTGTCGAAAGAACAAGCAATAGCTGTGTTTCAATCTTATGCATAAACTGGTCTGATGGATACAAAGGATAGGCAAGGGTACTTATGGCTCCCTCCACGACTCACGCACGGCCTAGGGCCGGCCACACACGCCGAATCAAACTCTAATTCGGCTAAGACCCAAAAACATACAAAAAGGAAAACCTAACTTAAATCCGTCACATTGTTTCGGTCATAGCGGCGCGACCGTACGTGTTTTGAAGTTGGGGCCATACCCATTGTGTGGGCCTTGGAATAAGATTTCAAACAAGTCCAAGAACACCCTAATCGGACTCCGTATGTAAAAGTTATGGCCTTTTTATTACAGGCCTGTTGGGCTGTCCCGAACCGAATCCGAATTGAATTATGAGTTGATTCCGAGATGAATTCCGGTTGGACTTGTGGAAGATCCGAATTGGGCTTGAATTCTTGGGCTTTTCTCCTCTTGCTTGACCCACGTGAGCTTCTCCTCCATTGCTTTGGTTCCGGCCTCCCTCTCCTCCCTCTCGGTTCCAGAGGCTTCACAATGTTCAAACATGAGAATGCACAAAACATTTGCATGAGGTAGTACTCAATTCTCATCAATGAAAATAGAAGATTCATTAAGAAACAAAAGCACCTGTTGATTTAGAAGTTTAGCTCTTGCTCTAGTGAGTGGACCAACATGCACTTTTGTACTTGTATTATTTGTAGCTTCACTTATGGCGTCCATCTCAGTATGTGCGTGATCACCAATAGGGAATGATGTATCAGTGTTAGGGATGCCCTCATCAACTAGAATTCTCGTACTTGAGTGGAGTAGGAGCACTCATGTATTTATAAACTGTACTAGACCAGACAATGCATTTGTCGTGAACCTTTTGCTTGTTATAGTGAAGAACCTACTAAAAGGCATTGGCATGGAATAAAGGATATCTTCCGATACATCTAAGGAAGCAAAGATCTTGATCTATTCTACAGAAAGAACCAAGACCTAACTATGACCGGCTATGCAAATGTCGGGTACCTATAGGATCTGCATACAGCCAGGTTGCAAACAGATTATGTATTCCTATGTGGTGGAACTGCAATTTCATGGAAATCGTCTAAGCAAAGTCTTATATCAACTTCGACGAACCATTCAGAAATCATAGCACTGTACGAGGCCTTGCGAGAATGTTCTTGGCTTCGGCGGATGATTCACCACATCCAACAGTTGTGTGGATTGAATACCGCGCAAACCCCCACAATTATCAATGAAGATAATGCAGCTTGTGTTGCACAAAGTGCAAATGGGTTATGTGAAGAGTCAACTCACAAAGCATATCGACCCAAGTTCTTTTATGCTCATGAATAGCAAAAGATGGATGAAATTAAAGTACTGCATATTAAGTCATGTAGAAATCTTACAGATCTATTCACTAAGTCACTTCCAGCATCTAGCTTTGAAAGGTGCATACGTGGAATTAGAATGTTGAGACTTAGAAAAGTGCATAATTTAGGGGGAGAACCTTCATGAACTCATTATTGAAACTTGATCACGAAGATCAAGTACCCAAAGAAGAGATCCTAGAGATTAAATGAAATTGGGTAGATTGTACTCTTTTTCCCTTGAAGAGTTTTCCTGAAGTTTTTAGGCTAAGGTTTTTAATGAGGTAATTCGTGCAGCACAGCAGAACATGTTTTATGTACTCTTTCTTCAAAATTTTCTCACTGGATTTTTATGGAGTTTTGATAAGATATGAACATATCGAATGAGTGCCCAAGGGGGAGTGTTAGGAAACCTGGGCCCAGGCCTCGCAGGCCTGACCCATGATAGGCTCCTCATCCACCATGTAGACTATATATAGGAGGGGACCCCCAACCACTATACGTGCTTTTTGTGAAAGAGAAATAAAGAGAAGAAAGAAGTCTCTCGCATCTGTGTGTTCAATCTACTATTATGTACTCATGTTCTTGTGTGCGATTCTACGCTTGTCTACGAGATGATCGCTCAAACTGGACTCGCCAGCGACGGTTCCTCAACATCTACCACGCACAGCCCCAGCTAAAAAATAGTTTAGCATACCTAAGCTTTGGCTAGAAACAAAACAATAGTTTAACTCATGTCAAACTAGTGTAAAAAAATAGTGACAAACTCTGGCTACTTCATAGCAAGCCTACACCTCTATCGCTCCCCCACGTGGGAGGGTAGGTTGGGATGCCACATAATATTTCTATTAATTTTAGGGTATGTTTGGCAGGGTTCTGTTCCTCATTTTTAGCTCCTAGCTTCTGCTCCTTCAAGGATACACTCCTCTCAGAATCTGGAGTTGCTTGAAGGAAACGTTTGGTAGGAGGTTGGCTCCAAAATTCCTAAAAGAGAGGATTATAGGCAAATAGACCATACTACCCTTAGTTGCCACACTTCAATTCTATTTGTATCTTACTCCTTTTATTTTGTACATAAATTTATGATATTTGCTCATGCGCATCATCGATCGGTTCATGTACATATGTATGTTTTGGACGATGTTGGTTGAGTATTTGCACACTTTGTACACATTTGTGACATTTGTGATCAATGGTTGTTTGGTGCCAAATTTGTACTATTGTCAAGGAGTTGGTCCAATCATCAGTAATTTTCAGTTGCAAAATTAAATAAGAAATGGAGTACATGTACACATATATAGTACTGGAATCAACAATAAATGATTTTGATGAACAAGCAATGGTCTTGCCAAACAAATGGTCTAATCATCATTAATCTTTGCTGCCAAACAAGCAATCAACGATTTTGCCAACCGCATAAATATATAAAAGTGTTCAAAGATAAATGATTGCTAACAAAAGATCGCAAAATGTCATATCAATAAGTTTGGCAATCATCCTGATTGAGCAATTGACCTTGTAAGTTCATCACAAAACCTATCTATGTACCTATCAATCGATTGAAACATTGTCGCATCCGATGCGCCTTACGAAACGACGTATCTCGCATATCTTGACGGTATCATGGGCACATAATCTGAATTCCGATCACACCTACAAAAAATGCATGTCCGTCGTAGCATGCTCACGAATGAAGTTGTGGAGTCCTATGATTCCTGGTACAATCATCTTTTGCTTTGGCATGGGAAAGCTCGCATCTTTAGCAAAATTCTCTATTTCATCTTCCATACACCAACTTGGTGCAGTTGGCTGAATTTCTCTTTGTCACTACTTGGTGCAGGACCTCTTTGAAAATCAGGAACATGGTACCTTTGGCCCTTGTATGGCGCCAATTACCCTGGCCGGTTCGGATAACCGGTATCAATAAGATAATGTTTCCCTGTAACATAAGATGCAATAGTCATATGAGTAGTACAAGTGGAGAAATTGTGAAATGTTAGCAAGAAACAAATTTACCTTCCAGGGGATGTGGAAAGGTATCTCTATCTACATCCAATACATGATATAGCGCACTAGTATCATGCATAGCCCCTGGCTGACCAATAGATGCATGTGAAGCGCATGTAAAAATCAACTACCGCCATCACATTCTGAGTTGTACTTCTTGATCTGCCAATGTATCTAACTTGTGCTTCTAGACGGACGGTTGCAAGGATGTGAGTACCATTAAGAGCTCCGATGCAATCCTTGAAATGTAGCCACATCATTCGATCATTTCTAATTCTATTATGAACAGTAGAGCAATTAGGGTCCTTGGGTTACACATAATCTCTAGACATGCTAACCACACATTCCAAAACCTCATCAAACTTTCTGCAAATTGTCTCACAAGAATGCTTGAACCGATTTTGAGCTCTTCGGTTGGACCCACAACCACCACATATGTATAGGAACATAACTCGTGCTTCCTTTGAACTGATATGGCTAGTTGATATCAAGTTGTATGTACTCACCAAAAGATCATGCAAGCTATGAACGATTGTTGCATTCATATGAAACATGTTGTGGCTTTCCCCAGGAGTGGCCAGAGTCTCCATCACAAAACCCATTCCACTGAGTTGTGAAGTTCTAGTCTCATTCTTCTCTAGCACTACTACAAAAAGGCTAATACTAGACACCTCATCACAGACAGTTGACCAACAGTCGGTATTAAATGCAATCATAGACGATTTATGTTTAGTGACCGTTTGTGTTATTGGTTGCGCTAAAAACCGTCTGTGAAGAGGTAATATAACAGACGATTCATGTTGAAAACCGTCTGTAAAGTATCACAGAATCACAGACGGTGTTTAATATAAAATGTCTGTGATAATTAACTCATCACAGATGGTTTGTATTAAAAACCGTCTATGATATTCCCCCTTATACCCCTCTAGATTTGGCTGCCCCCATTATTCAAACTTTCAAACCGAAGCGCGTCGCAACCTCTCAACTACTCCAGATCGGTTCTGCTACCCAAATCCCCTTATATATACTGCCTACATGTGCTCAACTACTTTAGATCGATTTTGCCGCCTCCCCCAAACCGATCGAAGCGCCCATCCTCGATGACGTTGACTACCGCCATGAGCTCCTTCGCCTCCGGTTGTGATACCACAGTTCACTGCAAAAGGCACTCTTGTCGTAAGAGTGTCTTCTACAGTGTCACTGTCGTGACACAATGGTGACACTACCACCACCCTCCTTCATCGCCGGTGATATCCCCCATCCGATCCCCTCCCATCTCTTCCTTGATGCTTGGATCTGAAATTACAAAATTGTTGGATGGCTAGGGTTTTGGCCATGTAAATCTTGATGCTTGTGCATGTGAAAATTAATTGTTGATGCCTATAGTTCTTGTGATGATTGATGGATGGCTAGGGTTTTGGCCCTTGTTAAAATTCATGTTTTATTGTAGGATGAAGATATGGCGCCAAAGTCTATTGCACGATGGCGTTCTTGTTCTCATAAATCGACCTGCTTTGGTTCATCTGCATTTTTTGATTGCGATGTTTTATAGCGCAATCAGAGAATATTGATGAACTGAAGGAGGTCTATTTATGAGAACGAAATCATGCTATCACATGACGGTTCTTAACTAGAACCATTTGTGATAATAGACTATCACTGACGGTTCATAGTAAGAACCGTCTGTGATAAGTGTTATCATAGATGGTTCTTAACTTAGAACCGTTTGCAATAAGGGTTATCACAGACGGTTCAAAAATTATTTGTAATGCCCTTAAGGTATTACTGACCCATAAGCACAGACGGTTCAGAAAACCATCTGCAGTGACGTTTTCGAACCGTTTGTGATGAGTTTTTCTATAGTAATGTAGGTAGGTTGAGGAATAATTATCCGCAAGAGATCCTGCAATAGATAGGTTACTCATCGTCTCCTGTCATTGACGCATCATCTCTAGATCAAATGCATGTTTATCATCTGAATCACCACTGTCATCACTACTTGATGACATCTATATATGACAAAAGGAAGAAAAAATGAGACAACATGACAACATTATTTACTTTGTATACCATTTAAAAAAAATACAAATGCAAAGTACAACACACGACATAATGTCTTACAAGCCAAATAATATTACATCACAATAATGTTTAAAATACCAAATAAACTGATAGTCTCCAAAGCAAAATAAATCGATAGTCTCACAAACGAAATAAACCGTTAGTCTTACAAGCCAAATAAATTGATATCATCTAATTGCCATACTTGCCAATGTACTTCTTTTTAAGCCATTCAAATCATCCTGGATTATCTTTAATGGTTAGCCACATCTCCCTTTGCTCCTTCTTGGTGAAAAGTTCAATTGCAATGTAGTGTTCATTAGTCCCACTAATAGCACCGCACTCAAACCAACTCCATGATTTCTTTTTGAAAAATGCTTCGAAAGATGCATGTGATCTCTCACTCAAATCAACCATGCGCTTCAGTTGGTCTTGCACAAACTATGAGCCACTCTTTAGTTTTTGCCACTCTTTAGTTTTTTTTTGCCCTTGTCATTGTTGGAACCACAAGGTCTCTTTCCTTTCTTGGCAGCAGGTGATTCATCCTCTTGTTCACTTCCTTATCATCATTCTCATCTTCTTGTTCCTCTAGATTAATAGCCGCAGATCGATGGGTGTGCGGGGCTTTGAGGTAAGCTACCCCTGGCCAAAGACCAATGGTCAGCCCAATCCTGTGAATGTCTTAAACATCACCTCCAGCAAGTCCTCATTTTGCATGCCGCCTTTATGAAACTTGGTAGATCCTAGAATTTCTTGTTGAAAACACTTAAAATATGTTAGTATTTTTTAGACAAAACTTCACAAGCAAGAACCAGTGCATTGCAAATTTTTATTACTTACCTCATTCTTCTTCCACCAAGAAAGGTCAGCCTTAACTGTGTTCTTTTGGTGGTCCCAACCTAATTCAATCTCCTTCAGCTTCAATTTTCTTTCATATTTCATATTCGTTCTTCAATTTATCTCATTTGTTTTTAAATTGTATCTTTTTGTACTACAGACCAGTCTTCTCTTAAAATGTTGCCATTACAGCGGCATATCCAACCTAGTTCAATTGGGTGTTTGGGCGATTTACAGCTCTCACTTGTTGTGCGAACAACTCACAAACTATCCTAAGATTAACATCACTCCACTCAGCGTTTGCCATCTGTAATTTTTTCCTTTCCATTAATTCAAATCGCAATGCATGTTTAATATGGCATGGAGGTAATCAGCCAGTTAAACTGAGCATTCAAACATCTAGTTCAATTGCATGTGTTAAACCAAGCATTCAAACATCTAGGCTAATGGTCGTTAGCAACGCAACATTCAAACATGAGCCTTAACATGAACTGAAGTGCATTGAAAATACAATTGTGCACTGAAACAAAACATTCAAACATGATATAATCACAGCGTATCCCATCTCTCATGATTTCTTGTGCACTGAAAATACAATTGTATAGTAATTCAAACATGTCACACCATAGTGAATGCTCTCTACTTCCTAACAATCATACTTACAACATCATGTGTTCAACATAGCATTCAAACCGGACAAGGATGATGATGTCCTAGGGGTTTTGTGCCAAAAGTATGTGGGAAGGGATGAGGAGTTGTTTGGTTTGATGACAAATTTATCCTACCAAGCCTTACCAAACACCAAATTGGCTGTGAATGTTTTGGCCAATGATTGGCAAGAAAATAAACTAGAGAGCCAAAGGCGGAGAAAATCTTTTCAAAGTGTAGTAGTGAACTAAATGCTTGCCAAATTCAATCAACACTACCAATTTTTTTTGTAAGGCAAGCATTGACAACAATTGATTTTTTTGGGAACCGCTTGCTTGATAGCCCAAATGAGCCAAGCCAAAATTTTGATAGTCAAAACCTGGGCAACCCAAATTTTGGTAAAAAGAACATTATTTAGATCGTGGCACTAAAATTTTGGCGAGTGATTTCTTTGCCCTTGGATTGCTCTCGTGTACCAAAATTTGGTAGCAAACCAAACAACATCCAATTTCCTTTGGCGTTGCTAATATTTGGTTTGATTTACAAGGGTAGCAAATGAAACAGGCCCCAAACCAAACCAAAAATTTCAAGTTTTCAACACTATTTTCATATGATAAGTGTATGCTTGATCATAAGGCGCCTTATAAAAGGGACCAGATAGAGTAAACAATGACTACAAAGTTTTGATAAAGTGGGATGGTTTTGGTACATACAATTTTTAGTAAAAGAGTTCCTAAACCTTTTCATCTCCAATTAGGGATGGCAATCGGGCGCGACGGGTACGGGTAGTGCTCGCCCATACCCATGCCTGCGACCCTGATTTCCCCCCGCGGGTATGCCCACGAAGGACGATGGGTGAAGAATCTCGCCCATGCCCATCGCCCACGGGTACCCGTCGCCCGCGGGCATGCCCGTTTACTCGCGAACGATACAGCACCGCCCGTGGGTACCCATCGCCCGCGGGCATACTCGTCACACATAAACAATGCACACATCAACTTCATCACAATTCACACATCAAGCACGTACAAAGAGCGTCACAATTCACACATCAAGCACGTACAAAGACGAGATTTTTTGGATCACTCGTATGGTCAACAATGTGCTTAGTCAATTATGCAACAGCTGTGCTACAAGCTTACAATACATTATGCATCCCTTGTACAAATTCACAAAAGGGCTTTTGCCTAGATTCTAATGTAGTACTAATGGAAATATAATCAAGCCAAAGCTTGAAAAAGGAGTGCTACCCAACACTGCAGCCACCCACACTCGGTAAACTGAATATGTTGGCACCAAGCAACCTCACCTACATCTTCAGAAATGACAAGGTTTTGGCAAGAAATTTCAACTGTTTTTCACAAGACATCAAAACATTGCGAAATATCATTTCTTATACATCAACAGAAGAATGTTGTACCAAATCGATGACCGCTTGCGCTTCCTTCCTTATGACAGAAAAGTTGGCACATGCTAATTCATTTTGTTCCTTGAGGACCTTTAAGAAGCACATTGGAACGATTAGGAAATCTGAGTCAAGAATGCCACGACAATATAGAAAATACCTTTTGAAGAGTGAGTTCATCATCATCATCTCCCTCTTGTTCTTCAAGTAGCAAGAAGCGAAGAACTGATGGAGGGACATCTGAGTCAAGAATGCTACGACAATATTGAAAATAACTCAACAAAAGGTTCTCAGTGCTCATAATCACCAAAGGCAGTGAAGTTACCGTCTTCTCAAGGTTTCGGATGATACATTTCTCTGTATTGACATAATCAGCTTGAACAAAAACGAGTTACAAGCAGTTTAGCCATACAGGTCAACGCTACCTTGAAAATGACCACATGAATAAATTTCAAGAAATTTACAGAACATATGGTACTTGATTAAGAGATTGATATTTGATACATGTCAATTCATAACTAACTTACATTGGTAGATTGTACTTACTCCATAATTTGGCAACCACCTCGCCGATATAGGTTGCAAGTTCCTGAGGAAATGACAGATGATATGTTAAAAGCCAAACTTGGTTTTATGCATAATGTTTCAAGTTTGCAACCCATCGATACTGAGCGATTTATTGAGCTGGAGGATGCTCAACTAAGAAAAGGGATATTGATTAGAGTGCTTTGACACTAAATTGACTTGGTGACTTAGGTCCGCAATTCAGTATACTGGAAAGCAGCATATTGTCCAACAACAATTCTTTCCAGACAACAATCATCTGTTAAGTTTCTTGGAAAATGAGAGTACTAGCTGATTAGAATTGATGAACAAAATCCCCAATTTACAAGCAAACAAATCTTGAATAACATTGTAGAAATCTTCATTTCAGAGCAAACAATTGCTTGGCTAGCCCTAAATCCTAATTGCTTAGAGAAACACACACCTACACGGCTATGCCTATCTATCTCTACACGATGGCATTTCAACAAACACATGGTGAGCATGAGCGCATCACAGACCTGCAGCGCCCTGGGCTCCTGGGCCTCGCGGATGGCTTGGACGAGAGCGGCGGTAGCCAGCGCCTCGATGTTGCGGTTCCTGAGGCATGTCGCGGAGGAGCAGTCCTTGAAGAGCTCGAAGGCGTGGTGCACTCTGTAGCATTAGAGCTCATAAGAAGAGTTCATCGTAAGATCTGAACACCGCTGGGCGGGAGGAGAGGAGCGAGGATCTGGAGGGAGAGCAGGGAGAGGAAGGGGATCAGGGACAAGATCTGGACGCCGCCTTGCAGAGGGCGAGGAGGAGGGAGAGGAAGGGGAGCAGGGAGAAGAGGGAGAGGAGCAGGGAGGCGAGGGCGAGAAGGAGCGGTGAGGGAGGTGTATGGGGCGGAGGAGGAGAGGAATGCGAGGGAGAGGGGCAGGGAGGTGGCGGTGGAGGAGGAGGAGCGACGGTGGAGGGCGGTGAGTGCGGGAGGGCGGCTCGGAGAGGAAGGCGAGTCAAGAGAGGGGATTTGAGATTGGGGAGAGGGCGATTGCGGGAGGGCGGCGGCTGATGGAGCGCTGGCCGAATGGAATAGGTGATGGCTTGGTGAATTAGGGTTTCTCGGGCCCACTTGTCAGTGTGGGTTGGCGGGTAAACGGGCGTGACGGTACGGGTGGAGCTCACCCATGCCCGCGCCCGTTTACCCGATGGGCAGAGGATTGCCCTCATTTCCATGCCCATGGGCAAAGAATGCTCCCATACCCGGCTCTATTAGGGTATTTACCCGCGGGCACACGGGTAATCGGGCACAATTGCCATCCCTATCTCCAATATTTTGTTCACTCTCGGTCACTCTTAATTTAGGATGAGTGGTGATAGAGTATATGTAAAGTGGATAAACTAGAAACACCTGCTATATCATACCCACTCTTACTTGTAGCATGTCTCATTCATTGTCACACTTCGCCACACTTTTTATGGTAAATATTTGGTTCTGTGCCACAATTTTTATGTCATAGCTATTTAGCCCTGTGGTCTGTCTACAGTGCCACCAATTTATTGGTACAAAAAGTGTGGCAATCCTACAGTAGTAAACCAAACACATCCTCAATGCTCATTAAATAAAAAACATGATATTTGATAAAAGACAATGGCCCTGCTGCAAACTGCACACAATCTCTAAAGGACAGGAAATAAGTAATTTTGGCATTTGGACCAAAACTGCAGTGACACTGACTTCACACTGCACTGAATCCTAAAATTTACCAGCGTTCGAGATGGGCAATGGCATAGAGAGGTGGAGTAATTGACAGCACCAAACAGTGACAATACAAGTCAGTTACAACCAAAATTCAGAATACATTGAATTCAGCAGTAGGATTCTTTTTCTGACCTCACCGATGCATCAAACATCAACTGAGCACTCAGGTTCAACGTTTTTTTTTTTTTTTTTTTTAACAATCCGAAGCTTATTCTTGCAACAATGCACTTGCGGCGTCTGCAATCTGACAACCTGATGCACTTACAGTTACTTCTACCGCGTATCTTGGTTACAACAACATTTGTAGGATCGTATATCGCAATCAGAGAGGGTGAATAATTGTAGCGATTTTTTTCTTTTATCGAAGATGGCCTGTGTTGGATTAAACCTACGACTGAAGACACTGTACTGTGCGTGATGCCTCCTCGTTGTTGTGCGCTGATCTATAAAGTGGCCTAACAGCATCCATAAAAAACTAGCACGAGAACTCCAAAAGAATCCTCAAAAGCCGTCCTCGAAAAACTACACTCAGACTCTCAACCTCTCTCTCCTTTTTTTATATAGGCTAAACCCTTAAACCGTATCCTTAACAACCCGGATACAATATCCAATCTCTTCCGAAAATCAAGGGACCCAAAACCCTTTCAAACTCGGGTTTTCCAAACTCCTAAATCTTCTAGTTATGAAACTCCTTCTATAACTCCTCACGCGTTGAAGCCTTCTGGACTGTACCTCTCGTAGCTTCTTCACGTATCATGCATCCACCTTTGATCTCCGCGTACCCCAGCGTAAGCCCGACCACCTCGTAACATCCTCGGTCACCTGAACATTAGATTTCCCATCCTAGTCCCGGTCTTCCTCGTCATCGACCATGATCATCTCTACACCTAATCTGCACATGCAAAGACCAAAGAACGTTTTCCTTAGCACAAGTTTTTCAACTTGACCAATATCAGTCCACACACGCATATCACATCCTCATCTATCAATAAATACGAATTAGATCATCCTCGAAGTCTACGACCAGTTCCAAGAAGTCCACGACCAGTTCACTGTACCTTTCAACCATCGATCACGTATTGTAACTTTCGACCCTCGACTGCACACTGTAGCTTCAACCAAAGCAGTCGAAACCTTCTACAACCACGTGCGGTCGAAACCTTCTACGACCACGTTCAGCAAAAGCCTTTTACGACCATGTTCAACTACGACCACGTAATACTCGTGATGAACAGTGCTCAGAGCTCGGTACGCGGAGCTACAATACTCGTAATAAACAGTGCTCAGGTTGAACAGAACAAGGCATGTTCGGACCACCCGACAGAACAAAGAATGTTCGGATCATCCGGCCTGAATAAGGAACGTTCGGACCATCCGACCTGAATATTCCAACGACAAAAACTTTCACAAATGCAAATTTCAATATAACCCAAATGTCAATTATTTATCATAAAAAATCACGACCTATCCTCGTGGTCTAACAACACTAATGCCGGACTATGCTACAAAATTCTGGAAGATCCAACTCAACTCTCTGAGGATCAGGCATCTTGATCTTACCGTACAAAATTAATGCTGAATTCATGTGCACACTGGCATCAGCAGCTTCAATGTTCTATTGCTGATTCAACTTGACCGGGCTAAATAAATTATCATCAGCACATTAACATTACTCTGCGGCTCTAAGGGGCTGTTTGGTTCTTGACCCAAATGAGTCAAGCTAAAATTTTAGTATAATCAAAACTTAGACAAAGTCAGATATTGACAAAAAGAACTTATTTGGATTGTGATAAGACAAATCTTAGCGGTATCAAAATTTTGATAAGCGATTTCCTCACTCTCGGATTGTTCACGTATGACATTGGATTTTATCGGTGTTACCAAAATTTTGTGGTGTTACCAAATTTTAGTACAAACCAAACAACAAACAATTTTCGTTGTCGTTACTAATATTTGATTTGGTTTGCAAGGGTAGCTAACCAAATTATCCTTAACTTCACAAGTTCTTACGCAATTTGACCTGGTAATCAGGTTCTTCACATGCCAACGTGCAGAGCAAGGAGGTCAGCGCACCTACTTGTGAAGGCTCATGAAATCTTCACGTGAAAGCCAATATCCACTGGCAGAACAAGAACCTCAGCTGATGAAGCTTGCGTACCTCAACCTCCATGTGTTTGTGCTTCAATATCCTCCGGTACAGTGCAAATCTCAGCATGCCGAGGATGCTGACTGCCACCAGCGACAAACTCACGCACCTCGCCGTCGAGCTCGATCGAGCTGCACCCAGGAGTCTTCTTCATCTGCAGGCTGTTCATCTCCCTCCTCTCCCTGGCGAGATTGCTCCAATCCTGGGCTTTTGCGTACATGCTGGACAGCATCACCCTTGCCCAGGGGTCACCCGGATCCAACCTGCTGACTTCGGCTGCAGCAAGCTCGCCAAGTTCCACATTGCTATGAACTTTGCATGTACTCAAGAATGCACCCCATATTACTGCATTAGGCTTCCTTCACTGGCATTGTTCTGATCATCTTGTATGCTTCAAGCAAACGTCCCACACGGCCAAGAAGATCGATCATACATCCATAGTGTTCGATCTTGGGTGTGATTCCGTATTTCTCCTCCATGGAGCAGAAGTAGCGGAGACCTTCGTCTACCAGCCCTCCATGTGCACAGGCATTTAGGACCCCAACAAGGTAACCTCGTCAGGGCATATACCACTATCTGGAAAAAAAAATTTATATAGGATCTGATCCACAACTTCATCAATGTAGATCAACTCTACCGCGTGACACGTGTCTTTTCACGAATATCAAAGTGTGACATGCTAACTTTCAGTATTCAAGTCGTGAAAATTCACATCAGTGATTTATAGGGCTGTGCGTTTTGAGATTCGTGAAAAGACACGTGTCACACGGTGGAGTTAGTCTACATTAATGGAGTTGTGAACCAGATCCTAGATTTTTCCCCACTATCCCGCATCATGTCAAACATCCGGAAAGCATCAGCGGCCCGACCGTGCATTGCCAGTCCAGAAATCACCGTTGTCCATGAGTACAGGTCCCTCTTCCCAGGTTCCTTCTCAAACACCTGTAAGGCCTTGTCAATGCTTCCGCATTTGGCGTACATGTCTATCAAGCTCCGATCCAGTGAGCCGTCATCACTCATCATGTTCTTGTCAATATACGCATGGACCCAGATCCCAATCTCAAAACAACCTGCACCCGCACAAGCACCAAGGACAGTGCTCATTGTAGGCCCATTTGGGTGCACCGGGCACGACGATGGAGACACCATCTGACGGAACAACCCTAACGCCTCCCTGCACCAGCCGACGAGGCAGTAGCCGGCCATCACTGTGTTCCATGACACTACATCCTTCCTTGGTATTGCGAGGAATAGCTCATACGCAGCGTCAACACTCACATGCCTGACATACTGATGCACGATGGCGTTCCAAGTCACAGTACTCCTCGCCGGCATGTCCTCGAACACCCTCCTGGAAGCCGTCAGCTCACCGCACTCCCCGTAGACCCTTATCAGCTCGGTACAAACGAACACGTCTGGCTCAATGCCGCTGGTCACGATGAGAGCATGGACCATCTTGCCAGGGTTGCCCCTGGCCGAGCAAGAACCGGCGCCATGGCACGCCGTGAGCGCCACCACCAGGGCGACGTTGTTCGGGAGGATGCCGTTCGTGACCATGCCCCGGAACACGTCGAGCGCCTGGGCTGCCTGCCCGGAAGCCGCGTGCGCGCGACGAGGCCAGGGTCGGGCATTTCGTCGAACAGGTCCGCGCGTGTCCCGGGCGGCCGACCGCGCCGTACGCGGAGACGAGCGCCCTGGCGTGGAGGGCCTTGAGCAGGAGACAGTGGATCGCCGACGCCGACAGCCCCGGGCCCGTCGCCGGCGAGAGCGACTTGCTGAGGCGGAGAAGCGCGGTGGAGGAGAGGGTGAGCGGGTGCTTCGGCGGCGCATCGGACGGCTGCGATGCGATCTGGTCGCGTCCAGTCGTCCACGTCTTACGAGCCCCTGATAGTGCTCCCTATTGAGGGGGCAGAGTATAATTTGCAGATTAATCCAGGGGTGCCATGGATAAACAATAAAGGACATGCCTGAATAAAACCCGAATCCTACCGATGATGGTTTTGGTGGCCACGGCTCTCACCTCCTCGCGATTCCACTGCTACTTCTCCATTGCTGCGGCAAATTTATGCCTCTCGGGCTCTTCTTCTCGCGCTCGTGCTTCAACCCGCGGATCCTTGCTGTGGTGCAGGTGAGCTCTCTCAAATCCTAGTATTTTTTTGGGGGATTTTCTGAGGGGTTGGGGTGAGGTCAGGTGTATTCTTGGATTGCTGTCTATTTGAGCAATTCTTGGTCCGGTGGTAATTCGAGTGTGCTAGTGAGCTCTCTGCAGTCTGTTTTATTTGTTCTTATTTTTTTTATAATGTGCATGGTGTTGTCAAGTTTCAGTGGCAGCGGATGTATGAAACTATTGTGGATTTCGTTTGGTTCATGGATGATGGGAGCAATCAGATTAATATGAATCACTAGATTGAAGTTAGCATGTCGCGAATCCATGGATGATTTCAGTATTTAGATCTCTTCAGTCCACCTATCTGGTTGTAATTTGTTTTCCCTGTTTTGGAATAGCATGATTGGTGGTTCTTGCTGCTGTTTTTGTTGCGATGCCGGTTTTATTCTTTTTTTTTAGAACAGGCAGGAGGGCTGCTTATTTCATTAATAAAGAAGGTAGCAGAAACAGCCCGCTGGTTTAGCAAAGTAGCTTAATTACACGGTATGGAATACTCCAAGCACTTGCCCACGAGGGTCCAAGCTCTACCTTCTTCTTTTATCATTGCAACCACACGGAGAAGGCTGCCGAATTATGGAATATTCTGTTATTACATTAGTTCCATACTTCCCAGGTGATTAGGAGGACCACCATAGCCGTTGCCTTTCTTGGGAGTCATCCCATACTAATGATCTTTGTCCACCAATCTCCAATGTTCTAGCTCTCTGCCCAAATTCCATACTCGTCGTGAGTATCTACATGCGTAAAAAAGGTGCAAGCCCGTTTCAGGTGTTTGTCAACAGAGGGGACAGGTGTGCTTGTTCGGCTAATCCCTCGCTTGCAGTCTGTCCAAGGTCTAGACACGGTTTTGGATGGCTATCCAGGCGAAGAACTTGCTTTTTTTTTGGGGGAGGAGGCGTGGTTTTCCAAATATCATTTTTGTAATATGTTGTTATTGAACCGAGGAATTGCAACGCATAAGCGGATTTCATTGTGTATCTGCCCTCTGGTGTTATCTTCCACGTGAACTCATCCGGGATGCTTGGGTTGAGATTGATAAGTCTTATTCTCTTCCAGAGGTCTAGGAATTCCTGTGAGCTGAGTTGTTATCCCTTGAGAATGTTGATGTCCTAGATCCATCGACCATCCTGTAGGGCCGCGCTCACTGTTAAGTTCTTCCTTCTGGATATTTGGAAAATCTTCGGAGCCAGATCTTTGGGAACTTTACCCTCTAGCCATGGTTCGCTCTAGAAGTTGGTTTTGTTCCCATCGCCCAAGGTGATTGTTGTGGCCGCTGCAAAGAGACGTCGATCGACTCTATCGCACGAAATGTCCGTTCCCACCCAGGGTTTGTGGTTTTCCTTCCATTCTTGCCAGAGCCAGGGTAGTCTTAGGGCTATTAAGAACTTTTGGAGGTTCAGAACGCCGAGTCCTCCGAGTTGTGTTGGGCGGCAAACCTTGTCCCAGTTCACTTTGCATTTTCCTCCCGAAATTGCGTCTATTCCGGCCCATAGGATGCGTTGTCTAATGCGGTCCATGGCACAGAGGAACCCTTTTGGCGTTTTTAGAACTGTGATGTAGTAGGTCACGATCGAGGTGAGCACTGATTTGACTAGGGTTGTCCAGCTGGTTGGTGTTAGAAGTCTACCCTGCCATCCTACCAGTCTTGTCCCTACTTTATCCAGTAGGGGCTGGAAGTACTTGATGGGGTAGGTTGATCTGATAGCCGGGAAATGTAGGAGGACCACTTTGAGGTCTACGTTCTCACAGCTTATAGGCACTACCGTACTTTTTTGGAAGTCGGTCTAGAGTCTCGAGACGTTTCTAAAGCTCTGGAGTAATTGGCGCGTGGTTGTGACATCACCCTCTGTTTTGCCAGGCTCAGAACATCCTTGTATGATGATGATGCGAGAGTTTTATTCATTTATTAGCTTGCTCAGTTCTTATTTCTGTATAGTACTGTTATGATCCTTAGATCATAGGGGTAAACATCCGTCGGAGGGAGGTCGAACGGCGGCGAATTGACATAGAACAACGCTAGATGAAGGAGGGCACCGATTAGGGGGAGGAATAGATCTAGAATAGCCGGTCAAGGGAACGACCACAGCTGGACTTTAGGGACTAGGAACTTCTCTATTCATCTTTGCTTCTTGCCAACGATTACAATATGTTTCCTTATAGGGACTAGGAACAATGATGGATAAAATCAATCTAAATGATGACTTTCCTAACTAATAGATAATCTTCCTAACTAATAGATAACCTTTCCAATTACCTAATCCCTATACAAGGAAGCTAATAAACTATTTAAGGAAATAGATATTCGTAACAAAGGAAACTATCTGTGGATGAACAGTACACACATGAGCGGTCCATGTATGAACAGTAACAATGCCTTGACATTACACCCCTCTCGGTGAAACAGCTCGTCCTTAAGCTGCAACATAGGGCGACAAACTCCTTTGATGGGGTGGGCGAAATCTGTTGGAGCATCATCTTCAACGTCGTCTTCATCGACTCCATCAGGTTGTCTTGTAGGAATAGCTCGGCAGCAGAAGTCATAATGTTGGCTCTGATACCAAATGTTATGATCCTTAGATCATAGGGGTAAACATCCGTCGAAGGGAGGTCGGACAGCGGCAACTTGACATAGAACGACGCTAGGTAAAGGAGGACACCTATTGGGGGGAGGAATAGATCTAGAATAGCCGGTCAAGGGAACGACCACAGCTGAACTTTAGGGACTAGGAACTTCTCTATTCATCTTTGCTTCCTACCAACGATTACCATATGTCTACTTATATAGAGAGTTTTTCTAACAATAATGGATAAAATTAATCTAAATGATGACCTTCCTAATTAATAGATAATCTTCCTAACTAATAGATAACCTTTCCAATTACCTAATCCCTATACAAGGAAACTAATAAACTATTTAAGGAAATAGATATCCGTAACAAAGAAAACTATCCGTGGATGAACAGTGCACATATGAACAGTCCATGCATGAACAGTAACCACACCCCTGACAAGTACTACATAAAGAATCTTGTGCATGATTGCTGAAGCGTTGGTTGTGCTAAAACAATGATTCATGTTTGTCTAAGCTTAGTCCTGCATGTTAGGGGCAGGGCAGATGGCAAGCCTTAGAAATTAATTGTCCATGATGTAGGACTACTGCCTTTTCCTGTAGTAGATATGATGTATTTGTGTTGTCTGATAGTGACCAACTTAAGAGTCTTGCACAGTTGCACTTGAAGGCTCGGTTTGCCAAATCTCTTTCGTCCCTCTTTGGTCAACTTTGGATTCTCAAATCAGTTTTCATCATGTGGGTGATACTCATTTCATCTCTTTTACTACACAGCATTACCAAGGTATCGTCGCATTCGGTAGCGATGGATGCTGCACAAGCCTCACAAGCAGCCACTGAGAAAGGATTACCTTTGGGGATGGATGCGTCCATGGTGGATGAATATGCTTCCCAGTCCAAGTTGCTGCAAGAATTCGTCAAAATTCCCAGTATTGGCAAGGCTTGGATATTCAATTCCAAGAATGGTATGCACTACTGTTGCTATCTAGTTTTGCTGAACTTGAAGGTTCTTACTATTATTTTGTTGATCTGCAGAAAACACATCCAGGGCAATGGTTTCTGTGGGCCAATCAGATCTTTTGGCCAACAAAAGGAGAAAATTCCTTTTAAATTCTCACATTTCAAAAAGTGCCTCAAAGTCTGTGGATTTCCAGTGGTCTCCCTTCCCAATTGAAATGAGTGGCGTGTCAGCAGTGGTTCCGTCACCATCTGGAGAAAAACTTCTGCTAGTACGGAATGCTGAGGATGATTCCCCTACAAAACTAGAGATCTGGGGCCCCTGTCAGTTGGAGAATGACATACATGTTGCACAATCTGTTCATGGATCGGTATATGCTGATGAATGGTAAACTAATTGCGTTATTGTGGCAACATTTTTCCCTTTTTATTTTTTTGAGAGATAGAGATATATATGGAGAGGAGAGAGGAGTTTTCTTCGTTTTACCATCTAACTTTGGCTTATGCTTTATATGGCTGTAATATAGGTTTGAAGGGATCTCATGGAACCAGGAAGAAACTTTCATAGCTTATGTTGCTGAGGAGCCTCCTCAACCAAAGCCAGTGTTCAATGATTCAGGATACAAGAAGGAAGGCTCGTCTGAAAAGGACTGCAAGAGCTGGAAAGGACAAGGAGATTGGGAAGATACCTGGGGAGAAACCTATTCCAAGAAAAGGATACCTGCATTGTTCGTTGTCAATATTTCTACGTATGTTTCTTTGCCCTGAAGATTGAAATTTGTGGTACTTTACAAAATAATTTGATTTATGAGGAATAATATGTGCCATTGCAGTGGCGAAGTACGAGCTGTGAAGGGCATACCTAGATCATTAAGTGTTGGCCAAGTGATTTGGACTCCATCATCTTCATATAGTTTTGTTTTTGTGGCATGGTCATCTGATAATGGTTTCCAACAGACACCAAGGAAATTTGGTATTAAATACTGCTATAACAGACCTTGTGCTCT
This sequence comes from Ampelocalamus luodianensis, assembly GCA_036346255.1. NCBI lineage: Eukaryota > Viridiplantae > Streptophyta > Magnoliopsida > Poales > Poaceae > Ampelocalamus > Ampelocalamus luodianensis. Next base: position 13,868,021 of record CM070636.1, on the reverse strand, counting down.
GTACGCTGCTCCTGATCCTTTCAATGAAGAAGCTGACAAATCATCAACTGAGTGAGTATATCTGTCCTCGCTAACATTACTTATTCAATTTTTTTGTTTGCTGACTGTAAAATACCAGTTATTAAAATATTGGGTGTCGTAATGTTCCTTAGACTTACCTCAAAATAAATGCAGAATTTTTTCCCGAATATAAATGAAAATGAGTGATATTATTTTTGTTTTTCCTTCATTATCCTAGTTCTAAAAATGACAAATGCTAAACATATGATATGCAACATGACTCATATAGTGTACGCTCTTTTATTTTCTGAACTTATCTTTCTATGATTGGTACAGTGGCAATAAGGAAGATATAACTACAATCAAGTTAACAGCAGACTTGAGCAGTGCCTTTTTCCCGCGGTTCAGGTAAAACAACTTCATTTTTTTATGTTCAATTCTATTCTTCAGTTTAGGACATATATCTCAACTAGATTTCTTCAAAGAAACACAAGCTACACATTTTACTGGTCTTTGTTAAATTATGTGTTTTTTGGAATGTTCAGGTTGTTTTTTTTTTGTTATGGTTAGAATGATAACACTAAATGCTTATTGTCAAGTGTATTTTTTATTCCTTTTAATGAGTTTAAATAGGCCTTAACTGTCACTATTTGAACAAATACCGATCTCTGTTAGTATAATTTGAAAGAGATTTTTGGGCATGACGAATATACGTCTTCGTCATTTCCTTGGTGCCGTAGACCATGGACTCAGTGGATATGAATCTTTCTGCATCACATACGCTTTCTTTTATACGTTAATACTAAAATATTTTCATTCCTTGTTTATTTTGAGTTGCTGATACATGAACGTTAACAATACATATCATAATGCTAATCCCAAATAATGACTTTTTATTGTACAGCCCGGATGGGAAGTACCTTGTGTTCATCTCAGCGAAGAGTGCTGTAGATAGTGGAGCACACAATGCCACAAATTCAATGCATAAAATCAACTGGCCAGCAGATGGGAAACTAGAGGGAAGCCTTAGTGTTGCTGATGTGGTATGAGAATGTCTTTTCCTTTGCGTACTATGTTTATCTTATTTTAGGTTAGATGTGTGGCTTCCACGTATATAGCTTCAAGTTCATGGTCTGAAACTTTGGATGAATCTTCTATTCTTCTCATGGTGTTTATTTGAACATATTGCTTGCCGCTTGCCAGTTGGCAATGCTGTATTAGAACTTGTATACTTGGGCTTTATTGAAGTGTCTGAATTCAGCTTCCATTAAAAATAAAAGAAAAACGAAAGTCAGAGGGTAAAAAGAAGGAAACCTATATAATGGTGATTTTATTCTTATAGGTGCTTCTTTTGGAAAAAATGCTGCACATCTGATCTCAGATGCTTAATATGTTAATTATTATTTAGGTGCCCATTGTGATGTGCCCTCAAGATGGCTGTTTCCCTGGTCTGTACTGCTTTAGCTTACTTAGGGATCCATGGCTTTCCGATGGACGAACTATGATTTTATCTTCTGTTTGGGGAAGTAAGGAAGTAATACTTTCTGTAAATGTTGTGAGGTAATTACAAGCATCTGTCTGTCCTGTGGTACACTGATATGGCTAAGTAGTTTTTATTTATTTGTCAAATCACTATTTTCACGCAGCTGTGAAGTTTCAAGAGTTAGTCCTCAGGATTCGGATTATTCATGGAATGTTCTTGCACTTGACAAAAATAACATTCTTGCAGGTAAGCCCATATTTCTACAGGATTACAGTAGACTTCCATAGTTTCATCAGATAACATTTCATATTTATGTGCCTTCCCCACTTTTTTCCAGTTTCCAGCAGCCTTATTACACTCCCTCAAACATACTACGGGTTTGAAGCTTCTCAGACTGAAAAGTCATGCCAATGGGAGTGGCAGGAAGTTTCAACTCCATTTCCAAAGCCATCTGATAAGGTTAGCTAAAACAAAATATTGCCTGTCCATTTATTTCCTGAATTCTGACAATCAATATGACGATGTAAAGTAAGCATTTCTATGATGTGTGTTTGGCAGATCAGCGCCATATTAGCGGAGCATAAGTTCAGTATTATCAAAATCCCAATTAGCAATCCTTCTGACAAACTTCCAAATGGTATGTGAACAACCCAACACCACTATTCTTTGTGCAGATTACAAAATTGGCAGCAACAACTGCTATAATTGGATTTGTCTCTTTCTGACTTCCTCTGAAGTTGACACTCTTTAGCTTTTGTCACTCTGAACTATTCCTCCATTCTTCACTGGGTGCTGCTCTTTTTGTTGAGATCAGTATAATGTTATCCTGGTATACTGTGAGTTGGACACAATCTAACTGTGTTCAATTAAATCAAGGCAACACTAATATGCATTATCTAAGAAAAGCTCTTGCAGCTCATGATAATCCAATTGTTTGTTATCAGCATCACCAACGCTCCAACACGGTGTATTAAGCTTCATGTTGGCCATTGAATTGCTTTTAAGGCATTATCTTATGCATTTCTTGTTAGATATAATCTTGACTTAATTGTTTATTTGCATGTAATGGCATCATCATGGCTAGAAACAGCAACACTAGTGGGCACTAGAAACGGCAGCACTAGTTGCATGTGTGTGTTCATTGCCATAGTGGGCACTAGAAACAGTAGCATTAGTAGCACTTCATTGTATTACTTGTAACATAGAGTGTTTCTTGATGTATAAAATGAGAAGAAAAAAAAATCAGAAAAGGCTGAGAAGTTGGACAGCACAAAAAATTTGTGTCTCCTGTGTTCTCGCGTGAGTGTGTTCCAGTCTTCTATTTGTGTGCATTTTTGTCTAGGCTATTTGTGTGAGCCGGTGGTGCTAACAATTGGTATCAGCGCGAGGTTCAATGTGAGGAGAGTGCCCGCTGTGGTGGCGGTGGCGCAAGACAAACATAGTACCCGCGGAGCGGGCAAACCTGGCAATGGCGCAGAACCTATTCGAGGACCAGCAGGAGCAGTTGGAGCGCAATATGGAGCAGTTGTCCAAGGTGCTCGCGACGGACGTGCCGGTGCTGCCTAGAGGCGACGGCTTCGGGCGCGGCATGGTCGTGGCGCAATAGCTTGGCCCCAAGCGGTGTGACGGAGATGCAGCGCAAGGCGCGGCGGCCAGCGGGGCGTGGCGCAAGGTGCGGAGGTGCACAAGGCGCGAGGCGCGTCACGGCCAAGAGCGGGTGCGTGCGAGCGGGCGCCAAGATAGGCGGCTGCAGGCGCGGGTGTGCGCAGAGCACGGGCGTGCACAGTAGCGGCCAGCCTAGTCATGCGCAGGGCGCGGGCATGCGCGTGAGCGCCGGCGGCGAGCGTGCTGCGGTGTCGCGCGTGCGAGGGCTGGTGGCGGTGCGGCACCACGCAGTCTTTGGCGCATATGGCGGCAGCTGAACCGATGTCTGGCGTGGAGCATGCGGCTCCACGGTGAGAAGAGCCGGAGCATTTGGGCGAAAGTGCACAGGTGTCGGCGATGAGTCGGCTGCAGCACCATGTGCTCAGGAGCACGACAACGAAGGTCCACGCGGCCAGAGCGAGGCAAGCGCGGTGTGCCGGAATCACTGACGGCGACGACGTGATTGCCGCGGAGTTGGCCAACAACGGCAGTCTCCACAGGAGGTGGAGGCTAGCGGCGGCAAGGTGAGACGGTACAAAGCGTCGGGAAACGAGTTGGCATGAGGCCGACAAACGGCGATGGCATGAAGGCCGTTGTCGCAGGAAGAATCGAGGTCGGAGTCACCTGTTGAGTCGTGTCACCGGTGGCGATGTTGTGGCGACCAAGAGGTAGCGGTGAAGAATGGAGATGGTGTGTCTCCAAAAAATACATGCTATCAAGGAGTGTCGGTGTCAACCGGCAAGGCAAGATGGGCGAATGTACTATCCATCTCCATGTCCCAATGAGAAGAGCTGCCAGGTGCATGGGCTGCGGTGGCACCCATGGTCACAGTCGCTAATGGCGAGGGCGAATGTATTGTCCCTCAAGAGTGATCTTATGGTGAGTGACTGTATTGTCCCTCAAGAGTGATCGCGTGACTAGGGCGATTGTACTGTCCCTCAAAGAGTGCACCACGTGGTAGAGAATCGGCTACATAGGTTCGGCAACACATAAAGGAAGTTTGTGTTGCTAATCCGTGCCGAGTGGGTAGGCGGAACTTCTTGGAGATATGTGTTGAAGACCGTCAATAGCGCGATGAGTTGTGCAAGAGGAGCCGCTGCGTGTGGCAACAAGGAGAAAATTGCTGCACGTGGCAAGAGGTTGCGGGCGATCCGCAACGGTGAGTCGGCATGTCAAGATTAGGAAGGAAATTGTTAGATATAATCTTGACTTAATTGTTTATTTGCATGTAATGGCATCATCATGGCTAGAATCAGCAACACTAGTGGGCACTAGAAACGGCAGCACTAGTTGCATGTGTGTGTTCATTGCTGTAGTGGGCACTAGAAACAGTAGCATTAGTAGCACTTCATTGTATTACTTGTAACATAGAGTGTTTCTTGATGTATAAAATGAGAAGAAAAAAATCAGAAAAGGCTGAGAAGTTAGACAGCACAAAAAATTTGTGTCTCCTGTGTTCTCGCGTGAGTGTGTTCCAGTCTTCTGTTTGTGTGCATTTTTGTCCAGGCCATTCGTGTGAGCCGGCGGTGCTAACATTTCTGTAGAATTTTCACTGAAGTAGTCTGCTCTCTTTTGATGATTTTTATATTACTATATCTATTTAGGTGCCAAGCTGCCTTTTGAGGCTATTTTTGTGTCTTGTAAGGATTCTGCAAGTCATCCAACAATTGTTGTTCTTCATGGTGGACCACACAGTGTTTATCCATCAAGCTATTCAAAATCCTTGGCATTTCTTTATTCACAGGGCTATAACCTTCTTGTTGTCAACTACAGGTGAGCCTTGAATTTTTATCTCGCAAGTGATTTGTACATTTGAACTAATGAATAACTTTATCATTATCCTGGGTTGCCTGGGTACCCCGATACGGATACGCATACGTGATACGCTGATTCCGCGATATGTCATTTCCCAAAGACCGATATGACGATACATGTATATATATAAAATAAAAGTAAAAAGCACAGGAATTAATGAATTGCAATCATTTAGGGTTCAGCCTACTAGTGCAGAAATAAAGAAGACGTAAGTTATGGTGCCACTAGTGCGCAAATACTAGATCCTCAGCACGTCCAGGGTTTAGCCTACAACAATACAATTGCAATCGAATTCCATGTAATTGGTAAAAATCAAGAAATTAAGAAAAGAAGGCAAGTATAGAACCTATTTCTTATTGAATTGTGGATCAAACCATAGGTACTCTAATTTCTTTCAGCGCAAGAAGATGATGTTGGCTGCCCAAGTAATTTTAATCCCAATTGCTTTGTTGTTTGCTTTGGGTCTAGATAGGATCTATCCTCAATTGAGTCAAAGGAATCAAATCCACTTCCAAACAAAGAGAAATCAACTAATTGTTGTTTGCTGAATAGATCAACCGTACGTTTCTAAGTCCAATAAGGGGTGTTAGGGTAGAGAGGTATTGGGAAAGTATCCAAGAAATATCGAGAATTATTTTCTTTTTTGAAAAACAGGAAAATCACCGATACTTGCAGGATACATATCCGGCCGTATCGGGGCCGTATCCGTATCTGATACTGATACGCTGATTTTGGGAAGTATCCGCGTAACGTAGTCAACTAGTCATTATCTCTTTCCAAGTTCTGTTTCTTTATATTTGTATGGGAAATAAATTATGTTTAACACTAAAATGGAATGTCTGCACACACTATTCTATTGCTTAGGGGCTCATTAGGCTTTGGGGAAGAAGCACTGCAATCTCTTCCTGGCAATATTGGTTCTCAGGTGCACTATTATTAATTTATTTCCATGTTTTAAGATTATTCTTACTAGATGTAAAAAAACTTATCATGAACCGTGTCATTGATTACATGCTATTTGTTAAATACTCATGAGCAGGATGTGAATGATGTGTTGATGGCTTTAGACTTTGTTACAAAGAGAGGACTAATAGATGCATCTAAAGTAGCCGTAGTTGGAGGTTCACATGGAGGTTTCTTGACAACACATTTGATTGGCCAGGTTCTTTGACTGTCGTTTTTCTTCCTTAATTATTTCTCTATGCACTCACTTACTATGCTCACAGTTTATATTCTCAACATAATTTACCCTTCACTCCACTGTATGTGAGCATAATCAGATTTCATTATCAAGATGAAGATAATGCAACTTTAGATAAAATCATTGTAAGTAGGATGATACCAAGTCAAATTATTCGAGTAACGGAAATTATACCTTACAGTACAATGCTTCAGTACAGACCAGTGTCCCGAAAATATATTCTGACGAGTATCAGGATTCAGCAAACTGGATATGAAGAACCACCGCTTTCTTTCGTTACACTGAATTGTAGTGATTTCACAAATTCCAGCCCTTTTCTGTTTCATGATATTATTAAAAAAAGTTCATACGGAAATGTTCTTAAGTGTCTTTTTTTTTCTTGCTGAAATCTCCACAAGTTGAGTTTGGATGTTTAGTAAGAATCATTTCACTGTCAGAAACAGCAATAAACTATTTCTGCATCAGGAACTAGGTCTAGAATGATTTCTGTGAAACTATTAAGATTCCAGAACTCGAAAAGCTCAAGGGACATAGACTATATATATCACATGAAGTTATTTATTCATTAAATTTTCTGGTCTAGCACATTGTTGACGTGTACATATTTTTTTGGACTGCAGGCTCCAGAAACATTTGTTGCAGCAGTTGCTCGAAACCCAGTATGTAACTTATCATTGATGGTGGGTACCACTGACATCCCTGATTGGTGCTTTTTGGAGACTTTTGGAAAAGAAGGGAAAAACTATTTTTCAGAGTCTCCTTCAGCAGACACTCTTTGTCAGTTTTACCAGAAATCACCAATATCACATATTTCTAAGGTACATTTGTTGATTGCGCATTTTCAATGGATATCATTTCTGAAAGGAATAAGTCCATATTACACCCCTGAACTTTGCGTCGAGTCAAAATACCCTCGAAATCCAAAACCGTCTGATTTGCACCCTCGAACTGCCCATACCGTTTGGTTTACATCCCTCGGGCCGAAAACAGGTGGTTTTGGATGACGTGACATCACTAATATTTTATTTTCAAACTTTCGGAGGCCATATCTTCTTCGTTTGAACTCCGATTTGAGCGATTCAAATTTCTAAATTCCTTATCTTGCTGTTAGTATTTATTTGGTAATTGTTTTTGGATTTTTTTGGAGTTTTTTTTTATTTATTTAGCAAACAAAGCCAAATAAATAAAACAACTCCAAATAAAATCCTAAAAAAATTACAAATAAATACTAACAGCAAGACAAAGAATTTAGAAATTTTAATCGCTCAAATCGGAGTTTGAACGAAGAAGATATGACATCCGGAAGTTTGAAAATCAAGAAAATCAAAATATTAGTGATGCCACGTCATCCAAAACCACCTGTTTTCGGCCCGAGGGATGTAAACCAAACGGTATGGGCAGTTTGAGGGTGCAAATACGGTTTTGGAGTTCAGGGGGTATTTTGGACTTGGCGCAAATTTCAGGATGTAATATGGACTTATTCCTTTCTGAAATCTATGCGTGAGAGAAAAGTAGAGTTTGTACCCACAAAGGAAGATGCTCTGCAAGGACTTCATCAGTAATCAATTACTTGACAATTTTATCAAATCTGCAGGCTAAGACGCCAACACTCTTTCTCCTTGGAGCACAAGATCTCCGAGTGCCTGTTTCTAATGGCCTACAGGTACATCCTTGTGCAATTCATGTACCGTTTTAAAGGCTAAAGGGTGTTTCGGATTTTGAGCCCTTAAAATAGTACTAGTAGCACAACTGTTGGTGCGTGTTTGAACAAGCTGAGATCATATTTCCTGAAAACAATGGGTTAAAGACCATTACTCATATTGTTCAATTATACTTGTTGCTTCTGTTCAATTCAATTTTTGTTTATATATGCGTCAATTTATACTTAACTGTTGTGGCAACATTTTCAGTATGGAAGGGCTTTGAAGGAGAGGGGAGTTGAAACCAAAATTATTGTCTTCCCAGAAGATGTCCATGGGCTAGAAAAGTTAGTTTAAGTTTAAATTTTTTACCATGATTACTACACAATATCTCACAACATTCCACTTGATCAAACTTCTCTCTCTTTGCAGGCCACAGTCTGATTTCGAGAGCTTCCTCAACATAGGGGTTTGGTTCAAGAAGCACATGAACAAATAAACATTAGGCCTCTCCTACCACTACAATCTCATTGTACTTTATATTGGTTAATAAATGCTTGTAATATGGGTCAAAACAGTCCCAAGGAAAACGTTGTTTCATTGGTAATTCTGTTAAATTATCTGTTGTGGTGTTGCTGTACTGGAATAATTCTTGAACATGTAATTACGTTTTGCTCCTACTCGTAAGGATTAAACTTCTGGTGGCTAAAATAACAGATGCTTTTCCTACTCCTGATTCACTCCTTAATGTCTGGATTGTTAGATATGTAGATAGTATAGGGTGTTATTTGCATAATTGTAAACCATGTACATGTTATATATTGGCCACTTGGCCCATTGGAATGAATATAACTCTCATTCCAACGTGGTATCAGAGCAATGTTAGGGTTAGAGTTAGGGTTTGCCCCTCGCCGCCGTCGCCGCCGCCACCCTCCTTGTCCTCTATTCCTCTGCTCCCACGAAGCCTCTTGTGTGGGATTCTCTGCTCCCACTGAAGCATCCTACGCTGGATCTGGGCGCCGCCACTGGATCCTGCCGCTGGCCCTCCCCTGTTGCTGGATCCAGGCCGCCTGTCGCCGGCCCGAGCTTCTCCTCTGCGCGGCCTTGAGCTTCTCCTGCGAGTGCTCCTCCGTGCGGCCCGCGTTTCTCCTCCGCGGCCCGAGTTCATCCTCGCCGTTGGGCGCCGCCTGAGAAGCCACCGAGCAGAGTAGAGTTTTGCTCTGTTTTCTTTTTCTTTTGTGGAGCTGGCGGTTCCAGTTCCACATCGGCTCCTCCGATCTACTCGGAGCCAGCGGGCTTTTGCTTCGGCTTCTCTGGTATTAAAAAAAACAGGGGCTTTAGCTGTATCTCCTAAGCACATCGACCTCAGCTCATTGACTTCTGACTCCTGTTCCGGTCAAGTCATCATGGATGGCTTCTATCGGAGGCTCCTTCGCCATCCCGCCCTCCCAGTTCGGTTCTATGGGACGAACTTCCGGGAGTGGGCCGTTCACCTGAGGTTTCACCTCAACAGCCAGCGTCTCTAGGGTCATCTCACCGGCGAGCACCACTGTCCGCCTCGCCCTACACTGCCCGTTTTTCCAGCTCCTCCTGCTGGTGCGGATTTGGCAACTTAGGAGGCCGCCAATGCTGCATTGGAGGATGCCCTGGAGATCTACCAGTCTGAGCTGCACACCTACGAGCGATGGCAGGATGCCGAGGCTCGTGCTACCGCCATCCTAGTGGGTAGCATGCCTGTGGCCATCTCCATGGATGTGGCGGAGCTACCGACGACACAACTTATGTGGGAGTGCCTCCGAGCTCACTACTAGCCGACGAGTGATGCTATGTACCTTTCAGTCGTGCACCAGGCACATTCTCTTCAGTAGCTCGATGCCACAGTAGATGACTTCTACCAGCAGCTATCTGAGGTGTGGCGTCAGTTGGACTCTCTGGGGTCGGATGTCTGCCAGACCTGTCCCTGCTATGTGCGGCTCTGTGCTCACCAGGAGACTCACCGTCTCTACGACTTCCTGACGCGTCTTTGGCCCGAATTTGAGACTGTGCGTTCTCGGCTCTAACTCGCCACCCGCGCCCGAGCTTGGTGGAGGCTCTCATGGGTGTGCGTGCTGAGGAGGCTCGTCACCGTGGCGTGGCTTAGATGCAGGCTATCTTGTCTGCTTCAGCACCTACTCCCTCGCCTGTTTCTTCAGCACCAACCATGATGCCTCCTCTAGCTCCCAGCGCACCAGTGGTTGCTGCCTCTACTGCAGGTCTCCACTGCACCTACTGCCAGCGTGATGGCTACAAGTATCAGGACTGCTACAAGCGGAGGAGGGACTAGGGTCGTTGGGGTGGACATCCCCTAAAGGGCTCCGAAGGTTCCTCCCACTCAGGCGCTGGCACCTCTCGCCAGGGCTCCTTCGGTGACGCCACTCAGCAGCTCCTTACACTGCTCCAGCGCCTCAGTGTCGGCTCATCCTCAGACTCCTCGAGTTCTGCTCGTCTGGCTCTTGTTTTTAGCAGTCTTCCTTGCCTCCGCCTCCTCCCTCGTCAGGTATCTTGTCTCCATGGATCTTGGACCCTGGTGCTTCCTTTCACTTGACACCAGATTCTACCCACCTCACTTCCATTCGTTCCACAGTTTTTCCTTCCATTGTTCAGACTGTAGATGGTACCTCTCTTCCTGTTGTAGGCAGTGGTACCATTTCCACTTCTTTTCATGTTCCTGTAGTCTCTCATGTTCCTCAGCTTACTATGCAGCTTATGTCGGCTAGTCAGATCACTGATCACGACTGTCGTGTTGTTCTTTAGTCTGACTCTTTTTGTGTGCAGGACTGCCGCACGGGGACTCTGCTTGGTACTGGCCCTCGGCGCCGTGATTCGCAGCGTCTTTGGGGGCTCGATTGGCTTCATCTTCCCTCCGCTGTCTCCACTAGCCAGTCAGCCACTACAACTACCTCTAGCCTTGCAGCGGCCTCCACTACCTCCTTTGCTCTGTGGCACCATCGTCTCGGTCATCTCTGTGGCTCGCGTCTCTCGTCTTTAGTCGGTTGTGGTGTTCTTGGCCCTGTTTCTGGGACACCTCTTTACATTGTATGGGTTGTAAGTTTGGCAAGCAGCTGCAACTCCCCTATCCCTCTAGTGATTCTATTTCTACTCGCCCTTTTGATCTTGTTCACTCTGATGTTTGGAGCCCTTTTGATCTTGTTCACTCTGATGTTTGGGGCCCAGCTCCCTTCGTTTCGAAAGGGGGTCATCGATACTATGTGATCTTTATTGATGATTATTTCGTCATACTTGGATCTACTTCATGTCCTCTCGCAATTAGGTTCTCTCTATTTACCAAATGTTTGCCACCATGGTTCGCACTCAGTTTGATTCGACCATTCATGTGTTTCGTGCCGACTCTGTTGGTGAGTATCTTTCTGCTGCTTTGAGTCGTTTTCTCGCTGAGTAGAGTACTCTTCCCCAGTACTCTTGTTCTGGTGCTCACACTTAGAACAGTGTCTCTGAGCGTAAGCATCGTCACTTACTTGAGACTACTTGCGCTCTCATGCTTGCCTCTTCTGTTCTCCCTCACTTCTGGGCTGAGGCTGTTTCTACTACTGCTTTTCTCATCAACATGCAGCCTTTCATTGCTCTTCAGGGTTCTACTCATGTCGAGCGTCTCTTTGGTCGAGCTCAAGAGTACAATCACCTTCGCAGTTTTGGCTATCTCTTTCGTCCTTCTTCCACCTCATGAGTGCACCAAGCTGACTGCTCAGTCAGTTGAGTGTATTTTCCTTGGCTACAGTCTTGAGCATAAGGGTTATCGTTGCTATGACCCTGTTGCTCATAGGATGAAGATTTCTCGGGATGTCACTTTTGATGAGTCCCGGTCTTACTACCCTTGTTCCCCCATTGTCAGCCAAGATTCTCTTGCTGAGTCGATCTCTTTTATGATTTTTCCTGACTCTCAGCTTTCTACCACTGTTTCGCCTCATCCCCCATCTTCTTCATTTCCTTCTCCTCCGGCTCCACCTGTCCCCCCTCCGCCGGAGTTTCCTTCCCGCTCTGTTGTTGAGATTCCACCTTTTCCCCTGCACTACTCTCGCCGTCCTCGGCCCACTCCTTCCCCTGTTGAGTCTCCGTCTTTGTTGGGCTCTGTCCCAGTTCTCCTTCTCTGTCCTTGCTGGGTCCTCTCGCATTCTCCTCCCAGATACTATCTCGTGATCGTCACACTGTCAGACCGCCTGAGCGCTACGGCTTTGCAGTCGTTGCTCTTTCTGAGCCTATGACCTATCGTGAGGCTACTGCTCACCCTGAGTGGCAGCTCGCGATGTCTGAGAAGATTGTTGCTTTTGAGCGTACTGACACTTGGGATCTTGTGCTCCTACCTACGCGTGTCGGTCCCATTACGTGCAAGTGGGTGTACAAGATCAAGACCCACTCGGATGGTTTCCTTCAGCGCTACAAGGCTCGTCTTGTGGCGCGTGGTTTTCAGCAGGAGCATGGTTGTGACTACGATGAGACATTCGCCCCTGTTACTCACATGACCACTGTTCGCACTCTCCTTGTTGTGGCCTCTGTTCGACAGTGGCCTATCTCTCGGTTGAACGTTAAGAATGCCTTTCTCAATGGCGAGCCGCGTGAGGAGGTCTACATGCAGCCGCCCCCGGGTATTCTGTCCTTGATGGCATGTTGTGTCGCCTTCATCGCTCTCTCTATGGGTTCAAACAAGCCCCTCGTGATTGGTTTGACCGTTTCTCCTCTGTTGTCATTGCTGCCGGTTTCTCTGCCAGTGATCATGGCCCTGCCCTCTTTGTCCACACCTCTCCTGAGGTGGACACTCCTCCTTCTCTATGTGGATGATATGATCATTACTGGAGATGACTTTCAGTACATTGCTTTTGTGAAGGCGCGTCTCAATGAGCAGTTCTTGATATCCGATTTGGGTCCTCTTTGTTACTTCCTTGGGATAGAGATCACTTCTGTACCCGAGGGCTACTATCTCTCCCAAGAGAAGTACATTTAGGATATCCTTACTCGCGCTTGTCTCACTGATCAGTGCGTGGTGGATACTCCGATGGAGCTTGGTGTTCACCTTCGGCCTACTGATGGTGAGCCTCTTGAGGATCCCACTCGTTACCGCCATCTTGTCGGGAGCCTGGTCTACCTTGGGATCACTCGCCCTGACATCTCTCACCTAGTTTACATCCTAAGTCAGCTCGTCTCTGCTCCCACTCAGCTTCACTACACTCATCTTCTTTGTGTTTTGTGATATCTTCATGGGACCATCACTCGTCGCCTTTTCTTTCCTTGCTCCAGCTCTTTGCAGCTTCAGGTGTCGGGACCGGATTTCTGAATTTGAACCCTCTGTGTATTTCCGCACTAGTCCCATGATCAGTAGCTAGTGCACACAGTGGAAACATTATTGATAACAAATTCGAATCATGAATAACATTAATAAACAACTGAGTACCGGCCTTATGACCACTTATTACAAAAGAGGTCGAAAGACCTTGAGTCTTACAACAGCGGAAACAAAAAAATGATAAACTCCGAGTGGTGCCCATCAAATTGCCCATCGGCATTCGACTGGGAGTGCAACCTAGTACTCCGGGTGTCCTTCGTCAAAGCCATAGGCGAAGTAGTCGTAGTCCTCCTCCATGTCGTTGAAGGCTTATGAGTTCTGAGATTTAATTATGAGTGTAGCATGTGAGTACATAAAGTACTCCGCGAGTCTTGGGAAACATGCATAGCTTTAACAAATGAGACTTATATGGTTCTTTTGCACAAAGCAATATTTTAAGTTCAAACAATTTTTATAAAGCACATTTGACAAACGTAGTTTCGATAAATAAATCAATTGTATTACTAGTGGAGGTTCTAGCTACCAACCACTAGCATCAAGGCTCTAGCTGCCAAGGTTTTCAGAATAGGGCTCTAGCTGCCCAACTGGCTCTAGCTGCCAGAAACTACCCGAGAGTCCCAACTGCTCCCGGTTCCCAAAATTTACTCTTTTAAAATCAAAACCAAAATCTACCATGTGAAAACGCACCTTGCTCGCCCTTGACCGTGGGCACGACTATTCGAATAGTTTTACACTCTGCAGAGGTTGTACATCTTGACCTACAAAAGATGATCGCCTGATATACCACACGTTTCCTTTGACGTGTGAACCAAGGAGAGACCATCACAAGGCTTTTACAAAGCTTCCTTTTGACTCGGTTCTGCCTGCTAAGGTTTCACCTTCCTAGCCCCCTCTTGCGCCATGTGAATCAACACACACCACCATGACAGAACCAACTCAAAATTTTGCTAATTAGTTGACCAGGTCCGTTCCCATTTTGGACATGTGGTTGTACGGTAGTGCTCAGTTTGGATAGTCACAAGCGTCGGTCCTTAATATGACTTGGGCGGGACTAACACAATACAATATCTCGTGCTCTAGCTGCACCCGCCTGATCTTACCATCCACCCAAGTCTAAAACATATTTTCATCATTATATTTTATTTTCCAAATATTGACTTTACTTAATGTCATACATTTCCCAAAGAAAGCATAAAGTGTAATAAGATTTTCCCTCCTAAGGGTTGAATAAGATCGAAAAGCATGTCTAAGCAATTCTACCACGCTTAACTATTCCACAATGTTGTAAATAATATTGCAGAATTACTATGCTAAGGCTACAAAGGTATAGGGTACAATTATCAAGGATGACTTTAGCAAATTTTAGGTTTAACTAACAACTACACTTTGAACTTATCATTATATATGAATTAGCAATGCATAATACTTTGAAAACTGAAAACATAATTTAGAAATTGTAGGTACAGAATGGTCAAGGGAGACTTGCCTTCGCTGACGTTGGAGGTAAGCGCATCTTGTTGATCCAAACTTGCGTCGGCGACGTCGAACTCTACACGCGCGCAAAGGACCAAAATAAATAGCAGAAAATAAATAAAATTATAAAATTATAAAATAAATACTGGAAGTAGAGAACAAATTTAGATGAATTTAGGAGAAAGAATCGATGGATTTGGAGTTTATATGAGAGAAAATGAATTTATGGAAAATTAATTCTCAAGAAACATATGCATGTACAAAGCTCAAAGTGGAAGACTAGATAATAGAGCACTGTATAAGGACCAGCATGAGCATCTAACTAGCAGCACTATTCATCATCTTCTTCAATACAATAGAAAGAAAACCATATAGCTGAAGGAGAATAGAAGCTCAAAAGCAAGCAGCCGAAGCAGAATCTCAAGGTGTTGGCATTACAAGGTGGCGGAGGCTGACCGGCGGTGTGGATGGCTAGGTGGAGCTCGGCTGGGAGGTGACTTACCAAGCTACAGCAGCGGCAATGGTGGTACTAGCTACTGTCAATGGAGATTGCTATGCTCTGAAGAATCTAAAGCTTAGAGGGAATGCAAAGGATCAAAGAAGAGATAGCATGCCCTTATATAGCTGCAACTGGGAGCTGCATCGTCGGGAAGACAAAGAGCTACGACGGCGGCAATAGACGGTTCAAATTTGAAACGTAGGAACGGCAGTGGCTGCACTTGATGGGCTGCACAATTGAAAGCATGGCAATGTGGAAGAGTTAAAGCAGCTGTGTCCCTTCAAATGAATTCGAGTTTAAAGCTTTTAATGGAAAGAACTGGGAGAAGAGAAAATGGGCAGCCATTAATGGTGATGAAGCTCAACCGATTCAGCTGGGAGCAAAGGGAGGGGAGGGGAGGCGGCGCGGTGGTGACCGGGACCGGCGGTGAGGGCGGCACTGGCGGCTGGAGGTGGCGACCATGGAGGTGGCTCGGCCATGGAGTGGCTTTCAGCTGGAAGAAAAGAGAGACAGAAGAACTTGCATGCTTTGGGAGGAAGAAGATGAAAGGAGGAGAGAAAAAGGAATAAAGGTTATTAAACTAGAAGGGAGTACACTGTCAAATGAAAGCAAAAGCAACGGTGGCAGCTCATTGGCTTGGAGGTTTAGTGAGTCTTGCATGGAGCAATGCTGGGAGGGGTGACTCGATGGGAAGTTTATTTTATTTTTATATTTATTTTTTAAAGAAAAGAGAGAAGCGCACAAGATAAAAATCCAGTGAAATTTTAATTAATTAATTTTGAAATTAAATTTTAGAGAAAGCAAAGTTTGAGATGTTACATCAGGCATACTGTGATGCGATCTGGGCTAGCAATCATTCTGATCGTCGGTCTATTTCTGCCTATTGTGTTTTTGTTGGTTCCTCGATTGCTTGAAAGACCAAAAAGCAGACTGTAGTTTCCCATTTGAGCGCTGAGGCTAAGTTGAGAGCCATGGCGTTGTTGACAATTGAGATCACCTGGCTTCGGTGGCTACTTGAGGATTTCGGTGTTTCCACTTCTGCACCGACTCCTCTCTTAGCAGATAGTACTGATGCGATCAGCATTACTCGAAATCCTATGAAGCATGAGCTCACCAAGCACATTGGAGTGGATGCCTCGTATATGAGATCGCAGGTTTAAGACTAAGTTATTACTCTTCAGTATGTGCCTTCGGAGCTTCAGTTCGCAGATTTCTTCACCAAGGCATAGACTAGAGTTCAGTATAGATTCTACCTTTTCAAACTCAATGTTGTTGATCCACCATGAATTTGAGAGGAGGTGTAAGATATGTAGATAGTATAGGGTGTTCTTTGCATAATTGTAAACCTTGTATATGTTATATATTGGCCTCTTGGGCCATTGGAATGAATATAAATCTCATTCCAACATGGATGACTGCACAGGTTGCAGAAGTGCTGATCTGTAGGGCATTCGTTTGAAGTTTTAATGAGAATGAATTACATGACTCAGTTCAGTACTGTTCAGACACATGGAAATGCTGTAAGATCACCTGTGTAAATTCTGCTTGTCTATCTATATATAGATTCCTGTGGTAATACCACAAGTAAAGTTTCATCAATATCCCTTGAAGTTGTACTCTTGATCATCTAATTCTCAATATCTAACAAAATGACATGAACAACGTACTATGTAATTATAAACTGCATTACTCATGTAAAGAAAAGGACAATAAAATAAAGTATTGGAGAGACATCTTGTGCTGTTCGGTGCATTCTTCATGAGTGGTAGATGCAGATCTGACGCAACCTTATCGTTTGATTCCCTTTGTCTTATTGCCTGTGGTGGTATGTATGATCATTAAGACCTTTAAGATTCCTTTTGTTATTTTTAACTAACTTTTGAAGACCATAGTGACAGCTGACGCGAAAGGAAACAAAATTTGGTGCCATCTTATCAAATATTTACTGCTAGGTTGTTAGTGAGGATATATAACATGAGAGGGATCTTTTACTGATGGTATTTTAAAGCTCAATTGGAGTCTTGGAATTGTTAGAGATATATATGTATAGTATGTCATTCCCTATTGTTATAAGGGGTTCTTTGCATATTCACCACATGTACTTGTGTATATATATTGGCCCATTGACATCATATTGAATACAAGCGCTATTCATATCATGGTATCAGAGCAAACCTAGGGTTTTCGTCGCTCCGCTTGTCGCCGCCGCCGCCGTCCGCGGATCCAGGTGGTCGTCGCCTTGACGTCATCTTGACGTCTCCCGAACGGAGAAGCCGCCTCCGTCTCGGCTTGAGTCGGCCGCCGCCGCTCATCGCTCCTTCGGCTTCCTCCTTTCCGTCGCTAGGATCGTCCGAGAGGGCCGCCGCAGCTCCACCCGCTGTCGCCGTCGCTCAATGGCGGAGCTGCTCTCGTCAACCGCCGTCGCGGGGAGCCGCTCCACCCGTAGCTCCACTTGCCGCCGCGGGAAGCAGCTCCACCCGCCGCCATCGTCGCCGCCACGGGGAGCCGCCACCATCGTCACCGCGGGCTTCCGCCATCGTCGCCGCCGCGGGGAGCCGCTCCACCCGTAGCTCCACCCGTCGCCGTGGGGAGACGCTCCACCCGCCGCCACCGTCGTCGCCGGGAAGCGAAGCGAGGAAGCGCGGGAAGCGCCGGAGAGAGGCGGCGCTGGGTGGAGGAGCGCCGCCGGGGGGACCACCTCGGGCTTCCTTCCGCCATCCACTCGCCGCCGCCAGGGGGAGGGGAACCCTAGCTTAGCTTGGGCTCTCGTGCGTGCGGTTTGGGCCGTCTCTCAGCCGGCCCGATAGAAAAAGAAAGAGAGTAAAAAAAAATGTGGTTTTAACCTCCGCGCCGTCCAGCGCCGCCTGTTAGACTTCGTTGTCCTGGTCGCCGCGCCGTCCAGCGCCGCCTACCAATGGGCGCCGTTTCCCTCCCTCGCTGCCCGGTGATCTTCGATGGTGTTAACTACACCGATTTTGTGTCTCACATGCGCATCCACATGCGTGGTCTTCGTCTCTGGGGCGTCCTCTCTGGCGATGTTACTGTCGCCTTGCCCTACACCTCGACGGAGCCTACGCTGTTGCGTTGCCCAACAATGACAAGGCTGCTGCTGAACCGCCGCCTTGCGATGATGAGGCTATCTCGCCTACCGGAGGCTCGATTTCTACAAGGATTGCTCGACCGCCTACACTCAGTGGTACGACGATGACGCTCGGGCTGCTGCTGTCCTCATCGCCAGTATCCAGCCTCAGTTCTCTTCTGAGGTTGTGGGAGTCCCTACTGCTTTCCAGATGTGGACTCACCTTCGTTAGCGCTACGAGCCCTCCGGTGATGCTCTCTACCTGTCTGTGGTCCGCCAGGAGCACTCTCTTCAGCAGGGTGATGCTACTGTTGACGCCTTTTACGATTAGAGCTCTGCTGTCTGGCGTCAGCTGGACTCTCTCGCTTCTTTGCCGTCGCTCTGTCGATCTTTGCCTAGGCTATGCGTGTTGACCTAGAATTTCAGCGGATCTACGAGTTCTTTACTCGCCTTCGTCCCGAGTTTGAGCAGCGGTGTGCCCAACTCCTTGCACGCCACCCTCGTGTCACTCTCCTGGAGGCCCTTACTGAGATACGAGCAAAGGAGACTCGCCTGAGTGGTGCTGGCCTGCTGCCACTCCCCTCCGTGCTCGCCGCTCGCCCACCTGCTACACCGACTCCTCTCTTGTCCGATAGTACAGATGCTATCAGTATTGCCCGTGACCCTGTGAAGCATGAGCTTACCAAGCATATTGGTGTTGATGTTTCTTTATGCGGTCTTGTGTGCATGATCAGGTGATTGCTCTCCAGTATGTGCCTTCCGAGCTTCAGATAGCGAATTTCTTCACGAAGGCCCAGACTCGAGCACAGCACGGTTTCTACCTCTCCAAACTCAGTGTTGTTGATCCATCATGAGTTTGAGGGGGGGTGTTAGAGATATATATGTATAGTGTGTTATTCCCTATTGTTATAAAGGGTTCTTTGCATATTCACCATATGTACTTGTGTATATATACTAGCCTATTGGCCTCATATTGAATACAAGCGCTATTTATATCAGGAATCACTCAACCACTGGACTTGCCGTTGCTACTCCATTGCAAAAGCAGCAAAACACTGTAATTATCCTCCCTTTCTTTACCTCCCTCCAAGGTTGCTACAATTGATGCTCTGATTTTAGTGTTTTGAGGTAGGCATCAAAAGCAGCTCCCAAACATCCTCTTTTTTAGATGATCCAGTCTTTTTTCTTCTTGAATTTGGTGCATTGGCGATGCCAATTTGTCAATGGATCGCGCGAAGAACAACTGAGACTATTGTTCTTGGATTGTTAACAGAATTTGTGAAGAACAAGTGAAACTACTTTTTGTGTCTGACACTATATTAAACTATATTAGATCTGATTCTTAATGCATCGAAGTTTTCCATGGGTGACTGAATTGGAATCGAATCATACAACAGTTGAGGTAATATTGATTGAGTGGTGTGCTCTAGGCACTTGAACTGCAGATTGTACCTCGTGATGCTCAAGTTAGGGTTCTCATTTTTCATCTCTTGTCAGTGGAATCGATAACATTTTTTTTTAATTGAGCTTCCCTACGGCATGTTTAACATATTTTTATCTTTGTGAAAAATGCAGATATAGCTTAGCCCAGTAGATTATGCCCCTCCTGTTAGACATGCAAGTCTCTGAGTCCGCTTTGAAGAAGGAAAATCCATTGGGAATGGATTCAATGACATCTGAAGAGTACGCTTCGCAATCTAAGTTATTGCAAGAATTCACCAATTATGCCTAAGTCGTTTTGTCCCGGTCGGTCAGGTAAGCATCTCTGATTTCTGGACAACCAAGCGTGCCAAGTTACGAAGTAAGCAGAAGAAGTGCCTTGACTCTTGCATCATTTTAGTGGTTTAGGTGATTTGGAAAGAACGGAATTACAGGATCTTCAACCAAGATCATACAAAATTTGAAACTTTGTTACAACATATTACTGATGAGTTCGTCAGCTGGCGCATGGCGGGAGCCCGTTGCTTGTAGGCGTTGCCACTTCGGGAGTAATTGCCTTTTGTTTTGAGGTAATCGTTGTTTTTGTTTTTCGCCAGTCTTCATCTTAATGTTCCTCTTCTTCCTGTTTTGACTACTCTTGATTTGGTTCTTGTAATTGGTGTGATCTCTACTTAATGAAACGACACACAAAGTTTTTGCGTATTTTTTTTAAAAAAAAAAAAAGAAAAGAATTCACCAATGTCCCAAGCATTGACGGTTCTTGGGTTTTCAAAACCAACAATGGTAGGACTGTGAGCTTTTCATCTATACCTCGTTCGCAATCACCATTTATTTATTTAAAAAAACTATCTCAAGTTGGTATAAAGTGATCCTTGCTTCATGATTGCAGAAGACAGATCCACAGCAATGTTCTCCATTAGCCAACCAAACCTAGAGGAAATATATTTTGTATTCACAAATTATGAGACATGGATCTAACCCTCCAGATGTCAATGGTCCCCTTTCCTATTGAAATGAGCGGAGTGTCAGTTGTCGTTCCATCCCCTTCAGGATCGAAGCTTCTTGTGGTGTGGAACGGAGAGAATGGTTCCCCTACAAAGCTTGAAATTGTCGATCAGTCGCATGTGGAGAAAGAGATACATGTAGAACAGTCTATTCATGGTCCACTCTATACCGATGAGTGGTAAAAGTACAACATAATGGCTACATTTTTCAGCCTATTCACCCCCTATCTGTATAATACGACTACTGGGACCTGACACTATTTTTGTTGGTACAGGTTTCATGGGATTTCCTGGAACCAAGAAGAGACCTTCATAGCGTACATTGCTGCAGAGTCACCTCAGCCAAAACCAGCTTTCAATGATGCCGGATATAGAAAGGAAGGTTCTTCTGAGAACGACTGTAATAGCTGGGAAGGACTGGGGGATTGGGAAGAGGACTGGGGTGAAACTTACTCCAAAAAAGGGAGACCTTCATTGTTTGTTCTTGACATTGCTAGGTCTCTTAGCACTTTCTAATGAACACAGCAATTCTAGACCTAGATCCAACAGTATGACTTACTAAACCAAACATGTATCGTTTTACTTCGGTGTATGCAGTGGAGAAATACGAGCTGCTAAAGGCATTGCAAAGTGTTGCTCAAGTTGTTTGGGCTCCACCATCTTCAACTGGCTGTCAAAAGTATTTGGTTTTCGTTGGATGGTTAGAGCACAACGGGCTTCAGAACACTGCTAGAAAACTAGGTATCAAGTACTGTTCTAACAGGCCATGTTCTGTGTATGCGATTCATTGCCCCTCTGAAGAACCGAATGCCGATGATGCATCAGTTAGGTGAGCATCCACCTTTCAAATCATGCTGTAACTCAGTCTTTACATAATCTAGTTATTACTGTAGTTTTCCCTGTGATGGTAAATCGGACTGTGTTTCAATAGCAACGAACTTAACCCCAAGCATAAGCAGTGCTTTCTTTCCACGGTTCAGGTATGCTTGTATGGCATTCTTGAATTTTTTTATTTAATCCTTTTTAATAATATTTTAAAGTTAACCCCCGCTAACTTTATTTTCAAATCTAACCCCTTTGCTCACGCCATGACGCAAGACGTGGGCAAAACATGCTATCACATGACGCATGGCGTGGGCAAAACATACTGTCACGCCATTGGCCTCGGCGTGTTCAAGCCTGCCACACAAGCACTTGTCCGCGCACCGTGCTAGCGTGGAGGGCTTGTGTGGGCATTGTCTCATGGCGTGACAAGTCTGCCTTATCACGCCAACTAGCGTGGCGTGATAGTGCCAGCAAATCTTACGTTTGTTGCATAAGATATGTGGACCATTTGGTACGAAAGATAAAATTTTAATGCACAAGTTCACTCATGGCGTGACAAGCTTGCCTTGTGACGCTAATTCTCATGGCGTGATAGTGCTGGCCTTTATTTGAAGGTGTTCCTGGATGAAGAAATCTTATGTTTGTTGCATAAGATATATGTACAATTTGGTATGAGAGATGAAATTTTAATGCACAAGTTCACTATCATGTACATCGTTTTTAGCATTTGATTTTCCACGAACGTCTATTCCAAAAATTTTAAACCTGATTTGAGATAGCAAGAATTGAACGATGCTAAGTGAATGCACAATCCTAGGTAGTAGATCTTATTTCAAACTTGCGATGTTATTAGTTTGAATGAATATATGGATGATTATGCAGGCACATCCTATCCTATCGCAATGATAGGTGGTGCTCGTCATCACTTAGGGGTCGAAGACCATTTAGTGTCTACTCCCAGAACACGCTTTTTGGATCTTTATTTTTATATTGTTCCCTATCTTACTACGCCAAAAATTAAATGCCAAAAGAGAACGAGATTTGAAGTCGGCTTTACAACGTAGTTGCGAATTGAAATAGACTTTATAATAAAGTTACAAATTACACAACGTACAGGGTTTGGTTACGTGCATAAGGAATAACATCATGCATGATACAACAAACCGAAATACACCTACGATACATATATACCTTTTTGGAATGGAAATAAAGTTGATTGAAACAAAGATCATTAGTTTCGGCGGACCATCACTCCCTTCCCATTGTGTCCTTGCTACCCGCGACGGTGGCGGTGGCTAGTCTCGAAGTCATCCATGTCCTGCGAGACGGGCCGGACGGTTGAATGGTGTTAGGATAACACAATGTTGTGTAAAATTAATAATTATGATGTATATTGAACATAACTTACCTTTTGGATCCGGAGTGCACCCAAACAATGGGGAGCGAGTACGACTGATAGTCTCACTTGCAAGAGCCTTCCCCTTGTCCCCTTGCTGCCCGCAGCGGCGACGGCTAGTCTCGAAGTCATCCATGTCCCGCGAGACGTGCTAGACGGTTGAATGATGTTAGGATAACACAACGTCGGGCCAAATTAATAATTATGATGCATATTGAACATAACTTACCTCTTGGATCCAGAGTGCGCCCGGGTGACGAGGAGCGGTAGTACAACCAACTGTCTCACTTACAGGAGCCCTTCCCTTGTCTACCGCCCGCTTGGCCTTGTTGTACTCATATGCTTTCTTGGGCTCATCCGATGCTTTTTCAGTTGGGTCGGGGTCAGGTATGTAAGGTGTCCAGTGCTTAAAGGTCTTGGCTCGTCATGGAAAGTTCAACATGTACTTCTGCTGGATGAACGCCCTATTATATATCTCTGGGCCGTCGATCCATTGAAATAAGTTGCATTGCATCTCCGACTGCCATTATGCATGTGTGTAATAAGGGATTTGTGGAATTGAACGTATGATGTAAAAAATATTGGTGTCTACAAGATACGCTTACGAGGTGGTGGCCGCATGTGTAGTATATATATCCTGTTGGACTAGAATTGACAAAAAAATTCAAGACTTTCTTCATTTTTCTTTTTGTTCTTACTCTAAACTCCACATTGATCTACAATCACAAATTTATCTACAATCACACATTCACAGTGGAGGGAGAAGGGGATAGCTGGCAGATTGTTTACTTGTTTTGTTGAAATAACAGAATAATTAACCATAGAATTAGGACAACTGATAAATTATCACAAAATATAATAACATACGGTTTAATGGTGTTAGACGTGTATTATTACCTGTGTATTTTTCCTATAGTATAAAGGGTTACCTGCATATATGCCATATATGTACTAGTATATATATTGGTCCATTGACTTCATGATGAATACAAGCGCTATTCATAACATAGTATCAGAACAAACCTAGGGTTTTATTTTTCGTCAAGCCGCCATTGGTTCTTCTTCCAGCCGCCGCCTGACTTTTCCATCTCCAACTGTCGCTTGTCGTCCTCTTCATCACCCCCGCGCTCCACGTGGCCGCGCCAAGCCCTGGTACCGACCCAACCCAGCGCTCTACGCCATGTTCGTCTTCCGCCGCCACCGCTGGTTCCTCTTCATCACGTCGCCCGAGCCCGGTTGCTGAATCTTTGTTGCCCGTCGCCGATCGCCCAAGCCGCCACTGCCTCGGACCTCGAGCCCAAGACACCGCTGCCGGATTTGTCTTGGGGAGGGGCATATCAGGGCTCTACCATCTCGGGCTGCCCAAATTCATCTTGGGGAGGAGCAAATTGGGGTCGGGCCGGGAGGCGGCTTCGGCCCGATCTGGAGTCCTTCTCATCAGTGAGTCACTCAGAGCTGTCACCATCATCGCTGGGGAGCTACCACCGTCGCCGCCTGCATCATCGCAAGACATCGAGTCTCTCTCGAATACGCTCTTTCTTGGATACGTTTTCGATACAGAGCGGACATAGCAGAGTTGCCGGTTAAAAGAAAAGAAAGAAAGAAAGAAAGAAAAGGTAGAAAAAGTTTCGTCCTCTTCGAGCACTGTTTATGTTCCTCGTTGCCCCCGTGATCTTCGATGGTCTCAATTATCGGGATTGGTTTCAGCACATGCGCCTTCACATGCATGGTTAGCGTCTTTGGGATTTTTTTCCTTGGTGAGCTGCCTTGTTCGCCTCGACCTGTTCCACCTGTTGAGCCTGTGCTCCCGAAGGATGTGTCCAAAGAAACTCGTCAAGAGGCATCTGCTGCTTTTGAGGATGCCATGGAGACTTTTCAGACTTAGTATGCTGCCTACAAGATATGGATTGATGAGGTTGCACGTGCCTCTGCTATTCTGGTTGCTAGCATGGAATTGCATCTCATTGGAGATGTGGGTGGCTTGGCTTCAGCACAGTTGATGTGGGCGCATCTGCGCAACCGCTACGAGCCGTCTGGTGATTCCTTATATCTTGCTATTGTGCGTCAGGAGGAGTCGTTGCAGCAGGGAGATGCCACTGTAGACGAGTTCTATACCCAGTTGTCCACGGTATAGCGTCAGATTGACTCTTTGGGACCGGATGTTTACCACACTTGTCAGTGCTGTCAACGTCAGCAGTACTCTCACCTGGAGTTTCGTCGCATCTACAACTTCTTGACACGTCTCTGGGCTGAGATGATCAGACTCGTGCTCAGTTGCTGGCGCGCCACCCTTGTATGACTCTGTTGGAGGCCCTTGCATCTGTTCATGCTGAGGAGTTTCACCTCTGTGCTGCTGGTCTGCTGCCGTCCCTGTAGCGCTATTCATAACAAATGGATCCAAAAATCAAATGTTCATATACAATCAGTTAAAAAATCCTTTGCAAAAATAAAATCTCAGGAAGAACCTATGTCCAGAGAAAAAAAAATATAATGGTGTTCTTCGATAGAGAACAAATGGCCTACACCTTTTTGAAAGGAAGAGTAGAGCTGGAAAAAATGATGGTCTTTTTTTTGTGCCACACAAGGAGACAATGGGATAGAAAAATTGCGCCGTTCAAATTCTTTTCCACCTAAAAGCTGGAGGGTAAGCCAGATAATGAAACATAGATAGCCATTTCTAACTTCATTTTCTATGATATTCAGTGATATTTTCTTTCTATTTCTTTTGTTTTTAACACTCACTTTGTCTATTCTCTGCTCTAATATTCTCTCTCCCTTACTCTTGTCTAAATGGAGCACTGATGTCTCTTCCTGGTGCATTCACAAATGTACAAAGCATGCATTTTGAAATGAAATCCATTAATCAACAACAAAAATGAAAACTAAGGCATTTCACTGAATAAAAGTTCACAAAATTTAAACCCATCTTTCACCCTAGTTTCTGAAATCATCAATGCATAAGGAGCATCTCCCAAGATAACCAAATGAATTGAACAGAAAAGGTTCTTACCTTCACAGTGGAGGGAGTAGGGGGCTGCGGGGAGGAGGCCGACGCGGGGAGCCATGGGACCGAGCCCGACACAGGAGGCTGGTGTGGGGAGGATGACGGCGTGGGGAGGATGCTGGTGCAGGGAGGAGTACGGTGTAGGGGGCCGGTAGGAGGCGAGGATGAGGAGGCCTGCGGGAGGCGCGGCAGCGAGGACAGATTTGGGGAGGAGAGAAGATGCTCGGGAGGAAGAAAGGACTTGGGAAAAAAAAAAGAACTGGGTGGGCGGCGACACCTAAATCACCACTGTCACGCCACGCGAATTGGCATGATAAGGCAAGCTTGTCACGCCAAGAGTTTGGGCGTGACAACCTTCATGCAAGCCCTCCACGCTGGCACAACGCGCGGCCGAGGGTTTGCGTGGCAAGTTTGGCCACGCCGATAACAGTGGCGTGAAAACTTGGTTTTGCTATGTCTCGCGTCATGACATGACTAAATAGGTCAGATCTAAAAATAAAATTAGTGATGGGTTAACTTTAAAATATTGTTAAAAAAGGATTAAATAATAAAAATCGGAATTCTTGCTCTTTCTTGAAGGATTTCAAACCATGCTAGGGAATGCTGCACTGAATATCTCAAATTATTGTCAACAGTAAGGATGGAAACTTCTGGTGTTTCTATCTGCAAAACGTGCAGTAGATAGTGGGACACACAATGCGACAGATTCGCTGCATAAAATCAACTGGCCTTCTGATTGGAAAATGGATGAGCACCTCGATGTCACTGATGTGGTATGCCCATCTATTTATCTTGACTAGTACTTCACTATGTTCTGCACTCTTCGGCATATTTAGTTTTTGAATTGTGCCAGGTTCCTACTGTAATGTGTCCTCAAGATGGCTGTTTTCCTGGTCTGTACTGCTCATCCATGCTATCAGATCCTTGGCTTTCTGATCAATGTACAGTAGTATTAACATCTGCTTGGAGAAGTACTGAAGTGATACTATCAATAGATGTTTTAAGGTAAATAAAAGGTTGCTCGCATATTCCTGTTCTAGAGCTTAAAAGATCACTTTGATATCCTATTTCATTTCCTTCTGCAGTGGGAAAGTAACAAGAATAAGTCCAAAAGACTCAGATTACTCCTGGAGTGCTCTTGCAATAAATGGCAATTATGTTCTGTCTGGTAATTCTATGTGCAAATAGGCAGTATATTTATGGATATTTTTTGGATTAAGTACAAGTTTCGTCCCTCAACTCTTGCCCTAATTTAGTTTTCGTCCCTCAATTTTAATACCGGATATAACGACCCTTGAACTGTCAATACCGCGCAAACGAAGTTCCTCCGTGCGTTCAAGAGCGGTTTTGACCAGTGTTTTGTGCCACGTGGAAAAAAAATAATTCTATTGCCACCGGCGTCCACGTCCATTCTTTCCCCAATCTCCCCCTTCTTCCTCCATGGCGCCGCCTCCTCTTGGCGCCTTCTCCCTCCTAGCGCCGCCGCCCGGCCGACCAGGCGCCTCTTCGGCTCGGCGCCGCCTCCTCCTCTACTGCCGCCACTGTCGCGCACAACCCTCGGCCTCGGCTCGCCCGCAGCTCCCTGAGCCCTGTCCTCCCGCACGGCTCCTCCTAGTTCCACTTCAACCCGGCGCTGCCTGCTGCCGCCTCCGCTCCCCGACCAAGCGCCTGGGTTCCACAGCCTCTGCTCCTCCTCGCTGCTGCCGCCTCCTCCTCCATCGACGCAGCCTCCCCGTGCGTAGGCTGTCGTGCTCCCGCCGCAGGTGCCCGCGCCGTCACCTCGCCTGCCCATGCCGGCCGCCATCGCTCCCTCCGCCGCCCGCCTATAAAGACCACCACCGAGCTGGCCTTGCCCTCCTACTGCCATTCTTCTTCTCCCCTCTGCTTCATCACCGAGCATCCTCGAGCCATGAGAGAAAATGGCGCAAGCGCCACTTCGGGCCGCCATGGCGTCCTCGTCTCCCGCCGCTTCGGTGAACCTCAACACGACCGACCGCGTCAGGGAGCGTTCTCCTAAAATAATTTGGGATTTCCCTCACCGGAGCTCGTGCCCACTTCGTCTCCCTTCGCTCCGGCCGAACCCGCCACCGCGACCAATACTCCTCATTCGGTAAGTGCCCGGTCAATCCCTCGCTCTAGGAGCACCCCCACACCCCTAGCCTACCACCCCTACCTCTCAATCGAGCTCTCCCCCACCCGAGCACCACCCCCACGGCGGGCAGCCCGCGCAGTCGTCAACTCTCACCGCTGGGCCCCCTCGGCCCTCCTCCGTCGCCAATGGCCACCCCGGCGGTCTCCCCTTGCCCTCCTGGTGCTCAGGCGCGCGCTACCCTCCTTCCTCTCCCACTCTGGCGCCGCCACCCCATCTTCCCTCCCACGGCCGGCCGCCACACGCCGCCACCTAGCCGCCTCGGTGCCGCCCAACCGGTGATGCCACCACTCCTTTAACGCCCCTTCCTCGCGGTTCCATTTTGCCCATGTGCGGCAGCCGACATCAACCCTCCACGTCGGCGACGAGCCGCTCCTGAGCCTCCTCCTCTACCTCCTCTGTTTCTCTGCAAGTTGTGCATCTCACTCTGTGAAGCGGGAGAGAGAGGACCGAGTCAACGGGCCAGTGTGGATGCCACATCGGATCAAACCGCCCTCAAATGCACGAAGGGACATCTTTTGCGCGGTATTGACAGTTCGAGGGTTGTTATATCCAGTATTGAAATTGAGGGATGAAAACTAAACTAGGGCAAGAGTTGAGGGACGAAACTTGTACTTAATCCATATATTTTTTCATATTTTGAGTCTAATATC
Source organism: Ampelocalamus luodianensis (assembly GCA_036346255.1). Classification (NCBI taxonomy): domain Eukaryota; kingdom Viridiplantae; phylum Streptophyta; class Magnoliopsida; order Poales; family Poaceae; genus Ampelocalamus; species Ampelocalamus luodianensis. The sequence continues at coordinate 13,839,381 of CM070636.1, read as the reverse complement.
TTTTTCCTCAAATTAGGTATGGCCGTCAAGTGTCACCCGAGGATCAAACACGCGAATGGGTTTGAGACAAAGTTACTAGTCCGTTGATGACAGCCAGTAATAAGGTTAGCTGCTGACTGCTGTAAACTTCAAATTATACATATTTTCTTTGTGGTGCTTTTAACGATGCAATTTACTAAAATCAAGTGTTGTCATTTTTCATGTTGCTGTCTGCTTCAGGTAAAGGCTTTGTTATCTTTGTTATCGCATCACAAGTTCAGTATTCTCAAAATTCCAGTCATTAGCCCCTCTGATGATCTCTCTGATGGTATAGTCACGAAAACAAATATTCTGAGCTATTGTACGTTCGTTTAACAATTTTCTCCAGGTAATATTTTTCCTACCCTGCAGGTGGCAAGCTTCCATTTGAGGCCATCTTTGTGTCCTGCCACGATGGTCGGCACAAACCAACTGTTGTAATCCTTCATGGTTGCCCACAGTATCTGTATCAAGCTATTCAAAATCGTCAGTTTTTCTTGCTTCACTTGGATTTAACCTGCTTATTGTAAATTATCGGTAAGTGTTAGAAATAATGCACGGATCAACAGGGACAAGAGACACGAATTTTACGTGGAAAACCCTTGCGGGAAAAAACCACGGGCGCCAACCGCGATGAACACTATATGTGGAGCGATTATGAACGCCGGGATTACAATGAGGCGCCAGCGCCAACTCTCCCTGCGCGCTTACAAGAGGTATATAAAGGGGTAAAAGGACTTAGAGTCCAAGTAGGAAACTAATCCGCTAATATGGTAACTAATCCGGACACTTCCATATTAGAAATTCGGATCACAATATATCCCTTATTTCAACAATCTCCACCTTGAGACGAATTTCCTCTTGTAGCATAATGAAGAATCATCAATCATCAAATATCTCCATAATAAGATAAAAATCACCGTGCGCCAACTAGTCTCTAGGACTAGACTGTAATACCAACTAAGCTTGAGCAAAGCTCAAACTTAGCAGCAGGAACTGACTTTGTCATCATATCAGCTGGATTATCATGAGTACTTATCTTGCACACTTTGACATCACCTTGAACAATAACATCTCGAATAAAGTGATATCTCACATCAATGTGCTTTGTTCTCTCATGGAACATCTGATCCTTTGTAAGGCATATAGCACTCTGACTATCACAAAATATAGTAGTGCAAGAATTATCTCCACAAAGCTCAGTGTACAAACCTCTCAACCAAATAGCTTCTTTACAAGCTTCAGAAATAGCCATGTATTCTGCTTCAGTGGTAGATAAAGCAACAGTAGTTTGCAAACTTGCCTTCCAACTAACAGCACAACCACCAATGGTGAAAACATAACCTGTGAGAGACCTCCTCTTGTCCAAATCACCAGCATAATCAGAATCAACATAACCAACAAGTCCATCTTTAGAATTCCCAAACTGCAAACAAGCATTAGAAGTGCCACGCAAATATCTGAATATCCACTGAACTGCTTTCCAATGCTCTTTTCCAGGATTAGCCATGTATCTACTAACAACACTCAGTGCATGAGATAAATCAGGACGAGAACATACCATGGCATACATAAGAGAACCAACTGCACTGGAATATGGAACTCTAGACATGTACTCAATATCATAATCTGACTTAGGACATAAAGTCAAGATAATCAAATGAAGCTAATGGAGTAATCACCGTTTTGCATCATGCATATTAAAACGACGAAGAACCTTCTCAATATAACCTTTTTGGCTAAGGTATAACTTGCCAGATTTCCTCTCTCTGATAATCTCCATGCCAAGAATTTTCTTTGCTGCACCTAGGTCCTTCATCTCAAATTCATTACTTAATTGTGCTTTCAGTTTTGCTATTTCTGACTTATCTTTTGCAGCAATTAACATATCATCAACATAGAGAAGCAAATAAATGGCTGAACCATTATGATCTTTAAATAGACACACTATCATAATCGAATCGCTTAAAATTATGAGAGAGCATAAAAGAGTCAAATCTCTTGTACCATTGCCTAGAGACTGCTTCAAACCATAAAGAGATTTCTTTAATCTACAAACAAGGTTTTCTTTCCAGAATAACAAAACCTCAGTTGGTCCATATAAATGTCCTCTTCCAACTCCCATGTAAGAATGCGCTTTAACATCTAATTGCTCAAGTTCATAATCATGCATGGCAACAATATCGAGTAAAGTGCGAATAGAGCTATGCTTCACAACTGGGAAAAGACATCATTAAAATCAATACTGAATTTGACTATAGCCTTTAGCAACCAACCTTGCTTTATACCTTGGTCGGTTCGTAGAAGAAATACCTTCCTTTCTTTTGAAAATCCACTTGCAATGAACAGGCTTCTTCTCCTTTGGCAATTTCACTAATTCCCAAGTGACATTCTTTTCAAGTGACTCCATCTCATCATGCATAGCAGTTATCCACTTATTACAATCAGTGGAGCTAATAGCCTCAGAGTATGATGAAGGTTCTGTATTACCTTCAATTTCTTCTGCTACACTCAAAGCATAAGCAACAATATTAGCTTCTTCAATCAACCTCCTGGGTGGATTAATATCTCTCCTAGGCCTGTTAACTGCAATAGACTGTTGTGGTGGCTGCTCAACAATAGGTGCATCATGAACAATGGTATTCTCTTTATCTGATGTGTTACCTGAACCAACAGAGTGCTCCACTGAACACTTGAATTCGCTACTCAACAGAACGTTAGTAGGCGCTTATCGGGAAGCATAGCGATTCATTAAAGACAACATTTCGCTAATCACAACCTTCCTTGTTTCAGATTCCACAACTTATATCCTTTAACACCAGATTTATAACCAAGAAAGATGCACTTAATAGCTCTAGGCTCTAATTTTCCATTATCAACATGAGCATAAGCAAGATACAACCAAAACTCTCAATTCGAATAATTTATTGGGAACTGACCATACCTCAATTGGGGTTTTTTCAATTGCAATATTGGGTGATCGATTAATAAGATAGCAAGCATGGAAGCGGCTTCACTTCAAAAACGCCTATGCAAACTCGCATTAGACAACATGCAACGGGCCTTGGAAATGATGGTTCTGTTCATACGCTCACTACACCGCTTTGTTGAGGAGTACCAGAACGTGTAATGCCTAACAATGCCTTCACCTTGCAATATGATTCAAATTCATCGTAATGTAATTCCATCCCATTATCGCATGAAGTTTCTTTACCTTCTTTTCGCTTTGCCTTTCAATCATAGTCTTCCACTCTTTAAATGTGAAAATGCTTCGACTTATACTTCAAGAAATAAGGCCACACTCTTCTAGAGTAATCATCAATAATTGTTAACATATAACGAGCACCTCCTAGAGATGTCTTAAGAGATGGCCCCATAAATCGTAATGCACATAATCTAAAATACCTTCGTAGTATGAACTCGAGGTATTAAATCTCACCCTCTTGTGTTTGCCAAACACACAATGCTCACAAAATTTAAGCTATCGATGCTATGTCCATCAAGAAGTCCTCTCTTACTCAATTCTCCAAAACCAAGTTCACTCATATGCCCAAGACGCATATGCCAAAGATTAGTAGCATCAGAATCAGATAATGAACTTGAAATTACAGCAACATTACCTGATATTGTAGTACCTCGCAGATGGTACAAATTGGCAGTTTTAATATCAGCTTTCATCACAATAAGAGAGCCTTTTGATACCTTTAAAACTCCACCTTCACTGGAATACTTGTACCCTTTAGTATCAAGAGTACTCAAAGAGATGAGGTTTCTTTTCAAACCGAATGTGCCTCACATCCACAAAGTTCGACAATACCATCAAACATCTTGATCTGAATTGAACCAATTCTCGAACCTTACAAGATGAGTTATCACCCATCAACACAAGCATCACCTTCAACAGTTCATAGGTGGCAAACCAATCCTTATTATGACACATATGAAAGGTACAGAATCAAGAATCCATTCATCATTGGTCTTAGCACATCCAAAGAAAGGCAACAAGGTTTTCCATTAGGACTATCATCGCAGAAGAGAAGCTTTACCTTCATCATCCGGTTTACCTTTTTGCTTATAATGACCAGCTTCTCTTTTCTTTATTCGAGCTTCCAAAGATTCAGAGATGTCGTGCCCACTTTTCTTGCAATATTTACACGACTTGTACTTGCCTCTAGATTTCGACCGCTCTTGTAGCCATTCGGACTTTGCCTCGAAATCCATTGTTTGAGTTCTTCTCCTTTGCTCGCTACGAATAAACAAGCCTTCTCCTTTCGAGCTTGAATTTTCAGAAGGTACCATCTGTTTCATCTTTTCTTTAGCATGCAAAGCTTCATAAACTTCATTAAGAGTGAGAGTATCTCTACTATATAATATGGTATCTCTGAAATTTGAAAATGAACTAGGCAGTGAACACAAAAGAATAAGACCCAAATCCTCATCCTCATATTTTACCTCCATCGACTCTAGGTCGGCAACGATCTCCTTAAACGTTGAAAGATGATCAAGTACAGATTCTCCTTCTTGCAATTTATGAGAGTACAACTTCTGCTTGAGATGCATCTTGCTGGTGAGATCTTTTGTCATGCAAATTTGTTCCAACTTCAGCCATAATGCAGCAGCTGTCTTCTCCTTTAAAACATCCCGCAAAATATTATTGGATAGATGAAGGTGAATCGAGATAAAGCCTCACGGTCTTTACGCTTGTCATCTGCGGTCCATGCGGTAGGTTCTTTGCAAAACCTTCCAATGCATCATCCAAATCCATCTGTGCCAACACAGCTCTCATCTTAACTTGCCACAACGAAAATCTTGTGTCACGATCCAGGAGTGGAAGATCATACTTCAAAGTCGCCATGAGGAATAAAACCTGAAAATTGCGGTAATCGATATGTGTAAACCTAGCAATAATCACGACTGCTGGGTACACGTTATGTGTACGCCAAACAAACAACTTCGAACTCCCGTACAAGCTCGGGTAGACGAAGCAAAGGTGGCCAACAATGCCTTCTCCACGTGATGCAATGAGACACCTTGCTGTATTGAAAGATGTGAAGCAAAAAATTTGGAGATAGATTAAAGAAATACTTCTCCTTGGAACTTGAGCTATTGCTTTTGCCTTTTTTTTTTTTTTATGGTTTTGGTGTTGTCTTCTGTCGGCTTGGCTGTGGATGAAGCAAAGGAACGAGCGCCGTTTTGCCTGCTGATTCGCTCGCGTGCACGAAACCGAGGAAGCGCCTGGTGCCGCTCTCGCATGCACGCGATGGACCGAGGCTGGCGCACGGATGAGGCTGGCACCGATGCAGCAGAAGACGGAGGCCGACACGTGCAGACGAAAGGACGTTGTTGTTTCGTAGACGCCGTAGAAACCACGAGGCGTGGAGGCGCGCTGGCGACGTGCCCTCGGAGGCGACGCGACGGGAGCAACGCGCGTGACGGCGGCGGCAGATCAATCTGCTATTTTTTTTTCCGTATCTCTTCCCAACCCTAATCTCCTGTGCTCTGATACCATTTGTTAGAAATAATGCACGGATCAACAGGGACAAGAGACACGAATTTTACGTGGAAAACCCTTGCGGAAAAACCACGGCGCCAACCGCGATGAACACTATATGTGGAGCGATTACAGAACGCCGGGGATTACAATGAGGCGTCAGGCGTCAACTCTCCCCGTGCGGCTTACAAGAGGTATATAAAGGGGTAAAAGGACTTAGAGTCCAAGTAGGAAACTAATCCGCTAATATGGTAACTAATCCGGACACTTCCATATTAGAAATTCGGATCACAATATATCCCTTATTTCAACAGTAAGTTTCTTGAAACTTCTCTGCATTTCTGATTAATGATGCGTATCAATATGCCATCATCTCACTGTAATCTGAAAAGAGGTACACCGGGTTTTGGAGAGGAGGCTTTGCAATCACTTCCTGGAAAAGTTGGATCTCAGGTATGTACTCCAATTAAGTTCTTCATCTTTGTTCCTCATGAACCAATCAAATTTCTGATCTGTGTTGATCAGGATGTCCAAGATTGTCTTACAGCGCTAGATTACGTCGTTAAGGAAGGACTGAGAGACGCATCTAAAGTAGCTGTTGTTGGGATTTCACATGGTGCATTCTTAACTCATTTGATCGGTCAGGTTAGCATCTTAACAGATTTCAGAAGCATGATGGGTACATTCGACGACTTGCTACTTTTGTTTCTTGTTCCTAGTGTAATTTTTAATTTGGCTCTGTTAGAATATTGCGAATGGCACCTTACCTTCTGTATTGACCATGAGAAGTTATATACACCCTAATACATGAGTTACATGGGCCATATGAGCCTGCCATATACAATAGACTAGAAAATCTATATTACAAGGATATATACATTAACATCCCCTGCCATTCAAACTCAAGGTGGGTCAGACACATTGAGTTTGAGCAAATAAAGATGATGATGCTCGTGAGTCTATGCCTTAGTGAAGAAATATGTCACCTGAAGTTTTGAAGGCAAAAACTAAAGGAGAATAGTGTTGCCCTCACAATGTGAGTGTGTGAATAAGCCATCAACAACAATATGCTTGGTCAGCTCATGCTTCACAAGATCATTGGCTATCTGAATGACTCTAGTGTTATCACACAGGAGAGGCGTAGGAGCATCACAAGGAAAACCAAGATCAGCCAACAACCAACGAAGCAAAATAATCTATGCAGTAGCAGTGGAAAGAGCACGAAGCTCGGCCTCAGTGCTAGAACGAGAGATTACAGTCTGTTTCTTGGACTTCCATGAAACAAGAGAGGACCCAAGAAAGATGCAATAGCCAGTGACAGACCGTCAATCAACAGGATCACTTTCCCAAGTGGAGTCAGCGTAAGCATGGAGTTGAAGTTGACTCGAAGATGAGTAGAACAGACGACGAGCTATAGTGCCCCTCAAGCAGCGTAACACACGAAGCAGGTGATGTAATGAATTGAGGTAGGAGCATTGACAAACTGGCTAAGACTGTGAATAGCATGAGCAATATCTGGTCTAGTGAAAGTGAGTCGACCTGTTCATGGGTAGCCTGGCCCGAGCCCGACCCCGACCCAATTTTTCTAGGCTCGGGCCTTGATTTTCGGTCTGAAGCCTAAAAAAGCCCGAGAATAACAATAAAAATATTTTTTTAATTCTCAACATGAATTAAACATTATTATTTATTCCAAAAAAAGAATTAAAATAGTAATATTTTATGGGGAAAACATGAAATTCGAGCTTTGGACCGAGCCAGGCTCGGCCCGGCCTGGGGTTTGAACAGGTCTAACATTGAGATAGACGAGACTGCCAACACTATGATGATACCTGGAGGGATCATCAAGAGGAGTGTCATATGTGGAATGTAGCTGAACACACAGCTCTATGGGAGTAGTGGTTGCCCTGGTATCAGTGAGAACTGACCGAACAATAAGATCCTCAATATAATGATGTTGAGAAAGATAATAACCAGCAGCTGTGGAGGTGACCCCAATCCTCAGGAAATAGCTGAGTGGCCACAAATCAGACATCATAAAATGCTCATTGAGTTTCTCTTCCACAAAAGCAATATACTCCATGTCATCCTCTGTAATCAACATGTCATCCACATATAGCAAGAGAAGAGTACATCCACGCTCAAATGTGTGAATGAACAAAGCATGATCATTGTCACTAGGACTGAAACCAGCAACACAAATTACAGAACTGAACTGCTCGAATCAAGCACGAGGGGCCTACTTGAGACCCCATAAAGTGCACGATGAAGTTGACAAACATACCCTGGTGGAGTCTCCACCCTAGGAGGTGGCTGCATGTATACCTCCTCATGAAGATCACCATAAAGGAAAGCATTCTTAACATCCATCTATGAGATAGTCCAGGAATGAATCGTAGCAATTGCAATCATGGTCTAAATAGTAGTCATATGAATTACAGGAGCAAATGTCTCATCATAATCACGACCCTAAGTCTGCTAAAAGCCACGAGCAACCAGACGTGCCTTATAGCGCTCTATTGAACCATCAGACTTGATCTTGACCTTATAAACCCACTTGCAAGTGATAGGTACGATCTAAGTAGGTAGGGGAACAAGCTTCCAGGTAGGGGTAAAAACGGATCAAATATGAACGAATAACAGCTCTGCCATATTTTTTTTATATTTTTTTTTCTCAGATGCGGATACGAATACAAATACGAATTATGTTGAACACAAATACGGAGCGAATACGAATCGAGACGAATACTATCACGTATATTTTTTAGAACATGATAACCTCTTAAATTGTACGCTAGAAATTAACAGAAATATATAACTAATTTATTTGATCAAACATTCATGAATTGTTCACATTTTCAGTAACCACATGTAACATTGGCACTTGCAAGCTGTATTAATTAGTTCATCACAGACATGATACTTAGTTTACCACATTAATTAGTTCATCTCTACTTCTCTCCTTCCAATCTCTACCAACAATCACAAATCCTCTCATGCACGATAATCCGTTTCGATCGTCATCATGTGAGCGTTCCATTTTCACAATCGGTTCGCACATGCGAGATCATTCGGACGTTTCGGTAGAAGGAAAGAAGGCGCCCTCTTCATCCTCATACTTTTAGCCAGACTTCGCAGTTGAATGCATGTTTAGTGTGGAATTTGAGTTACTTGGCCAGCATTTTCTGTAAAATTTGTGAGTGGCCTGGTGGGAACAGCCAAATAAGCTGATGGAAGAGATCATTTCCCCCAAATCCTATATACTTGTACTGAAATTATCAAGTAAGTCCTTTGCAGCAAGGTCGGTTCAGCTCATGTGTGACAAATCAATTATGGCCTGAGATAAATCAAACTTCACCTGTTTTAAGAACCGAACAAAAAGTATGAGTACAAAAATTCACAACTAGATTATAGGGAGCAGAAGAGTCTACAACTCTACATAGCATCAATCTCAAGTGATAAATCCCTGAACATGAACAACTCATCTTCAGTTGGGCTCTACTTCAGTAAGGCGTCCAAAAGTGCGAAGGGGCAAGATTTTTTCCCCTTCCATTTTTCTGTTAGCTAGATTGGTTTCTGCATTTGATCTGTAAACTTAGTTCACACTCGAAGTATATGGCTGCTTGGAGACACTTCTCCAAACTACTAATCACTTCTAGAATTCAAGAAAGAAAATAATGCAGTTATGCAGAACCCAATTTTTGCCAGCATCTGACCATATCAGCCACAATATGAACCAAAAGTTACCTTCAAAAAACTACTTGACGGTGCCTTCTGCTAAAGAGTTCCTTTTTGCATTTTAGAAAAGCTTACTGTAGGTATAAGGAGAAAAGGTTCACTTTAGCATAAAAGGAGGCATAATTGAAACATAATTGCTCAGCCTAAGCAGGTAGAAAGAAACTCCTAAATAGTATTGCTAAGTTCTCCTAGCAAATTGACTTGACATCACACAATGAGCTGGTAATGTAATCAGCTCCAGTTCAGCTCCAAGCAGCAAAATGTGAAACATCAACGCGTATTCTTGCAACACAAACTGCCCTTTCCAAATTGGGAAATGCATTACAGCTACAGCTGCTAGTAGCTTGTTACGAGGAACGAGCTACCGCCTCCATGCCTCCTCTTCCTCGCGCCCATTCTTCTCCGAGCTACTACACGAGCGCCCACCACCTCCTCCCTTTCTCTTCTCCCTCATCCCCCATGGTGGCATTCGTCTCCGGCGATGCGGCGGCGAGGGGTTAGGTTAGGGAGGGGTTCACCAGGGGCCCCGGTTGTAGAGGGAGGGAGGAGGTGGACCGGCGGTGGGCGGCACGGCGACGATGGCGTGGACGACTTAGGGTGGGCGGGGCTTGCGGTAGCAGCGGGTGGGAAATGGTGGCAGTGCGGCGAGGCGCCGGGGCGGAGGGCCGTCGGGGCGGTGGCGGCTGTCGAGGGTGAAACGGGGAGGTGAGCCGGCGCTGAGGGAGATGGGAGAGTTCTGGAGGTAGAAGGAAGAAAGAGAGGAAGAGAAGAAATTGGCTGGAGGATGGCAGTGTTGGGCCGAATTGAATTGCTGGATATCCGACCTTGACATAATCTGTATTCGTATTTGATGAATACTAGGGTTATCGTATTCGTATTTGTTTTCAATAAAAAAATCTGTATTCGTTTCTGATTCGAGAATTATTCGAGAAAAAATCTGATCCGAGACGATCCGAATTTGTTTTTGTCTGGATCGGTCGGAAACTACCCGATCTGTTTTCACCTCTACTCCCAGGTCCTAGTGTGCTCTAACGCTGCAAACTCCTCAAACATAGATGATTGGCACTCAAGAACAACTATTGCCTCCTGACAAGTACAAAGCTCCTGAACAGCTCCAACAATAGAAAAACTATATTAGTCAGCGGTAGGAATGGTAGCACGATCACGTAAAGCATACCACGGTGCAACTGGATATGGATCATCAGCAGGAACCTCAGTGGTACTGGCCGGAGTGTTAGAAGGAGCAGGAACATAAGTAATAGTCAGTGGCTGGGAGCGGCGACTATAGTGGAGAGGATATGGAGGAATAGTAGACACTGGTGGCAAGGTGGAAGGTGCAGAAGGTGGAGAAGGCAACTCTGTAGTTGGAGAAGGAATAGGAGGAAGAGAAAAAAAAAAGAGAGAGGCTCTATGAGAGAGGAGGATAAAGTGGTGGTAGAGGGGAAGAAAGGTTGATCCTCAACAAATGTGACATCACGAGATATGCGAATACGACGAGCAGAGGGATCATAGTACCGATATCCCTTATGCTCAAGACTGTATTCAAGAAAGACACACTCAACGGACTGAGGAGTCAGCTTAGTGCACTTACGTAGTGGAAGAAGAATATAGAAGGTGCAACAAAAAAACACGGAGATGATCATAACCAGGGGAAACCAAACAAGACCTCTCTAGGACACTTCTCCTCAAGACGAGGAAGACTCAAGGTTGATGAGACATATAGCAAGGGACACGACCTCAATCCAGAAATGTGAAGGACAAATGAAGCAATAGAGAGGGTACAAGCAGTCTTAATGATGTGACGGTGTTTGCACTTAGCTATACCGTTTTGAGCATGGGCACCAAGAAAAGAGAGATGGGGAAGGGTACCCTCAGAATAAAGAAACTGGTGAAAAGCTGTGGAGATGTACTCTCCCGTAAGTCGAAATGGAAAATACGAATAGCAGTGGAGAATTGAGTATGAACCATGCGAGCAAAGGGCTGATAAATAGACAATAGCTGAGAGCAATGCTTCGTGAATTAGATCCATGTATTGCGAATCATCAATGAAAATGACATAGTAATGATGACCACCCTTAGAAGCAAAAGAAGTTGGTCCCAGACATCAGTTCCAAATGAATTAATAGATTGTCATTTTTATTTTTATTTAACCCTTCGTATATTGTAAAGTGTGGATAGAATAATATCATAGTATTTCAATTTTATGATTTTTAGTAATGTACTATAACATTGAAAAGTATTATATGTAAAATTGTAATATTACAAAACACAACAAATGAAAGGGGAAAGTTTCTAAATCTCCCCCCTCCATACATATTTTTTTTTCTTCCTCTGCTCTATTTATAGGATAAGTAGTGCGAATGGTAGGAAAAATGTAACAAAATGCATGAAATAAGCGAATTTGCAAGATATTGTCTTTGCATTATAGGAATTAGATATTTCCACAACAATGGTATTGGTTCAAGAGTGACTATCGATCAAAGAAATAACAGCTTCATTGATGTCCATGCCGTGTGTCGGGAAGGAACGAAGGAATAGAGACGTTGTTGCCTTGATGACTCAATGCTAGAGAAAACAATGAAGGCCTATTTTCGTAATTGCATGTTGGTAGTAATGATGCTTATACAGTCACTACTTTTTGGCTTATTTAGCACTGTTTTGCGCGTAATAGCAAATCTAGTCCTTCCTAAAAATCAAAGCAAAAAAATAGCACCGCGAACTCGCCGGCAGCGGACACGTGCCCTCGTCCACGCGTCATGTCGTCAGACGTGCCTCGTTCGCACGCTAGGTGACCAGAACCACTCATCTGCGCGCTAGGAGTACCGCAAGGCTGTGAACAATGTTTTTGATACTATTTAGCACTATTTAATATTGTTTGACACTCTTTGAAACACTATTTGAAATACCATCTGCAAATACTATTTTATAACACTATTTAACTGTCGGACCACCCCGGGGGTGGAATACCCAAAGACCCTATGTATACACTGTACTAGTCCCATGATCAATGGCTAGTACACACATTCATAATATTTAGTATTTACATCCATACATTCACATATAAAAGTAAAGAAAAGTGTACTTAAACGGTAAAATTGTTATATCAACGACCGTCCGACCAAATAAAAGCAGTCATCAGAGTAAAAGTAGCAGCAAAAGAAGTAATCAAAGTGGCAAAATTCCAGCAACATACCCATCCAATCCCTCAGGCAACAGACAAGAAACAAGGCCTAGATAGACCCGTCACCGAACCCTCCAGTTCCGGGTGCAAAGAACGTGTTGTCTGGCATCGGCACATCTTCGAACTCTGAACAACAATATAAGCAAGATTGAGTACAATGCATAATCAGCAAGAATTGTAGTGTATCGTAAAATTATATTAAATACAAGACTATCAAAGGATGAGACTCTACTCTACAAGTTATTTTGCTTAAAGCCATTTTTATTTGCAATATCCATAAGTAGTAATGTTGGACCCCGGGTATGCAACCTCTATGCAAAACCCCTCGGGGATCTCAAAGTAAACATACTTGGTCACCACGTGACCAAGTGCATTCTTGCCTTAACCGCGAACTAGTCCTAGATCGTTCTAAAATTCATATCTTTTCGTACAGTGGTCCAAATTAGCTAGCCCACACAGCCATCTAAAATCATTGCAATATTGATGTAATCATAACCATACAACGAATTAAAGATGAAGCACACAAATTAATATTACTTAGTAGCAAAAGAACCTTATGGTCAAGTCTTACAGAGTTTGCCACGCATGGCTAAAGATCACAGAGTAAATTTGCAGCGGAACCAAAATATCTCGTGGTGGCCGTCCGACATGCCCACAGGCAATCGAGTGGAGGACGCGACCTAATTCGCATAGTATTCAAAGTACTCCTCTTCAAAGAGCGCGGTGCATCCAGGTTCTTCTGTGGCGACTGATCAACCAAAGGGCATAAAGCAATCTGTACTTTGAATGTACTCAGCAAGTCGTAGAAAAATGTATGCATATAATATTCATGCAAGGCTTGACAAGGATAGCTTTATGGTTATTTTTGCAGAAAGCAATATTGATAGTAAATACGATAAGTAGATTAAAAAGCACAAGTTAAAAGATTAATACATAACTAAACAAGTTCTTTTGAAACAACTAGTGAACACCCTGTTCACTTTCCAACCTTTCCAACAACCCGATCGCTTCCCATCCAAACCATTCCAATATTTTTGAGAAAATCCCCCTCGTGTGAAATCACCAGGCATTGTCCATAACCGGGGACACGGTTATTCGAATAGTTTTACACTCTGCAGAGGTTGTACAATTTTACCCACAAGACACGACTTCTCTAGTTTGTTTGACATCCATCGATACCACCGCTCACTACCTTATGTAAGCCGTCTAGAGCACGTGACAAGGCCTTTACAAAGTTCTATTTTGACTCGGTTGCTCGCTAAGGATTCGCCATTCTGGCCCTTTCTTGCGCCATAATCAACCAAAACAGAACCAAATCAAAACATTGCTAATTAGTTGGCCAAGTCTACCAACATAATAGACTTATGGTTGCACGATATGGCTCAGATCAATGGCTTACAAGGTTAAGTCCTTAGTATCTACTCAGGCGAGGCAACCACATCCCAAAATTCTCCCCCTTTACTGCATGATCATTTGCTTGAGTATGAAATCATTTTTGTTCAACCCGACCAAATGACAAACCCTTGCCATGACACAATAAATTTTAATAACAGTGGTCGCGCCACAATTTCATATTTCATTTAGTCAAATTTAATCATTCTTTGAGCATGTGATCATGAATCCCAACGGATAGCTAAAGCATGGCTAAGCATATACGATACCCAAGTTAGCACTAAAATATTACCAACTAAAATAAACCAACCTATGGTGTCTAAGGATTTATGTCATTCAAGGGTACATGTCGATAGCAATTTTTCAAGGAGGCATATAACAATTAGGCAATTAACTATTCTCGAAACCATTTAATATAAAACTAGCAATGCATGTTTATATCAAACAATATAGTTTTATAAATTGGGTATAACATGGTCAAAGGTCTATAACTTGCCTTTGTTGAAGTGTTGGATGCTTCGGTCGTTGGGTCCAAGAATTCGTCGAAACGCCGGAATCTACACGTGCGAAAAGAGCCAAATAAATAACACAACTCCAAATAAATTACAAATAAACACCAAATTAGCACTAATAGCAAGAGGAGGAGTTTAGATGAATTTAGAAATTTGAATCACTCGAATCGGAGTTCGAACGGAGGAGATACGGCCTCCAGAAGTTTGAAATTACTCAAAATCAAGAAAAAGGGATTTTCCTGATTTTCTGAATTATTTTCTTAAAGGAAAATGGGTTTATTGCGCCAGCTGATGTTAGCACGGGTTTTTAATTCTGGCTAATTTATTTTTCAACGGAAAAACCCGAAAATAGCCACATCAGCAGTTGACTGGACGCCACGCAAGCAAGGGAGGCAACGTGGCGCCACGTGATGCTGAGGTGGCACCACCTGGGTAGCCACGTCAGCATCCCGTGGCGGAGGCGTGGGAGCCGAGGGTCGTCGGCGATTGGCTGGGAGATGGCCAACGGTGAGGGTAGCCAGAGGAAGAGGAACTCACAGCGATGCTGGTGTGCGCGGTTAGGGCGACAACGCACCACACGGTGGCCGACGACGAGCGAGACAAGCGATGGCGGCGGCGATTGAAGGCGGTGGTGGTGCACTTAAGTGGCCGTATGACCCACATGTCAGTGACTCACTTAAGAAAATGTTTTGAATTATATTTTCTTTAATATTTTGGCTCGGTCCCACACGTTAGTGACTCTGCATTGATTAACCAATCATTTAAAACTAGATTTGTTGTAATGACCGAGATTACGCGTTTTAATGGTGTTGCTACAGTTCATGTCCGCTTCGGACAACACAGAGCAACGCCCGAGTGCTCGCGCCTATGCTCGTCGCCGCGCGGTTGCACACAGCAGTGCCAAGGAAAGCCCAAAATGGGTTCCCCCACATCCTTGTGCACCAGATAGTACTGGAAACGATGGTTGGGGTGGCCCGACGCGGTGGCGCGATGGCGTTGAGCGGCGGTGCAGCTATGACTATGTGCCAACATGGAAACCAGTGGTGCCCTTGGCTATCTAATTTGCACATGAGCATCTATGAGTCGCTAGGGGTATACCAGAGCGACGTAGAGTGATGGAGGTTGCTGGAGTATCGTCGGTGATGAAGAACCGAGGTAGCGCAAAGAGCTTCTCATGGAGAGGATGCTCGGGCGAGGGAGAGCACCGTCCGATGGTCGGGGAAGTTTGAAGATGCTCCCGGGGTGCTCCTAGTGCGAGGGCTTGAGGTTCACTGAGGAAGGAACAGCGGCGTAGGCAGTAGTATTGGCCGGAAACGAGGAAGAAGCAGCGATTTAGCGTCTCCTGTGGACCAGGGATGAAACCAAGTGAAGGGAAAAGTTCAAGATGCTCTGGAAAACAAGATGAGGCGAGTAGAGCAAAGAGAAACCCTTTGGACGACAGGAACGACGGTGGTGGCGTGGCGGCCAGAATGGAGCTCAAGCTCTACGGGTGTTTGAGCTCGATTGAACAGGAGAAAAAGAGATGGGAAGTGCGGAGTGGTGAGGAAAGGAGAGAAGGGAGCTTGGGGTGTGCTTTTATAGGCAACGGGGCGGAGATAAGCGAGGGAGAAGGAGTTGTGCCCGCGGGCAATGGCGGCGGAGATCTCGGCTGTACTGGCATGCATGGGGCGAGCTAGGGAAGGGGATGGGCGCAGAGGTGACCGGGAGTAGGCATGGACGATTTGGCGCTACAAAACCAGGGACGGCGAGGCGAAACTGCGAGCGCGCGGCGACACGCTCGTGAGCTTGCGCTAGTGCTCGGTGAACCAAGGTGGACGAAGCATCCTCGTGGGGCCCACTTGCCGAGAGAGAGAGATTAGGTTTAGGTTTTGAATTTCGGCTGAATTGTTTGTCGAATTTTTATACTGATCAAATGAAGTCCAAATTTTATTAATTTTTTTGTGGGGGCTTCTAACCTAATGTAGTTCCTTTGATAATTTTCTCAAGAGTTTATTATCTCTTCTGTGCTTTTATCTAAAATTCTTGTTAGTTTTTATTACTATGCATTTGCATTTATTATTCTTAACAAAGTTTCACATGAGTTGTTTAATAGATTTTTCCTGGGGGATTATGCCCAACCTAATTCTCTCACCTATGATTTTTATTTTGTTTTATGTAATTTTTCAAGTGCATGTTTGTTTGTATTTCATGATTTGTTTTTAAACAAACATTCAATTTCAAAAATGCGTAGATTTTATATGCAACATGATCAAAATATTTTTCGTATTGCATTTATATTATGTATTCCCAAAATGCATATTTTGGGATGTTACATTAAGACTATTTCTCCCTTTAAAAAATTCAGCCGAGAGCACTTTTTTCTTTGAATTTTTCTTCTTGTTGCTTTTAACCTCGCACTCGCAGCTTCAAACTTGGGTATCAACCGTCGCCATCACCACCCCTCGCTGTCCTCGGTGGCTCGAGAGTCAATGGACGGTGGTGGCCTGGTGCCCTTGCTGCTAGTGTTAGGTTGTCGCCTACTTGCTCGTGTGGGTGTCGTAGTCTCATTCTTGCACACGAGTCGAAGGCTATGGTTACGTTATTGTATGATCTACATGCCAAACATTTACCTCAGTTGATTCATGGATAAGTTTATTTAACCTATGGTATAGTACAGTATTAAAGAATGTCATTTAAGCATTCCTATTTCATGCAAATCGAATCATTCCAAACAGAGCGCATGCAATCATACGCTTTCCATGTCTTATCACATGTACCAAATATGGTCCAATCCACACCATATTTGATGTGTATTTTCTTGTATAGTTTGTACACATTGTATTCTATTTATATGCGCAAATGCTGAAGCAATCAGGGAACGTATGGTGCCACCATCTTTGCAACTCCCCCGCAGCTCGGGCTCGTTGATCTTTGTGTCGTGTGTGCTAAACATGGAAAGCGTATGATTGCTACTTGGAATTCATAGGGGTTTTACACCCGATCATTTGTGTGTGTTCGTTGTTCAAGCAGGCGTTGTTGAAGCTAAGTTGTTGTTGAGTAATCTAAATGTTTTGAGTCTGAATCTTCGTTGTGTTGTGTACATGTTGTAAACTTCAGCTTGTAAATGCTTGTGCCACTTGGTATTAAGCCTACTAAAGTTACTGATGAACTTGTTGTGTTGTGTGGTTGTGCCACTCTCGGTATTAAGCCTACTTGAAGTATTCCTTGCGTTGAATTATTCGGATTATCCACAGTTACCACATGGAGTCACATTGCATTGTGCTTCCGGATCAACATATTCACATTCTTATGTGATAATACATGGAAATTCAGCTATACATGGAAAGTGTATGTTTGCATGCGCCCTGTTTGGTGGCAATGGCTTCCCCAACAACAACACAAGACACATGCAATCATACGCTTTCCATGTATAGCTGAATTTCCATGTATTATCACATGTACCGAATAGTACCCAATCCACACCATATTTGATGTGTATTTCCTTGTGTAGCTTGTGCACGTTGATACATGTGATAATACATGCACCTTGTTTGGCGGCAACAGCTTCCCCAACAACACCACCGGGCGCATGCAATCATACACTTTCCATGTATAGCTTTCCATAGGTTAGATAAGCTTGTCCATGAACCAAGTGAGCGAAATACTTAGCATGCAGATCATATAATACCGTAACCATAGCCTTCGACTCGTGTGCGAATACACGAGAACGAGACTGTGACGCCGACATGAGCAAGTAGGCGGCAACCTAACCCCAGCAGCAAGGGCACCAGCCTACCACTGTCCATCGACTCACCGAGCCACCGAGGGTGGCGATGGCGACAGTTGACACCCAAGTTTGAGGTTGCGAGTGCGATGTAAAAAAACAAGAAGAAAAAATTATTCTCGGCTGATTTTTTTTAAAAGAAGAAAGAGTGTTGTAAATAGTGTAAAAATAATTGTTCACAGCATTGTCGTGCGCTCATCGCATGGAGGAGCCATCTTCGTGCACCTAGCATGCATACGAGGACATGTTTCTGCTATTGGCGAGTCAGCAGTGCCATTTTTGGCTTTGATTTTCAGGAGGGCTAGATTTGCTATTACGCGCATGAACAATGCCAAATAAGCTTAAAACTCATACAATCACTATCCAATACTACTCCCTCCACCCCGCAACATAAGTCCAATATCATCATACACAGAGACAAAGGAGGCACCGGATATAATAAAAAAATGTCATTGGAATACACATGTCGTATTAAATGGTATACTACAACTACACATCCACTTTTTTAGCATTAAAGCAGGGGTATAGAGTGAAAATATTGCAATGACTACATTTTTATTTCCTCAATAGACTTATATTGTGAGACGATGTTCACGAGACAATGTACTTATATTATGGGACGGATGTGGTAATAAACAGTTTAAGCTTGCTACTATCTATACATACCATTTAGATGCTCACAAAGGCTCACCCTTGGTGTTGGACCCTGGGCGGGCGCCCTTGTTGCCTCCCTAGGGCTGGTCTTGACAGCAAGGGGTTCATTTGGTCGAACAAGCAGATGACTAAGGGGGTGTTTGGAACGGCTCGGCTTCGGCTTTTCGCACAAAAAAAAGCCGAAAATAGTTCTAAACACCTAGCTTTTCTCCTCCGTTTTCCCGAAGCCACTTTACGTTACAATACGCGGAAGCCTGAAGCCGAAAATCACATGTGGGGAGCTTCCACGGCTTTCCGCAGCTCCTATTCCGCATTTACCACTGAAGCTGGGGTAATTTACCAACCGTTTGCCACTGAATAAACCCTCGAAACCCTAGCCCTGCCTCCAATGCTCCCCGCACCTGCGACAGGCTGCCCGCCCGCTCCTCTCGCGCACAACGCCTCGCCCGCTCCTCCTTCCTCGTCCTCCCATGTCGGCACTGCCGCCCATCTCCTCCCTCCCTCGGCACCCTCCTCGACGCCTCTGCTTCGCCTCTGGCTCCCTCCTCCTCCGCCAGCTGGCGCTGCTGTGGTCCTCTCTCGTCCCCCTCCCTTCTCCGGCGCCGGCGCCCTCCTCCTCCCTCCTCCCATGTCGACTAGATCTGGCGCATCCGCCTGACTCCGGATCTGGCGACTCCGCCCGACCCCGCCGCTGGCCTCCTCCCCTGACCCCGCCGTTGAACCCCCAAACCCTAGTTGTCGCCGCCTCTGTTTTTCCCCTTTTTGTTGTAAATATATTGTTTTGTAATAATTGTTTATTTTTAAATGCGATCAATTGCGGTAGTCATCGTTTATTGCAGTCAGTTATGTTAATTGTCGTTAATTATAGTTAATTATCATTAATTGCGGTAGTTGTTGTCAATTGCATTAATTGTTTTCAATTACGTTAGTTGTCGTTAATTATCGTCAATTGTCATTAGTTGTTGTTAATTACGTTAAACGGCATCAAACAAGCCATTAATGTCTCTAGGGGCATTTCAGACATTTCTCATCTCAAAAGTTGCTGCTAGCCTACCTAAAAGTCAGACAGTCAAATACCAAACCTCTTGAGCTCAGCCGTTCAGCCCTGCAGCTCAGCCGAAAGCTTCTTTTTAGAAAAGCTACAGCCGTGTCAAACAGGTTCTAATTATTCCATTCCAAAAATAAAAAAATAAGAAATTAATTTTATTAAGACATGTTATTTTTTCCATTCATTATCCTTCAGGGTTAGTCATTGACCTTCAAGACTCTACCAAGAGTATGGAATGCCCATCTAGGCTTTGCCCGTCCGTGGAGGACTTTCTTCGAAGTTTCTTTTTTTCTCTCTCTCTTTTTGCGAGGAGGCTTATTTCCGACTGGAGAGACCGTGCAGTCTTCATATTTGATAGAATTTTTACAAAATTCTTACAAAAACTGATCCGTTAGATTATTTGTAAAAACTTATCCCTTAGATTCTTAGGGCCATGCACCGGCTATTCTTGACCTGCAGCCTCGTACAAGTTTCCTCTTTCTTAATAGATTCTCAGAAAAATTTTGTTCATAAATCGTCCCAGGAATTCTCACGGAGGTGTTGAAAATTTAAAATACTATCAGCAGTTTTTTTACATGGAATTCAGTAATTCCATTAAACTAGATGCACGAATAAATCACCGACCACTGGGTCATGAACAAAAGTGGGAACCCTATAAAAAATGATCGAGTTGTTCCCCTATTCCAGAATACAACCATGCGCCGCCATTCTTTTTTGTGAAATACTCAGCACAACCCAACTCATCCCTAAATATGTCAAGTGTCAAACTAAGGGCCTGTTTGGCGCGGCTGCAGCTTTTCAAAAGACTTCCACTGAGTTGAAGGGCTGCACCAATGAGCAATTGGTGAAAAGATTTGATGTTTTACTATTTGCTGTTAGGTCGGTTGACTGGAGCTTTTGAGTTGAAAAATATCTGACATGCTCCTGAGGTAAATGATGGTTTGTTTTATGTTGTTTAACGGACATTATGAGTGGATTTGATTTAATATTTTTTATTTATATATTTGTGTGCTGATTTAGCATTAATATAAATGTTTTTGTTATTTTGGAGAAAAATGATCAAACGCGTAATTGTATTGAGTTTTGAACAATTGAGCTGATTATCTACTAATGAAAATAGAAAGAGTGTAGCTTCACTAGCCACTCTTTTCCTTTCTCGATGCAATGTTTTCTTGAAAGAACTTTTACCAACTATTCAAAAAATGGACTTAATTATTCACATAATCTTTTCCATTTGTCAAACAGATACGTGGTCAATTTCACCGTCTTTGTATACAACTCAATTTAGAACTAAGCATTGAAACATGTGTTGTTCTGAAAATTACATCAATTTAGACAACCAGCATATCATACTCCATGGTAGTAATTTGGTACATAAAAAGGCAAATGTCATGTTAACTTAAACAACAATTTCGACAAAAGGAACATTGCACAATTCGGTACACCAGATCAAATTATTAGAACAAGAATTTGAATGTATAACATCATCTCTGAACGTTCTGACTACTATCTCAACTAGTACAAATCTACTTGTTAAAAAAACTAATTTCCTGATGGTGCAACGTAATTCAGTGATGTGAACTAACCCCTTAGCTCTTAGTTTAGACATTCAACGACATGCAGCACCAGGAGGCAGTTCACTGGTGATACTTGAAACCAAGAACGTTGATGATGTGTAGCAGGCATGTCAGCATGATCAACACACGAAAAAAAAATCCTTGTAAGCGTTCTTCTGCAAAACCTGTCACTTTTCCAAAAAGATCAAATTGAAATGTAACCGGTTAGTCATATTGTAACAACAATTTTTTGTTATTTAACAAATTGATTGCATGTGTGCACCATTAACTAATACAGGAGATCCTCCAAAGAAACATCATTTGTTGAAAAAAATATATGTTTTACTTCGAAATGAACACAGTCAAGGATGGTAATATTCAAACCAAGTAATCCGAAGGTAATTGTTTGTTTGTCCACAATTCCAATCAAAACACCTCAATTTTGCTGGAAAAGAACACAGGCATTTTCTTTTCTGAGGAACTAAAAGAACAAAGGCACCAGGCAAGCACGCCAACAATTTTATTCATAAATAACTTTTGTCTTAGGTAAGCTGTCACAACAACACTATAGGACACCAAACTGTATAATGAACTACAAGAGCTCGAGAAACATCAGATACTTCAGATTATATGACCTCCTCATTTTGCTTCTCAACAGATTGAAACACTGCAATTTTGACTCGAGCATCATTAAGAAACATTGTAAAGGTATAGCCACAAAAGAAAAAACGAAATAAATGAACCTAGATAAGCATCAATCAGATCGGAGGGTGTAGGTACATGAAGCAATCAAAGAACTTTTAAGACATCTATGCATTATCCACAGTAGTAAACTTTCAGATGGTAAATGCATGTAACTATAACATGGAAATCATGCAACAATGCATCTAACTATCCATGGGGTAAGATGTTAGTGTCACAAGAAGACTGGTTTCTAACTTCAGGATAAGAATTGTAAGCTTGTAAGATAGGTTACTGACCATGTCTAACTTTAGAATAACTTTAGAAGGTGATGTGCCTCATCAAGATGCAACAAGTGGTATCCGGTAAGTGGTATCCGGTAAAGAACTAAGAACCTCTTTCTAAAGTGCACACCATAGCTTTCGATCTATGCAAAAGTTGAAATGTATGAAGGTTCGTGGTGTAGTCTTAGTTATGACCTAACAGAATGCAAGGAATTAAAATACAGTCCTTACAACAACAAATTCATACAATTCAGTATATCATCTACACTTGCTGCATAATGTAGAGATAAAAAGAAATGCTCGACACATGTATTTGCCAATTCACACCACAACAAATTGATACTAATTGGACACACATGCTTGTCACATGCTGTACCGGTGATAAGCCGGAGAGGAGGACAGTGCCGGTGACAGGCTGCGGGGGAGGGAGGCGGTGCACAGTCGGGCGAAGGCGCTGGCCTAGTTAGGGTAGGAGTTGAAGGGGGGAGGCGGCACACGGTTTTCGACCGAAGGAGGAGGGAGGTGGCGTAGGCGGGCGGGCCGTCGAGGGTGGCGCTAGCGAGCGTTCGGCGACAGGCAGGTGTTCGGGGACGGCGAGGGCGGCGCTCACGGCAGCGCAGACAGGCTCTTAGGGGTGGCCGAGCGGATGTAGAGGGGAGGGAGGGGGAGGCGGCCAAGCAAAGGCGTAGGCTGCTGCTCGAGGGCACAGTCGAGCTCCGCTAGGGTTTGGGGCAAACGGGATCGAATGGGTGTGTAATGGGGGATGGGCAAGGAGGAGGCTGGTTTTTATAGCTGGTACAAGACAGGTAAATAACCTCAACTCCAAGGGTAATTTTGAAACGGGTGCTGCGAAAAGCTGCAGAAAGCTACCCCTCGACGGCTTTTGGCTTCCGGTTTTCCTACGTTATATGCGGCTTCCGACTTCGGGAAAAGCCAGTGATAAAGGGAATGTTTGTTTCGGCTGGGCTTTTTTGAAAAGGAGGTTCTGACTGTGCTGCAGGGCTGAACGGCTGGACTTTTCTGATTTAGTGTTTGGCTGTCTAGCTTTTAGGTAAGCTGGTTGCAGCTTCTGAGATGAGAAATGTCTAAAATTCCTCTAAGGACAGTAATGGCTTGTTTGATGCCATTTAACGCAATTAACGACAATTGATGATTATTAACGACGACTAATAAACATTTATTACAACAAATAATTATAAAAACAATTATTATAATGAATTTGACGAGAACTAACGGTAGTTAACAACAAGTGACGATAACTAATGGCAAGTGTCGATAACCAACAACATTTGACGACAACTAACGGTAGTTAACGAAAGTGATGATAACTAACGATATTTGATGAAAAGTAACGGTATTTAATGACAAATTGACCGTAATTAATGTAATTAACGACAATCAACAATAAATAATTATTATGACCAATAATTATTACAGAAATAATTGCAATAAATAATCACAATAAACAATTATTACAGTGCATAATTAATACAACAAATAAATAATTATTACAAAAATATTACAGTGAATAATTAATACAAAAATCAATCTTGACACAAAAATAGGCAAAAGGGAACTATCAGCTTGATCAACTTCAACTCCTTTGTTAATGAAAGAATAATCCACCAAAATGAGAGCATAATAAAGGATATCTCTCACCACAAGTTAAGAAAGACCCCTTAGTCCATGCACAAATGAAGTACAAAGGAACAAGTTGTAGAGCTCTTATCTCACGAAGGTAATTCGTTCTAATTAACTCACGCAACAGATAATTCATGCCCCCTCCACTTTTTTCCGGACTTGGGACCGACATCGGCAGTGTTAGGCACTTTTTTCTGGGCTTATTTTCAAATTATGACATAAATATTCTTGAGAAAAAAATGAATGACAGATAGCTCATGTTAGGGAAGACAGCTATACTTTCAACCAACTGAAATGCAAACATAGCTTCAAAATGGAGTCTACTGGATATACTTCAAATTAGAATTTAGGATCGTTTTCCCAAGCTGACACATCCAGTTAAATATTAATGAGATACACAGACTAATACAAAATGGTATTAATGAGTCAAACAAAGCTACTCAAGAAATGATATACTAGTTTGAGATTTCGGTTCATGCACAAATACACTGCCAACATTTCCATGGACAAGCAGACAAGTCAATATTTTTAATGGATTCATGGATAACAAGCCTACATCACAACCAAGACTGCATTTAACAAGAAGTAACAGCTAGCACAAGTAATATGGCATGTACAACATCACCAAAATAATAAAATTCACCATCATTTTCAAATGGAATCACAAGTCCAGATCAAACAAACTAAAAGTGACCATAATTCAGACTAGTACCACATTCATGCTCACATTCAACATGATAATAATTGGCAACAAGATAACACAAGTCTAGGAATGGGAATAGAGAGACCATATACATTGGCATGGTGGAGATTTAGTTTGCAACATATCTTTATGTTAGCTAATGTCAAATAACACAAGGACATGTTGAAATTATCAAAATAAAACAATGCTAATATATTAGCCATTTAGGTAAAACTATTGACTTAATAATCCATCATTCAATCTTTATGATAATACAAGCCATCAAATAACAAAAAAGCCATCAGATAACAATAAACAAAATGTCATCAGATTACCACAAAGTGCACAATCCATCAAGCATCTCCTACTCATCATCCATCCATGAGCTCATACCATGCATCTACATATCTAGCTAAAATGCTCGGGAGGAACTTGAACTTCAAGCAAACAAGTAATAATGATAATTGCATCCGACAGCGAAAACTTCCTACTAATAACTAGCACAAAACATAATCATCCAAAACACACTAATGTTTTTGTCTGATTGAACTTCAAGCAAACAAGTGGTAGCAAACACAATTCATCATTTTCCATAGATTCATTGATGAAAATAATAAGCAATTCATGGATGGAGGAAGCCGAGGAGGAGCGGGGGTAGAGGAAGGAGGTGGCGGCCGGGGAGAAGGTGGGGGTAGAGGGAGAAGGAGGTTGCCAGGGAGGTGGTCGGCGTAAGAGGACAGGCGTACAGGAGGAGCAGGCAGGGAGAAGAAGGTAGCCAGCGTTAGGGGAGGGAGTCGAGGGAGGAGGCACCGTGTCGAGAGAGGTGGACGACGACAACGTGAGCTAGTGGAGGAAGAGGAGGCTGAAGGCAAGGTGGAGGCGCCCAAATCTGGGCAAGGGAGAAGACGACGACTGCTTTGGAGGAAGAGGACCAGCGCAGCGGGGTAGGAGGAAAGGGAGGGCGGCGGCGCATCAGAAGCGAAGGAGGGCAGCACAGCCTCACCAACACAGAAGGAGCGCACAAGAGGAGCAGGCGTAGGGGGTAGAGGGGGCGTACGGGAGGAGGCAAGTGGGTATATTTGGTGGATATTTACCCCCGAAATTTGGGGTGGTGGAAAGTCGTAAGAAACACCTCACAGCCAGCTTCCAGCTTCTACACGTTGAATGAGGAAGTGGCTTTGGAGAAAGCGGCTATGAAAAGCCATCTGTTTGTTTCGGTTTCTGGCTTTTCCAAGCGAAAACTAGAAGCCGAAGTCGAAACAAACAGACCCAAAAACCGTCCGTTTTGGACGGTTTCCGGTTTTTCCAAGCAAAAAGCCGAAACTGTCCCACACAAGGCCTAACAATAAGCAATTAGGTTGGCGTAAATTAAATTTGTATCGGAATTACAATCATGTGAAGATGCTACGTTAATAATACATTGCTGGAAGCCACAATGCATGATGAAAGCGACTATAACAATTTTACAACAAGCTACAGCTTCCAATGCACCGCACGTCAGTCTAGTTCTTGGTTGACGCTTGGGCAAGCTGAGATTGGATTTTGTTTGAGAAGAAGTTCTCGAACCTGCACGACCAAAAGGAATAAAAACCAGTCAGCATCTCCTTAGCTCAATATTGGAAACTACATGCAGGGTTCCAGGCACTGGCGAATTTCCCAGTCCCAGCTGGTATGTACAATACCAGCCAGATTTTAGGTAAATTTTGTGCTATTTGCATGATTGGACGACGTCACTGATTGTACTAGGTTGAGGAATGCAAATAGAAAGAATAACAGAATAAAGTGATCAGAAAAGAAGAAGAAAAAACCTTCAGAAAGCACTCGGTAACGGGTAACCACCCAGTTTCCAACTTACCGGCCAGGACCGATATTTTCAAAGAAACATAAATAGATCCCTGACTGGGAGACCAAAGAACATACAAAGACAAGGCCCTAAGTAGATCGCTCACCGTGAGGCGCATTTGTAATAGATTGTATCGGGAGAGTTGTAGGTTTTCGCATTGCTGAACATTCTCTCCATGTCGGCTACAAACATCTCTAAGGTCACATAATACTGCTCTGACTCAACTCTTCTTGCCATTGTCCTCAAATCTGCTGACAGGATTGTGTTCAGCAACTGCTCAAATTAAAATACCATGCGGCGTTGCTTTGAGGTGGGATAGGAAAGGAAAGTAGAGCCCTTAAATCATTTAAGCTCACCAATGGGATCTTTGATAATGTCGTAATAGTCTGGAACACCACGTGAATCCACCGGCTCTTTGAATGGCCAAGCATCAGGATGCTCATTCATATTCTGTAACACAAGAAGTCCTTATTAAAAGTGACAGGCTATTTGCTATCTCTTTAATTTTACACCAGTAGACATCAGCTTTTTGCATATTTCGCACATCTTTGGAATAGGAAGGGAGCGGAGCATAAAGTTGTTAGGCAAAAGAAGGTACAGGTTTATCCACTGCAATCAACTAATCAAGTACCAAGCAAAACGCATATCATGAAAAGATTAGTGAAGATAAGAAGACTTGCCTTCAACAACAGCCGCATAAGGCCAGTAAGCTGCTGTCTGTAAGTATTGTAATCTGAAGAAAAGGCTGAACGTGATTTGGAATGCCCCAACTGATCAGGAGTCCACCCAGCTTCCCCTGCATCACATTAACGGTTCTCATACTTGCATGATTACTAAATCAACAAGAAAGGAGAAACTAAGATGCTAAAGCTAGAAATATATAGATGCACCTTTTTTCTTTAAAAAAACATATTGAATATTTGACAGTCTCCTGTTGCTATAAGTTCTGTTGTACACTTGTACCCAAGTTTGTTAGGTCAATAGTGACTTAGTGAGTGGTGTTGATGATGATGTTATTTGTGTGAGATTTTCAAAACTAGCTACCGGCCTACCACCAGTACAGTTGGAACTGTTAGATTTTGGGATAGAAGAGAAATAGGAGCTGAATTATTTATTGTATCGCAAGAGCCCAAGGGGCAATGCAATATATAGTATACAAGTGAAACCCTATCCTAGAAACCACATCTAGACTACAATTACATATCTACCCCTAACACTTACATGACTTACACTACTACCCTTAACACCCTCACTCAAACTCAATGCGTATGCAATAGCATTGAGTTTGAAGAGGACAACACTAAAATAAAAGATAAATCTAAAGTCCAAGTTTAGAGATGTTGTCGAAGCATGCCACTCTTGAACAAAAATTGTCCTTCGGCTCTTCACACGAATGTCTAGATTTGGAGATGTTGAAACAGACAGGAATAGAGAGAGATGTCAAATCAAACCGATGAAGAGAGAGATAGAGACGAAGACGCAAACTAGATCCGCCCACCCAAGTTGTGAGGTGACGGTGTCGAATCTGGCGCTCAACGAAAACAAAGACGACGGACCAGATCCGCACGCCCAAGATGTGAGGTGACGGTGTCAAATCTGACGCCCGACGAAAACAAAGACGAAGAGACAATTGATGATAACGACAAAGGCTATTCATCAAGAGTCGCAGTGATGCGAAGATGTGTAGCAAGATGGCTACAAGAGGACCAAGCGGGCAAAGTCGCATCAACAACAATGATGGGGTGATCACACTCGATACAATGGACGAACCGCGGTAACCCCAAACGGAAGAAGCAATCAGCTGATCGACAAAGGATTGATGGACAAGCAATGCTTCGATGAACTCAGAGAGATGCAGCGGACTTGGATGGACTCGATGGAAATCAAAGGAAAATAGACTTAGGATACTAGCAGTGATCACACAAGCACCAGCAGTAGTATGACCTCAGAGCAGTAGCAGAAGTATCTGGATCGGAGAAGCAGTAGCAAGATGGAGAAGTTGTAGCCTCAGAGCAGAAGCAGTGCCAGACCAAGATGGATACCAGCCTCAGAGCAGAAGCAGTAGCAAGTGATACGTCCAGACCATGATGGAGAAGCAATAGTAGAGTAGTAGTATCCTCCAGACCAAGCGCAAGATGGAGAAGGTAGTTCTGGGCGGAGGAAGACCCACGGGCGTAGATCCAGAGACAAGACCCGATACAGCGTGACTCCGGGCGGAGGACCCATAGGCAGCGCAATGCAGGAGGCGCATCCCCGAGCGCGATAGAGGAGGCGACGAAAAACGCATGGATCAGACCCACAGGCGGAGCGATGGAGGAGAGGCGCGTCCCCGAGCCCGAGCAGAGGAGGCGGCGAAAGAGGCGTGGATCAGACCCACGGGCGGCGCGATGCAGGAGTCGCGTCCCCGAGCCCGAGCAGAGGAGGCGGCGAAAGAGGATCTGGAGAGGTGGAAGACCCCAGGCGACGCGATGGAGAGGCAATGTCTCGTCCCCGAGCCCGAGCAGAGGAGGCGGCGGAAGATCCAACGCGATGAAGGCACGGCGAGGACGACGTCAGATCCAGCACGGCGAGGATGCTCCCGGCGACAAGGCGCAGGGGAGAAGCTCCGGGCATCGAAGATGATGTCAAATCCGGACGATAGGAGCTCTAGGCGACGACGACACTGCCGAGCAGCGACTCGGGCCCGCCGGCTCGAGGATGTCCTTGGATGGCGGCGACAAGGATGGCTAAATTCCACCCGGATCTGGCGAGGAGGATGAGCTCCGGAGGCGCTGGATCCATCCCGCGCCCCAATTGCTGGAGCAGAGAACATGGATGGCGGTGAGAAGGATGGTCAGATCCCACCCGGATCTGGTGAGGAGGATGAGCTTCGGCGACGAGGCTGACCAGATCCCACCCGGATCTGGTGAGAAGGATGAGCTCCGGCGACGAGGATGACCAGATCCCACCCGGATCTGGCGAAGCTGAGGAGGTCGGTGATGGAGTTGAAGCTTGTTGCCGCTTTTACTGAAGAAAAGCTCGCTGCTTCTACTGAAGACTGGTGAAGTAGGTGAAACCGATGCTTGTTGTGCTACTGGACACCGAACTCGATGGAAATTGCTACAACATGAGGTGGCCGCCCCCGGGAGTGGAGATTGTTCCTCCTAGGTGCAACGGCAGCGGGAAGAGGATGGAAGCTAGACTATGGATCTAAGCTCTGATACCATGTTAGATTTTGAGAGAGAAGAGAAATACGGGCTGAATTCTTAATTGTATTGCAAGAGCCCAAGGGAGCAATATATAGTATACAAGTGAAACCCTAACTAGACTACAATTACATATGTACCCCTAACACTTACATGACTTACACTACTACCCTTAACAGGAACACCTTTTGAAATAGAACAGAAGCAGCAGATGGTTTAAGACA
The DNA here is from genome assembly GCA_036346255.1 of Ampelocalamus luodianensis. Classification (NCBI taxonomy): domain Eukaryota; kingdom Viridiplantae; phylum Streptophyta; class Magnoliopsida; order Poales; family Poaceae; genus Ampelocalamus; species Ampelocalamus luodianensis. The sequence continues at coordinate 13,809,491 of CM070636.1, read as the reverse complement.
GCCAGGTGTAGCAAGTTTAGAAAAGGGAGAATTGAACAAATGATATTCAAGATAGATAAGAGGCTATCAAAACATAATTATAGAGTGAACAAGTTAGCACAGATTTGCATAGAATAGTTACTTAGACCAGGAATGTCTTCTGGTTTCATCGGTCTTCTTGGAATACCAGCTTCTTTCTAAAAAGAATGAAATGGACTTGTTAAACACGATGTCCGTACCAACTGGACTAATCAAAATTGTGTGAAGCAGGGTAAGGCAAAACTTCTGAAAAGTAAATTATATATCTTGCCTTTGTTTTCGTCCTATCTAGTATAAATCCCAAAATAATAAAATAAAATGAGACAAACTACTAGCCGTAAACGAAAAATACCATGTTTCTCCAAAAGACGCCATTACTTAACAAGATGCATAGTGCAGGGCTGCCTCGTTCGGAACAAGGCATGCCTCAAACTTTAGTCACCAGAAAAGTAGTTATTCCGGTACAGATAATAAACCAAACTATTCCAGTAATGCAAACAGGGATATCCATGTCAACAGCGTACAACAGAGATGAGACGTATTTTCCAAGGATCAGAACATAGTCCCTTTTTACCTAGAACCCTAGCAGTTTTCCCCACCACTAATTTCCTCTACTGTAAAAACCTAAAGAGGGGTTATTTAAATGAAACACATTCCATAAGGGGGGAAACTAACCTTTTGAAAGTCAATTCCTGAATAAACAATATGGCAGTTAGAAAGTTCTCTGATCTTCTCATCAATTGCCTGCAGAGTAGAAATACAGTCAATTGGCAAAACAAACAGAAGACCTGTATAGACCTACTTTATTCATGGTTGACAAATGCATTGCATGGAGGATTGGTAAAACACTAAAGACAGCTGAAAAGGTATGATCTGATTGCTTCCAGTTCATGATTAGGGCAGCTATTAGCTTGGCACACCACCTGTCTTTGACGCCGAATCATCGTTGCAAGATCAACATACGGCAGCTTTTGATCAATTTTGCACTCCATCAATATTCCTCCATCATAGTCCTTGATGTACCTAGAACCAGCAAACTGTTAGAATCAATGTTGGCAAGGTAACAATTAGATAGACCCTATCATATTCTTTGATCACATTGAACGCACAAAAAACTTTGCTGCTAGCCTGCTACCTAAACAGCAAGTGCTATTAGCCTATTATCATATATATGTGTTTTTCAAGTGTAACTGCCAATTTATACTTTTCAAGGAACATGATAAGTCGACATAATTTACAAAGATATGCTGCATAACATGCTTACCCTTGCCATCTTTCTTTGTCCAACGTTATCTCCTTTGTGAAACCCTGCAAAATGCCAATAACAAGTTAATATAAAATGAAACCAAATATTTTTTTTGGAAAAGAAGTTTTTAACAGTAAGTTAAACTTATTTGTTCTCTTCTGTCTGAAATCTCAAGAGGTCTTATCATCGAGAACCTATTGCTAAGCAATAAACTACTTCCGGATATGATGCCTAAGAGCACTGGTCTATGTCTGACAGATAAACTGCAAGTAGGTAAATTAAGCTATTAAGACTGTCGCCTGATGCAAGGATTGTTAGACAATGCTGGGCACAGCATTGTTTATGAAGAAATTTCAACCCAACCTGTCAAATAACTTTCTAAACCATCACAACATGTCTTGTTACTTGTTAGTAGCTCTCTCTATCTGTAAGACACTATAGCATCTCTGCAGATCTAACCAAAGCATTAACCTTTTTTAGGTTTTATGAATTATATTATTTATATGTATTTTGTGAGGTTGAGGTGTAATTCATACATGTTGCTTCAGAAGTTTTTCAGTACTAACACTTAATAAATGAAATTTTAAGAAACAAAGTATACAAATGCAAGGTCAGATAGCCTCACCTGCTTTACAAAATAGGTAACAGCATTGTTATCTGCATAAGTTAAGAAATGAGTGAGCCCATCAGCATCTCGCACATGTTGCTTCAGATGATTCATTAACCTTGTTCCATAGCCTTTAACTTGCTCATCAGCTGTAATTGCACAAAATGCTATTTCTCCAAACCTCTGGCTACAGTTTTCAAAAGCAGAATTAGGGCACTAACTTATGCAGCAGACTCAAGATACTAACTTATGCAGCAGAAAAGGAACATCATTGACATAGTGCACAACATAACATAAACTCAATTGCCGTAGAAACAAAAGTAAACATATCTCTATCCTGCAATGTAACCTGGTTACTGCTTTGAGATCATTGAACAGTGAAATTGTATGAGACAAGCTCATCATTACAAGTCAATATTAACTCATAAATTGAACTAATAGCTGTTGGCTGCCACTTGCTTTCAGTTGTCAAGAACTATCAAATCTTTAAACAGAAAAGGTAGCACATAAGAAATTTGATGAATTGACCATGCAATCGCAAACACAAATGTATAGTATCATCGCAACAAATAATAGCACGGAAGTGGCAATGTTACCTTGCATAAGGGCGGTAAGTAATGCCTCCTACAACAACATTATTCCTGATAACCATCATTGACTTGTGAGTTCTGCAAAAACAAATTAGTTACCGTGTGTAAGTACCATTCAAGATATTTAATAATCTTAGAAGCAATTTCCGAAAAACAGCCACATTGACTATATCTAAATTATAAAACACAGTCACATTGCATTGGGCATTACCTATCCATAACAAGACGGACAATATACTCTTTGGGCATATTAGGAAGCTGTCGAGCGAAGATATTCTTCAAACCTACCAACCTGGGGGAAGACATAGCAGTTGATAACAACTCCCGGGTTGTTAGCAAAATGAGCTAGCACACTCACCAAATCATATGTTCATCAACTCCATCGTTAGAATAGCACAGAAATTTCAGCCTCCCCGCATCTTCCTGCAGAACAAATTCACCTACCTCAGCAAATTCGCATTATACGTAACACTTGATTTTTCTAAAGTCTAAACCCTAACAAACGGTCCAGCATAATCAAACCACGTAACTAAAAACTAAGTCATCACCTCGCGTTTGAGGCCCTCCTCACGGGCGCTGTACGCGCCGCTGGTCTGGATGTTGTCCGTGAACAGCCCCTTGGAATCATCCTTACCGTCGCCGGCCGCAGCGTCAGCCTTGGGAGCCGCCGCCGTCGCCGCCGCTGCAGCGGCGGCAGTAACGGAGGAGTCGGGCTTGGGGGGGCGGCCGGAGGAGGAGGCCGGCGCGCCGTCGAGGCGGGCGGCGGTGAAGGTGTGGAGGGAGTCGTCGTCGTCAGAGTGGGAGGAGGACGGCGAAGACGGGCGGGAGGGAGAGGATGGGGAGGTGGAGGGGGATGACGGCGCGGTTGTGTCGTCGTCCTCGTCGGCGGTGGCGTCGGAGAGGGACGACGGGAGGAGCTTCCGCTTGCGGTGGGAGGCGCCGCCGCCGGAGGCCGCGCCGGAGTGGGAGGGAGAGGGCGCCGCGAGGTTGTCCATGGGGGATTCTAGAAGGTTCGAGGGGCTAGGGTTTCGCGGAGATCTGGGAGTCGGTAGCTTCTGGGGCCTTCTGCTGTACGCGATGCGGTTAGAATCGGGCACGGGGAGGAAGAGGCGAGCGCGAGTGGCCAAAAGGCGCGGCACGGCCCGGCCCGGCCACGGGCGGGGTGTCGACCAAGCACGGCACGTCGGCGCCTAGTCGGTCCCGGGTACGGTTGGCCCGACGGTCCGTGGCCAGCCCGTAGTCCGTTTTACCTTAAAATTTTCAAAAAAAAAAAACAGATTCTAAAAAATTCAGAGAAAACTAGGTATAATTCAGAAATACATATAAAAATTGTAAAAAATACGACAAATATATTAAAAATATAATAAAGAACTTTATTAATATTTAAATGGTTGTCTCGTTAAAATCTTTACCAAGTAAAAACTCAATATGAAAAAACATTAGCAAAGGAAAAAGAGTACAATTTATAGTTCTACATGTTAAAAAACTGGGTCTAGGTCGGGAGTCCTGGCCTAGGGTGGGCCTCCTCATCCATCCAGTAGCCTATATAAAGGAGGGGGACCCCAACATTGTAATACAGTTTTGAGAAGAGTAATAAAGAGAAGCCTAAAGTCTCATCATATCTCTGTGTTCATTTATTATTCTGTTCTTGTGTTCTTGCGTTGTTCTTACGATTCTGAATTTGTCTATGAGGTAATTGCTCGGACTGGACTCGCCAGCGACGGTTCCTCAACACGTTATCAGCACGATCGACTTCCTCAAATCGAAAAAGTAACCGTCGAATAACGACACTCATAGATTGAATCGTTTTCTTTCTAGATCGCTTTCAATTCTGTAAATTTGCTTTCTAGATTGATTTCTATGGTGCAAATCCACTCTAATCTACTGCGAGCCGACTTAACGTCACCGGCACAATGTCGATCGGTAGATTACATGAAAAAATGGATGTCAATTGTACCGTAGATTGAAAGTTACAAATCCGTTCTAACCTACCGCGAGCAGACTTGAAGTCGTCGCCAAGCTGATCGGTGGTTGCATGAAAGAACAGATGTTGATTGCACTACATCGCATTGCATGAACAATAATTGCATGAATAGTAACTAAATTTTCTTAGATGTACACCCATTGCCCTGTAGAAGTTCTTATATGTTGTTATTCTTTGGTTTCAAGAAAGATATCACATCACAAAAAGATTTATTATATGAAGTCAACTTCTTCAAGTTGCATTTTACTATAAGATTAATAATATGACAAGTGCATCGCTGATGTAGCAAGAAGAAATCGACATATGTACTCAACACTGAAGTAAAAATATCCATGCTCTAGAGTTTGAAGCGACATTGTTTAAAGTAATTGAGAATATTTTATTTGTAAGACCAAAGTCTTCCAGAACTTTGATAATACAATTCGCAATATTTTCACTCGTGTGTGCTACATCAATTAATTCAAAATCTATATTATTTTCTCTATTTCTTAGTTGTTATTAACATAATGAGCAACTACACTAAGATAATCCTCCCTAGCCTGACCATTCCATATGTCCGATGTTAGGGCCACCGAAAATCGGGCAAGATGGGTTGTGCCATGACATGCCGAACAGGGGCGGAGATGGGCGAGGCCCAGTTGGGCAACGGCCTGAGGCCTAGAAAGAACAGTGAGAGGACCCCCTACTATACATATGTGCAATTTCTCATTTGATAGTGGCCACGCCCGAGGCAAACACCCCCAGGCCCAGCTCCCTAGCCGGCCCAGCAGAGCGCCCTAGGCCCCAGCGCATCCTCTGTCTCCCTCACATAGAAGCAACCCACACGCAGCACACCAGCAAGCAAAGCACCTACCCAGCTGCCCTAACCGCCTTCGCCTAGCGCTCCTCTCCGCTGGCGCCGCCCCGCCTCCTCTCCTCAATCCTCACTCCTCACCTAGTCACCCGACTCACCCGGAGTCGCCCCCTCCTCTCCATGGCTCCACCGCCCACTGCCCAGCACGGCCCCCTGCTTCGCCGCCCCCGTGTAACGACCCGACCCGGGGATCACCCGAGAGGTCCTCCAGGACCACCCGGAAAGTCCACCAGGACCTCCTAGGAGGTGTGAGGACCCGGGTATTTAACTCGTAATGCTTAACCTTCCAACTGGCTCTAGTATTACCAATCAAATATCCTAGACCTCGATGGACATGTACTTCCCAGAATTTCAGTACACATACATCTTTACAAATCATGCACCATTTCCATACAAGATCACAGTACCAAGTCTAAAGCAAAAGACATGCATAAGTAGAGTTATTACAAAAGGGGGTCGACTGGCCAAATGACTCCATAACAACATAAATAACAACGGAAGCAAAAGTGCCATAAGATGGCGATAACAAAAGTCAACCGGTTTGCCATTTCACCCACACGGCAACCAACCGGGCCGCCAAGCTAGTCGTCCAGCGTAAAGTCTGCCTCACAAAAGCTAACCCCTTGGGGGTCAATCTCCTCTGCCACAATAAAGCAATGCAACTGAGTACAAAGATGTACTCGCAAGACTTACGAGTAACAAGCCTATCCATAGCTACATGAAAGCTGAAATAAAGGAGATGGTCATATGGTTCATTGGACGCATAAAGCAATTTTCATTTGTAACATTGTAATAGATTGAAGGCAATTTGACAAATTTGCTTTTAATTGTTGAAATAACAGCGAGACAACAATAATAACATGAATAACAACCTAGAGGGGACTAACCTAATAGCCACCACAACATAGCATGAATTCCCCATTCGTACCACTCAATTCAAGTTTTAGTGAAAAGATTATAGTCTAATTCTTGCACGACCTTACCAAGTATGTCCATAACTTAGGACGAGGCTATTCGAATAGATTGAACCCTGCAGGGGTGTACCAATGTACCCACATGTTAGACCACCTTTTTGCCAAGCTATTTAGCACACTTTCTTTGGTATGCTGGCACGGCTAAGTCCTACGAGATGTTTTCCAATATTGTGTATTAACTACGAGTCGTCCGTATGGATAGAAACCTATATGTTGCATCGGAATCATTGTAAAGCCGGGAGTCAACTACCCATAGAGGGTAAAGCAACCGAACAACTACAATACCCCTTGGTGTGGAGAACCTAGAAAGGATTCCACTCTCTTGCACCCAACACATAAACACCATCCTCATTTTACCACAACACACACATCCTCCTGCGACTCGGAGCCAACGCACGCCAAAGTACTAAGTCAAGAGAAGTCCCGTATCCCTCTCATGTGGTTAGCACGCAAAAGTGCTTAAATCAATGACACAAGTAATTCGGTTTTTGTTGATTCAGGCACCAACCATTCACACCCAAAAGCACACCATCTTACCATTGTGTCCAAGTCTAAAATATTTTATTTTCAGTTTTAGTTTCTCAAAGTAACATAACACAAGGTGCTGGACATAAAGTCATAATAAGTTTTGTGTTATCAAAGTTATCGATTAAGTCGATAACCGCCCAATTCTACCGTTCTAAGCATTTCTAAGCAACAACAACTCGTAGACTACAAGCTAAGTGATAAAGGCTCATCCAACGAACCCTAAATCACAGAGGACATAATCCTAGGCTCAGTAGTAGAGGATGAACATTTGCCTACAGATTATGCATCTAATGGATCAACTAACTGAACAATAGTTTAACAACAAAATAGAACATGCATACATAGACTTTGAAAATAATAGGAGCAATATGATCAAATAAATTGGAACATCTGCTTGCCTTGCTGGAGATCACAGTCTTGCTGCAAAGGATCACTCTCGTACTCAACAAATTCGTCGGAACCTATCGCAAGAACGAGAAAATCCAATAAGAACGACGAACACCGAAAAATACTCAAAAACCAAAGTCAACCAAACTCCATGAAATTTACACAACAGGTAGAGCAAGATTTTAAATGAATTTAGCAACAAGAATCACTCGATTTGGATAAAGCATGCAAAAGTTATGGCATAAACAAGTTTGATCGGCTGGAAAATGCAATTAATTAGCTTTCTATTACTGTTCATCGCACAAATTTCCAGAAGGTTTGTGAACATGAAAATTTTATGGTAGACAGAGCATGACATACTAAGAACAACAAAAATTAGTTCACTTCATTTGGAGTTACAAAGAATTTCTTATGATTTTTTCTAAGTTATGAATGTAGTGCATAGAATTTTCAAAGGCAAAGACATATTTAAAACCTATTCTACACTAAAGCATATTAACAGATAAACCTAACAAATTTTAGTTTACTCAATTTGGAGTTACAGAGAATTACTTATGTATTTTACAAGTTTAATGAATTTCTAGAGCAACAATTAATGCTAAAACAAGATAATACAACCTACACAATTTTTCTGGTACAGAACTAGTGCAAACAAATTTTTAGATTAAATTTCAGTTAAATAGGGAATTAACAAAATTTGAACTAACCAAAAAGGAGTTAAAACGAAATACTTAAACACTTTTGAAACTTAAAGCAATTTACAGTTTACAAATAAAGGACAAACTGGATTTCCTTATTAACCGTTAACGTGGAAAACTCTCGGCCATTGAGATTGAATCGAACGACCCAAACGAACGAGGGTGAACGGTCACACGAACAGGCCTAACGCTCCTGGCGTTATATCAAAATCGGACGGCTCAAAAGAAGGAGAGGTTCGGGGGGGTCCGAACATCTCACACGATCTAGAGCGTTGATCTAAAGATGGACAGTCACACGATCTAGAGCGTTGATCTAGGGGGCGTTCACGGGGTCCGAATGACCCAACAGATCTGAGATGCAGATCTAAAGATAGACGGTCCACGATCACCTAAGCTCTACGCACGCACGCATAGGGGTTAAGTGCGCGGGCCCACATGACAGTGATTGTAGCCAAGGGGTGGTCTTTGCAAAAAGGACTACAGGGGTGGTCTTTGCAAAAAGGACCATGAGGGTGGTCTTTACAAAAAGGTTGAGAGGAAGGTCTTGGCCAAAGACCAAGAGGGTGGTCTTTGCAAAAGACCTAGAAGGTGGTCTTTGGGGTGGTCTTTGCAAAAACTAAGAGGGTGGTCATGGCTTATGACAACGGAGTTGAACTCAGAACTGGGCTCACCGCCGGTGACTCCGGTCACGGCGGCGCAAACTAAAGACAGAAATGAGTTCGCAATAGCCTTGCGCAACTCACAGAGGTGGCCTAGAACGGCGACGAGCCGGAGGAGAACGGCGGTGCAAAGCACGACCAAAAGCGAAAACGACCACGAGCTCCACAGCGTCTAAGTAAGCAAGTGCCCAAGCAACTAGGGACTAACAAGAAGCTACCTGAGCACATGAGAGGTTAGGAGGTGGCCAGAGAAGCTCTGGCGACGACAACCAGCACCGGCGCCGAGAAAGACAACGAGGAGAGGATGGCCTGAGCAAAACGAAGGTGAACGAAAGGTAAGGATAGCTTCAATAGGCCTCATAGATGGTCCATGGGCAGTTAATTGAAGAACATATGTCCTTACTGGAGTTGAGGAAGAAAGGGATGAACTTCGGCCAAAGAGAACAAAAACCCAAATTTGATGATTCCTTTGAAGGTAATCCAAAATTGAGTTAGGGAAAATGATTGAGGTGATGAGAGGCGCAAAGCGATGCGAAAAGATTAGCAAAGGAACCACTGGAGCGCTGACGACGAAGAAGGATCTTATCGGTCAACAATGGCTATTTGGGTGTTCTTTGAGGTTTGAGCTCAACAACAGAGAGGAACTCAGGTAGTGCTGTAAAGGAATGCAAGGAGGAGCTCAAGGGCTTCTCAAATAGCCAGAGGTCAAAGGTTGAGCAAGGACAAGCTTTAATGGCGGACAAGGCCTAAAGCACTGCCCAGGGCGAGGGAGGCGATGGGAGCAGGTAAAGACCAAGTCCTTGAGGGCGAAAGCACAGGCGGTGAAGAAAACCAAGTGCTAAGAGCCATTGAAGGTGACACACGAGGTTGAAAAAGAGGCTCTCTCCCATGCCCTATTCTGTCACACGCGCGTGAGCCAGAGGAAGAAGATGACCAGGTTTGGTGAGGGCCCACACGTCAGCGAAACATGCTAAGGTGGCTCGAGTAAAAAAGAATAAGTGGGCTAGGCTGAGTCAAAAGATTGAGCCAAAAGACTTGGATGGTTGGATCAGAAATGGACAGCTCAGATTAAAAGCAACGTTCGGGAGGTCCAAAACGTTCAAAGCAATCTCAGCGGTCCGATAAAAAATGAACGGCTCAGATTGAATCCCGCTCTCGGGTGGTCCGAATGTTCACTAAGATCACGACGGTTGAAAAGAAATCCAATCGCTGAAAAGGAAAGCGCCTTGTACAACGGACCCGAGTACGCTTAGGGGGTTGGGCTCAACCACGAGCTCGAGTCCGACTCAGACCCAAACAGTAACTTGACTAGGGTTTGAGAAACAGGGTGAAACTTTGAGGAATTTTTAAATGGAGCTACACAACTCCAAAAATTCCAAAAATTTTACAGGAGGTGCTCAACTCCAGGATTGACCTTGTATAAAATTTTCAGAGGTTTTTTATGCAAAATATTTTTCTCTAAAAATTTCTTAAGGTACTGATCTAGGGTTTGACCCAAAGTCAAACTGGTTTGACTGACCTCTTAAAATATTCAAACAATTTTTAAAATTATGAAATTTTTCAGAGGAGTCACACAGCAGCCCTAGAACCAAAGAAAAATATTTCTAGAGGATGATCACAAGATTATCCAGAAAAGTTTTCAAAGGGTCAAGACTTAGGATAAAAGAGGCTTGTGATTTTGAATTTTCATAATTCCTTTACAAGAATTTTTAGAACATTGAAACAACAAGAAGATGCAAGAAAATTTTTAATTTCTTATCATTTTCTTACATTTGAAACACAAGCTAAGATTTGGGATGTTACAGGAGGTCCAGCAGGATCGCACCAGAGGGTCTCCAGAACCACCCAAGAGGTCCAGTAGGACCACCTGGAGGTCCTGGAACTGGATCAGAGGAGGTCGTGAGACCCAGGACCTTCCCAAGTGCCATGACCCGACTCGAGGGTGGTCGAGGGACCAAACCCGAGGAGGTCGTGGGACCTGGAAAAGTCCCAAGTCCTCTGTGTACTGAACTAGTCCCAAGGATCAATGGTTAGCTCACACAGTAAGAACAAGTGGTAACATACATCAACGCAAACTTCAATAATAACAAAAGTGTTGATTACAAAATTTGGCTTACAAGCCAGCAAAAGCAACTTTACACATCGAAGGCAAAATGACACGTCCACTCGATACACCACAGGTAATCGGCTGGAGGGTGTGGCCTAGTTGTCTTGGGGCTCATCCTCTTCAAAGTCCTCTCCCGCTCAATGATTAAATCAAGCAAGAGTGAGCACAACAACCGTGTTCGCAAGTCACATCCGTCAAATAACAGATTCATGCATACAAGGATAAACAACAGGAGGCTTATAGGGTTGATTTGCACAAAGCCATGTTTCTTTCAATTACTTGTACTAAGTTCCAAAGCAGTCCAATCCATACATAAAATTTATTTTCTAACACAGTTTTGATTGATTGATAACAAGAATAAGAGCAGTGAAGGATAACCTCCTATCACTAGGCTAACCGCCCAAGGCTACCCGCCCAAAACCCATTTAGATAGAGATCCAAAACCATTTAACAAAGACATTTGAAAACACAAAACCAGAATCTAACTTAGAGTGGCTTTGCTAGCATGTCCATAACCGTGGAGACGGCTATTCGAATATATTACACTCTGCAGAGGTTGTATAGCTTACCCACACGACACGACCTCTCTAGTTTGTCTGGCATCCGTCGATACCACCCCTCACTGCCGTAGGTAAGTGGTCTAGAGCATATGGCAAGGCCTTTACAATGCGTTATCCCACCGCAGTCCCCCTCGCTAAGGTTTCATTCCCCTTTGGATAGAAACCCGTAGAGTTCAAAGCCCCCTCTTACGCTAGGTAGGACTAACATAGGTCATGAAAGACTACCCACCGCATTTGAATGGAACAACCACAGTGGGACATTGCAAATTAGTTGGGCAGGTCCTGCCCATACAGGCCATGGTTGCACGATGAGACATAGCAAAGGAACGCTCGAAGGCCGGTCCTTAACTGACTTGGGGGACTAACCACAAAACCCTTGGGCATCGGCCATAGAAATGACACAACCCCGTGCATAGACATGCACCAACCACACAACCATTTTGCCCAGGTTCAAATCCTTTCTCCTTTAACCTTTGCTTTTGAAAACATTAACAAATTTCCATGACAACCCAATGCCATGGTTAAAATATTTAGACAACATTGGTCTTTGGTAGTAAAACTTCCAAAATCAAGATTTTGGTCTAAGCATGACTAGGCAAGATTTGCAACACACGCTAGTCCGTACTAATGTACCAACTAGCTTTTACTATGGTGACAAGAGAGGGGTTAATTTAATCAATAATCAAGTTTGGATGTACAAAGGAATTTAGGAACAGCTATAAGGTTAAAACAGGGATTGAATTACTTGAATTGAAATAAGCATGCAGTATTCATTTGAATCGGAACATAATTATATTGAAATATTGGGCTCAACATGATCAAGGGTGTAACTTGCCTTGCTCGAAGGCTTGAGTGTCTTCCTCTTCGAAGAACTCGGTCTCTTCAGTATCGTCGCAATCTACATGAGAAACAAAGCAACTCAAATAAAGCTTCAAGAGAAAACCAAAAGAACTTAAAGAAACACCAAACTAGAACTGTCGACGATCGAGACGTCGATCTTACGAAATGAATAGGAGAGAATAACGCGAAAATTCTGGGGAGAGAATGGGACTGCTCTTTTATTAATATGAACTGGATTTTACAGAGGATGCCTGAGGACTAATCCTATTTACATTGAGAACAATGCTTTCTATGCTACAATATCAGACTTAAAACACAAATCTGATGCCTATGCTTTAGTCCAATGTGGTCTGATGCCCCTTGCTCCGTCCATGCTCTATCTTTAAATAGCCCTTGAAGAGGTGGCAGTTGCTTCTGGAGAAAACGTCTGTTGTGAAGCGTCGCGACTGGTCAGAGTGAGGTGACGGTTGATGGAGTATCAACTGTTCAGCGGTTGTATATTTGTGGGATACTTAACCGTATAGTGGTTGTTCACCAGGATAAAGAAACGTCGTGTGGTATGGAATATACGTAAGTGTTCCATTCATCACACGGTAGAGAATATATCTGGAATCAGTTCCAAATATCAGTTCATACCTTTTACAAGCAGTTTACTGGTCGGAGGTTAGACACAGGATCTTGTCAGACCAGGGTACCCATTGTGTAGCATCTGGAATCCCTACAACCAATGAGGTCGTGGACCTCAGGGTTAAGACCATGAAGATGTATGGTCTTTATGTATTAAAAATAATACATAGAGCTTTTAATCCTCGTCAGCTAGCCTCCGAACTTTAAATGAATTGGTCGTGTGAACACTTTTCTTCCGACGAAGTTATATCGGGCAAATGCTTATTAAATGTCAAACATTTGAAGCGGTTTATATTCATTTTAAAGTTGAGAACTTGTCTTGGGAATCGAAGAGTTTTGTGTCCGTTGGAGAAAAGATTTTGTCCGTTAGACTTTTTTATAACTCCCGATTGCAGTTAAAAATTCCGAAGCTATAAAAACCCCTTTGTAGGCCTCGAGTTTTTACACTTCCTGTTTTTTCTTCATCTTCTGAGCGAAAAAAATTGCCTCCGACCCCTTATTCTTCAACCTTCCTTTCTTTCCTCATCCAAAAACCTGACCATGTCAAACCGGATTACCAACTTGTCGGCTTCTGATTTAAGCGAGAAGAAGCTTGAGAGCTTGGAGAAGATTGGGATGCTTCTCGACAAGAGTCTGATTTCTTGGAGGTCAGCGGCCAGAGAACATTCTCTGAGCAATGAAGATGAGGAAATTCCTATTTTTCTTGCATATATTGAATGCGGATTTAAATTGCCAATTCACCCCTTCCTTCCTACAGTTTTGGAGAATTACGGGATTGAATTGATAAATCTTGCTCCCAATGCTATCGCTAATGTCAGCATCTTCATCTATCTCTGCGAAGCATACTTGGAAATTTTCGCAGATCTGGATCTGTTCAAGTACTACTACAGGATGACGAAGTCTGGGAAGACGATCGGGACACTGGAGAGTGCACCTTGTGCCTCCATGACGAAAAAGTTGATGAGTTCATCCTCATGTACTCAAAATCTTCGTGGTCGTCATGGAAGAAAAGTTGGTTCTATATGACGGTCACGAAGAAAGATAACCTTTATTATTCTGGTAAAAAGGCGGTCGAGAATCCGAGATGATGCTCCTCCTTGGAGAAGGAGGAAAAAATAGAAAAATGGGTCGAAGCCATCAAGCTCCTTAGTGTCAAGGGTCTAACATCCTGGGACGTGGTGAAGGATTTTTCCATGCGCCGGATTAGTCCTTTGAAGGCTCGAGCATACCCGATGCTCTGGTATATTGGTCGTGATGATGCGACCAAAGATTCCAAAGAGGGTAAGTTCTGAGTGATTCTGACTAGTTTGCTTTAGTTGATTACTTATGTATCTTTAAGTCTCTTGTTTACCTTCACAACTTTATATTCTGACGAGATTAAAAGCCGGATCAAAATGATCTGTGCCGGAGAGCCTGGCGACAAGGCTAGTTTCCATCGGATCTTAGCGGTCGTTTCTGCCGAAGAGAGGGCTAAGAGACTTAAAGTAAGACTATCAACTATGCCTTTTCTTTTGCTATACATACTTTTTCAGATCGGTATACCATAAATCCTATTTGATGTGTAGTCGGTTGGGTTGAGGATCAATGAGGCCACTGAAAGTTGTGAGCCGATTGATGATCCGACCATCCCTACGACCACACAGGATGCCAGCCTTCCTGAGGTAGGTAACCGAACATAAATGTATGTTTCTGATGAATGATTTTCATTGCCTAAGTAACTTTGTTGGTTTATTTAGGCGATCGTCATACACCCCGGTGAGGTCGCTAAGGATCTGCCAGTTGCTACTGAAGCTACTGCTCGAGGTCGACGAATCTACACCCACTGATCCGGCAACCAGGAATCTTATCCTCGACCAACTGGTCGAGGACATTGCTTCTGATTTTCAATTAGTGGATGTGAGGGATCTAATCAACCCTGTCGGTTCAGAACCGATGAAAGTGGTTGAGAAGAAGAGGAAAGCCAGCGCAACGGATTTTACTCCGATGCGTTATAAGGTTAAAATAAAAAAATCGACCAGGTATATGCAAACGAAGAAGTCATGTAAATACATACCTTGAATGTTTTTGATATGTTACCTTGATCTTCCTTACTTTCTTCTTGTGTAGATCTTTTGGTGTTCCAGTTGTTCTCGACCAAAACACTCCTCAAGAAAAGGTTCCTAGGGACGAGGTGGTCGTGGAGGTTCCTGACCAGGATGCTCCTCAAGCTAAGATTACAGAGGATGAAGTGGTTAGGGAAGCCCCCAAGCAGTTACCAGTACCAACATCTGCTCAGGATCCACTGGTGATTCTTACTCCGTCTCTGGAGGTAGTCATTCCCGAAGATCCTCAACAGGTTCCACCTTCCACTGGAGACACTTCTTAGGCTAACAAGTTCCCTTTTCCCCCCTGATTTATCGAGGATAAGGAACTTGACGAGGCCTGGGGAAAGATATCGGACCGTCAAGTCGAGATGGGTCCAGATATGATTTTTACCGAATATAATGACGTGGCAATTCGGGCGAGTGTTTTACAACCGTCTTCATAATTCTTTCTCTAAAGTCTCTTTGGAAACTTAGCAAAGAAATGGACTTATTTTTGTAGTATATGGTCGAAAACTACGCTGTGGTCGGAGGGCTGACCCAACGAATAAAAACTCTGGAGCAGAAACACTCCGAATTGAGAAGTAAGAACTTTTCTCTTTTAACTTGCCTTCTTACATTTTATCATCATGTTCCTCTTTCGTAACTTAATTTTCTCTCTTTATCATATTTGATTGATTTAGAGAAAATTAAAGAAGAGGTCGTGGCTAAGGAGGCCATGGTAATAAAACTTAAAGAAGAAAATTAAAATAAAGACCGGTCGATCGCGCATGCGATGACCAGGCAAAAGGGGGTTTTCGACTCTTGCGAGAAGAAAATCAAATGTAACTTGTCGTAGACTTGACTAGTATTCCATATCTCCAATTTAAAGTATATGTTAACTTCTTTTTATCCACTTGTGTAGAAAAAACTCAAACACTTGAACGAGCGAAAAAAGCTCTTGAGTTTGAGCGTGGCCAAAGGGCTGAACTCGATCGGAGTTTTGAAGACAAAGTCAAGGCTCTGAACAAGATGCTCTTCGACCTGGGGTCGGGAACACAACTGCCCGTTTTGAGAGACCCTACAGAGAGAATCAATTTTCTTGGCCACCAACTCGAAGATCTCAAGAAAGTGATAAGAATCTTTTGAGACAACCATGCCAGGACGATGAGGGAAGCTATTGCGAATGGAGTTAGTGTCGCCTTGGCGAAACTAAAGGCTTCTGATCCCACTGTTCACCTTGGAGCTGTTGAAGAAGACTTCGACTGCACAGGTGATGAAGCAACCAAATTTCTCGAGGAAGTAAGGCCTCTCGAAGAGAAAGTTACAAAGGAAATGGAAGTCGGATGTCCATCACGCAGCAACCAGTCTGGCGGTTCTAACAAGTAGGTGGATGTAATATTTAGACTTTGTAAATAAAACTTACCTTTTATCATCAACAAAGTTCTTGTTTTGTCTTATCAATGTTATTAAAAACTTATATATTTCCTAGCCCCCGACTGCTTATATTAGTAGATGAACGTTACTAAAGAAGCAGTAGACCAAGAAACTGAGTAATAACAACGACCATGGTATATGTGTTGATAATATTTGTAAGAAAATGATCTAGTAAACACTAGGAAATCATGTGGTCGGAACCAGTTTATGATTTCGACTAGTCTAGATCTTGTCCATCATTGGATCACTGTGAGATACCACATATAGTCTGAAGATATAACAAGACTTGCTTTGATGATAAGAAAGTATAAAAAAATGTATGCAAAGAAAAAGGAAACAATAAGTATCTTTGTTTATATAAATTATCCGAAACTGGTCGTAATGAATTCCAATAATTGAAGATTTGTAAAATATTTTACGAAACGTGCTCATGCTCAAGTTCGACTGGCAGCGAGGATTGTAGGAAAAGGACTGTCGCTAGGAAGCTCCTTCTAGTGGGTAGGACCACGTGCAGAGAGGAGATACTTCGACTAGGATGCTTTCCGTGTCCCGACCAGTAGCCAAACAAGAGTAGAACATAATATTGAAATAAAGAAAGTGAATCTTCAAATTCTCGAGGAATAACAAAACCATATAAATTATCTGTGTTGTGCTCCGATTACTCGTATGTTTCTTTGAGGAAAGAGTATGTGGTCATGCTGGGAATCATTGAAGCAATGATCACGACTAAGACCGGTTTGGCGCTTGGCAATTAAGTCATAACCAATGAGTAATGGAGACCCCTTTTTGTTTTTTGTAAAGGGATATCAGAGAGAATGAGAGTCTTCTTCGACCAACGTTAACAATAATGATATGTGACCATTAGTAACGAATAATAATAAACAATCATACTTATCGTGAAAAAGGAAATGCATCTTTATTGAAATATAAAATGAAAGGAATAGAAGAAATTATACAAAGAACTTACGCAATTGATCAATATTCCAAGAATTAGACAAGATTTGCCCATCCGACATAGCTAATCGTACCAAACCCGGTCGGGTGACTTCGACCACAGTGTATGGACCTTCCCACTTGGGTGAAAGTTTGTTGCGACTCGCTTGGTTCTAGATTTTTCTGAGAACCAGATCACCTACAGTGAGGCTGCGAGGTGCAACCTTACGACTGTGGTGCCTACGCATGGCTTGTTGGTAGATTGCTGATCGTATCAAGGCTTGATTTCGTCGTTCTTCAAGGAAATTGATGTCATCAAGTCGTCGTTCATGCTAATCGTTTTCATTAAAACAATCAGTTCGAGCAGAACCTAATTGTAGTTCTGGAGGAAGCATGGCTTCAGCCCCATAAACCAAAAAGAATGGTGTTTCACCGATCGCACGGCTAGTCGTGGTAAGAACGGCCCACAACACAGAAGGAAGTTCTTGAACCCAAGCCACTGACCGTGTAATTAACTAGTCGAAAACTTGTCGTTTGATACCTTGCATTATGATACCATTGGCGCGCTCAACTGCTCCATTGCTCTACAGATGAGCAACAGAAGCGTAATGTATCTTGATACCTAGGTCGTCATAGAATTCTCTAAAATTACTGCTTGAGAACTGGGTACCGTTATCCGTGATTATACGACTGGGTACACCAAATCGTGTATCACGTTTTTTTTGTAAGAAACCTCTTGGCAGTCTCAGTTGTTGTTTTGACAACTGGCTCGGCTTCGATCCATTTAGTGAACATGTCAATCATGACGAAAAGGAATTCAAAGCCCCCGGGAGCTCTTGGGAAAGGTCCCAGAATGTCTTGTCTCCAGGTTGCAAAAGGCCAAGAAAGAGGAATTGTTTGCAAAGCTTGAGACGGCTGATGTACTTGTCGGCTATGAAACTGACATTGTACGCACTTCATCACGAGCTCTTTTGCATCATGAAAGGTAGTTGGCCAGTAGTATCATTGCCTGAAGGCTTTACCGACCAACGTTATGTAAGAATGATGTGCTCCACAGACTCCTTCATGAATTTCGGTTAGCAACTTAATGCCATCCGATTGAGATATGCATCTCATCAATACTTCGTGAGATCCTCGCTTATACAAGGTACTTTCAATAAGAGTGTATGATTTGGCTTTTCGTACTATACGATCAGCCTCTACATCATCTTCTGGAATGAGGTCATGCTGAAGATAATTGTAGATCGATATCATCTAATCTCTACCATGATTGTGATGGCGCCAACCATCATCGACCTATAGAGCATCCATGTTTGCAGAATCGAGGTGTGCGACCTCCTTGCGAACATCTATGTTCTCGGAAGGCTCGACCACCGAGGGTGAATCGAGTTGCTCGAGAAAAACTCTGGGCGAGACAAATGTACTGGTAGAAGCCATCCGTGCCAACTGGTCTGCCAAAAAGTTTTCCTTTCTAGGAATATGTTGGATCTGAAAACCGAAGAAATGCTTTTCGAGTTTCCGTACTTCCGCCAGATATGATGACATCTTGGTACTAGAGCATTGATACTCTTTCCCTACTTGATTCGCTACTAGTTGAGAATCGCCTTTCACTAGTAATCTGCGAATCCCGAGTGAACGAGTTGCTCGAAGTCCTGTCAGCAAACCTTGATATTCTGCCACAATATTAGTAGCAGGAAAGTTTAACTGAATGGCGTATTTTATATATTCGCCGGTAGGAGAAATCAAGACAACCCCAGCCCCCGAGCCTTTGAGCATCAAAGAACCGTCAAAGTACATTATCCACTCGTCTTGGTGTTCGTACTCGGGCCCTTGGGTGGGTTTAGGGTTTGTCCATTCGGCAATGAATTATGCTATTGCCTGGGACTTGATTGTTGTTCGTGGGATGAAATGGAGGTCAAACGCCCCAAGCTCAACCGCCCATTTTGCTATTCGTCCTGATGACTCCTTGCTTCCTAGGACTTGACCAAGGGGATATCCGGTTGGCACGACCACTTTATGGGCCTAAAAATAATGCCTTAGTTTCCTTGAAGCCATAACGAAACCATAGAGCAATTTTTGTACCTGTGGATATTTTTCCTTTGGTCCATGTAAGACTTCACTTACGTAATATATCGGCCGTTGGACATTGTCACATTCTATGACCAGCACACCATTGACTGTTTGTGGCGTTGCAGCCACGTAAATCAGCAATGTCTCTCCCGATCTTGGAGAAACTAAGATTGGGGGACTTGTAAGGTACTTTTTAAGTTCTTCGAAGGCGTTGCTTGCCTCTTTAGTCCATTCGAAACTTCAATATTTTCGGAGAAGCTTAAATAAAGTAGTCATTTTTCACCTAACCGTGCTATGAAACGACTTAGCATTGCCACACAGCCGGTTAGCTTCTGAACTTCCTTCTTTGTGGTCAGAGGGCGCATCTGATCGATGGCCGTGATTTTTGCTGGGTTTGCTTTAATGCCTCTAGCCGAAACCAGGAACCCAAGAAGCTTTCCAGAAGAAACTCCGAACACACATTTATCTAGATTTAACTTAAGGTTATGGTGTCTTAAGTTATTGAAAGTCTCATGTAAATCTGGAATGTGATCGCCAGCGTTGATGCTTTTTACGACCAGATCATCAACGTAGACTTCTAAATTTTGACCTATCTGCGGACTAAAGGTTTTTTCCATCAACCTTTGGAATGTTGCACCAGCATTTTTGAGACCAAATGATATCTTTACATAACAATAAGTGCCATATGGAGTGATGAAGGAAGTTTTCTCTTCATCTTCTTTACTCATATTAATATGATGTTACCCTGAGTAGGCATCTAAAAAACTTAACAACTCACACCCGGAAGTAGAGTCTACAAGTTGATCAATGCGCGAAAGGGGAAAGTCATCCTTCGGACAAGCTTTTATGAAGATCTGTGAAGTCAATACACATTTGCCATTTTCCATTGGCTTTTCTAACCATTACAGGATTGCCGAGCCACTCTGGGTGGTCAACCTCACGAATGAACCTAGCCTTGAGAAGCTTGTCAATCTCCAACTGGATTGCTTTCTTCCGATCAGGTGCAAAACGCCTCAACTTCTGCTTAACTGGTTTCTTGTCAGGCTGTAAGCTAGCCTATGCTCGATCACCTCCCTGGGGACTCCGGGCATATCAGACACCTGCCAAGTGAATACGTCCTGGTTTGCTCAGAGGAAGGAGACGAGCAACTCTTTCTATTGAAGGTTGAGTCCCGCTCCGACCAGTATTTTGGCGCCCTTTGGAGAAGTGCTTTCGTCGAGTTATACCTCTTTTGTCTGGTCGAAAGGTTTTGGTGTCATCTTGGGCCTTGAGTGCTTAACCTGCATGGTAGTGGTGTTAGTTCCCCTGGTCAGAAGTTCGTCGACCAGTTCCAAGCATTTTCGATCACATGCGTAAGCTATTTTATTATCACCTCGAACTGTGATGACACCCTTTGGTCCTGGCATTTTCAAACTCTGATAACCATAATGGAATTTTGCTAAAGTCGGACGACCATGGATTGCATTATATGCGGTTTTGAGATTCACCACATCAAATGAAATCTTTTCTGTTCGGAAGTTGTCAGGCCTTCGAACATAACTAGTAGGGATAAGTGCCCTATTGGCTTGGCGGTAGATTCAGGAACTATGTCATGGAAGGCATATTTCACAGGTTTTACCTTGGATTTGGGAATCTGCATATCTTCCAATGCGCTCGCAAATAAAATATTTAAAGAACTACCCCCATCTATCAAGACCCGATTAACCTTGCGGTTATTAATAATAGGCTCAACGACAATAGGGAACCTACCTGGTCGAGTCGAAGGGATGGGGCAATCTTCTTTGCTGAAGGAGATTATCGTCTCCAACAACCTTGAAGGTTTAGCAGTGATCGAAGGTTCGGTAAGGTTGACTTCAGATGACGTCTAGACTCGTATGAAGAAGATCCACCGAAGATCACGTCGACAGTGTGTTGAGGTTCTTGGTACTCCATTTCTTCATCACCGTCTTTGTCCTTCTTGGAACTTGTCTCTCTGAGCTCTTGTATCGAGGGGAGTGGACCTTTACCTGCATAATAATCTTCCAGCTTCTTTTGCCAGGCACGGTAGTTGTGCAAGTCATGTCTTGCTTGCTGGTGAAGTGGACACCACTTTTTATTTTTCTTGTATTCATTGGTCGGGACTTTTGCCTTGCCACGACCGGCATAATCTTTCCTTCCCTTGGTGAATTTTTCAGGAACCGCAAGAACCTCCTTATCGTCGGGTTTGCGGTGTCTCCTTTTCTTGAGAGCCTTCCTTTGCTTCTTTTCTGTCTTATCTAAGCCAGATTGGGGGATTTTATCTTTTCGATCAATGGCCTCGTTCCACTCAACTACTTCGCTGGCGGTTGCGTACTTGTCGGCCATATTGAAAAGCTCGATGGTTGTTCGTGGCGGATGTATAGCTAAATCCTCCATAAACCTTTGATTTCTTAATCCTGCTTTAAAGGCTTGAATGACCAAAGATTCTTCAACCTCTGGTATTGAATTACGAACCTGGCTAAATCTTTTGATATACTGCCGGAAAGTCTCATTGGATTTTTGCCAGATTCGGTGGAGATCGTCCTCCTTCTCAGGGCGGTCGTACGTACCCCGAAAATTTGTAATCAAAAGGTCGCAATGCTCCCAAGTATACACTGATCCGACCGATAGGTTGAGTAACCACGACTGGACTGACCCTTCTAATACCGTGGGAAGATAGTTAGCCATTACATTTTCATTACCACCAGTAGCTCTGATGGCAGTGGTGTATATCTGGAGAAATTCTAAAGGATTTTGAGTCCCATCGAACTTATCCAAATTGGCCGGTCGAAACCTATTTGGCCAACGCACAGCCTAGAGCCCTAAAGAGAAGGCTCGACAACCTGTGATAGCTTCATAGAGCCTTCTTTGGAAAGGTACCAGATTATAATCGGTCGGAGATCGGTTTCTTAAATTGGATTGCTGGTGCTCCGGTGTCCCGATTTGGTCGTGGATGTTGATAGGACGCCTCTGACCGCTTGCTTGATTCAGATGATGTCGAAGATCATCAGGTCCAAGCGATTGCTCCTCTCGACGAAGTGAAGGTGAGGTTTCTTGGAATAGCCTTCCCCCCTCATGACTTCTTGGTCGGAATCGTCGAGGTGGTCTTGGTATCAACTGGTCTCCAACACGACCATGCTGGCCTCTGCTGCGGGAAGAATGCTGAGATGAAGTCATGGTCTGACTTTACGAATGCCTTCGTTCCCGATATGCTTCTGTGCGCTGCATAGTCTTGGATAATTTATGATACCTGACCTACAAGTTGGACAAAACCCGAGTCTCTGCTGAAACAGGGTCAGAAGTATTTGAAATATCTCTAACTTGCTGCAGGTTTTGTACCGTTACCGAAGGTCTCAGAGGATTTCTGCCAGAAGAAGGCGTCTCATGGCCTGAATTTCCCTCGACCTCCTAATTGGTCTTGCCTGGTCCCTTACATGGGCTGGGGCAGAACCGGAGAATTAACTGATGTACGTCCACCAGTTCTGTCACCTCTGGCATATGGTGCTTGACCGCTCGTACCATCTCCATCATTATGTGGTGACGAGGCAACGTATGGAGGACCGTACACGGCATTTTGATCTGTATTTTCGATCGCATTGACCTCGTGCTTCCAGCAGTGATATTCCAATGAGCTTCCATCGTAATCGATGGGGAGCCTTTCAGAGCTTTTGCGAGAAGCTTCTATGATGGAGAGTGGTCGGTAATCAGTACTTCTTGAGGTCTTCGTAATGGTCTCAGCCTGATCCGGCGAATTGCCGATCGTATAATGAGCCTTATCATCCCCACTTGGTTTATGACCAGTGGGGGTTTTATCGACACCGTCACCAGATGTCGGTTGACTCCTGGAATTGCCAAAAGCTGTCGGTGAGTACCTGTCAACCATGATCGCATTAAGGGTATATTGATCCTCAAGTTGCGGTGTTGAATTTTGTCACCTTTTTTGCCGGTCGAAAAGTCCAGGCTTGCAGAGGTTTTTGGGTGTTCCGAACTGATCGGAAGCACTTCCTCTGAAATAACCAGTGATCGTAGCGGTGTATCCTCATCCATCCGATCGACCTCGCTGATATCTGCGATGGGCGAGCGGCGGAGGAGGAGGATGATGAAGAGACTCCGTTTTCCTGCATGGCGCGGATGCATGCGCCCATGTCAAGGTTGGAGTGGTCTGCCAGGTCGAACCAGTTTTCCTCGTCCCAACTTCCTGCCATAACCGCATGAGCGATTACAAACGGGAAATGGACAAGAATTTGATGAGCAAAGAACTTCTTCCAAAATTTCGCGCCTTGCTCCCCACGGTCGGCGCTAGCTGTCGACGATCAAGACGTCGATCTTACAAAATTAATAGGAGAGAATAACACAAAAATTCTGGGAAGAATGGGACTACTCTTTTATTAATATGAACTGGATTTTACAGAGGATGCCTTAGGACTAATCCTGTTTACACTAAGAACAATGCTTTATATGCTACAATATCAGACTTAAAACACAAATCTGATGCCTATGCTTTAGTCCGATGTGGTCTGATGCCCCTTGCTCCGTCCATTCTCCATCTTTAAATAACCCTTGAAGAGGTGGCAGTTGCTTCTGGAGAAGACGTCTGTTGTGAAGCGTCGCGACTGGTCGAAGTGAGGTGACGGTTGATGGAGTATCAACCATTCAGCAGTTGTACGTTTGTGGGATACTTAACCGTATGGTGGTTGTTCACCACGAAAAAGAAACGTCGTGTGGTATGGAATATACGCACGTGTTTCATTCATCACACGATAGAGAATATATCTAGAATCAGCTCCAAATATCAGTTCATACCTTTTACGAACAGTTTACTGGTCGGAGGTTAAGCACATGACCTTGTCCGACCAGGGTACCCATTGTGTAATCTCTGGAATCCCTACGACCAATGAGGTCGTGAACCTTAGGGGTCAAGACCATGAAGACGTATGGTCTTTATGTATTAAAAATAATACATAAAGGTTTTAATCCTCGTCAAGAACCAACAGAAAGGCTTCAAAGGTCTGGAGGAGATCCAAGGAGCTGTTCGAGTGAGCAAGAGAACTGAGTGAGGGAAAAAGGTAAAGATAGAGAGTTGCCCAAGCTTATAAAGCCGAAGCTGCCGAGAGTTTCAAGGGCACACACGTCCAAGAGCAGGTGAAGGAGGAGATGGGAGCAGGTAAAGGAGAAGACAAGAGAGGGAACGAGTGCTGCAGAAGTGATAGCATTTAATGCGACACAACCGGCATTCAATGCACGAAGACTTTTGTGGCGTCCGTGATACAGTCGGAGGAAGGAGAAGGTGAGCAGGACTGACAGATGTGACCAATCAAAGCTTAGGTGGGAGGTCCTGCGGAGGTCCTGAGGAGATCCCGCAAAGGTCAAGGGAGGTCCTGACCCACCAGGGTGGTCTTTGCAAAACAAAAGACCAGAGGTCGTGACTACTAAGGGTGGTCTTGACCAAAAGGGTGGTCTTTGCAAAAAGTCCAGAGGTCGTGACCACAAAGGGTGGTCTTGACCAAAAGGGCGGTGTTTACAAAAAGACCAAGGTCCTAAAGAGGGGAAGGTCCAAAGGACAAGGAAAAAGGCACGACGAAGCATATCCGTCCGAGCTTGATCGGGTGTACCAAGGTGATAAGAATGTTTGGACCGTTCGAACGCTTCCTCTCAATCGGGCCATCCAAACTAGATCAGACGGTCCTCGAGAGGGGAGGGCGTGGGCGCTAGATCAGACCATGCGAAGGGAAAAAAGGAGGTCTGGATTCAAGGGAAGGTCCAAAAGTGGAGGTCTAACGGATGAGATCCAAAGGGGAAAGATCCAACGGAGAAAATCCAAGGGAGGGGATCCAAAGGAGGTCATAACAGTTAGGACGGAACCAGAGGAGGTCCTGACGGTCAGGATGGAACCAAAGGAGTTCTCGAAAACCCGTGAAGGAGAAGAGGTTAACGAGAGGGAGAGATCAAGAAGGAGGAAGTTCAACCCGAACTTGTGTTTCGGAATTTAGGGATATTTGAAACACAAACCCGAGCTTAAAATGTCTCAGGGGTGGTCGTGACCCAAAGAGAGGTCAGAACCGAAGGGAGGTCTGAACAAAGAGGAAGGTCCAGACACGAAGGAGGTCTAGACCTGAGGAGGTCTAAACCAAAGAGGAGGTAGGGCCGAAGGGAAAACAGGACGAACACAGAAGGGGAGAGACAACACCAGAGCTCAAACAACTCCAAATAAACCAAACAAACCAACTGGGAATTAGTTGAAGTTTGGATTAGTCCTTTTAACTCATTCCAAAGTCTCAAATTAAGCTTTAGACTTCGATAAAACCAATTGGTTCTTTTTATTTTAAATTTTCAAAAAGGCTCCAAAAACCAGGGTGTTACACCCCGCCTCCTCTCCGTCAACCCATCGCCCCCAGCGCCTCCTCTCCCCACCCGGCACCACTCCCTCCTCTCCGTCGCCCCAACGTCACCTGCTCTATCACCCCCAATGCCTCCTCTCCTTACCTGGCGTCGCCCCCAGCGCCTCCTTTCCTCACCCGGCGCTGCCCCCGCCCCCAGCACATCCCTCTTGGGCCTCGGCTACGAGGAGAACAAGAAATCCAGTGATGGAGACTTGCTTGGCTCCCATTTCTTGAAAACTTGACCTTT
Organism: Ampelocalamus luodianensis; assembly: GCA_036346255.1. Lineage (NCBI taxonomy): Eukaryota > Viridiplantae > Streptophyta > Magnoliopsida > Poales > Poaceae > Ampelocalamus > Ampelocalamus luodianensis. The sequence continues at coordinate 13,783,689 of CM070636.1, read as the reverse complement.
TTTTACAGGTTTTGATGTCAATGACTTCTGAAAAATTAAAGTATGTGACAAGTGGAGATGCAATTGACAGTGTAAAAGATGTTCAAATTGCATTGCATGCTATCCATCAACAGGTAGCTCCAAGTTTTGAACTGAATGCGTGTTCAGATTTATAAGTCTTCAGATTTATCCATCAATAGGTAGCTTGCAATATCCCGTTCAATCTTTAGAACTACAATTGAATTTCAAACCTTTTTATTGTGATTTTAAAAAGGATTTTAGAATTTCTCTTGAAGGAGGATTAAATCTTGGGCCAAAGGCCCATAACCTTGGCCCATTAGGGGTAGCCAAAAACCCTAGATGCTACTATAGCATGTCTATGCTACATTACTGCTGCCACTACAATAACCACCACCTCCCTTGCTGCTGTCCAAGAAGGAGGGAGGGAGAAGAACCCTTCGGGTGCTGCTGGCCAAGGAGAAAAGAAGAGGAAGAGGGAGAAGGAAGGGGAGAGGAGATCCTCGTGGGGATTTCAGCAGGTTCCTTCATGTCCTCAAGGGTGATCCTCAACTCTCCATTGTTTTGATTAATTCTTTTCTATGCGATTGATGTCGAATAGCGTATTTTTGTTCCTACTACAATAGATACATTAATCTGTAGTCACGTTGATCAGTAGTTTTGAAATAGTTCAATGCGAAATTAGGATTTTGTGTCTCCTAAAGAATTGTAGGAAATTTCATTAGGTTTTATTAGGATCTGAGATCATATTATTTGGAGTTGTAGTTTTTGAGTTATGATTTTTGCAATGCCACTGTCCAGAATCTCTATCAGGTTATAGCAGTCGTGGTATTAAATAGATTGAAAATAGATAACGGCCGAATCGGGGATGTTTCCAAAATGACTTCCGTAGGCAATTCAATTAGCTTTTAGGATTGTTAAATAATACCATTTTTGGATCTTCAGAACGAAAGTTATGTACATTTCAATCTTACTGTCCAGAATGTCTGTCAGTTGTTTTGATCTATGTGCTAAAATTTGTTAAAGGTAAAATATGAGAATCCGGTCAACTAGACTTCAGCATTTTTCGTAAGCTTTCTAGAGAGACCAAGAATGCATTTTATGATAAGCCAAATGGGAGCTATGCAATTTAGAAGGTTGCTGTCCAGAACTGAGTTATTGCTAGTTCGTCATTCCGCTTGAGTAAATTAAATATTTAAAGTATGGGTTTTTGGGAGTGCGGTTTAGAGCGTTGCGATTAGCATTGTTTCCTCTTGTCAAATCTTGTTTTGAGTAAATTACTTATTGTAGGAGGAGTAACCTTGGGATTAGTTGCACCTTCTTTACAATCCAACGTGTTGCAACGCGAAAGGCAAGTACAAATTGGATCATCTTGTATGGTTGTTGTTCAATCTGGTTATATGATTATGACATGGTCAATTCTTATGAATTATGAATATTTTTGTCCTTTACATGATTATGTTCATTGGTGATATCAAATTGTTACTATGAGATAATGAATTCATTTCATTTCCTTCATTTTAATCATTCATGTCTCACCCACGGGAGTGGATATTGAAATTTCCATCATTCCAATATGAGCAACTAGATCCCCGTATGAAAGATTCTTTGTACGGGCCTTGGATCCCCGTATTTTGATAATACGGGCCTGAGTGAACACCAATGGGTGTATCATTGGCTATACCGGTATATACAGAAGAGAAGTGGAGACATGTGCATGATTTGCATTGCATTCATGACATTTACTTATGTATTCGAGTTAATGAGAATGATCTTTCAATGCTTCTAAGTTTCATATGTTGTATAATGAGAATGAATTGTTATTGATATGAGGTTTCGTATGCCGTATTTGTACTTGCTGAGTCTTGGACTCACGCTTATTTTTTTTAATGTTTTAGGTGAACTATGAGGACAACATACTTTGAGAGAAAGTAGAACATGAAACTTTTGCACTTGAGAAACACTCCACTACATTTCATGATTCAGTTATCCCAGAAAATGTATACTTGATAGGTTGTGGTTCTCTTAGTTCCTCATGATTGATATTATGGCTAGTAGTTGGTTCCCTTTAAATGAAACCTACTGGTAATGTCTTTGTTAATTACTTAGATAAAATTAGTTACCTGGTATATCCACCAGTTTTCTTCTGAGTTTATCAATGCTAGATGATGATTTTATCCTTTTGAAACTTATACATGATGTCGATAATCATGTTCGAATTGTAATAACTGTGGTTTTGGTATTTAACCCCTTGCTGAATTTTATGTTAGTAATGTTATTAACAACGATTGGTTGATGACTAGCTGTTATTCGTTGTTGAATTGATGAGAAAATTAATAGTATTGATTGTTGATAGTAGTTTAGGTTGCATCTTGACTTCCGCATAGACAGGGTGTTACATAGCTCCATCAAAATCATTTTATAAGTCTTCAAATTTGTGAATGAGAGTTCTCATATGTCATGTGATAGCTTATCCAACCATATCCTTTAGATAGGATCCTGGCTATATGATTTGCCTACTGCATTGTTGGTCGTTAGCTTATTAGCTATAGCAATTAACAAACATATTTGGTCCTTTGGAAGTCAAAGCTTAATGGGGGAATCTACACCATATTCACATGCTCTATAGCCATATATGATAGGCAAAATAATACAAGAAAATTGTCTATATGGTAGTTATTTGAAATACTATATGTCATTTGATCAATATTAATTGATTTGATTCTATTTGATGTACTAGAAATACATGATAAAGAGGACCAAGACATTGACATCTTTAGGTGTTTTAAGGTTTCTTTTAGTGGTATGTTACATTCTTATTTTTTTTGCTATGTTTTACCTATTTTGTCGTATCGTTAAACATAGAATTCAAATTTTATTTTGATTATGCATTTGTGTTGTACTTTTGTTATGCCTAAGTGTGGATAGTATTTAACGTTAGTTATAGGCTTATAGCCACTTAGTTTTTGGCTCAAGGCTTTGAGAAATCCTGACTCTACCACTGATGCCGAGCACGGCCCACCATGCCAAATGGGCCCCAACGGCCAATTTCCCTAATGCCGACACGGACCCAATGGTCATAAACGTGTCGACACAGTTGCCGTGCCGGCCAAGCTCGTGTCCCCTCATCCCCTTTTCTCCCCCATGCACGTGCAGCCAATAGGCCACACCCCTACCTCCTGCGCCCGTCCCGCACTAGCCTCGCCTCGCCAGCCGCCGCCTCCTACTCCTCCTCCTCGCCCCGCCACCTCCGTGCCGACCATTGCCTCCTCCTCGGCCGGCCTCACCCCTTCACTGCCGCACTGGCCACGCCCGCCCTAGCCTCCTCCTCCTCGGTGCTGGCCTCGCCCCGTTGTTACTGTGCGGGCCCTCCCGCCCCGACCTCCTCCTCGCTGTCTCCACTGTCGGGCCACTATGCCGAGCCCGAGCCGTGCTGTGCCCGGGCCGGGCCAACGGTGCCGTGCTTCGGACCAGCCCGACTGGCACGGCCCATCTGGCCATGACTAGATGCTGGATGCCTAGATTGTCTCACTACTAGTGGGACCTCAGAATTTTGTGGTTCCCAGCTGTCACTGAAGCTTACGGGTCCCACTGCAGATGGGGTCTTGGAATTGGATTGATAATTGATATCTGCTGAGATTGTACTGGCGATGTTGTCATCATTCTTTTTCTGGGTGTACTTGGTTGTGGTGTCATTTGCATTGCTCTTCTTTTTCTGATTTCTTGTAATTCTGTTCTGGCTTCTTCTGAAATTAACAGTTTATTCACCATAGCTAACAGATCTTTGAAATACAGAGCTGAAATATGATATTTCAACGACTTCTGTAATCCTTCAGAAATTGTTTTCATCTTTTTCTTTTCAGTGTCAACATCATTTGGGGCATATCAGGCCAGGTAGTTGAATTGATGTAGATATTCTGTCACAGTACTTCCTCTTTGCTTGAGAGCAAGAAACTCTCGGCGTTTGGAGGCGAGCACGCCAGTGGGGACGTGTGCTGTATGGAATGCATCCTTGAATTCTTGCCATGGTATCTCTCTTCCAAATTGGAGTGCTTGATGATTCATCCACCATGCCGCAGCTTGTCCCTGTAGTTGATGGGAGGCAAAAAGAGTCTTCTCTTGATCAGTGCATTGGATAGTATCTAATTTTCTTTCCATGCCTCTTATCCAATCATCTGCTGCTAGTGGCTTTGGGGCGACCGTGAAAGTTGGCGGTCTTGTCTTCTGGAAGTCTGTCCATCTTGATCTTGTGGTGTTTCCTCCATTTATTGTTTCCGGATGAGGTCCTAATGGTACTGGTGATCTGGTAGCTATCTGTTCCAGGAGTCTAGTGTGTTGTTCCATCATCCTGGTTTGATTCTGTTCAGCTTGGTATCTGTTCATTTCCATCATGGCCATGCCTTCTGCCAAACTTGGTTGTCGTCCTGCTGATTCAGCCTCATTGTTCTTGCTGTTTTCAGACATCTTGGGAATGTATTTCTGCAGTGATTTTGACCAAACACAGAGAGATGAGTAAGATCCAGATTTAAGGTAAGTGGAGAAGGATTAAGGTAAGGTTAAGACGAAAAGAAGGAATTGAATTTTGACAGGGATGGTATACAGATACTAATAAAAAAATAAATTATCAATAAATAACATAGTTCAATTATTTATACGAGTTGTATACGTACTACTTAGAGCACATAATACAACTTGCTTTACAACCAAAAGATCGTCTACTTATGGTTTACTCTATTTAACACTACTCTAGCGTATTCCAAACACTGCTTCTCCTATACTGCAACTTCTGGCGAAAAGTTGAAATTAGTTGAGAGAGACAAATCTTTTATAAAACAAATCAGGGTTTTGTAAATCTAAGTTTAGATAAGATAGCAATAGAAGGGAAAGACAACAATAATACTTATGTTTTTGTTTTCATGAATTCTTTTATAATTTTTCAAACTAGGATTTTTGAAGGTTTTCACTTCCTAAGTCCTAAAACCAACTTAAGGTCTCAACTTACGGTCAAGCTATGCTCTGATACCACTTTGTAACAGCCCCGATTCTCAGGACCGCTAAACCCTTCGCAACCGCCCAGGATGTACAGTTGCGAAGCAAATAGTATCTCAAGCAAGCTTCCGATTGCAAAAGAAACCAGACTTTTGTTATACAAAGTTAAGGTTTAACAACCTGTTTTGACCTGACACGGGCATCCAAGCCCGAAGTTAAATATAATACAAGACAAAAGAACTTCAAACCACAGGTACGCTTGAGCGTAGTCGAGACCTAGTAACAGTAGTCGTTGCCTTCTGGGGGTCCACCAAAAACTTGCTCACAAGGGTCCTCTTCTGTAGATGTTTTGCAAATTGCAAGAATGAGTACTACCACCGTACTCAACAAGCTGCATGGAAATGCTAAATAATTACATGCAAAGAGTTCAATGGATGGTTAGGGTTTACCATACCTGGCATATGTGGATGCACTTTGCATTTAAAACAATTTATAAAACAAGAAACAATAATAAGTAATAGCATCGGGGTTTATCAACAAACTCGATCACCAACTTAACATCTCAAAACTCTACTTATGCCTCAGATCGAATCACCCATTAACACGCCTTCATTAACCGGAAGCACGGCGTATTCGAATACCTTTGATTATTCACTCTGCAGAGTTGCCCAACTTTACCCACAAGATATCTCAAGCTCGTACTGTCAGATCATATACACGCAACACGTTAGCGTGCGACTGAGTTGAGATAACAAAGCCTTTTCACTGCTCAACCTTTCTAATCTCTACCTGGTAGGTTCTTACTCCATTTAGCTCGGGAGACCACTAACCGTTAGTGGAATCCGTACTCCGAGGCTAATGGGCCCATACCACATGTGTGTAGACTTCCGAGTGTCCACTTCCGGCCTACTCCTGTCACACCCTAGTTCCGCGCTGCTCTATCATACAAGAGCACACACCTTTCCATGTAGATATTCAATCGAGAGAGCAGTGTACTTAGCCAGGGAGTAATGACCACGCTTGTGGTTGAGTGGTTTCTATGTCTGTTACTTTGGCACAAGGTTCTTGTCCTTACCTGTCGTCCAGTGAGGCGATGGCCCAACACCAACTCGTGGCTGTCCACCTCCAGATCTCACCGACGACACACTTTTAAACGAGTATATTGGGTTGCCCAACTTCCTGGACACAACCCTCAACTCTGCACCAAAACCATTGGCGAGTAGCCAATACTTGCTTTTGATTGATGAACACATTTTTGGTGATAAAATTATTTATAGTATTCTATGTAAACTAAGCTTGTCAAGGTGAATATGGCCTACAAGAGTTGGGTGGGTTTGTTTGTGGGGTATTTAGGATTTATCTAATTGTCATGGCATTCTAAAATATTATTTCAATATTTAAAGTAATTGGCACAAATATAATAATGAAAATAATAAGTACATGTATGAAATGTAGGTTCAAAATGATCAAAGAATGCGACTTGCCTTCTTGCACACAGTCTTCTAAACACTGGTCTTGCCCCGCGTCTTTTGGAGCTTGGTCGTTGAAGTCGTGACCTAACGAGAAACAAAACAATTCAAATAAAATCCGGCTCGACAAGGAATGAGCTGGGAACAACATGCAAGTAAATAAAAACAGAAAAGAAACACAAAGAAAGGTAGGTGGTGTGAGATGGAGATTATTTGGTGTTTAATTGGATCGAATGGAGCTGAGATTTGGATCCAAGTACAACAAAAATATTGTAAATGGATATAAAATCATAAAGAAAGGTGGTGTGTGTGATGATACGTATTTATTTGGAGTTTCATATGGTTGAACAGAGTTGAGATTTGGACTCACGGGCTCGAAATGGTTAAATTTGATATATAATGTCAAATTAGGATTTTGGGCAAAAATGGTGTCGGTCAATGAATAGTACTATGTTACTATTCATGTATGACAATGGATGAGTGAATAATGACTGGAATCAGTGTTTCTGGTTTGAAGTGAACAGTAGATAGGGTTTACTGTTTTCGGATAGAAATGAATAACACAAGCCATTTTCGGGCAATGAACAGTAATGAGTTTACTGTGCAATGGCCAGTGTTTAGGCTGATTTAAAAGAATAGACAGTGAATGGATTTTCTGGGTTCGAGGCGGTCAAATTTGACATATAATGTCAATTTAGGGTTTTAGGCAAAAAGATGTCGGATGATGAATAGTACTATTTTACTATTCATAAATGAAAGCTGGAGGTGATCACTAATTGGAAATCACTGTTTTTAGCTGAAAAGAATAGTGACAGACTATTTTTCATGTGATGAACAGTAACTAGGGTTTATTGTGCAATTTCTGAAATTTGGAACAGTGTTTCTATTTTTCGGGTGAACAGTAAAAGGAAATTACTGTGCTGGCAAACAGTAAAAATGCTGATTTTGTTTGAACAGTAGCAAACCGACCCATTTACTGTGCGGCCTAGGCCCAAATTGGCCAGGCCTTAAAGGCCCGACGCCTGGGCCGCTTGAGCCGCTGAGCCACAGCCGCGCGCGCCGGCGAGAGGAGTGGGGAGGCGGCGCGCCCGGCAGCTCGGTCGCCGGCGACGAAGGTGGGTGGTGCAGGGAGCACTAGGGAGTCAAGGTGAACCCATTTTGGGGATTTGGGAGGACAGAGGAGGTGCGGAGATGGGGCGGCGGCGGAGGTGGCGCACGGCCGGGGTAGAGGACGAGGTCGGCGGCGCTCCGGCGACTCTCCGGCCAAGGGAAGAGGTGCTTGAGCATCAGTGGACCAAGGTGAGTTCATTGGTGGCTTTGGTGGGGTCCGGGATGGTGTGTGGCGGCTTGGCGACGGCGGCCGTGAAAAGGGCGGCGGTGGAGCTCGGTGCCGGCAAGCTCCGGTGAGGAAGGAGGGTGGGGAGGTTAGGGGAAAGGTTTGCGGCGGTGAGGAGAAGCTTAAGCTGGGATGAGGAGGGAAGGGGGAGGAAGAGAGGCGGTGAATCTCACCTTTGCCCGGCGGGGAAGAAGAGGGAGGCGGCGGCGAAAACTCAAATCGGGCCGGCTATGGAGAAGATGAAGCGGAGGGGAGGTGGTAGAAGGGAAAAGTGATGAAGGGGGCTTGCCTTGGGTGGCCGCTTTCGGGTCGGGAGGCGACGGTTGCGCTAGGGAGGCGGCGGGAACAGAGAGGCGGTGGGAGCAGTGGGCGGCGACGTGGGCAGCCGGGAGTGGCTAGGCGGCGCCGGGAGAGGGGAGATGGCTGGGTGAGGTGGAGGCGGCGAAGGCGGTGGAAGGTTGTGGGCGTGGCGAGGTGGCGCGACGGTCAACGAATGCGGCGCGAGGTGGCTCGGGGCGGCGCTGGAGCTGGCGTCGGGAGGAAGGAAGAAGGCGGCGGTGGGAGAGAAGGCGCCACCGGGCAAAGGAAGCGGGAATGCCGGAAAAGGAAAGCGGAAATTCGGAAGAAAATTCCGAATTGGGAAAGAATTCAAAAATCAAGCATAAACTTCAAAAAGTTTTGAAAATCCAAATTTTTGGGTTATTTCAAAACAGCTCCTGTAGACATCTTGCTCCGGCTAACTACTATTGCCGGCATTCCTTCTGTATCGCCGTGACTAGCTGACCGAGCGCAGTTTCTACCTTGTTGAAAATCTTGTTATTCCTCTCTTTCCATACGAACAAAGAAACCAGCATTACACAAGAATCAAAACCCTTGAGGCAACGACCTTGGAGAAGCTTTCTATCATGAATCCACCAAGCATCAATTTTTTCTGGGTGTTGTTGAATGCATTGAAGTAGTCTGATCCAGGTCGGATCAATCATGGTTGTAAAAACCAGTTTAGTCAAATTAACTTCAGATGTAAATTTTAGGGGACTAACCAGTATGCTGAATATACCGACTGTTATATCTGCAAATGTAACAGAGAAATTTTAGTGCCAAATTAAAACCCTGTTCAAAGTTGCCCAAGCACTAGCTGACATGGTACTGTTACGAAAACAAATAAGTGGGCCGTGAAATACTTGAAGGCCTCATCAGTTCCATCCGTTCCCATAAACAAATGTGATACCTGCTGTAAAGGAGGATTGGTATATATAATAATAAACAGTATAGTTGTATGAATAAGACGTAGGAGGTAAACAGATCTGCCATATAATAATAACAAGAACCCTACTTACTTAGGTTCTGCATATGTAGATGTACATTTTAGGTTAGAACAAATATAAGATGCTCCGTCTGGTGTGGCTGATTTACGGCAGAGCACGTGTGAAGAAAACCAGCGTTGTCCTAGGGTTAACTTTGTAACAGTGATACTGCGACGGCGTAGAGAAAATGTGTCCTACAGAATAGCACAATGCATTAGTAAGTACTAGCCAAGTGCTCGTTCGTTAAAACGGATTTTAAATAAAATATAATATAAGTTATAAATTTAGAAAACCAATATATATAAAGTAATTATTTCTACAAATGAAAGTATAATACATAATTTGCATATAAGCAACAAGCCACATGAAATCTTATCATAAACCACAAACACAGATAATCTAATTATCACAGATGATCCTTCAAGTATCTTATACATATGTACGTATATTTACCTACAAAATATTCCACCAACTTAAAAGAGGTAGACACCTGACTCACTATCATCACTAAATCTTTCTTTTATAATAGTAAAGATACGGGTAGACCATGCGCTAACAAGACGCAGCATTGCAAAGGAATCACAGAAGCTTACTTCGTGGTCAAACAAATCAAGTTTAACTAATTCCTTAACAGTTTTTTCCTCGAGCTGTGTTCGGACCACTGGTACCAAAGCATCCTACCTAGACGAAACAATAGCTTTGACCGGTTCAAACTGATCCTGTAGGCTGCAAACACACGTACGATGATTGGGTGTAAGCACACATATTTAGCGAATAAAAGGCAAAAACAGTGGGCATGGTGTTGCCTAACAGCAAGGAAACCGATATATCTAGCATGGAACACATTGGTATGTGCTATGTCCTTATTTAGGTACCATCCATTGGCTGAATTTCCACCTAAGCTTCTCTCACCCGCACCCATGGACAGGAGATGGCAAAATACATGTAACAGTATTAATAATCGATATAAGACTGTAAAAATCTGTAACAATAACAGGGGAAGAAACCCGGACTGACCATCGTATGTTATGGTTAAAGGCCTAACAAAGGTCACTGGTATGTATGAACCAATTTTTTTAGTAGGTTACATCAACACAATTTTGCAATGACTTCTGTAACCTAGTAGATCGCTACAATCAGAACCAATTAAAACTTGGAAGAAAGGAAAGAAATAACCCGGTGAGAATGAGTAGCTGTGCTAGATCTTACAATATTCTGTAGGTGAAGACAGAAGAATTCTTCAAGCATTCTATACATCTACGGATTATAGGAAGGAGGCATGTTCTGACAAGGCCAAACTTTTGGATGCCAGCAAAGAGCAAACTATAGGAAACTTAATTGACATTAAAAAATATGTGTACTACAGGACGGATGATCTTATCTAAGATTTTGCGATGCTGATGCTACCCCATCACCAAAAGACAAACAAAGGAGAATGCAACAGGCATAGGGATGACAATGGCCCCATTCCCTATTCCCCGACGGGGAATTCACCCATTAGGGGACGGAGATGAGGCTATTTTTCCCCCCACGGGATACTAATATGCAAATACAATTTTTCATCGGGTGAAGCGGGAATGGGGCCATTCTCCTACTCCCCATCCCCGCTACCCGCATAGGCCCCCGATAAGACATGTAAGTCACTAGCCTACTACTGCACAACCCGATAAGACGATAGCTCGATAATCTCTTTTGCATCCTTTACTTTCCAGATGCTAATTAATCAAAAAACATTATCATTTTAGCATTGTATGTCGATGTTCATACCCATTTTTATAACATTATGGATCTTATTTTCTCTTCTTTCGGGATCTAACTTTCAGGTATGGGTCCCCGATAACCCGACGGGGACAGGGACCAGGGGGGGAGAATAGCACCCGAGGATGAGGATGGGGACGGGGACGAGGAATTTTTCTTCTCTCGGGGATAGAGATGTTCCACCACTCTCCGACGGGGAATGGCCCCGTTGCCATCCCTAAACAGGCATTAAAAGGTCAAGTGAAGAACTGAAAATAATGAATATTACATGAACTTTTTTACGGCTATCGGTACACCATTATTTTCACAAATACTAAAGAGTGAATAGAACCTCGCCTATGTAGTTTTCTACGTTACCTGTCCCAAGCCAGGAAAAAGGAGGGTTGTGTTAGGCCTGGCGAGCCAACGTAAAAATCAAGCCATCTTTTCATAGAATGAAACCCAAAATTGATAATTCGATGGGGCGTAACCCTCTTAGCGATGCGCTATATCGGAACCTGGGTATGGTGATAAATGAGCAAGGGCCGGGACGTTACTCCCTTAGTGACACGCTACGTCGTCGCCCGGATATAGTGAAAAATATGCAAGGGTCTTCGCACTTTACTCGACGAGTGCGAGGGGCAAGAAAGCTAGCCGAGGAGAGTAGGATCTGTTTGGGTAGTTGGAATGTAGGGTCCTTAACATGTAAGTTAAGAGAGTTAGTTGATACGGTGATTAAGAGACGTGTAAATATCTTATGCGTTCAAGAGACTAAACGGATAGGTCAGAAGGCGAAGGAGGTGGAGCATACTAGCTATAAGCTGTGGTATACTGGAACAGAATGAAATAGCAATGGAGTGGGCATCTTAATCGATAAGCGCTTCAAGAGCGGAGTTGTCAACGTGAGGAGATAGGGGATAGGATTATCCTAATCAAGCTAATTTTTGGCGACTTGGTTTTGAATGTTGTTAGTGCATATGCTCCACAAGTAGGTCTAGATAAGGCCGCTAAGAGGCAATTTTGGGAAGATCTAGATGATATGGTTAGAAGTGTGCCTAATAGTAAGAAGCTTTTCTTAGGAGGCGATTTCAATGGTCATGTCGGTACAACTAGTGGGGGTTTTCAAAGGGTGCATGGGGGGTTTTGGTTATGGTGATAGGAACCAAGAGGGAGAAGATATTTTAAACTTTGTCGTAGCCTATGATCTCATGATAGCTAACACCTTTTTTAGAAAGAGACATTCCCATCTAGTTACCTTTAGTAGTGGTCAACATTCTAGCCAAATTGATTTTGTCCTTGTTAGGAGGGAGGACAAACGAGCCTGCATAGACTGTAAGGTTATACCTGGAGAGTGTTGTCTAGCAACATAAGTTGTTAGTCTCCGACTTTTATTTTAGGACATGAGTTTAGGTCGCCAGAGCCACGAGGACGAAGTGGTGGAAACTCAAAGGGGATGCCTCGCAGGCGTTTAAGGAGAGGATGATCGCGGAAGGGATATGGAACATGGGAGAAACGAATAGTATGTGGACAGATATGACATCTCGCATTAGGAAGGTGGCTACGGAGGTGCTTGGAGTGACCCGAGTGACAAGATGCGAACCTAAAGACACGTGGTGGCGGAACGAGGAAGTGCAAGAGGCTATCGAGGAGAAGAAGACATGCTATAAGGCTATCGAGGAGAAGAAGACATGCTACAAGCATATGCATCATGATAGGAGTGACGACAACGTACAGAAATACAAAGCAGCAAAAAAGAAGGCAAAGAAAGTGATGAGTGAGGCACGAGGTAAGGCCTATGAGGAAATTTACCAGAAGCTAAGTACAAAGGAGGGTGAGAAGGATGTCTACGAGATGGCTAAACTTCGAGAAAGAAAGACGAGAGATTTCAACCAAGTTAAATGCATCAAAGACGACACTAAATAGACTTTTGATGAAAGACGATGAGATCAAGAATAGGTGGAGAGATTACTTTGATGAGTTGTTCAATCATGACAATGATGATAGTATGATTGAACTGGATGATGCTTTTGATGACACCGATAGGCGGTTTGTTCGAAGAATCCAGAAGTCGGAAGTAAGAGAGGCCTTAAAAAGGATAAAAGTGGGTAAGGCGTTGGGGCCTAATAACATTCCAATCGAGGTGTGGAAATGCCTAGGAGAAGTGGCGATCGTTTGGCTAACTAATTTGTTCAATAACATTTTTAGGTCGAACAAGATGCCTAATAAGTGGCGAAAGAGCACATTAGTACCAATTTTTAAAAATAAAGGAGACATTCAAAGTTACACTAATTATAGAGGAATTAAGCTCATAAGCCACACAATAAAGCTTTGGGAGCGAGTGATCGAGTATCGTTTAAGAAGAGTAACTAGCGTGACGACAAACCAATTTGGTTTTATGCTTGGGAGGTTGACTACGGAGGCGATTTTCTTGACACGACAGTTGATGGAGAGGTATAGGGAGCAAAAGAAGGATCTTCACATGATATTTATCGACTTAGAGAAAGCCTATGATAAAGTGCCAAAAAAAGTCATGTGGTGGGCGCTTCAAAGGAAAAAAGTCCCAACAAAGTATGTTACTCTAATTAAGGATATGTACCAAGATATTGTGACTAATGTCAAAACATGTGGTAGTGATACTAGTGATTTCCCTATTAAGATAGGACTACACCAAGGGTCAGCGTTGAATTCATACATTTTTGCCCTAGTGATGGACGAGGTCACGCGGGACATACAAGGAGATATCCCTTGGTGTATGCTTTTCGCTGATGATGTAGTGTTAGTTGATGAGAGTAGGATAGGTGTCGATAGGAATATGGAGATGTGGAGGAAGACCTTAGAATCGAAGGGCTTTAGATTTAGTAGGACTAAAACTGAGTATATGAAGTGTGATTTCAGCGGTGCCGGGGCAGATGATGGAGATATTAGGCTGAACGGACAAGTAGTGCCTAGGAAGGACACGTTTCGATATTTGGGATCGATGCTACAGCGAGACGGAGAGATTGATGAAGACGCGACCCACAGGATTAGAGCGGGGTGGGTGAAATGGCACAAAGCATCGGGTGGCCCGTGTGACAAAAAAGTTCCTCAAAAGTTAACGGGTAAGTTCTATAGGACGGCGATTAGACCTACGATGCTATATAGAGCAGATGTTGGGCGACTAAAAGACAACATATACAGAATATGAGTGTAGCGGAGATGAGGATGTTGCGGTGGATATGTGGCCACACAAGGCGAGATCGAATCCGTAATGAGAATATACATGATAGGGTTTTAGTCTTGTAGGTTTTTTTTTTATTCTATTCTATTTGCAAGGCTCTCATCTCTTTGACTTTGAAGAGGTTTCATTCCTAGCCTACCCCAACTTGTTTGGGACCAAAGACTTTGTTGTTGTTGTTGTACTAAAGAGTGAATAGGTAAGTATTGTATACAATAAAAGTTTACTGAACTTCACAGCTAAGTAGGACAATAGTGCATGAAAAATTACAGAAATACCAAGAGGCAAAGCAACATATTGTGCAAGAATTAACCAAAACAGATTAGTACTCAGAACCCAAGTATTTGTATCATAGTCACATAGAAGTCAAAAATATCCATCTAACAGAAAGAGGCATTGACAGACTGATTGCATGTCCTCTCACCTGATATGAGTGAGTTCATCACATATGACTGCAAGACTTGAACTGTGTAAAACTCTGTAGTAAATAAAAGAGAAAAATTCACATTTCCCACATGTTCAGCCATGGAAACATACCAAAACGCTGACAACTGAGATAAACACATGCAAGCACACCAGCGCCTGCGCATGGCCATGCCAATCCGGTGTTCCTGAAATAGAAAGCACAATTAGGAATGATCAATCCAAATGAATCAACAATTGAGATGAGACATGGTACGGTAGAAGAGTCATGACAGGTAAAGGTTACCAACCTCTCTGTTCTGTGAAAGAGAGGCCTCTGAATTAAACTTCATCCAGGATCAGCACCTCGAAATTTTCCATATATCCCTCAAGATGTCAAAGTACCTCCTTATAGCTTAGGCACTCATACAGGCCATCATATGACAGGATGGGAAACTGGCCACCTGCACTACAAAGATCGGATGGAGTGAACAAAGCAAAGTGATCGAAAAGAAGAATATGTCGAACTCCTATTAGGATTATTTTTATGAGCAGATGGATTTCAATGGAAGAACGATTTACTGATGGCATGTGAAACAAATTTGAATAGAAGAATTGAAGAACAACTTCAATAGAAGAATGGTTCACTAATGGCAGGTGGAACTATCCTTTAATTGCCTTTTGGTAGCGATACTGAAACCTTTTGGAAGTGCTCCTTCAGTCCTGCCTGTGCAGCAAAACATGACATGACAACTTTCATTGGATTAGAGCAAAGACACTAAAAATGGAAAATGTAGAGTTCTGTAGAATTATTCCACAGGGCAAATATGACTTTAGCACTGAGTGAAAGCTCACTGTTTTGTAATGCAAATCGAATTCTTGCACCTAGCCTCTAGATGCATCCTCTTGCATTGGTAACATGAGGTGTACGTGCATTATTGCATACAAAAATGTGACGTAGATTCTCTCCTGAAATGAAACAAAACACAAAGTTGCCGGTTACTTATGTTATATGGAATGACAAACAATTCTAAAGTTTTTTACTAACATGATAAAAGTAGATATTAGCTGACATTTTATTCGAGAAAACTCAAGCTCAAAAAGAAAATAAGGAAAACCTAGTATTTCTTACCACAAAGCCTCGACATGCATACATGATAAAATCAAAAGCCAGTAATAGTGATCTAGAAGAGAAACCAAAGGAAAACGAACAACTGGAGCAGTCAACATAAATTTGCATACCAAGAAGGCAACTGTGTTTATTGTCCACACACTTCTAGCTTTCTTTAGCAATTAATCTCAAGCAACTTGCTTGAACATCTTTTTTGAACTAATCCTGTAAAATGGTACCAATGCTGGCTTTGCTGGTACCTCAAATGTAGTCTCCACAATGCAAAGTGGAGAATACATAATCTATTGTAAATGTAAACAACACAGTGAAGCAGAAGAAAAACACCACACCAAACAAAATCTAGGATGATTCCACAGTGAAAAACACCACCCATACCTCAACTCTAGTCTCCACAATGCAAAATGCCACAGCAAGCAAAATCCAGAAAATCGAGGATGAACCCACAATACATGAACATGACATGGCTCAAATGAGGGAAGGAGCTCTATTTAACAAAGACTACTGCAAGCGGTGTATAACTATATGCTAGTTTGCTTGATCAAACTGTTGATAGCGCCACATCAAACTGATTGAACCGAAACTTCTTTCAGGCATTTGTATAGAAATCATAGCGGCAAAAAATACAACAGTCCATAATACAACAAAAGCCATCAATTAATTATTAGCTCATGGTTACCAACCAACGATAGCATGTCACATATATAAAGCTTGACACCACCATATAGTTTGTAGAGCATAAGAAAATTGCTCATGTCTTTACACCGCCCTGTTATTTTTTGTCATGTACTTGGTCAATAAATAAGAAAGACTAACCCCTCACCAATCACCATGAGGTTGTCCAAAATATATCTACACCAACCAGATACCGCCAATCGTAGGCAGAATCACCTCCTGCCAAATCACAAAGCAACAATTTGATAAGCCAAAAGAAAGGAAGAACCACCAATACGTAAACCAACCACATATGAATCAATCATAGCTGACTCACCTTAACCAACCCCATACATGAGTCGCAACCAGATCCACCTGAGTCAAACCCAGGTATTGCTCGATCCTAAGGTAATACGAATCAACATAAGGGGCAACAAACTTTACCGCATTTCACATGGAGGGAGGGAGGGGGTTTCACATTGATCAAGCACATGGCAGTAGGGCGCTAGAGATGGTAGATCGATGCATGGGGATCATCGGCGAAGGAGTTGAGGACACACGACCATCTTCAACCAGTGGCACGGGGACGACCGGCGTTGATGGCCTGGGAGGCAGTAGGGGTTGTGACGGATCGTCGCGAGTGCACCACCGGAGGTGGGAGCCTCGATCATCGCTAGCTGCTACGACCTCGGCTGTCGCACCTTGGGAGTATGGGCCTCGGCCTCCACTAGCCACTGCACCCCGCCGCCGCTGTAAGACTACATTTGGCCCGACCACCACAAGCCTAGCGCATGGGCCTGGTGAAAGCTGTGGCTGCCGGTGAAGTGGTTGCGAGGTGACGGGTTGGAGGACAGGGGAGGCGGCGGCGGGCGGGGGGAGGATGGAGAGGTGGCGCTGGTGGAGAGGAGCGACGAAGGAGGGAAAGGGAGGGGTCATGGGGGAGAGAGAGAGGGAACGGCAACATGACAGAGAGGGAGAGGGGGTTGGAGGGCAAGGTAGCACAGTGGCAGGGGAGGAAGAAGGGAAACTACTTTCATTTTGCTCTAACTAGTAGGGTGCTTGTGCGTTGCAACAAAACTCCAAAAGAGAGTGATTCATATCAGCAGACGGGATCCTAAACCACATAATAAATATCAATTTTCTTTCACACATATAAACAAAACATTAATTCAGCCTATTGCATCGCCTACTACTATTACCCGGAAATTAAAAATTTGAGCTTATAAATTGTTTACCTTTGGAAGTTGAAGTTGATCTCGATTTCCCTCCCTGATGTGCTGCACATTCTCAGTCATTGCCGGCTAATAAGGAAGAGGGCTATGCGTCGATGGCCACCTTCTTCCACCTTGAACCCAAGCCACGACTTGGTTCTTACGACCATTGGCCTCTGTAGCCCTTGCCATGCACATTGCGGTGAGGAGGTGGGAGGCCGAGGGAGGAGGCGGCGGCGGCGGTGGTGTCATGGTGGTAAGCAAGGAGGAGGTGGCGGTGGTGCAGAGGAGGATTAGGATGTGGTGAGGTGAACTCGAGACGGTGGCGCGGCAAGGGAAGGATGTCTTAGTCTCTACCTCTTCCTCGTGCGCCATCGCTGCATCCCCTCCCTTCCCCGACGTCGCCGCTTCTCCCCCATGGTATCGCTACCTCCTCTCCTCCCTCCCCTCCCCGCTACCTCCTCTTGTAGCCAGTGCTACCTCGCTGCGCCGTCACCTACTACGCTGTTGGATTCCCTCATCTTTGTGCACGTCGCTGTTACAAACCGCGGACTGAGTGCCAAATGGGGTCGGGATCTCTGAGGTACGAAGCAAATGTCGGATAGACGCAGGTGGCGAGTCACGGAGCGAGACATGAATGAGTGGGACAATGACGGATTTCGGTGTGTGCATGTGAGGAAGAAGTGGGGCGTGACAGTTTGGGTGGTTGCAAAAAAAGTGGGGGCATTGATGCATTTGTGAGTCACGGGGGGTAGCGGTGTGAGACCTTGTCCCTGTCAGGTTGGGTCCATATGTTGGTGCGCCTCGATGAGGAATTTGAGAGGGGTGGGAGAGACCAACCGCGCGCACGGGAGAAAGGATATCGTCCCGCTGCGTGGGAGGTAAACTCCTGCTTTTATTAGTTAAGATTACAAGACGCGAGTTTAAGTTGTCCAGCAATGATGAGTTAAAAATTACATAAACTGGTTACAATTACATAAACTGGTTACAGATATGAGATTATTATGTTTTGTAAGAAGTCCATATAACACCTAGAATTTTGCTCGAAAGTCAATTCAGCACCCCAAACTATGAAACCACACTTCAAATAGCAACTTGACTTGTTTCGCAGGGTGGTATTGCCCATGTGGCGCGGTGAATGGGCGATTTTGCCACATAGTATGACATGCTGTCTAAGTTTAGGTGAATAATAGGTGGGGGCCACGGGTGCTTCTCCCCCAAATCAAATCAGAGAGGGAGGAAGCTGCAGAGGTGGCGATCATGGAAGCGCGACCAGGAGCTCGATAGGGGAGAAGCCCCCTATGGGCCCCATCTGTCATTGACCGAACTTAACCAACATGTCATCCTACGTGGTAAAACCGTTCACTCATCTTGCCACACGAGCAATACCGCTATACAAAACCAGGTCAGGGTGTTATTTGAACTGAATTGCAAAGTTCAGGGGTCAAATATCTGGTTTCATAGTTTGGGATGTTGGACGGATTATCAAGAAAAGTTCTAGGTGTTATACAGGCTTTTCCCTTATGTTTGAAAGTGCTATCGCACTGGCCGATACCGGCCATAATTGCGCTTCATATGTAATGAACTGACGCTGCCTTGTAGAGCCATTGCCTTAATGCTATAACATGATACATACTTCAACTTTTTTTTTTTTGCTCACTGAGATGCTGTTTTCCAGAAATAGTTGAATGATCTAACGCTATATTGTTCTTCCAGCTTGTGCAGATGTACCATCGCATGCCACCTTAAGGTTTCCTGAGGATGTTTCCTATTATGTGTAGTGCAGCATGATGAGAGAAGTGCTACTTTGTTGCTCTCCCTGGAACTTATGCAGTGGTTATTGTTTCGTCTAGGCAGTGCTGATGGGAAGGCTTGGTGGCAAAGCCGTTGGCTGATGATGGCAACAACAACAAATATAAATCAATTTTCAGGCAAGTGCTGTTTCTGCGTTACAATCAGTAGCTGCTACATCCAGTTGCCATTTACAGAACGTGTATTGCTTAGCTGAATAATGTCCACATATCCTTTACAACGTATCATTATTTCATTTTTTAGTCAAAGCTGCTAACCTCAAAACAGAATATCTATCCAATAGCAGGCCTAACTCTCGGACCAGCTATCTTAATTAAATCTTAGTTCAGTGGTCGTGGTCGTTCATGAAGCAGCAGTCTAACTTAGTAGCCGTTCTATTGGTGTTATCCTCTGTGTGAGTCCATCTGGGATAGGTGTTGTAAGCCCTATTCCTCTCTTCAGTGAAAAGGCAGAGCTCTTCCTAAAAAAAAATGATAACTTAACTGCTCGTTCCTTTTTCTCCTGTCACTGTAACTAACAAGAGCAAAGAAAGTGGAGGATTTAGCCTCGCACCGCAAACTGCGCAATTAGACTCCAAAAGAATTATCTTTTTTCCCATGGGTAGCTTTGCTAAAATCCAAACTAAGATAGCGATGTAACTGACATATGGAGTGAACCATAAGTTGGGCTGTTGACGAAGTCACACAGCTTATATGGTGCTAAAATCCAAACTAAGATAGCGATGTAACTGACTTATGGAGTGAACCATAAGTTGGGCTGTTGACGAGAATTAAATTCATAATTATTGGTTTCACGCTTAAACTAAAAGTCACATAACTTATATGGTCGTAAACCTCGAGGCTAACGACCCCGTTCGTTAGAATCCCAAAGGCAACTCTGCAAGTAACCTGGTCGGAGGGGTCCTGTACCCATGGCTCGATCAGATAACTGCTCGTAAAGACTTTAAACTTGTACTTGGATCCGATTCCAAATACATCCTTTCCGTTGAAAGAATGAGACATGTGCTTTATCAGCCCCAAACCACACGACGTTTATAGCCCTGAGTCACTGGCAATAACTATATCACGGTTATTGCGACTCCTGCCAACACCAACTGACGATCAATTACTCTCTTATCGATTGAAATTGCCTCTCAACTATCACCTTTTTGCTATCACCATTTTGCCAGTTATTTAAAGCTGGATGGTTAACCGCCAAGACAAACGGATTTTGGAAGATCAATAAGCCAATTGAAGCAGTAGTATAGCAAACAACACACTCAGTGTAAATAGGGCTAGTTTGTTGTCTTCCTTAAAGCACCCCTGTAATAGTCAGTTCATTGCAATAAAGAGTAACCCCATTATCCTCCAAGAACTCGTAGCCATTTTTCTCTTTTTATTTCGTAAGATCGACGATTTGATCGTCGATAGCTGTGTACCTAGTCTTGCCCGCCTGCCATTTGATCCTCTAGAAGTGGAGTTTTTGGCTAGAGTAATATTTTTTACACGCGCAATAGCAAATTTAGCAGTCTCTTCGTATCAAATGCAAAAAATAATACCGTAAAGCTGCCTACGGACGACACATCACCAAGTCCTTGCACGGGAAGCATGGTAGCGCCGAGTCCGTGCGTGGAAACGTCTTTTGCACGGTCTCAAACAGTACCGTTTTCCCCTGTTTGACGGGGGAATTTGACGGGGGATTTTTTCGTGTTTGACGCGAGAATTTGACTGGGAATGTTTTTTTTCATTGCTGGCTGGCCGTCCGCAGAACAAATTAGAAATACAGCCTTCTACCAGCCTGCTGCCTGCAGCTGTGCACCTCCAACCAATTCTCCTCTACAATAGCTGCCTATGGGTTCCTCAAAGCTCATTGCGGCTGTGCTTCTCCCTGCTCTTCTCGCTGCCTATGGGTTCCTCAAAGCTCATTGCGGCCGTGCGGTCTCTTCATTTTTGCAAATTGAAAGAACAGCACCGATTCCCTGCTCTAGGCAAGAACGCTGCTGTTACTAGTGAATAATGGTCTTCGCCCTCCATGCCGTCCCAATGGCCACCGCGGCAAACCCTCGTCCTTGAAGGCTTGCACGAGCAAGGGCAACCTCTTCCGCGACTACATCGGCGCCATCATCAACGGCGTCAAGTTCACCGACGTGCCCATCAACCGGAAGGTCAGGTTCGACTTTATCCTCGGCTTCGCATTCGACTACAACACCGCGACGGAGCCCCCGTCCCCGACCAACGGCCAGTTTAGCATCTTCTGGCAGAGCTCGGTGCTCAACCCGTCCGCGGTCGCCGCGATCAAGCAGAGCAGCCCGAACGTGATCAACCGGAAGGTCAGGTTCGACTTTATCCTCGGCTTCGCATTCGACTACAACACCGCGGTGGCCGTCAGCCTCGGCGGTGCCACCGTGAACAGCCTGCCCTTGTTCTTCAACATCACCTCCGTCGACTCCTGGGTTAGCAACGCCGTCGCCTCCCTGACGAGCATCATCCAGCAGTACAACCTGGACGGCATCGACATCGACTACGAGCAGTTCCAGGTCGACCCGGCCACCTTCGCCGAGTGCGTGGGCCGCCTCGTGACGACCCTCAAGGCCAACGGGGTGATCAAGTTCGCGTCGATCGCACCGTTCGACAGCTCCGACGTCCAGCGCTATTACCAGGCCCTGTGGGCGGCGTACGCGGGCGCCATTGACTACATCAACTTCCAGTTCTACGCCTATGGCCCGAGCACGACGGCGTCGCAGTATGTCGACTTCTTCAACAACCAGATTGCCAACTACCCGGGAGGGAACATACTGGCCAGCTTCACCACCGCGGCGACGACGGACTCGGTGCCGATTGATACGGCATTCAGCGCTTGCCAGACTCTGCAGTCGCAGGGCAAGCTCTATGGCATCTTCATCTGGGCTGCAGATCATTCTAGGAACCAAGGATTCAAGTATGACACACAAGCCCAAGCACTATTGGCTAATGCCACTACTAGCGACTAGTGAGCCTCGTTTCTTTCTGTGTAGATTTTTCAAGCGCAGTAATATGGAATAAACTGTGGTAGATTGTTGGAGCAAGAATGAAGAATATAGTCTCAATCGTAATACAGCCATGTCTGTATCTTCTTTTAGTGTGATGTATGTTCTCTTGATTTTTTCCTGTTTACAGAAGTTTATTTATCTCTAGTACTCTGGTGATTATCTTTTATATGGTAAATAAATTTTATTGTTACCTGTTGGTGCGTACTGTTGGAAATATGCAAAATATTTTAATTCTGGATTCTATTACGAAGCACATATCACAGATAACTAGAGATTCATGAAGCAGTGCTAACAGCAGGCAACATATTATACTTCTAACCTTGCGATCGACGTAGTCCTCTAGAACGACGTTGCACGTCTCCAGGAGGATTACTACCGCTTCGAGTGTGACATCGAGGCGGCGGGCAACCGAGTCTACCAAGCCGAGACCCCTCATGCAAGAGAAGAGAGCCTATAGGCACAATTCGACTTGATTCTTCAATCGGAGCGTCTTTGGCCAGCTCTTGAACAATCGTGTCAGCGGTTGGACGTGTTTCGGGCTACCAGCGTTGATCCTGAACCCTCCGATGACGACGACGTCGCTTACGAAGTTTTGAAGACGAAGATAGTAGGTTACTTGGGCTACTAGAAAAACTTGATCTTTTTTCCTACTTTTTTTAAATCTTTTGTAAGAAGAGACTGGCCACACTGTTTAGCCATATATAAATACAAAAAATGATAAAAAATTCAGTTTGGAGTTGAAGTTACTGTTTGTGTTGAACATATTTACTGAATAACATGTTTATCTTACTGACGGGTGAAAAACAAGTCATATATATTTACTCCTAAAATATTTTTTAGCTATAGAACGAACTATCACAGGCGGTTTAGTGAAACAATCCGTCTGTGATACAGACGGTTCTAAAATAGAACCATCTATGATATGGTCGCGTATCACAGACTGTTTTTAATAAGAATAGTCTATGATGATGCACAAACAGTTCTTAACAAAAATCGTCTGTAATAATTGCACGTTACAGACAATGTTTAATTCAAACCGTCTGTGATAATTCACAGACTGTTCTTAACAAGCACTATCTGTGATAATTACAAACGTCACAGACGGTTTTTAATAAGAACCTTCCGTGATAATTCACAGACTGTTCTTAACAAGTACCGTCTGTGATAATTGCAGACGTTATATATCACAGACGGTTTGTGGTTGAAAGTGTCTGTGATCTGTTATTAAATACCCAGCCCATCCTGACAGATCTGTTTGCAGTGAGCGATACATCCCCAGTGGCTCTGTTTCTCGAGCTATGTTTCCTCTTCCTCCCTCTCTATTAGATTTGGGGCATTTGGTGAAAGCATACCGCAGATTTGCAAGTGTGCTTGTAGATCTATTTGTTCTTGGTGATCTAAGGTTAGTATTTGCTTCTAATTATATGCATTATAATCAAGAGAGATGATAGCTAGGTTTAGATCTAGCTTGGTAGTTTGCTCCAATTTAAGAATAGGTTTCATTACTCCTAGTCTACTTCACTATATTTTTGCTTGATATATATATTGCTTCATGAATAGTACGTAGCTAGCTACTTTAGATGGACAATTTAAAGTGAATGATACGTGTAAGTGTAATGGCTAGCTAGCTAGCTACAGGTTCATTAATCTAATTTAACACTAATTTGTTACATGTGTAGCGTAGATAGACCGAAGCTGGATGTACGTTAAGAACCGTGTGGGTGAAAAGTACATTGATGGTGTATCTATATTTAGAAGAGCTGTCGAGCAGGATATGTTGAAGAATGGGATGAAATTTATGTACTGTCCATGCATTGATTACGATAATCTGAAGATATTTACCAACTCATTGCAGATCGAAGCACACTTGATTCGAAGTGGTTTCAAAAAGGGGTATAGATATTAGACCAGTCACGGTGAAGAGCAGAATATATAGGAAGGTAGTAACAACAATATGCCAGATGTGGACTGTGTTTTCGATGAGGATATGTCGCACGATGATAATCTGGATCAGATGCTATGCGATGCAGAAGGGAACTATAGTGACAGAGAGTTTGGTAAATTCGAGGGCTTAATGGAGGACTCGGAGAAACCTTTGTTCCCAGTTGGCAAGCCATAATACACAAGGCTGTTATCCGTGCTTGAACTGTTGAAATTGAAGGCAAGCAATGGTTGGTCCGATAAGAGTTTCACGGTATTGTTAGGTTTCCTAGCGGACATCCTTCCAGAGGAAAACGTGTGTCGAACCCGGGAGTAATACCCCCAAATCCTCTGTGCATTTGTGAACTAGTCCATGATCAGTAGCTAGTCCACACAGTAAACAGATATGGTAACATCCATAATTCGCATAACTTTATTAATAAACAGAGTTGATTACCAGAAAGACTTACGAGCCAACAATAAAGAACACAGCGGAAGACGAAGAAGTCGTAGTAGGGTCCAGCTGATCTGCCACAGGTAATCGACTAGGGTAGCGGCCTAGTCGTCATGATCCACATCTGTAGCGAAGTTATTCTCTTCTGAAATTTGTTTGCACAAAGCAAGTATGAGCACAACTATCGTGCTCGCAAGTTACACCCAACAATTAATAGAGTTAATGTATGCATGGATATTATCAAGGGCAGGCTTATAAGGTTATTTGTGCAAAACAACATTTGACATTAAATACAATACTAAGTTCAAAAGTTCAAGTTTTATAATATTCAAAATTGAGTTTTAACTGAAATAGTAAAGCTAGTGTAGGTAGTAACCAAGCACTAATTTAAACACGGGCACGAACCTGGGGCTTCAACCCATAACTTTTCTCATGGACACCCATCCATGTTAAAACTGTTTTACAAAAATATTTTGAAATCAAAATCAAAGTCTAACTTTGAGTGACTTTGCCAAGCATGTCTATGACCGTGGACACGACTATTCGAATAGTTCTTAACACTCTGCAGAGGTTGTACAGCTTTACCCACAAGACACGACTTCTCTAGTTTGTTTGGCATCCGTCGATACCACTGCTCACTGCCTTAGGTAAGCAGTCTAGAGCATGTGACGAGGCCTTTACAAAGCATCATCCCACCGTGGTCCTTCCTCGCTAAGGTTTCGCTTCCATTGGGCTAACCACTCGTCGGATTCAAGCCCCCTCTTGCGCCATGCGGGAATACATAAAAGTAGGTCATTCTGACACCTACACATCAACATGGCACAACCACGATAGAATTCTGCAAATTAATTAGCCAAGTTTGTCCCATACTAGACTTGTGGTAGTACGGTGGGGCGTAGCAAAGGAATGCTTAGAGACCGATCCTTAACTGACCTGGGCGACGACCAACAGAACCCTGGGCCTCAACCTACCCAGTTGAGCCCGTGCATAAACCTGCACCCACCAAGCATCCATTTCGCCCAAGTCTAAATCAATTTTTATTTTATTTTATTTTTCAAAGTCATTTATAAACTTCCATGACACACCAATGCCATGGTTACAATTTAAACAACATTTATTTTTTTGGCTGAAATTCCCCAAATCAAATATTTTTGGTCTAAGCATGGCTAAGCATAATTTTCCCAAAATGTTCTAGTTCATACTATTGCATAAACTAGATTTTCATCTAAGGTGTCAAGGTAGGTTTAATTCAATATCAAGATTGGCAGTACAAAGGATTTAGGCATAACTATAGATTTAAAACAGGTATTAGAAATAAGCATGCAATAGTAATTTAAAATAGAATTTAAATAATTTGAAATAATGGGATCAACATGGTCAAAGATGTAACTTGCCTTGCTTGATTAGTCGATGCTCTCAAACGGTGTCGAAATCCGGTCGTCCGAAGTCATCGAAATCTATACGTGTAAATGATCCGAATTCAAATAACATTCAAATAAAATCCAAAAATTATAAAATAAATACTGGATGGAAGATATCGACTTTATATAAATTTAGGAAGTTGAATCGACGGAATCAAAGTTCGTATGAGGGAGAACAAAATTTTGGAAGGTTGAAAATCACATGAAATGATAGAATTCTGAAAATACTATTTACTAAAAATTGTGGTTTCGGATTGACTGGGAACAAGGTAAGAGTTTTATGGCCATGGCGAGGAAGTACGACATTGAACGCATTGAGGCAAACTCAACGGTGTAGACGACTCAACTAGATGACCTTCGATGGCGACGTAGTCCAACGGAGAAGACCTCGATGGGCGGCAGGCGGATGTCGGCGTTCCGGGCAAACGGAGAAGAGTTAGCGGATGAGGTTTGTGGCGAAACGAAGAGAGAACCGCGGGGAATGCAATGCTCTCTTTGGTTGGGGTGGAACGCACACGGTCGGCTGGCGGCGATGACGACGCGCAAAATGGACCAAATAAATAACAGAAAATAAATAAAATCTAAAAATTATAAAATAAATACTGAAAATAGAGGATGAATTTATATGAATTTAGGAGAAAGAATCAACGGATTTGGATTTTGCACGTGAAAGAATGAATTTCTGGAAGAATAAGCATGTGTATGTACAAAGGATGAAGCACATGACTAGATAATCTTTTATTGTTCCTCGTTCTTCCCAGCTGAATGAACGGAAGTAAGGAGCTATAGAGAAAATGGACGGTGCCGAAGGAAAGGGAGGGATGGCCGACGAACGACAAAAATGGATTGCTGACCTTCAGACGAGGCCGTAGAAGGTGGCAGCGTAGTCAGGGACGACCAGCGGTGGTGGCGGCGGGCAGCACACCAACGGTGGTGCACCGGGGCGACGGTGCTCCAGCGATGGCACGGCGGGGGGAGAGGAGCATCGTGTAGAGAACGACGTCGCGATGCCAGTGGTGGAGACGGTGGTGGCGGAGACCCACCGGAGGCGGCGCTAGAGGTGGAAGAACGACGTTCGGCCGGCGATCGAAAACCTTCGACTGTGGAGAGGAGAAAGGGAGGGAGGAGCTGAGATTTCAGGGGATGGATAAGGGAGAGGAGAGGCACCCGATGCCCCCTTTTATAGGGCCGGAGAGGAGCCGAGGAGGGAGAACAGTGTGCGTGATGAACGCGGCGGCTGTTGCGTGTTCTGGCGAAACCGTGTGAGGAAAGATGGGGATAAGACTAGAATGGAGGAGTCTAGATAATGGGGTTTGAATGCCTTTGATTTCATGAAGAATCGTTGAGACAATCACGGCCGATTCAAAGCTTCTGTGTGGCTCTAGCATTGTGTTCTCTGGTCCAGGGAAGAAGAAAACGTGTGGGGAAGAAAGGAGAAAGAAAGGAGGGAATAAAAGAATAAAGGAGAGGGTATAACCAATTTAAAGCAAAAGGAAAGATGACAACTCATACAATGTTTAGTGTGCTGGTGCTGGAGTAATTTGTTGATGGGTGACCCCATGGGAAATTTGATTTTTTTTTTCGAAATAAAGATTAAACAATAAATCAAATATTTTTAGAACATAGCCGATAGAGTCAAAAAATTCTAGAAAAATTCACAAAAATTCCTAGAATTGTTTTGAACTTAATAAAAATAATTCCAACTTAAAGTCGGCTTTTAATTTTGTACAGTAATTATTTTTGTTTTCTAAAAAATAGGAAAAATCTTTTTAAATACTAGAAAATTCCAAAAATTTTATTTTTCACTTTAAATTCAATAAATCCCAGAAAACTCAATAAATTTTATTTTTTACTTTTAAAATATAATAAATTCAATAAAAGCAATTAAACTCTTTTAAATTTCAAAAATTTCAATAAAACAGTAACTTTATTAACTTTATTTTAGTAACAGAACTTTGGGATGTTACAACGTGTTGCCCAGAATTACCTACTAAGCCAAGAAGGTTTTTTGTCCATTGGGAATAGAAGTAGAAATAATGTAAGTATGTCTGAACGATTATATCCTCTACCCTAAAGAGTATGTAAATATGCATGTATGTTCGGTGTGCAAAGCATCCCGATACAAGCGTAGGAATCACTTTGATGATGGCGAGGGCATCGAGGTGAAGTAAGGACCTCTTGCTAAGGTGTTGTGGTATCTACCTGTAATTCCCCGTGTGAAGCGTTTATTTGTGAACCGAAAGGAGGCAAGATTGCTACGTTGGCACTCAGAGGAGCATAAGAAAGATGAAAAGCTAAGACACCTTGTTGATTTTTCCCAGTGGACAAACTTCGATAGGAGCTTCCAAGACTTTGGTATGGAACCGAGGGATATAAGGTTTGGGTTGAGTACATATGTAATGAATCCTTTCGATAATATGAACACCGACATAGAACCTGGCCCGTGAATCTATGTATGTACAACCTTCCTCCTTGGCTGTGTATAAAGCAGAAGTATATTTTGATGTCACTACCTATCCAAGGGCCAAAGAAACCTAGGAATGATATTGATGTGTACCTAGCACCATTGCTGGAAGATCTTGTGACACTGTGGAATGAAGGGCTACAGGTATGGGATGCGTACAAACGAGAGAACTTTACTTTACGTGCATGTTGTTCTGCACCATCAATGATTTTCTTGCTCTTGGTAACCTGTTGGGGTTCAGTACAAAAGAAGCCAAAGCATGTCCGCACTGCTTAGATGATACTGAGAGTGTGTGGCTGAACAACTCGTATAAAACTGTGTACATGCATCACCGTAAGTTACTTCCCAAGTATCACCCATACCACAAGATGAAGTAACAATTTGACAGAAATAAGGAGGACGGTTTAACTCTAAGGGCTTTTACAGAGAATAAGGTCTATGATATGGTTAAGGATATCGATGTCGTGCTTGGAAAGGGATGTAAATTGAGGACCCATCAGAAGAACATCTAGAAGATGCGATCATTTTTTTGGGACTTACCTTATTGGGAGCACATAGAAGTTCGCCACTGCGTCGACATCATGAACGTGGAGAAGAATATATGTGATAGCTTGATTGGTCTCTTACTGAACATTCGTGACAAAACAAAAGATGGTGTCAATGCACGACCTGACTTGGTTGATATGAACATAAGGACCGAGTCAGCACCGAAAGAGACCGATAAAGGCTGAACGTACCTTCCCTTAGCTTGCTACACTCCGTCCAAGGCTGAGAAACGAACTGTATCATAGCTTGCATGGTGTGAAAGTTCTGTTCGGTTACTCCGCCAGCATGAAGAAACTTATTTCTATGGAAGATTTGAAATTAATTGGTATGAAGTCTCATGATTATTATGTGCTAATGACACAAATATTTCCTGTTGCAATTAGAAGTATTTTGT
This sequence comes from Ampelocalamus luodianensis, assembly GCA_036346255.1. NCBI lineage: Eukaryota > Viridiplantae > Streptophyta > Magnoliopsida > Poales > Poaceae > Ampelocalamus > Ampelocalamus luodianensis. The sequence continues at coordinate 13,754,229 of CM070636.1, read as the reverse complement.
CAAACAAGGTCCGAGTGGCAATCATGAGACTGTGTTATTTCTTTAACTCAATTGCTCAGAAGGTCATCGATCCTGATGGACTAGATGCTCTGTAGGCCGAGGTGGTGACGACTCTATGTCATCTTGAGATGTATTTCCCTCCGTCATTTTTCGATATCATGGTCCATCTCATTGTCCACCTTGTGAAAGAGATAAAGATATGCGGCCCTGTGTTTCTACGTCATATGTACCCATTCGAAAGGTATGTGGGAATTCTCAAGTCCTATGTATGGAATCGATCTCGGCCGGAGGGCAGTATCATCGAAGGTTATGTAACTGAAGAGGTCATTGAGTTCTACGTCGACTACATGGCTCAGGTGGAACTGATAGGTGTGCCTCTATCTCGTTATGAGGGGAGGCTGAAGGGTATCGGGACCATCGGAAGGAAAGCAATCACTCCCAATCTAGATACGTACGCTCAAGCCCATTTTACGGTCTTACAATACATGACCGAAGTATCCCCGTACATCGATGAGAACAAAGACATGGTATGCCAACAGAATCCAGGCCGGTCGGAGGTTTGGATCACGAGAAAGCACAACCATCGGTTCAATGAATGGTTAAAAGAGCGATTTACTAGTAGGTCATCAAGTGATGATATGCTGCGATGGTTGGCAAAATGGCTAAAATTTACAACTGTGACATGGTAATGATATGACATAAATAGGTACATATTTTATACGACAGCTCAGGATAGGAAGAGAAAAGTCTAGAACAGCGGTGTCCGCATAGATGCATTTCACAAGCAGTTCAATACAGCTGGGTCAAACATAATGAAACATGGGTTGAGCTCCTACTATGGGTTCGTAGAGGAGATTTGGGAGCTCGACTACGTACTTTTTAAGATCCCCCTATTTCGGTGCCATTGGGTCAAACTTTCATAGGGTGTCAAGGTCGACAAGTACGACATCACTACTGTGGACCTCGAACGTGTCGGATACAAGGATGAACCATTCATACTAACTAAGCAAGTTATTCAAGTTTTTTATGTAATGGGCCCAGCAAATAAGAACCGCCATGCAGTTCTTCATGGAAAAAAGAAGGATTGTCGGAGTTGAGAATGTCGTGGATGAGGAAGAGTACAATCCATTTGACGAGTTGCTTCCTTTCAGAGATGGTATCAGGCTCAAGGAAGAACCTAGTAAGGAAGCTAGCTATATGCGCATCGATCATCGTGGAGGGCTATTTTTTAAAGGAAATAGCCAAGTGGAATGATCCCACACGGTGAACACCTATTTGGAAATTGTTCCATTGTAATTAATAAATTATTCCGTTGGAATTGATTCAGTAATTAAAAAATTATTCTATCTGTGATTGTATCTGCTTTCTTGTTTTCAGAGGGTATGGCTAGCATTTCCTATGGCTAGCCAAAAAACAGAATATTTTTTAGCTATACAAGGAACTATCACATGTGATTTAATGGAACAAACCATCTGTGATATGTATCACAGACGGTTCTAAAATACAACCGTCTATGATCTGGCTACATATCACATATTGTTTTTAAAATAGAACCGTCTGTATTATACCTTTATTAGTAGGGCCCCGCTAGGGTTTGCACCCTTACTCCTCACTCGCCCGTCCCCCTCCGCACCTGAGCACCCCCGACCTCGACCCCTGTGAGGACCCGGGTATTTAACTAGTAATACTTAACCTCCAAATGGTTCTAGCATTACTAATCAAATATCCAAAGCCTCGATGGACATGTGCTTCTGCACTGCAGACATGCTCATCATCACAAAATTATACATCATTTCCATACATCATTAATACTAAGTTCAACAACGACAAACATAAAGTAAAGTTATTACAAAAGAGCCGACCGACCAAATAACACAATGTACAAGAATGACAGCGGAAGCAAAAGCGCCATAAGATGGCTAAGAACAAAAGTCGACCGGTTAGCCAACACAACCCACAAGGCAACCGACCGGGCCGCCAAGCTAGTCGCCCTGAATACTGCCACAACACAGCTCACAAAAGTGAGGCCTTTGGGGCTCACCCTCTTCCTCTCCAACAATATACATTTAAGCAAGAACAATGAGTACACAAGGTACTCGCAAGACTGACGTGTGGAATAGCAGACCTATTCATATGCTACATGCAGGCTTATTTAAGTGGAGGTTGTATGTCTCATTTGCACAAAGCCAACTTTATTTGCAATAATGTAATACATTTAAAAGCAAGGTTGCAAATCTGTTTTGTTGTCAAAATAACAGCGAAATAATGATAAATACAAGTAACCACATGGAAGTTACTATCCCAATAGCCACCACAACATAGCACGAATCCCCGATTCGTACCACCCATCAAGTTTTAATAAAAAGGTTGTAGTCTAACTCTTGAAAGCTTACCCAAGCGTGTCCATAACCTAGGATAAGGCTATTCGAATAGTTTTAACCCTGCAGGGGTGTACCAATGTACCCACACTTCAGACCGCATTTAAGCCACAAGCACACTTTCGAAGATATGCTGGCACGGCTAAGTCCTACGAGACACTTTCCAATATTGTGCATTGACTACGAGCCGCTCGTATGGATAGAAACCCATACGCTTACATTACAAGCCGAAAGACAACCAGCCATCACAGGGGAAGCCTTTGGACACTACAATGCTCCCAAAGACCATCCCTCCTGCGACTCCCTACGACCCGAAGCCAATACACGCCAAAGTACTAAGTCAAGAGAGGTCCCATACCCTCTAGTATGGTTAGCACGCACAAATTGCCTGGATAACAGGTACTCACAAGATGTTCGGTCCTTAATTGACTTGGGCACCATTCCAGTCACACCCAGAAATCACACCGTCTTACCATTGTGCCCAAGTCTAAATCATTTTGTTTTTAGGTTTTAGTTTTCACAAGTAAACATGGCACAAGGCTGAAATCATAAGTGATAATAAGTTTTATGTGATCAAGGTTATCGACAAGTCGATAACCGCCCATTTCTACCGGAAGCTAAGCATGGCTAAGCAATTAATCCGCAAGACTACTAAGTGACAAGAGCTCATCCACGAACTCTAAATCACAGCAATAACCTAGGCTCATGGTAGTAAAGGATAATCATTTGTCTAAGGAAATGCATCTACTAGGTCAACTAACGACAATAGTTAAACACAAACTAGCAATGCATACATAGAATTTGTAAACAACATAAATACTTGAAAATACAGGGATTAACATGATCAAACTGCTTGCCTTGCTGCAATTGTTCTTGCTGCAGAGGAGGATCCTCAGGTTTAATATAATCTTCGAAACCTAACGCGAAAAGGCGATAAAACCCGATAAGAACGAAGAACACCAAACAAAACTCAACAGCAAAAGACATCCAAATTCCATGAAATTTACACAGCAGCTAGAGGTTGATTTTAGACAATTTTAGAAACAAGAATTACTTCATTTGGACTTAGCATGAAAAAGTTATGACCTAAACAATTTCTCTCAGCCTGAAAAATTCTAATTAAATTAATTTCGGTTACTGTTCATGGCAAAAATTTCTAGAATGATCTGAAATCTGAAATTTTTATGGTAGGTAGCTAATAGTATCCTAACAACAGCAAAACTGAGTTTGCACAATTTGGAGTTGAAATGAATTAGTTATGATTTTTCTAAGATGTAATACTAGCACATTTCACTTTCCAAAAGCAATATTAAGAACAAGACTTATGCTACACTAAAGTGCATCCCTAGAGAATTTTAACAAAGTTTAGCTTGCCCAGATTGGAATTACAGAGAAAAAGTTATGCATTTTATAAGTTAATGAATTTTCTAGGCAATATTTAATGTTGAGACAAGTTAATACAACTTACATTAGTTTCTGCTACAGAAAAGTGCCTAAGTTCATTTTCAAATTGAAGTTCTGCTTATTACAAAGCTAGTGCAATTGGAATCATTCAAAAAGGAGTTATAAAGAGAAAGTTATCCACTTTTGAAATTTACATTAAATATAAAACACAACTAAAAGCCCTCGGCTTCAAAAACTGAAAAACCAACCCAACCCGGGGAGGTCGTGGGCCGTCGATCCACAATCACACGGCTCACAATCTCGAAGCGCAGCGCACCGAAAGACCTCTTCCCGCATTGGGGAGGTCTGGGCCGTTGAGATTAGATCCAACGACTACGACCAATGCATGCACAGCGCACGCAGAGGAGGTCCTCGCGCCTACAGGTGGTCGGGACCGACAGATCAAGATCGGGCGGTCCATAGCTCTAAGGGAGGTCCTAAAGCTTTAAATCCAAGGAAGGAGGTCGGGGCGGTCAGGATCTCTCGGGGGAGGTCCCAACGGTCTAGATCTCCAGAGGGAGGTCCTAAGGCTAAATCTACGAAGGGAGGTCTGGACGGCCAAGATCTACCAGAGGAGGTCCTGGGCGGCCACGATCTACGCGGGGAGGTCCTATGCGATAGGGTTTTAACGGGAGGAGATCTGGACGGCTCAGATTAGACCTAGGGAGGTCCTGAACGGTCCAGATCGACGCGGAGGGAGGTCCGGAGGTTCTCTTTATAAAAGACCCGGGGTGGTCTTTTACAAAGAGGACCCTGAGGAGGGGTCTTTAGGGGTGGTCTTTACAAAAAGACCACGAGGAGGTCTTTTGCACACGGGAAAGACCTAAACGGCAAGGATTTAACCGGGGTGGTCCTGGACGGCTAGGATCAACACCAAGGGGAGGTCCTAGCACTTAAGGTTTTCGCAGGCAAAGATCTAACGGTCTAGAGTTAACCGCAGAGGTCTTTAACGGACTAGATTGCTTCTACAGAGGTCCTGTGACTTAGAGTTTTCATAGAAAACATCCAACGACACAGATTGAACCGGGAGTAACCTTAAACGGCTGCGATTAAACTAGAGGGAGGTCCTGAGGCTTAAGTTTTTCGGAAAGGAGCCAAAGGCTCGGATATAAACCTGGGGAGGTCGTCTACGGCCGAGATTTACCCTAGGAGGTTCAAGGTGCTTCTAATGGTGCGGGTCCTCAGGACAGCGACTAAAAGGTGGCGGCTAAAGACAAATTTAATGCTGCTGATGATTGGCCATAAAAGAATCTAAAAGGGACACTAATGACTTCTGGATTTTAATTCTAAGCCTATGGCCCACATGTCAGTGACACAACGACACAGTTTAAGACATGATTAATGCACTCAATGATTAGCAATAATCGGGCATTAATGCTGTCCTAAGAAAATGACGAAAACGGGAGTTTGCACCGGCAAAATCCCGAGCGCGTTCAACGGCTTGCCGCCGGCGACTCCGGCCGCGGCGGCGCCAACTAAACACTGGAATGGAACCGCAATATCATCACGGAGCTAAAGGTGGCAACCTCGCCGGCGGCGACGGCTCAGAACGCCGGCGAGCCGGAGATGGACTAGGAAGGCTAAAACGGCAAACTACGAAACTACATGAGCTCTAGAAAACAGTAACAAAGCTAAGGAATGGGCACCTGAGGGCAGAGAGGGGACCAGGGTGGTTGGAGGAGCTCGGAGATGGCCGACGAAGTCCGGTGATGAAGAGCTTGCCGGCGAGGAAGAAGAAGATGACATCGACCCTGGAAAGCCACCTCCCAACTTGTCCACCTCTGCAAAGGTGAACCAAGCAAGTCAGGGAAAGCTTGAGGTGATCAAGACGACCAAATGACAAGCCAAGAACTTGAGGGGACCACTGGAGCTCGGATGACCTTCCTGAGCTCCAACGCTCGACAATGGAGGTCTCGGAGTTTTTGAGAAATGAGCTCAAGTGACTACAATGAGGCCTGGTTGAGGGAGAGGGAGTCTAAAGGATAGAGTGAGGAGCTCAGGGGTCTTTTGCAGCCAAAGGAGCAAGGCCCCGAGCAACGGCAACCCACGGGTACATCGCCAAAGTCCAACCAATGGACATGCTAGATTTGACAAGGCAGGTAGGGGATGACTTCTTTTAGGGCTAGGCTCTGACACAATTAATGCATGGCAGAAAGGAGCCGCTGACACAGACGAAAAGGTGACATATCACTGCTCCCAACTGCTCTGGTTCTGACACATGTGCAGGCGCGTGAAAACCATGATGACCTGACTCAGGGAGGTCGTGAGGAAGAAAAACAGGGCCGAGGGAGGTCCTGGACGTCTCAGATTCACATGGGGTGGTCCTAGACGTCTCGGATCACCCAATGCAGAGGAGGTCTTCGCGGCGAGGAGGTCCAGGGGAGGTCGTCGACCGCTGGATGGAGATCCAAGGGCTTGGACCACACCCTAAGCGCCGAGAGCGCTCAAGAGCTCCTAAGGATCAGTGGGGAGGTCTGGGGCATTAGATGGGGATCCAACGGCCCAAAAGGAACGAGCCCGAGGAGGTCTGGGCGGCTGGCCCGACCGAGTCCAGAGGTCGGGTCTGACTCGGGTCTAAGTCAGACTCAGACCTAGGTTCAACATTTGAGTTCCAACAAGAGCTGATCTATGGAGAATTATTTAAGGTAGCAAACTCACTCCAAAAATTATGAAATTTTTGCAGGAGCTTGCCAGCTGAGTTATTGATCTTGTGTAAAATTTTTAGAGGTTTTTATGCTATGAATTTTCCTCCAAAAATTCTGCAAGGTACTGGTCCAGGTTTGACTGAAAGTCAAACAGGTTTGACCGCCCTCTAAAAATATTCAAACAATTTCTAAAAATTGTGAAATTTTTCAGAGGGGTCACATACCATCCCAAGAACTTAGGAAAAATATTTCCAGGAGATGATCAAAAGGTTTGACCAGATTATTTTTGGAAGGTGAGGTTTTGGATCAAAAAGGCTTGTGACTTTGTATTTCCATGACTTCTTGTACAAGATTTGCTTAGTACACAAAGGAAATACATGATGTAAGAAAAAGTTTTAATTTCTACCCATTTTCTTACATTTGAAACACAAGTCTAAAACTTGGGATGTTACAACCCCCCCGTCCCCGACCTCCTGGACTTCATCTTGCTTGGCTGCTTCTCCCCTTTGATGCCACCCTGCTACTTCGGTGCTCCCTATTCGTCCTTCTCCTCGACGCCCAAAGGTAACCGATGCCGAGTTGCTGAGCCCGATGCCCCTTCCCCTCACTCTTGCTATCAATAATCTGTCATGTTGTCATGGTCCTCATGGTAATTACGCTGGTATCTAGAATCCGGTTGATTGCGTCAGCCCAGATCTGAAATCACCTTTAAAAATGAATCCATACTGAATATCTACATTGCTCAGATTCAAACACAGATTAGTTGCTTGCTGGATACATGAATTTAATATATATATATATATATAGCAACCGAGAGTATGTATAATTTTTTAGACATACTCCTTTTTATGTGTGAATATGAAGGTATTTATAAAATATGCTAAAAACTATGGACTCTCTTGTAGATTTTTCATGTGGTTCGTGTTGGAGTATCTTATAATTAGTATATGAGTATACCCAAAGTGATAACTCCCGGGAGTAGTTACTCTCACCTTGATATACCAACTAAAAGAACTTAACATACTCATTTATCACTTTGGGTATACTCATATACTAATTATAAGATACTCCAACACGAACCACATGAAAAATCTACAAGAGAGTCCATAGTTTTTAGCATATTTTATAAATACCTTCATATTCGATACTTTTTTATACTCCCGGGAGTAGTTTCTCCCACCTTGATATACCAACTAAAAGAACTTAACATACTCATTTATCACTTTGGGTATACTCATATACTAATTATAAGATACTCCAACACGAACCACATGAAAAATCTACAAGAGAGTCCATAGTTTTTAGCATATTTTATAAATACCTTCATATTCGCACATAAAAAGGAGTATGTCTAAAAATTATACATACCACCTCTAAAAATGTGTAAATACCACCTATATGGTCTTATATACTCGTATACTACACATACATACTCTCGGTTGCGCAAGATACTCCCTCCGTTGTGAGATATGTGAGATACGAAATAGGGAGTAACTACTCCCTGAGTAGAAAAAGGCTTCATATATATATATATATATATATATATATATATATATATATATATATATATATATATATACCGTGTCCTCATGTTGCCGCGAATCCCATGTCTGATACGTGTCGTGTCTGACATGCGTGTCCGTGTCTATGCATCTTAGAGTAAAATCCTTGATCTACACAAACCCTTCATAGCACTTACAAAATTGATGTCACAATCCTTAAAAGTTGGGGACAAGGGCTAGTGTTAATTATTTAATTGTGGGGGCTTGGGGCCAAGGTCTTGTGTTAATTACTTAAACTCACCAAATCAAGACTATCAGATGTTCATCTCTCCTTCATTCATTTTATGTTACAAACTTTATTGTGGGAGGGCATTTGTTGATTTCTTCCTATGTTGAGTTGCATTACATTCCTAGTTTTAGAAAAGAAAATTTTGTTTTGTCTTTTGCTGAAAAGTTTTTATAGATAGCAAGTAAGCGAGATGTCATCTGCATAGTCTTCGCCGCCGTCATCGATATCGCCGAATGTGTCTGGTGCTTCGATGAAAGGGGTACCTAAGCGAGATGGCAGGGGAATATCGAAAAGTCTTGAGGGCCGAATGACCATCATGAAGGTCACTCCTGTTGGGGTCCCTCTGCATCCCAAGAAAGCAGTGGCAACATTTTGGACCACTCGCGGGATAGTTGCAAGGCAACGGGTCCCCATCACCACACCAAGCTGGAAGTCTCTGATAAGTGAAGAGAAAGAGTAGTTGTCGATTGAAATTTCAAGGTCGTTCGAGATCTCAGCAGAAGTTCAGGGACTTGTACAATGGCAGGCATTCCTCATTATGGGAAAAGCATAAAAGACCTTCAAGAGTACGCTTGTCACGGAGTACGTGAACAAGGATCGGATGCCCTTCACGAAGTATCATTTCGTGTCACCAGATACGTGGGACGCCTTTGTACGGATGAAGATGACGACTGAATTTTAGGAGCAAAGTGTGGCACACAAGGTTATCTAGACACAAAACACTCATCCCCACAGACTTGGCACTGCTAGGTACACAGGTAAAATCCCGCAATGGAGGAGGACGAGGAGGCAATCCGTTGGGAGGCCTCCCCGCCATTTGTCGGGATCACAAACAAGCGCACCCAAAACTAGTTAAGAGCAAGGTCATTAACCACGTCTGCGGGCACAATGTCTTTCATAAACCCGGTAGACGAGGAAGTGTCCCAACGTCTGGTAAGATATATCAAACTATCTAGTTGTTAATAAGTCCATAACTTCATAGGGTCTAAAATAACATAATTGCCTTTTGCAGCAAACATTGACTACCGAATCTTCCCAAGACTCATTCGAAGTAGTCAAGGAGAGGGATATCCTATCTATAGCCCTAGGAAACAAGGAGCACCCGGGTCGCATGTGAGGCCTTGGGGTTTATGTACCTTGGAGGTAGGGATTCTCACATGACTCTGAGGCATATAGGAGTAGAAAGAGATCCAAGGCCGAGCGCGAGGAACAGTTGAAAGAGGAGATTCATGTAGAATTTTGAGAACATATAGCATCATTGGAGGAAAGACTAGCTCAAGTCCTCAACCAGTCGAAAGCCGCCCTTGTTATTTTGGTAGCTAGTCCCCCTCAACGTCGGAGTAGCTGCGCGTCCACGCCACTTTCTTAACATAGCGACGTCCAATTACCTATCGACAACATCCAGGTAATGTATATTTTTGGAATGCTACATAGATAGACCTGTTGGACGCCTTAGCTAATCGTGTATCGTTATGTAGGAGCCCATGCTGTGCAACCTCAGAGCCAGGCTTGTTGGCTCCATTCCTGTTGAGGCTGGGTGGGGGATGGCGTATCCATGGCCGTCAGGGACGCTGGTGCACAGTGCCCAGCTAGGGACTGGTTTCGTGAAGGTCCAGGTGGACATGGTACATGACATTTTCAGGGCCGTCCTACTGGATAAACCCCCAAATGACGAGATCATGACACTAGGGGATGCCGTTCATACATTCGTCCAGTGGCCCAAAAGGGACATCGCCTTGGACCCTTCCATGCCGGCATCTACCTAGCATGAACAATTGGCCTCAACACATGACCATCTACCGCCTACGGCCTCTCCGACCCTCCCTTCGATGTCCCCATTGGAGAAGCCCCCAAATGATGAGATCATGACAATTGGGGATGCCATCCACACATTCGTCCAGGGCCCAAGAGGGACATCGCCCTGGACCCTTTCATGCCGGCATCTGCCCAGCATGAATAGTTGGCCTCTCCATACGACTATCTACAGCTTGCGGCCTCTTTGACCCTCCCTTTGATGTCCCCACATGCACCTGATCAATGTCGGTAGGCCACCATATCGACTCCCATGAAGACCACACCGAGCATATACGAACAACATGCCCATTCGTCTCCCGTGAAGAACACATACCACCGTGTTAGCAAAGACCAAATTGAAGAAAATCAAGGCACCTCAAAAGCACTGGACATACTCCCTAGGAAAGCCGTTGGTCCCGTATACGCTCTTAGCCAGCCTTGGAATGGGTGTCGCTTCTTTGCATGCATGGTACATACAAAAGACGAATGAGATGAGAACAAAATGCCCTTCGGGTTTCACCGTCAAGCACACGGTGGGGGATTTTCTCCACAAGCCCAACTTCTTCGTGGTGGGCTTCAACGACTTGTTCGATCTCTTCAACCTCGATGTCTCACTTTTAAGATACTGGACACTGTAAGTGTGTACAATTACGGTCTATATTTATGTAATACTGATAAATGCTGTAACTCCTTGCTTATGTATAAATACATGACCTTAGAAGCCAAACAAAGAAAAGAACCGGTCGATTTTCTCAACCCACACTTGATTTCTGAACAATGCATCAACAATGATGCATCCTACGTTGAGGGTTACGTAACAATGGGACCACATGCTCACAATGACAAGTACATACTTGTACCCTACAACCAGTGGTAAGTACTTCACTCATTGCTATACTCATTTATTTTTACTTCATATGCAATACAAACTTAGTTTTAAGGACTATGGCTGCATACATGTGTAGGTGACACTCGATTCTAATTGCCATTGTACCAAAGTGAAACAAAGTAATATACCTTGATCCCCTAATCAAGAGCCAGCATGACTTCACATTTGTGCAATAATTAATCGATAGGTAAACTCATTTCATCTATAAATAACTCTATGTACCCTTCGTTTGCAATGACCGAGGCTAACTTTTTTGAATCTAGTAGGTCGTTCGCCGCGTACGTTGCCAAAGGAGGGAGACACGTGGAAGGGAACAACACCACACTGCGACATATGACTCAATTTCTGGTACCCGCTAGTACACAATAATCCTATATCACACTTCGTAATGATGCTTGTCTAGCTGAACAAACCAATGTATGTAATTCTTTTTTTGCAGTGCTACTAGTAGTTACATGGCAACGTATGTGGGTTCTATGTTTGTCGTCATATGCAAAAAATCATGGGTGATAGGCACAAGGATCCAGAGGTTTATCAGTCTCACAATAATTATTTTTTACTTATCAATATATATATATATATATATATATATATATATATATATATATATATATATATATATAGGAATTATTATTAACAAGTAATGAACCAAACACCAGGTCCCGGATGTGTCATACATTAATTCCCAAGATCAAAGATTAATGTATATACATCCTATTACAACATTGTACACAGTCATAAAACGCGTATAGATAACATTAAGATTTACAACACTAGTATTCGGTATAACAGAAACAAGTGGCCAACAGCCACTAAATAACAGTTTTACAACGGAAACAAATATAAACAGAAAAAGAACCACCAAGTGTGCCCCATCACCCGCAGGCAACTGAGTGGAGGTAGAAATAGCGTCACTCGTTAGTGTCACCTTGATCGACGCTAACAGGTAGTTCGTACACATAACCATCTTCACCTGCAACAAGTGGTGAAAGCACCTCATACAAAAGGTGCTCGCAAGACTTACATAAAACTACTAAAAGAAAATGTTTAGTAGAACCTATTCAAAGGAATAGAATTTGTACATGCTTAAGGCTGACAACAGGAAGGTTGTAATGGTATTAGTTTTTGTATAAAGCAACACATCTTAATCTTACACTTACTGTTTTCTGTAAAGGCCATTTTATAAATAAGTTTGGACTAAAACAATGAGTAAAAATAGAATTTAACTACAACAAGACAATGTCAAAGTGGCTGTCCACTTTGACTAAACAACAAGCATGAATCTCCCAGTTCATGCTGCACATTCCCAAGAATAACTATACTTTGTTGTCCACCAAAACGAGTATTATCTGTAATCGTGGATATGGTTATTCGAATAGTTTTAACCCAGCAGGGGCGTACATCTTTACCCACATGACCTGATTAGCCTGTAAGCCTCCGGATAATAGCATACTTCCTTTGGTATGCCAGCCGGGGAAATCAAGACCCAATATTTTTCAGCAAGAACACCTTATTGAGTTGAATCACCCATGTGAGACCTGATCCCACTTAGTACAAGTTTCTAATAGAACCTACTAAACGGGGCACGCAAGTTGTGCCGGGAATGCCGACCCAATTGACATCAATTAAAATGACAGAAAGTAGAATTGTGCTCCCCTGCACATATAGAATTGCAATCGGAGCCCTAAGAACATATATGCGATGGAACACATATATATCCTCACACCACCAGTTTTCTAACTCAATAAGATCTTCTCCTAACTTAACTAAGTAGCGCCCATACACCGCGTGTGGAAGTACGTAAGGTACTCAAATTGACAGGTCAAAGTTCGGTCCTTAACGATCCAGACAAGACTACCACATTCCCAATCTCGTGCACGAAGGCACCATCACTAGCAACCACTTGTCCAAATCAAACCAATCTGAACAAAGAAACCAAGGTTATAAATCAAAAAGGTGTTTCCCAGGTCTAACAAGATAAGCTTGTCAAACAACTAACGTTCTACTGACTTGCATGGCTAAGCAAAAATCTAAAGACCAAGCATTACAATACAAGATTACTACCTTAAGCTCAATTGTATGAACAAATTAAAGGTAAGCCACAAATGTTGGGATATAGCTAACTAAACTCACTAATTATTGATACGTCAAAATAGCATGCACACAGTTATCATTGCATTTCAAAACACTAAAGTATCAAAACTGGGATCAACATGGTGTAAGAGGATGCTTGCCTTGGTAGTAAACCACTTGTTCAGATCCTTGAAAATAAACCACTTGTTCATATTCTGGAACCTCAGGAATACTTTCACTCACGTCGGGAAAATCAAAATCTAACAAACAAGAGCAATAACAAACGAACATCAAGAAAATACCAGAATACTGAAAAGATGCATGCTCAAAGTTACAAGTGATTTAAATAACAAAATACTTATGTTTGAAACTATTTTCAGTAAAGAAAGTAACCAGATTTATCAAATACTTGCACTAACCGACAAGGATTAGACTAACTACAACTACGACTCTGGTTGGAAATTCCAACAACAGAGCAATATTTACCGAGAGCTTTCTTGGCAAAATGTCGGACCTGTGATCCAAGGCGATGCTAGCTAAAGATCAAAATGGATTCACAATAGTGCAATGAACCTAAAGATGGTTGGAACATCGCTGAAGTTTGACCGGAGCGGCAGCGCGATAAGAAAAACAGTGAAGGTTCAAAATATGGCAAAAGTGGAAATGTCGATTTGAACGCACAAAATGCAAAAAAAAAAGACTTTTGCTTAAGCTAATAGGGTATCTAAAGAGGCTACCTGAGTTGAGATGGTGGTCGGAGAAGCTCTAGAGCTCGCCGGCGATGAGAAAGACCGAAACGACAATATAGAGAACCACGGTGACAAGATGATCTGAGCAAGGAATCAAAGAGTGAGTGATCAAGTTAGGTCATTTAGGCCCATAAGAAGCTCCTAGTGGAAAGAATTGAGAAATGGCTCACCCTGCCGGAGTTGAAGACGAAAGGGGTGATTTCAGCTACAAAGGGGAAACTTCAAAATCCAACAACCCTATTGAATCAAAGATAAAATTAATTGAGGGGTTTTGCTTAGTATATCCTAGAACATGCAATGACACACAAAAGATACGCAGGAGCTCACTAGAGCGAAGAAATCCACGATGGCGATGCTCCGGGCACGCTCTGGACAACCCAAGGACAAGCTCTCGTTCTCAATTTGCAAGCAATGCCAAAAGCTTCTATTAATAGGATGAACAAGGCATTAAGAGATGAACAAAAGTACAAGAAGAGAGGATATGGCAGAGAGAACGAGGAAGAAAATCACTGAGGTAACAATTTGGCCGAGAGTGAAAATGAGGGTTTTTATAGCCATTTTGCCGAAGAGAACGAGGATGCTCGTGCGTGGCAAAAATGGCAGCAAAACGATGCCAAGAGGTGATTGCATACTACAAAAACGCGGTGCAACACCACCTCAACATCGATGTGCTCGGCGCTGGCGAAATGGCGCGGAGAAGATGAAGTTGAGTCACTAACTTGTGGGCCATGGCTATTAGTCTCAGCCACAACGATGCGATCAAGAGTGAAAAGATGCGAACGGTTCGATCTGGAATCATAGGTCTAGATTGAAAACACTGTTCGGGGGTCCTAACATTTCAAATCCATGTGGACGGTCCGATCTAGATCTAACGGTCCAACATCAAAGCACGTTCGGATGGTCTGAACGTCTCACTTGATCTGGACTGTCCATTTTAAATCGGATAGCCCGCGCGCGAAGGGCTTCACCCTTAAGGAAGCGCGCGGTGGGATTTAATCCTAACGGCCCAGATCACTTGAGAGTGGTCATGGATAGATCAGATCTCTTGAGAGTGGTCATGGACGGCTCTGATCACTTGAGAGAAGGTCCTGGACAACTCAGATCACTTGAGAGGAGGTCCTGGATGGCTCAGATCACTTGAGAGTAGGTCCTGGACGGCTCAGATCACTTGAGAGGAGGTCTTGGACGGCTCAGACACTTGAGAGGAGGTCCTGAGGATCACAGAGGTGGTCTTTGCAAAACGACCAAAATGGTGGTCTTTGCAAAAAGACCAAGAGGGTGGTCATGACCGAGGGTGGTCTTGACCAAAAAGGGTGGTCTATGCAAAAATGCCAAGATGGTGGTCTTTAAGAGGTCCACGTGGCAGCTCCTGGAGAGGTCCTAGGGAGGTCCTCAGGGGTGCCCCGAGGGGTCCTGACTAAAAGGGAACACGCAGTTGGATTTAAAATAGACGGTCTAGATCGCATGGAGCTTTTGGTGGTCCGAATGGCCCAAAGGATCAGGATGGTTCGTTAGAAAATCGACGGCGGAGATTGCGTGGATTGTTTGGATGGTCCGAACATCCAACGCATCTCGTTCGTTCGTTTCAAAATCGAATGACTCATGTGCAACTAAGGTTTGGCTGAGACCTAAACGTGACAGAGCCAGCGCGAAAGACACAAGGTTGGACTAAACCAAGTTAGTTCGAGTCGCTACAGTGCCAAGGGGCTCGGTCCGAGGCTAAAGTCAACTAGAACTAAAATAAAACTTTAAGAGTTTGACTGGAGGTTTAAAAATATCAAATAAATTTATAAAAATACAAAATTTTTCAGAGAAGCTACTGGGATGATATAGATCCCAAATAAAATTTTATAACCACTGCTCATGGTTTTAAAATACTTACTTAAATTCTTTGACCGAAGAGGTTTAAATAGAGAACAAAGATTTTTCTTAAGGAGTTCTCTTTTTCAAACTATAAGCTTGATTTAAATTTGAAATGCTCAATTGCAACAAATTGTGCAAGTGACCTAAAATGCCATGTATTCTCATGAAATGCATATAAATACCCTTTTATTTAAAATGGGGCTGTTACAACATCGACATCCCTTTAAGTACAATCCAAATGAACGAACTCTATGAAATTTGAGGATGGCTCGCCACCTTCTTAATGTTGGAGGTCATTCACACAAAAGAAGAGTTTCATGCGGACGGAATAAATTTTTTAATGACAAACAATATTTTCTTACTCTATCTGTGTAAACATGTTGTAAAAACATTATGACAATTCATATATAATCAATATGTAAATTTGTTTATTTGTGATATATATGTGTATCTGTGATATATCTATGTATTTGTGTATTTGCTTGTATCTGTTATCTGCATATTGTTTTTAGAGGGTATGGCTAGCATTTTCTGAGGCTAGCCGAAAAATTAAAAAATTTCTATATATAGAGCGAACTATGACAGACGGTTTTGTGGTATAAACCATCTGTGAACTACTATCACAGACGGTTCTGTGCACCAACCGTCTGTGATATGTAGCTCGTCACAAACGGTTGGTAAACTCAACCGTCTATGATGGCTGACATATCACAGACTGTTGGTAAACACAACCGTCTGTGATGGCCGATATATCACATATTGTTTCGTGGTCCAAGCCGTCTGTGATAGTTACATTCATAGATGGTTATTTATATGAACCGTCTATGTTGTGAACTATCATAGATGGCTCAAAAACCGTCTATGATAATCGTCTGTTATCACAAACACAATAAATCAGACGGTTCAGAAACCATTTGCGATGAGGGTTTAGAACCATATGTGATGACTCTCTGTGTGGTAGTGTATTAAACTACTGATAACTATGAATTCAAAACCAATTAATGATAATTAAACAATGTTTGTCAAATCTTGACTACACCCTAGTCTATGGCTCTGGCCATTGTTTTCCGACCACACTGGTTTGCAGCTCTGACCAGTGTATTTTGACCACACTGGTATATGCAAAAGAAGTGTGGACTTGGTTCGTAGTGTGACTACACCATAACACGTCACGCGATTGCCACGAGAATAGGCGCACGCGTGCGTACATGCGTGTGTGCGACTTTAGCTATAGTCCTCTTTATATCATCCCATATCATGTTTCACATGTTTTAAGAGGTGGCAAGGCCTCCACCTTATAAATTGCTCCACCACTACTTGGCTAGACAATATAGGACTAAACCATAGATGTTTTAGAATTTTAGGAGTGAATGGATCTTAACACCCAATTCTAACGCATATTGATTGTCAGTGTTTTAGAACCGATCTTACGTAAAAATTGTTTGATTCGGGGGTCTCCACAATTGATCACACAGACAGAAAAGACACAAGGATTTTTATACAGGTTCGGACCTTCTTCAGAGAGAATAATAACCCTATTCTTGTGTGTATTGTATTGTGTATGCTAGTTACAATCACTGGAAAGACTTAGGCTTGTACTACTACTGATTGCGTATGCCCGGTTGTCTTGTATCAATCAATCGCCCTCCTTTCCATTTCTCTCTGACTGAAGCCCTTTTATAGTACATGAAGAGGTAGTCGTTCCAGGTTAAGAGGTGTCTCATTATTCCGTATAATGGACGTAATAATGGTAGTAATCACCGGAGTAGTAACTTCCCCACGTCGCCTGACAGTTATCAATCAGAGATAATGGTGTTACATGCAGTTACTCCAGAGAATAACAACCTATATTGGCTGCTCAGATCCCATAATCAATTGAGCCTACATGCAAGTAGACCCAATTAACTACGAGGTAGTTGTGACTGAGCTGGTCGTAGAAGGACTTACGACCAGGGAGTAGTCGTAGAAAAGCTTACGTCTGGGTACTGGTCGTAGAAGGACTTACGACCAGAGGTGATCGTAGAAGAACTTACGATCACGTGGTAGTCGTAGAAGGACTTACGACTATGGGGGTGGTCGTAGAAGGACTTACGACCACCTGGTTGGCTTCCCCCATAAGACTATAAGGGGTATACTTAATAGTCGTATGACATCATATTTACCCATAATATTAATTACAGATAAATAGTAAAATGAGGATTATTAGATCCTCGTCACTGATGATCAAAGTTTGGGTAAACAAACTATTCTAGTCTTCATCTCCCCCCTTTGTTAGGTTGGGTCGGTGTTTGGTATGTGGTTAGGCTGTTCATTTGGTTGGTCAATGCACAAGTACGCATAACAAGTCTAAAGCAAACCAAGTTGTATTACCTTTTCCATGCATGGCCATACAATTCATAGGATCAAATGTTTCCCCATGGATCTCCCTCCAGCAACACCAAGGAGATTGATCAAATCCCTTGCAAGTTCATCGAGATTTACATGACAAATTAATCATGACATATAATTAATAACCAAAGTCCTAAGGCCTATATAAGAGCACGACAATGGTGGTTGATGCTTGAGGCATGCGGGAGCTCCTTAGCCTAGATTGGGATCTGATACGAGCTCTCATCGATGAGCATCACCATGGGCACATCGACTGGGAACATGTCGAGTTGTCGACCTCCTTGATCCACGAATTCTCGCCGACGCCGTCGCCGTCGATCTTCCTGAGCGCCTTCCAGACGGCGCTGATGCATTTGAAGCCAGAGCTCAAGGCGATCTGCCACACCCAGTCGCCCCACTTGATCCTGCCCTTGGCCTCGCAGTAGGCAAGCTCGTACCAGAGCGAGCTGCTGGACGTGTTGCCGAACCTGTAGAGCATCATCCTGTACGACTCCATGTGCCAAGGGCTGAGCTTGAGGCTCTTCTCGAGCTCGTCCCGGCCGCCAGCGTGGATACAGAAGTGGTCGAAGGCGAGCTTGAAGTCTGGGAGGTAGGCCTTGACGTTGGCCCTGAAGACCTTGTTGAGGACGACGGTGGCGAGGAACCACAGCTACTCGAACATGGGCAGGACGAGCGTCCCGAGCGTGGTGATGTTGGTCTTGTGGGCCTCGCCGGCGACCACCATGAGCTCCTGGGAGAGGGACACGCCCACCTCCCCAGCCTCGTCCTTCTCCTGGGTCACGCACCCGAAGCTCTGGTGAATGAGCTGGTACTTGGTGTGCCCCCGGTCAGCTCGGCGGTTGGAGAGGAGGATCGCCGCGTCGCCCACCTGGAACAACGCGTTGGTCACCAACATCGGCCGGTTGTTGCCCATGTACGCGTTCATGGTGATGCTCTCCGTGCTCACCACCTTGGGAGCACTTGCAATGCAATGATTTTTTTTTAAAAAAATAATATTAATTTAAAAGATAATTACAAAAATAAATAGTCGATTTTTTTTTTCAAAAACATGTCACTGTCACGACAAGTTCCTGTCGCCATTTGAAATGGATAGCGACAGGTTTCTGTCGCCATTTGAAATGATGACATGATGTCATTTACTGCCAGTCGCCTGTTCAACTGCTTATTGTCAGTCGCCTATTCAACTGCTTATTGTCATTTGAACTGGTGATCTGCTTTGAAGAGTGTGCAAATCGTCATTTCAAATGGTGAAAGCAACCCGCATGTTCCTATCGCCTGTTGAACTAGCGACAGGAGATAGCTATAAAAACACCAAAATCAGATGAAAAGTCATTTTAATTCCAGAAAAAAGAGAAGATAGAGAGAGGAGAGAGGAGAAGAGGGGAGAAGTGACGTAGCGAAGCCTGAGTGGTTCATATCAGAGAGAGAGAGAGAGAGAGAGAGAGAGAGAGAGAGAGAGAGAGAGAAGCAGATCTTGTCGCACATTTTGTAGGTAAATGTTCTTACAACTTTGTACATAAATTCAAAACCTGGTAGGTTACCAAACAACAATAGCGACATAAAATTCAGTGAATTATATAATTTTAGCTGTTTTACCGTTTGATGTTGTACTTTATTTTAGCTGTGTATAGTTTAGTTTATCGTATAGATATTATTTGTGGTGCAGTGCTCGAATGATTTAGAATAAATCTGCAAAATACTAAGAAAACTTTGTAAGTTTTTATTTTTTATGGTAAATATTGTGTTATTACCGAAAATACCTTTTAAACTAGGGAAATAGCAAGACACCTCTAAAAATTTAGTTAAAAATCTAGAGTCGCTACATAGGGTATGTAGAGCTGAACTAAAATATTGCCACTTAATTTTTATTTCCATTTGTACATGGTAAATGTTTTGTAAATGACGGAGACACTTTTTAAACAAGGAAAATAGCAAGATACATATAAAAAATCTATAAAAATTGCAGAGTATCTAAATAGGGTATATAGAGCTTAATCAAAATAATATGAACTTAGTTTTGGTTTTCATTTGTACACGGTAAATATTTTGTTAATACCGAAAGTCGTTTTGGTTTCCATTTGTACATGGTAAATATTTTGTTAATACTGAAAATACTTTCTAACTAGAAAAATAACAAGACATCTCTAAAAATTCTATTAAGAAATCCAGAGTTGCTATATAGGGTATGTAGAGCAAAACTAAAATATTATCAACTTATTTTTTGTTTCCATTGTACACCGTAATATTTTGTAAATGCTGAAGAAACTTTTTAAATAAGGAAAATAAAAAGATACCTATAAAAAAATCTAAAAAAATTGCAGAGTAGCTAAATTGGGAATGTAGAGCTTGACGAGGATCTAATAATCCTCAATTAATTAAGTTATCTATCTATTATTATTATTATAGATAGTAATACCTTCATATTGCTGATAAGTATACCCCTTATTATTCATAAGGGAAAAGCTTAACCGAGTGGTCGTAAGTCTTTCTACGACCACCTCACGGTCGTAAGCCTTACTGTTACTAGGTCAACTATGAGCATCCTATAGTCGACAAAACCTACAGACATGTGAGCCCAATCAACTAGAGACTCTTATACGCTGTGTTTAATACATGCAGTAGTTAACATACACTGTTATTCTCTAGGATAACTGCACGTATTAAGCCTCTGTCCTTAACGTAACTGCAAGGCGACGTGGGGTGTAGTCTCTTTGACACTAACTACCATCAACGTGTGCATTTCATCAAGTGTCGAGGCGTCTCTTGGCATAGAATAACTGTCACCCCTTCACGCGCTATATAATGGCTAACGTCGGTGGACATCAGGGCAGATCAACCGAAAGGCAATTGGAGTCAATACACAGAAGTCATTAAGTCTTAGTTCTAGTGATTTCTTCCCGGTTGTAAAAGCATAGCCAATACAACAACACAAGAGTAGGGTCATTATTCTCCTAGGAGAAGGCCCGAACCTGTCTAAATCTCTGTGTCTCTTTCTGCGTGGATCTATTTCAAGGAAAGCCCCAAACATTCATTCGTAAGATCGATACTAGATCATTGACAGTTGGCGCCGTTCGTGGGGACTTCTAGTTCTTCCTTTTCGATAAGTTTTCATCATTTTTTCTACTCTGATGCTTTCATGGCAGGAGGGTGGAATGACGAGAACTAGTTCGATTTGGCAAACTACGCAGAACTTGACATGGATGCCTGCTACGAGTACAAGCAGAGTATCATTTCGTCCGATGGTAACGCCATTTCTGGGGATCCTTCACCAAACCCTGGAGACCGTGTCACAGATGAGGTTGATGAGAGATCTTTCTCCCTCACAACATTACGTCCAGACGAGGAGCCAGATTCCTCAAAGGGTAAGGGTCCATCCGACTAGGATATTGTGCCAAGGTGGGTACAGAACACGATGAGGGCTCCCCCTCCAAATGTTCAACCTCGCTTGAGGTAATCCGATCTAGCACGGCAAGTCCTGAAATCCATTATCTTGGGACTCAACCAGCACCTGATAACTGTCACCCTCCGGTTACCCCCACAAGGTGCGATGTCAAGCCCGCTTCTCCTGTAGGTTATAACCCAAAATTCCTCTTCCTGGAGGGGATTGCTCCAAGTCGTGTGATGTTGTCTTTCGACTACTCCTCGAGTCAGGAAGATTCGGGCGCAAGTAGAGATAATAGCATCTAGGAGGTCTTTGTCCTCCCCTCAGATCCTAATCTCTCCAAGAGGCAGGGCTGGGGATGCCTCCCGTCGCACATTCACTTCGGGCTCTCATGGTGATGGAGAGGACGCCTCCGGTGATGAGCAGGATCACCACCTTTATAAGGGTGGCTGAAATCCTAGAAATGATCACTCTCCGCTGAGGCATGCTCTGGTAGACTCAGATGTGGACGATCCTGAAACCATCCAGAGAAGAAGAATTGCAACCCAGAGAACTTTACCTGGGCGCATCCAATACCTATCAGAGGAAGCTCAAGAACTTCAACGGATCAATGACCTGATCAAAAACCCAACTCAAGAGCTTGAACAAGCGCCAAGCTACAACCTCTTTGTTGGAGAGATCGCACAAAGGCTTCGGGATACGATGGTCAAGCTTGAGCGGACTTGGCGATACCGTTCTGGTAGTCGTACCGGGACAACTCCGTCGAACGCCAGTCGTTCAAATGACTCTCCTAATAGAGAATGACAAGGCAACACGTCTGGTCGCTCTCCTAACCATGACTCCAGTCGGAGGAGAATCCTTCGAACAGCCGGTGATTGACAAGTTCCTAGGGGAAGTAGTTGTTCACCCCTTCTTCCAAGGAATCTGCAACAGCAGATTGAATACGACGAGTATTGCCCTCGTAGGGCTGAAACCTATGATAGGTCAGGTCCTCCTACCACTATGTATCATCGTGTACGATCGTCTAGTGATATCAACCAGATGTTGGGCATTTTCGCCTGACCTTCGAACAATTTGTTGGCCGCGGCGGTTTCGACCAGCGAACACAGAGAAATTTGTTGGATCACAAAATCCCATCGAGTTTCTTCAAATTTGCACCATTGCTGTTTGAGCAGCAGGAGGAGGGGAGCATGTCATGGCCAACTACCTTCCTACTGTGCTTGAAGGATCTACTTGGTCGTGGTTATTAAATCAACCACACGAGTCGATCTACTCATGGCAACACCTCTGCGACCTACTATTGGCCAACTTCTAAGGCACCTACAACCGTCCTGGAAAGAAGGATGATCTACATAGAATGAGACAAAATTCTCATGAGACCCTGCACTAGTTTATCAAGCGTTTCAGTCAGGTTCGCAACTCAATTCCTAAGGATTCTGACTCTTCTGTCATCAGAGCATTTAAGCAGGGAGTTTGCAGTAGAACGATCACATAAGATATCGCTTTAAATCCTCCTGCTACTGTCGTCGAGCTTTTTGAGATGACCGATCGTTATGCCACTGCTGCAGAGGCGGTCGAGTGTAATCGTACCATCGATCGAGATGATAAAGACACTCGAGAAGCATGCAAAAGTAGTAAGAAGAAGGATAAAAGGCCAAGAAATCCAAGAGCAACACTAAAGGCCAAAAGCCTCAACTCAAGAGCTCCAAGGAGGTCTTAGCCGTGAGTGATAAGGAGCCTTAGAGCTCCATACCGTACTTCGACCAAGGCAAAGGCAAACACCCTGAACGGAAGAATGACAAGCCTAGGTAGTGTCTTTTCCAGAAAAAGAAAGTACATGACCTTCGCAATTGTCGAGTTTTTCAGTGAAAACTAGAAGATTACTACACCAGTAAAGGACCACTTCCTACACTCAAAGAGGTAGGGCAAACAAGTGGTCGAAAGTAGTCATGCGACAATAAGGAGATACCGTTTCAGGATCCAAAACACATCATCAATCACATCTATGGAGGATCTTCGGCAAATGAGTCAAAATGATAGCTTAAGGCTATCGGACGTGAGGTAAATTCCATCGGCACTCCTCTCGTCAATAAAGTACCGAAGTGGTCAGAAATCACCATCTCTTTCGAGAAGGGTGATTTTCTAATCCCTTCTACTCGACCTGGTCGATTTTCGATTGTGGTCGAATCCACCATCAACAATTGTCAAGTAAATCGTGTGTTAGTTGATGGTGGGAGTTCGCTGAACATACTCTTTACGAGTGCCTTAGACGAGATGCAAGTTCACAGGATAAAAATCAAACAAGTACGATACTCATTTCACGGAGTCGTACTGGGGTCTTTGGCAAAACACATTGGTCAAGTTTCTCTTCCTATAATGTTTGTTCAGCAAACAATTTTAGTATAGAGAAAATCTCTTTTGATGTGGTCGATTTCAACACGGCATACAATGTTATACTTGGTCAACCAACCCTAGCACGATTCCTAATAGCTGCTCATTATGGTTATTAATGTCTTATGATGCCAGGTCCCAAAGGAGTAATCACAGTTCGTTGTGACAAAAAATGGCGCTCACATACGACCGCAAGTCCCTCGAGATGGTTGGCCAAATACCTACTTGAGAAGTCAGCAAGGGGCAACCTTCGGCGAAGCAGTCGAAGCCTAAAGTTACACCAAAGTCGAACGATCAAGTCAAATAAGTTCCACTCTACGTAGAGGAGCCTTCGAAGACCGTTCGTATCGGAGTCACTTCCGATTATGCATAGGAAAACACCCTCATCAACTTCCTCCAAGCAAACGTAGATGTCTTCATGTGGTAAGCATCCGACATGCCCAGAGTCCCCAGGGAGGTGATCGAGCATAGGTTAGCTCTACGGCCTAACAAGAAACCTGTAAAACAAAAGTTATGGAGATTCTCGCCTGATCGACGGGATGCCATCAAATCAGAATTGGATAAACTACTTAAAGCAAGCTTTAGAAGAGAAGTCGACCACCCAGAGTGGTTGGCCAACCCTATAATAGTTAGAAAGTCTAATGATAAGTGGCGTATGTGTGTAGACTTTACTGGTTTTAATAAAGCTTGTTCAAAAGATGATTTTCCCCTTCCTCGTATTGACCAGTTGGTTGATTCTACTGCTGGTTGTGAAATATTAAGTTTCCTAGATGCATATTTTGGTTATCATGAGATAAGTATGTGCCAAGATGATGACGAAAATACTGCATTCATTACACTATTTAGAATATTTTGCTATGTCAAAATGCTATTTGGTCTAAAAAATGTTGATGCTTCTTTTTAACATTTGATGCAAACGGCCTTTTCTTTTCAACTAGGCTGAAATTTGGAAGCCTATGTTGATAACCTGGTCATAAAAAGCATCAAGCACCTTAATCATATTTCTGATTTGCAACAAACATTCGACAACTTGAGAAAGCATCATTTGAACTCAATCTTGAGAAGTGTGTGTTCGGAGTATCTTTAGGAAAGTTGCTTGGATTCCTTATTTCTGCATAAGGAATTGATGCAAACACTGAGAAGATAGAATCCATTAAACAAATGTAACCTCCGACCAGAAAGAAAGAAGTCCATAAACTCACAGGATGCATGGCAGCTTTAAGCCGTTTCATCGCACAACTGGGAGAAAAAGGACTTCCTTCCTTCAAACTTCTGAGGAAACATGAGGGCTTCGAGTGGTCACAGGAGGCAAACAATGCCTTTGAGGATGTTAAGAGGTATCTTACGAGTGCTCCTGTCCTGGTTTCTCCAAAATCAGAAGAGATTTTCTTATATATCTAGCTGCTATGCCACAAGCAGTAAGCGTAGTACTAGCTGCAGAACATGAAAACGTTCAAAGAGTAGTTTACTACATTAGTGAAGTCTTACACGGGCCTAAGGAGTGACACCCTCAGGTCTAAAAGCTTCTATATGCCCTCCTCATGTCTTTGAGGAAATAGAGGCATTATTTTTTTAAGCGTACATGATAATTGTGCCATCTGAGTTTCTCTTAGAAGAGGTCCTCCAGAACAGGGAAGCAGCGGGGCGTATAGCAAAATGATCGGTTGAACTTGGCGAGTTCGACCGATATTTCATGTCCTGAACGACCGTTAAATCCCAGAACATTGATGGGTCACTTAGCAAAGTGGCTTGGGGGGCTGGAGTGGTCCTGAAATCTCCTAGAAGAGAAATATTAAAGTATGCTATTCAATTAAACTTTTCTACTATTAGCAATGTAGTAGAATACAAAGGTTTGTTGGCTGGCATATGAGCAGGAAAAGCGCTCGTGAGAGGAGACTCTCAACTAGTCATGAATTAGGTCAGAAAAGAGTACCGATGCTCTAGTCCGACTATGTCTCAGTACTTATCAGAAGTTAGGAAGCTTGAAAAACATTTTTTCGGTTTTAAGGCATAATATATCCCTTGAAAGGATAATTTCCACGCTGACCAGTTGGCTCGAATGGCTTCTTCTCGATCACAAGTACCAAAAGGAGTATTCTTGGATCAACTCCAGAAGCCGTCTCTGGTCAAAACACCAGAGACATCTCCTATGGTGATAGCGTCCTTGCAATACGAAGATATTTGGATGAATCCCATCTACAAATATCTTCAGAAGGGCATAGTACCCAATGACGATCTTGAGGCTCATCGTTTATCCTGTAAGGCCAAAATATATACTTTGGTTAAATGAGTCCTCTATAAGTGAGGCACTCAAGGGGTTCTCATGCGATGTATATCGCATAAAGAATGATTAAATCTTCTTCAAGAAATACACGAAGGCGTCTATAGAACTCATGCTTCTTACAGAATGCTGGTCAGAAAAGCCTTTCGACAATGTTTCTACTGACCAACAGCCTTCCATGATGTTAGAGAGTTTGTTAAGAAGTGTGTACAATGCTAGTTTCATAACAAGCAAGTACACCAACCAGCTGAAGCATTACAAACCATACATCTTTCTTGGCCTTTTGCAACCTATGGTCTCGATATCCTATGTCTGTTCCCAAAAGCACTAGGAGATTCCAAATTCCTTTTTGTGGCTATTGATACGTTCATAAAATGGATCAAAGTCGAACATGTGGTTGGGATAACAACGAAAGCAGCCAAGAAATTTATGATGAAAAATGTAATTACTCGATTTGGAGTTCCAAGTCGAATCATTGCAAACAATGGTACATAATTTTCAAGTGCAAAATTCTAACAATTTTGCGAAGAATTGGGTACCAAATTATGTTACGCCTTTGTTGCCCATCCACAAAGCAATGGGTTAGTCGAAAGGGAAAATGGCCAAATTATGTAGGGAATTAAAACTTGGGTTTTCAACGAGCTAATAAAGTGCTCGGGGGCATGAGTAAAAGAATTACCATCAATGTTATGTGCTATTCACACGACTGCTAGTCGGGCTGTAGGTAAAACACCTTTTTTCTTAGTTTTTGGGGCCGAAGCCTTGCTTCCACTAGAACTAAAGATTCGGTCAACAAGAGTCGAACATTATACCGACTCTGGCCAAGAACAACTTCGAGCAGATGACGTCAATCTACTCGAAGAAAAGAGAAATCAAGCCTTAATCTGTTTGGTAGTTTACCAATAGGCCTTATGTAAATACAACGATCGTAAAGTCCAACCTCGCAGCCTTGTTGTCGGTGGCTTGGTAGTGAAAAAGATTCAATCCCAGTCTAATCGGAATAAACTTTCCCCTAAGTGGGAAGGTCCTTACACAGTGGTCAAAGTCATGCGGCCAAGTTCAGTACGATTAGCAATGGAAGACGACATGATTCTTTCTAACTCATGGAATATTGACCAGTCACGCAAGTTCTATGTGTAATCTCTTACATTCTCAATAAAGTTTATGCTTTCTCCAATCTTTATTGTCTTACATTGAGCAACGGTTCGATGATTTTTTTAATCACTTTTTAAACACTTGGTTTTCTTTATACTGGTTGAAGGAAGGTAACATCACCTAGTCGAAACCTTTTCTCTCTGCACGTGGTCTTGCTCACTAGAAGGGACTTTCTAGCGTCAACCTGTTCCTAACTTTTGCCGCCAACACAAAGAAACTAGGTTCAACAAAATATGGTTGAAATAATTTACAGCAAGCTCGTTTTGAATCATTAACTTAGTTTATTTCTTCCTTTTTGCGAAGAATTCTCTAAGCAAGTTAAGCTTTTATAATTTGTTCAATTACTTTAAATAAGCTCGATTCAATTAACCTAGCCGGAGGAAGTAATAACACCTAGTCAAAGCCTTTCCTCTCTGCATGTGGTCCTACCCACTAAAAGGAACTTTCTAGTGATGAGTTGTTTCTAACTCTTGCTACTAGTACATGACAATCGAGTTCAATAAAGAAGGTCGAACGAATTATTCGATTAAGTGTTGATGCCTTCGATTTGATTAACCTGGTCAGAGAAAGTAATATCACCTAGTCGAAGTCTTTCCTCTCTAGACGTGGTTCTACCCACTAGAAGGAACTTACTAGCATCGAACTGCTCCTAACTTTTGCTACCAGTACATGACAATAGAGATCGACAACAAAAATCGAACGACTTATTTAAGCAAACCCTTTTTCACTATTTACTTAGTTTATATAATTAAACTAAGCAAATAGTCGGAGGCTAGGATAAAATTATAAATATTACTTTAATTCTTAGTCTTAAAGGTTCAATTCTCTTTTCTATTTATTGTTTTATGAGTTACTAACTACTCGAAGAGACAATTTGCAGGAAAATGAAGATTTATATTCATAGATGGGAAATTGCCTTTACAATTACATGCCCTATTACAAACAACTCTGATGAAGGAGATCCGATTTGCATCGCCTTCGCGACCTTCTTACCGACCGGTTGCACTTCTTCAATCAGTTGTGCTGCCTCTACTTCAGGGCAGTCGAAGTCACTTCGACTGCTTGAAGGCTAAGATTACGGTCATGAGCCTTAAGATTTGCTAAGGCATAACTTACTGCATTTTTGACCACCTTTCTTATCAAGTTGGCTTGGTTGATCTTTAGAGTTGTTGTTAACTCCAAGAGAGTTCTGACTTGTTGTACAACAGTGCTCGTATGGTCAACCATGATATCTTCAAGAGGAGTGACCTCCTTAGCACTAAATCCACAAAGCATATTGTTAAGGAGTGAAATGTTGTCTTGAAGATTGATCTTTGTAGCCTTCATTTCCTCCTAACTGTGAGCTGAAGCTTTTTGAAGTCATTTTATTTCGACTGCTTGCTCTGAAAATAAAGTATGACAGTCAGAAAAACACTTCTTAAGACTAGTAAATAAAACTGATCGTAGGTAAAAGATTTCTTACCTACTAAATGAGAATCAAGCTTCTTGATCTTGTCATAATGAGAGAAAGCACCCTTTGCACCCTGCTCCTCCCAATTCTTTATACTCTTATCTTTTTCTTTGGTAATACGAGAAAGCTCGTTAATCACCAAGGTCTTCGAATCGACCTCAGTTTTGAGTTTGCCCATATCGACCACTTTTCTAGAGTAAATGAAAAGGGGTAGAGAAAGACAAGAAAGTCATTGAAATGAACAGTTTTAAGTGAAAAACTTACTATTTATTTCATTCTGCAACTCGCAAGCTGCAGAATTTGCCTCCTAAAGTTCTTTAGCAGGTCTTCTTTTTCATCCCTTAATCTTTGCACCTCGGCTTTTGCATAGTTGAGTGCAGAGATCAGGGTTCTTTCGTCACCTTTAGACCTACAAAGGTTAAAGTAGACATGAGTATTGAATGAGTGGTCGTAACAAAATAAGACTTCTTGTAACAAAAACTTACGATCTCACTGCTAGTTCACGGAGTTCAGCTTGCTGCTGTTTCAATAATACAAGTTGCATGTGGTATTCACAAACGGTGGCGATTTGTTCGAGAGTTCTCTGAACAAAGAAAGACAGTAAGAAAAAGGAAAAAAATCCAAATATAAAAATATTTGGCATCGAATACTTACACTGATGGCTGATTGAGCAAAATTGGCATACGCCCTCTAGGAATATTGAAGTTCATAAAGCCCATTTTTGGTCCTGCCATATTTTTTGAAGAAGTTCATCATCAAAAATACGTCCCCTTTTTGGAATGTCCTTAGTGTGTGGGACTCGGTCACGAGACCTAAATGAAGAAGATCCAATGGTTCGTGGACGAAAGAACTCAGGGAAGAGGTCGAAGAAGTCTTCTTCTTTCTCTTCTTCTTCATCTTCGTCATCGTTGTTGGCAGAAGAAGCAACTCCCCCTTGAGGAACCGGAGGGATGCCCTTTACGACCTCTTTCCCAGTATGGCGGTCGGATGTTCCTCCTCCATCTTGATCGGATGCTTCTGGCGATCGTAGAACCAAGTCCTTTGTCCGATTACCGATATTCTCAATAACCGACTCAATCACCATTACATCCAGATCTTCCACCATCTTCACCTCTGCTTCTATAACCTCCTTAGTGATTGTGGCTACTTCAGCAGCAATAACCTCCTCTGTCGCCACCACAGGGACAGATATCGATTTTTCAACCACCTCCGCTACCGTCTCTATGACCATAGGAGAAACCATTACTCCCACGGATGTAGGTGAGACAACTGCGGACCTCTCAATAGAAGCATCCCTGGGGGCTGGAGAAGTAGGACTAAAACCACAAGGAGAAAAAGGAGACATGCCAAATTGTAGAACTTAAAGGTAAATGTTATTTCTAAGCTTTTGGTTTTATATACCTTGGCTTTCTGGATACAATCTTTAATCCATAAGAAACCTTCCCCAAGGAAGAGTTCTTTTTCTTCTTCTCTTCGGCCGCCTCAATTCTTGTGGCACCTTTAGCCTCTGGAAGGCTTTCAGCGCCACAAGCTTGGGAAGCCGAGGTTTCTTCGACCACGTCTGGTCAAATGTCTTGTTGAGGGATTGGGACCTCTACGAACATGTCTGATCGTAGGTCTTGATCGAGAGCTGATGCTCCCTAAGCTGCTTGCCCCTCTTGATGGTCAGAACTTGCTTCGACCATCTGAGGGACAATGCTCGCCTCGACCATACGCTCTGCTGTTGCAAAGGTAGCCTTTACAAAAGACATAAAGCTTTTTCAGTTCTCCTTTTCTAATCGCTTGACAAAGCCATGAGAAGCAGAAACTAAAAATATTTTGTTATCATAATAGAAAGGTACCTTGGTCTTGGGGGCTTTGTGATGCGGTACCAAGTAGCATTGTTACTGATTTGGCCAAGAGTGGGCTAGGTACAAGCAAAGCTAGAAGAGAGCAAGGTCTACGACCAGTTCCAGATGGTCTACGACCAGTTCTTGAGGGTCTACGACCAGCTCCAGAGGTTCTACGACCAGTTCCTGATGGTTTACGACCAGTTCTTGAGGATCTATGACCAGATCAGCAAGGTCTACGATCAGTTCAGCAAGGTCTATGACCACTTGGCGGAAGACATACTCACCAGGAATAGTACCCGATGGGAATAGTACTTGGCGGGAGGAGTACTCGACGGGAACAGTACTCAGTGAGAACAGTACTCAGTGGGAACAATCCACAACCACGATCAAGTGGTTCACGACCACCACCAAGTGGTCCACGGCCACGTTTAGGTGGCCTACAACCACTACCAGATGGTCTACGACCACATCCAGATGGTCTATGACCACGTTCAGGAGGCCTGCGACCACATCCAGAAGGGTTATGATCATGTCCAGGTCTTTGACCAGGTCCATGGCCAGGTGGTCCGAATCTAACATGGCAAGTAAGAAAGGGAGTGGGAGGTGAGGTCGGCTAAGGAAAGCAAACTCTATTTCATCAACCGCACAAGGAAAGGTGCATGAAGGCTGAGCCAAGAAGGAAGCCAAAGAGGGTAACCACGCTCTATAAGGATGACCCAGCTCACAGTTTCTATGCTGGTTTAGTTTGGATCAAAATCAATCTATGATTTAGTTTCTATCTTCAAAATTGTTTCTGTTTAAAGAGTCCTAGATGTAACATGCCATATGAGCACGAGTTAGAGATATAATTGACCTTGTGCCATGCGTAAGTTTGGCCGCACCCTTATGTGCCAATATAAGGCCAGGGCATAGCCCATGGTAGGAGGAGTTTAGATTTTGATGAGTTGAGTTATTTGGCATGTTGCCATGAGGGTCTATCCCTGTTATCGCATGTGTGCGAGTTCTTGAGAGTTTTCCATATAGGATATCTCTGATTGCTACTCAGGTTTAATCTTGTTGATTGAATTTGAGTGTTGGTCTTGTTTGATCTCCGCTTTCGTTCGTGTACTGTGGTGTACGCGGGTGTCAGATTTATCTATACTAGTGTGAATTGTATCTTGTAATTCATGCTTCACATATTTGTTTAGAATTTCCACCATGAAAGATTGGGCAACCCTCGGATTTAATCTCATCTCGAGGTTAATCCGCATCACTTTGTGCTTAAGTTCCTCGACCACACCTCTTTTCTCTACACCGATCACGTCTGCAAAGAATTGCCTGATGGGAGTGGTCGAAGGAAGGGTGGTACTTGAGCCTTCACCCTTCTTATCAACAGCCTTCACAAGGCAATGCCTTTTGGCTAGAGGAACTCTATCTTCCTCTGACCCCTCTTCGATAGCCCTCAATTCGACCTCTTGGTCATCTTGACGGTCTATGATGCCTACTTTCTGCACAAGTCAGAAAATGAATATTACTCAATGGTCGAATCTTACGACTACTGAACCCTAAAGACGAAATCAACTCTTGATTACCTTTAGGCATTCTCTTCTTTCTTCTTCACTCACGACCGCCAAGA
Source organism: Ampelocalamus luodianensis (assembly GCA_036346255.1). Lineage (NCBI taxonomy): Eukaryota > Viridiplantae > Streptophyta > Magnoliopsida > Poales > Poaceae > Ampelocalamus > Ampelocalamus luodianensis. Next base: position 13,722,110 of record CM070636.1, on the reverse strand, counting down.
TTCAAGGAACTCCTGGCGTGGGCGTAGGAGCCTTCTCACAAATAAGTTTGACCTGAGCATCAATTTTTTCTGTGAGAGATCTGCGAGTACAAAGACATAATCAACAATAATACTCAACATTTATAGAGGATTAAGTTGATCATTTATGTACTTCCTTCATAATCTCTGGTCGGGTCATTAGCCCCCGAGTACGTTCACATAGAATGTCGGACCTAGGGTTTTGAATACCCGAAACCTTCGTGTGTGTACTGTACTAGTCCCATGATCAGTGGCTAATACACACAACTCCAACATTGATATCACATCCATACATTTACATGTACAAAGTAAAGCAGAATGGTACTTAAGGGATTACAATAATTACATCACATGCCAACCGGCCAAAAAAAAACACATATCAGCAAAGTAACAAAAGTAGTAGCAAAAGTAGATAATTTCCAGCGGCATGCCCATCCAAACCCACAGGCAATTGACTAGAGACAAGTCCTAACAAGATCCATCACTGAACCCACTGTTTCCGGGTGTAAAGAAGTCGTCGTCCAGCGTGGAATCGTCTTCTAACTTTGAATCAACAATTTGAGCAAGATTGAGTACATTGTGTACTCAGCAAGACTTGTAGTGTATCATAAAATTTATATAAATATAGGGCTAACAAGAGATGTGGCTCTATGCTATAAGTTATTTTCAATATTAAGCAAATTTTGTTTGCAATATCAACATGTAGTATTTTGCAATGGAAGTTTAAAGAGCAGTTAAATAAGTAAAGAACAATAAGTAAGAAATTGAATAATCAACAACTCGCAACCCTCCTTGGCTGCGAGCAACATTTTATTTTCATCCATAACCATGGCACTAAACTCAAATACAAAACAATAAACCATTCCCATGTTTTCCGATGAAAGTTGCTTTTATGAAAATCAAGACTATACCCATTATGTCTGCACTAAGCATGCTCATGACCGCGAGCACGACTATTTAAATAGATTTACACTCTATAGAGGTGTACAACTTTACCCACAGCACATGAATTCTCTAGTTTGTTTGGCATCCATCGATATCACCACTCACTACCTTTGGTAAGCAGTCTAGCATTAGTAAAAGTCTTTACATCATCTAGTCCTACCCTTACACTAGCCCAGTGAATGAATACCCTCACTTCACCCACGTACACCCCCGTCTCAGTGAGGCATTCACCGTTGTGTAAGAAGGCTTTGTGCCCAACGCCTCGGTGAAGGGAGCCCATTTGGACATGACCGCACTACTACAGCCTGCCAGCATGCAAGACTAATTTTCAATGACTTAATTAGATAAGGCTGGCCCATACTAACACATATGGTTGTATGCTTAGGCTTAGATTGGAGTTGCTGGCATTTTGTCCTTAATTGACCTGAGCGAGAACTCCCGCTATCTACTTGTGAGACTCCTTTCTCACACTACTCAGAATATAATATAATCCACCCGCGTCGAAAAATAAGTTTTCATTTTATTTTTATACCAAATAATAGAGGTACACCGCTCTGGGCTTTCTTTTCAAAACTCCAAAATTCATATTTACCATGTCGTCCTTTTTTATAATTTTCATGAAAGACTATTACATGATTAAGCAATTAAGCGAGATTTGCATTTGAAAACCCAGGTTCACATTATTTGTTGTCTAAACCATAATCCTATTGGCTACAATCAGCAAGAACATCAACATATCAAGGAGGATCATGTAACGGATAAGATTTACGGCTATTGACATCCCAAACATAGCAATTTCTACTGAACATACATGCATGCATAATATTTTTTCAAAAAGAAGTACAATAATTGAAATAGTAGGATTAGCATGACCAAAGAAGGTGCTTTCCTTGCTCTGGTTGCTCTGAATGTGATAACGAAGGGTCGTCAAAATTTTCGCTCAAGCAATCAACGTCTATTCCAAAAAGAGCCAGAAACAAATTAAATAAGGCAAAATAATTTCAAAAGTAGCCAAATTCAAATATTTTTACATATTTATGGATTTTTACATATTTATACAGAGTACGATTTTATAGGAATTTAGCAAAAAGAATAATTTGATTTGGAATTTGTATGTGAAAGTTATGGCTATTATTAGCAAACTAGAAATTCTTCCTTGATTTTTAATTTGGATCATCTTTTGAATTACCCTAAGTGCATACTGATAAGAGTTGATATCTAATCATTTTACCCATTTTAATTAGCCTTCTCATAATCTATTGACATTGTTATAATTATGGCCTAGGGTTCAATGTTTATTTTGATATAGATTCCTAATTAGTTTTATTCTTTTAGAATGATTGCCAATAAATCCTTATATTTTCTAATCAACTTATTTTGGCATTTGCCTTGGCTTTATCTTACTGTCCCATACAAGTTTTCCTACTGTTCATCCACCTCATTAAGCATTTGCCTAATTAAAGTGTCACCTGGATTATTTAGTTTACGAACCAATCTTTTATCCATATGCCGGTCCACTGTTCATTTTGAATAATCATCTTTCAATATTGGTTATTACATTAACTTACTCTTTTAGGCTAGATGCTATTGGCTGAGCAAAAATTCAAAATCTCAAATATTTCCTTAACATTTAAAGTGGCATTTAGCACACCGCCCTAATCCAATCACCTTCTCTAATCTTGCATTCTTTCAAAGGAGCTTTTCTTATTTGAGGTACTGTTAACTAAAACTTCTTGCTAATTCAAACTTCAATTTTTGTTACTCATTTGAGTGATTCAAATATTAGTGATGAAATTTGTTAGCAGCAATTGGTTTGCCTTACAAGTGGGCCCCACTATCATTGACACAAGAGGGATACCCAGAGATAGCACAGAAGAGCAGAACAGAGGAGGTTTAGGGTGGCTCAGAGTGGCGTTCATCGCCAGCGAGGGGGCAACGGTGAGGAGGTGGTGACCACCAAAATGGATTGCCAGAGGGACAAGGAGGCTAGGGGAGGCAGCGTTGTGGGTTGACACAGTGATGGCGGTGCTCGGGTGTTTTAGGGGATGAGCTAGGGAAAGCATGAGCTTGAGGGAGTCACATGGAGTTCACCGAGACTTTCAGTGGTGAAGGGGAGATGCCGAGGTGGGCTAGCGGAGCGAACCCGAGGCGACATGGTGAGGTTGTTGTGGCGGAGGCGTACGGGTGAGGAAGAGCTCCCTCCGGTGGTTGGGAAAGGACAAGGGAGGCGTAAGGGTGCTCTAGTCATGAGGAATTGATGCGGGGTTCACCGAGGCGGAAGTAGCGGTGAAGGTGGCGGTCTTGGCCAAAGTCGGGGAAGAGGAGAGCTCCGACGCGTTCCTGAGAAGCAAAACAGAAATTAATGGGGGGCAAATACTCCTTGGGCTTCGGAACACGTGGTGACGTGGGTGGCAGGGCAGGGAGCCCACTAGAGCACCAGCAGCCTGGTGGCGGCGCGGTGGTCAAAAAATGGAGCTCACGCTTCCTTCACGATTGTGCTCGAGAAAGGAGGGGAAATGGAGGAAAATGGCAAGGGAGTGGTGAGGCAAACTAGGGGCGACCCTTTTATAAACGGGAGGGTAGAGAAATCATGAGGGAGAACCCACAGGCACCGGCAGCATTACGCTCGGGTGGCATCGGGAAAAGCGAGCAGGCATGGGCGCGGCTGGGGCAGGGCATAGGTGCGGGGAGGAAACCGGGGGTGCGGCCGAAACCAGTGGCGGAGTGGTTGGCATGCTGGCGCAAGCACGTGGGCGCGTGTCCATGGTCTGGGGGTGCGGCCGAAACCAGTGGCGGAGTGGTTGGCATGTTGGCGCAAGCACGCGGGCGCATGTCCATGGTGTACAACGAGCTAGCGTTGAGGGCTGTGCTACGAGGAGGAAGAAGACTGGCGGGTGGGGTCCACCTACCAGCGAGAGAGGAAAAGAAATTCAGTTTTCCAGAATTTCTAAGAATCTGAGGGTTTTTGGAGAATTTTTAAATATGAAAATATAGCTCCAAAAATTATAAATTTTTTTGGGGAGGCTTTTGACACAGTTGCTTCTGTTTTTATTATTTGTCTTGAGGAAAGTTTCAAAACATGCTTTAATTAATTCTACATTTTATTAACAATACAATTCCACTAAGTTTGGATTTTTAATCATCATCTTTTGTTCCAATTTATTTTTATTATCAATTAGGTTTGTGTTTCAAAATTTGATGCTTAAGTTTTATAATAAAATAAAACCTTGAATGAAAATCTAGGAAAATGAATGACAATAGAATGCATCAAATTTTTTTAAAAGTTCCCATTTTCCCACATTTGAAAGCAAGCTCAGATATTGGGATGTTACATAGGATGTACTCGATTCTTCAGAGGTATAATACGGTGCGTGATGAAGTCCTTCACCACGTGCCATCCAGTTAGCCCTTCTTCTCTCAAGTCTTTGATGGCTTGGATGTAGGGGGTAATTGTTGATGATATGCCCTACAGGCAATCATAGAGATGATTGTATCATATCTATGTTTATAAATTATAGAATAAATGTTATTATGTTTCTTGAATAAATTATCATTTATAAAGATTAACAAGTATGTGACTTGTTGGTGAAGCTCTTTAACTTATATGGTGTCATTCTAAATGTATCCCTAGTAGGATGTCACTAGTCGAAACACTAGTGAGTTATCAACCAGTACATGTATTGATGGATGACCATGTTTCTCCGGTCATGGATATAGGAATATCGAATCAATAATGTGAACACATGTTAGAGAACATGGTGTTGGATTGACCCACCTTGAGACACTATTGAGATTGCTATAATTTTATGTCATTAGTTGGTCTTAAGCAATGATGATATACAATCCTTAGATCTGAGATCAGCCTGGTTTCCTACATGTATAATAGTACACTTAGTGGTTGCCAAACGTTACTCCGTAACTAGGTAGTTATAAAAGTAGCTTTCGGGTATGCTATGAACATGCAGAGGAATGTGACTGGTCGGATATGAGATTTGCCACTCCTAACATAATAGGGGAGATATCTCGGGGCCCCTCGATTTAGTCAGATAAAGAAAGTGTATGGTCATGCTACTAGTGGTTGAATAGTCGATCACATGAAGTTATCCGTCACTTGATCGAGAAAGTATTGAACAGTCCATAGATGACAAATTATCCCACCTGGAGTTCAACCAGATATCGTGAGGCAAAGGAAGAATACAGAAGCAAGTCGTTCAGTTCAACCAGATACGGACTAGTCATATGGAGATACGAGCTGGTCGTAGACTCGTCGAACAATCACTAGCTAATCAAAAACTAGTCACAAGGAGTTACGAACTGGTCGTGACTAAATATGAATTGATAGTATAGAGATACGAGCTGGTCATAAGTGATAAGAACCTGGTCGTAGATCATATCGCATTAAGGTTCATCCGATATAATTTATGTGTATTCGAGAATCGTTATATCCTACTAGGAACCGCTAACGACTCGTGGTCGGAAAAGAGTTTCCAAGTCTCAACCAATTACGAATGAACCTACAGGGTCACACACTTCACAGGTTGGAACAAGCGAGTTCGGATAGGATCCGTCATGGGCTCTTTATAAGGGGATGCATGAGGCTGTTGGGATAGAGACGTGAGTTGCTCCACCGAAACCCTAGCCGCCATCTTCTCGAGGTCCGTACCGTGCGCGTTGGTGCTAGCACATCGACGTACGGTGTTCCATCCCTCGACGTGTGGATATTGTAAAGACACTACTACGATTGTTGTTGTGCTAAATGGGGATGATCCACGACCTTCGCAAGGAATGCAATAGGTTGCTGGAAGAGAGGATCAGTACCAAGGATGTTGAACGATCGACTACGACCACTACATCGACACACTTGACATTGGATCAGGCTGCTCCAACTATTCTTCCAATGCACTGCGCGTCTTGTGATAACAATCTATGATCTCTTGCTTCCATGGCTTCTGGGTTTACGTGGTAAATTTTTGAATTATAAGTTAGTGTAGCCTACCCGTATCCCTACAGTAATCTGGTCAAGGTCGTTTGGAGTCGAGTCCCAAGATGATCTCTTCTCTACAGGCTTCCCGATGAATAAGATCTTGTCATCCCTAGATACAGTCTAGTAGAACCACCTCTTCTTCCATCCTGGCCACGATGAACGGGTGAACATCTGAATTTACACCCTCGACTTCCCATCGTGAAGCTTCAGGCCGCAACTACCTGCGACTCTACTGTGCTTGCTCATCCCGTAGTAATACCAGAAGAGATCCAAATCTGGAAGGATTTTGTAATAGCCTCATCTTAAATAAAAGGGTATTTATATGCATTTCATGAGCATACATGGCATTTTAGGTCTCTTGCATAATTTTTGCAATTGAACATTTCAAATTTAAATCAAACTTATAGTCTATTTAAATCTTTATTCTCTATTTAAATCTCTTCGGTCAAAGAATTTAATTAAATATTTTTAAACCATGAGCAGTGGTTATAAAAATTTATTTGGGATCTATAACATACCAGTAGCTTCCCTGAAAAATTTCGTATTTTTATAAATTTATTTGATATTTTTAAACCTCCAGTCAAACTTTTAAGTTTGATTTTGACTATAGTCAACTGAGTAGACCCAGCCCGAGCCAATGGTCACTATAGCAACTCACACCCTCGCATCTTGGTTAGGTCCAACCCTTTGCCTCTCGGACTGACTCGGGCCAAGTTGTTTTTGACCCAGCCAAACCCTAGTTGCACGTGAGTCGTTCGATTTTGAAATGAACGAACAAGATGTGTTGGACGTTCGGACCATCCAAACAATCCACGCAATCTCCGCCATTGATTTTCTAACGAACCATCTAGATCAAGTGGAACGTTCGGACCACCGAACACTCCATACGATCTAGACCGTCGATTTTAAATCCAACCGCGCGTTCCTTTTAGGCAGGACCCTAGGACCTCTCCAGAATCTGCCACGTGGACCTCTCAAGACCACTCAACTTCATCTTCTCCACGTCATTTTGCCAGCGCCGAGCATATCGACGTTGATGTGGTGATTGCGTCGTGTTTTTGCAGCATGCAATCGCCACTTGGCATCGTTTTGCTACCATTTTTGCCACGCACGAGTGTCCTCATTCTCTCCGGCGACATGGCTATAAAAACATTCATTTTCACTCTTGGCCAAATTGTTACCGCAGTGATTTCCTTCCTCGTTTTCTCCGGCGTATCCTCTCGTCTTATGCTTTTGTTCATCTCTCAATGCCTTGTTCATCCTGTTAATGGAAGCTTTTAGCACTACTTGTAGATTGAGAATGCAAGCTTGTCCTTAGGTTGTCCAGAGCGCGCCCGGAGCATTGCTGCTGTGGATTTCTCCGCTCCGGTAAGCTCCTGCGTATCTTTTGTGCGTCATAGCTTGTTTAAGGATATGCTAAACAAAACTCCTCAATTAATTTCATCTTTGATTCAACAGGTTTGTTGGATTATGAAGTTTCCCCTTTTCCAGCCAAAATCACCACTTTCGTCTCCATCTCCGGCAGGGTAAGCTATTTCTCAATTCTTTCCTCCAGGAGATTCTGATGGGCCTCAATGACCTAACTTGATCACTCACTCTTTGATTTCTTGCTCAAACCATCTTGTCGCCGTGGTTCTCTATATTGTCGTTTCTGTCTTTCTCATCGCCGGCGAGCTCTAGAGCTTCTCTGACCACCATCTTAGCTTAGGTTGCCTCTTTGGATACCCTAGTAGCTTAAGCAAAAAACTTTTTGCACTTTGTGGGTTCAAATCGGCATAGCCACTTTTGCTGTATTTGAACCTTCACTGTTTTTATTATCACGCCGCCGCTCCGGTCAAACTCCGGCGATGTTCCAACCATCTTTAGGTTCATTACACTATTGTGAATCCATTTTGACCTTTAGCTAGCATCACCTTGGATCACAACTCCGGCATTTTGCCAAAAAAGCTCTCGGGAAGATTTTCTCTGTTGTCGGATTTTCCAACCAAAGCCGAGCCGTAGTTGTAGTTAGTTTTTAATCCTTGTCGATTAGTGCTAATATTTGATAAATCTGGGTTACTTCCTTTACTGAAAATAGTTTCAAACATAAGTATTTTGTTACTTAAATCACTTGTAACTTTGAGCATGCATCTTTTCAGCATTCTGGTATTTTCTTGATGTTTATTTGTTTTGCTCTTTTTCGTTAGATTCTGGTTTTCCCGATGTGAGTGAAAGTATTCCTGAGGTTCCAGAAACTGAACAAGTGGTTTATTTTCAAGGACTTGAACAAGTGGTTTACTACCAAGGCAAGCATCCTCTTGCACCATGTTGATCCCAGTTTTGATACTTTAGTGTTTTGAAATGCAGTGATAACTGTGTGCATGCTATTTTGATGTATCAGTAATTTGTGAGTTTAGTTAGCTATATCTCAACATTTGTGGCTTACCTTTAATCTGTTCATACAATTGAGCTTAAGGTAGTAATCTTGTATTGCAATACTTGGTCTTTAGATTTTTGCTTAGCCATGCAAGTCAGTTGAACGTTAATTGTTTGACAAGCTTATCTTGTCAGACCTGGGAAACACATTTTTTATTTATAACCTTGGTTTCTTCGTTTAGTTTGGTTTGATCTGGACAAGTGGTTGCTAGTGATGGTGCCTTCGTGCACGAGATTGGGAATGTGGTAGTCTTCTTTGGATCGTTAAGGACCGAACTTTGACCTGTCAATTTGAGTACCTTACGTACTTCCACACGCGGTGTATGGGCGCTGCTTGGTTAAGTAAGGGGAAGATCTTATTGAGTTGGAAAACTGGTGGTGTGAGGACATATATGTGTTCCATCGTATATATGTACTTAGGGCTCCGATTGCAATCCTAAATGTGCAGTGGAGCACAATTTTACTTTCTATCATTTTAATTTCTGTCGATTGGGTCGGCATTCCCATACAAGTTGTGTGCCCCACTTAGCAGGTTCTATCAGAAACTTGTACTAAGCGGGATCAGGTCTCGCATGGGTGATTTAACTCGCATGGGTGATTTAACTCAATAAGGTGTTCTTGCTGAAAAATACTGGATCTTGATTTCCCCGGCTGGCATACCAAAGGAAGTGTGCTATTATCCAGAGGCTTACGGGCTAATCAGGTCGTGTGGGTAAAGATGTACACCCCTGTATGATTAAAACTATTCGAATAGCCGTGTCCACGGTTACGGACAACACTCGTTTTGATGGACAACAAAGTATAGTTATTCTTGGGAATGTGCGGGGGCATGAACTGGGTGATTCATGCTTATTTTTAGTCAAAGTGGGCAGCCACTTTGACACTGTCTTGTGGTAGTTAAATTCTGTTTTTACTCATTATTTTAGTCCAAACTTGTTTATAAATTGGCCTTTACTGAAAGCAGTCAGTGTAGGATTAAGATGTGTTGCTTTATGCAAAAACTAATGCTATTACAACCTTCCTGTTGTCAGCCTTATGCATGTACAAATTCTACTCCTTTGGATAGGTTCTACTAAACACTTTCTTTTAGTAGTTTTGTGTAAGTCTTGCGAGTACCTTTTGTACTCAGGTGCTTTCACCACTTGTTGCATGTGAGGACGGTTATATGTACGAACGGCCCGTTAGCGCTGATCAGGGTGACGCTATTTCTACCTCCACTCAGTTACCTACGGGTGATGGGGCACACTTGGTGGTCCTTTTGCTGTTTATATTTTGCTTTCACTGCAAAACTTTTATTTAGTGGCTGCTGGCCACTTTTTAATGTTATACCGAATACTAGTGTTGTAAACCTTAATGTTATCAGTACATTTTTTATGATTGTGTGCAATGTTGTAATAGGATGTGTGTACATTAATCTTTGATCTCGGGAATTAATGTATGACACACATCCGGGGACCTGGTGTTGGGTTCATTCTTTGTTAATAATTATACTTTCAGGTGTAATGCTTTAACTTGGAATGTATCCAATATGCGGGGGTCCCCACAGCATTGGTATCAGAGCCATACTGATTGTAGGTTAGAAATAGCATGGTCGTTAGCATTAGTGAGTCTTCTGTGAGGCTCTTTTCTAAAATAACAAAGTATTTTCCGAAACCTTAAGTTATGAAAGTCTTTTATTCCTCATCCATCTTAGCATCACTTCTTACCCCAAATTTCAGTTGGAGTTACAAATTGTTTTGCTTGCTTACCCTGTCCTTGTGTGTTTTAGATGAGCAGCTGGCATTTGATCAAGGAGACCCATGCTGAGGAAGTGGACGGATATCCCGCATTGCTGCGAGATATGATGTGGCGCACCAATTTCACCTACCAACCAGAGTACGCCATCTATCGTCGGGATCAAGGACCTGGGATGGAAGAGTATCGAGGTGTAGTCAACATTATTGCTAGACAGGTGACGAGAAGCATTCCCTACTATATCCAAGTACATGCCACTTCTGAAGCCATGGCTATCCAGGAAGCTGCTAGTGGGATGATGAGCCTCCTTCGTCATGATTTGACGGAGTTGTCTCAGCCCCCCTACGGCCATTTCCCGAAGCAAAGTCCTGGCGTAGAGGCGAACACGTTCGATGAGATCCAGTTTGGAGAGGACCCGCAAGTACGCTAGTTAGTGAGGTTGGATCATATCATGAACCAAATCCATCGCTGCAACATGTATGAGCTGTGGGAGGCCCGACGCCGTCTTAGAGAAGCCCAAGAGTACCTCTTGATTGGAGTCAACATGAATCCCGTTCCTCGTAACGTGCTTTATGGTGGCAACGAGATCTCTCCAGCTGTTGCAACACCACCTGGGTTTCGACTTCTGGAAGTGGCACGACTAGTACCTACTTATGGACAGTATCGCCAAGCCCGGATGTCTACGGGTTTTCCTCGCACCCAGTGGTCGACACCACCTGGAGGTCACGCTTCTTTGCTAGGATCTCCGCGACGCCTTTACAATCCTTTGAGCCCGATAGACATATGATCACCTGGAGCTCACCTTTTAGATGAGTTCCCGATGAACTTTAACCGGGATGATTATATCTAGGTTGTAAAGGTGGAGAACTCCCTACCTGGAGTTGTAGCCGACTAGTAGCTGTCCTTTAAATAAATGTAATAGGGTAGCCTACGTATAACTTTGAACGTTGTAAGACTTTTGTTTCGGACGATGGCCATGTTGTCTACCGACATATATGGGTGTACGGTGCCGAAGCTTGTTGTTGTTGTTTAATGGATCTTGTGTTCTTTTGGTGTTAATTCCGATGCATTTCATATCATTGCGCATGCTCAGTTTAGTACTTCCCTTTTTTCTGTCCAAAACATTGAGTTGTGCGCGTTTGGGTGTACTCTTGTTGCGTTGCTAACAGTTGTATGGCAACAGAATGACAAGACCTACTACTCGCTCTCGGGCACAACAAGAAGAAGGATCTCCACCCTCGAGATCCCGCTTTGCTTCTGTCCATGATCTTTACCCTCAAGGAGAGCAAGTAGAACCTTCTAGTCGCCCTGAGCAACGTGGTGGTCGACTTGAGGAGGAGCTTCCTCCGCCGCCCACCATGTCTGATGTACTCTTGCATATAGAGCGCAACAGAATGGATCAGACGCGTATCCTGGAGCAAATTGCGCGTAATACTTCTTCAGCTCCCGCACCAGCTAGAGGGGCAGGGGGCCATCGTGTGCAGGGTGGTCTTGCTGATTTTCAGTGGACCAACCCGCCGGTGTTCTCCAGCTCTGAAGACCCTATGGAAACTGAAGATTGGCTTAGGAATATTGAGAAGAAGATGTTGATTTCTCAATGTTCTGAGAGGGAGAAGGTGTTGTTTGCTAGTTATCAATTGAATGGAGCAACTAGTGCTTAGTGGGACAATTTCCATGCCATCCAGCTTGCCGGACATGTCCTGACTTGGGACGAGTTCAAGGAAGCATTTCGTGAAGCTCACATTCCAGAGGGAGTTGTGATGGTTAAGCAGCAAGAGTTTCTCGCTCTTATGCAAGGGCGAAAAACTGTGACTGAATATCTAAACAAATTCAACTTCCTTGCCCGGTATGCACCTGATGATGTTTCGACTGACCTTCGTCGCCAAAACTGATTCATGAATGGGCTGACTGAGGAGCTGCAGATGGCCCTGGCAATACATGATTTCAGAAATTTTCAGCATCTTGTCAACAAAGCCATCATAGCTGAAAACAAGAGCAAGGCTTTGGAGGAGTCACGTAAGCGGTAGAGGACTGCACAGATTGCAGCTAGTGGTAGTTCACCAAGACCGCGTATGTGGCAGCCTCAACCTCCTCGAGCTCCAGCTCCAATTTCACCGAGGCCACCAGTGTTCGCACCTCATCCACCTCCACCTACTGGGCAACCAAGACCTAGTGGGAATCAACCTCAGCATGTCAACAATGTTAAACCTGGTGTTATCTGTTTTCACTGTAATCGTCCTGGCATTATGCCAATAATTATTTGGCGAGGCAACGTGGTCTGCCTCCTGTTCGGCCCTATCAAGTACCTGTACGACCAGCACCACCTCAGAAGCCGTCTGCCAAGGTTGATCCGGCTCTAGCCCGAGGTCATGTGAACTAGATTACTGTAGAAGAGGCGACTGATGCACCTGACGTCGTTCTCGATATGCTCCTTGTTAATTTCAGTCCGGCTACCATTTTATTTGATTCTGGAGCATCCCACTCTTTTGTTAGGAGTCAGTTTGATGTTCAACACCAGTTAGATATGCATACACTCCAACCACCTTTTCTTATTAAATCACTTGGATCGGTTTTTAGAACGGATCAGATCTGTTGTGACGTCAACAAAGATATCCTTGGGGTAAAATTTTTGGCAAATTTGATAGTGATAGATTCTAAAGGGTTGGATGTCATCTTGAGAATGGATTGGCTATCCAAGAATCTGGGGCAAATTAATTGCACCAAACGGACCATTTATGTTAAAAATGAAAATGGCATTCAAGTTGTTTTTCATTCCAAGATAGTCGATTCTTATCTTTGTGCTCTGAAAGCTGATGTCGCCCCTACCTTGGAGTCGGTACCAGTAGTTTGCGAGTATCCGGATGTTTTTCCTAAAGACCTTCCAGGCATGCCCCCGGATCAGGAAGTGGAGTTCGTAATCGAACTAGCACCTGGTACTGCTCCAATATTCAGAAGACCTTATCGGATGCCTCCCAATGAGCTGGTAGAGTTGAAGAAACAACTTGGGGAATTACTTGACAAGGGATTTATCCGACCGAGCTCCTCGCCTTGGGGATGCCCAGCCATCTTTGTCAAGAAGAAAGACAAGACTTTGCAGATGTGTGTGGACTACGGTCTATTAAATGAAATCACTGTCAAAAACAAATATCCTCTTCCTCACATTGATGGTCTTTTCGAACAATTGACTGGAATTGACTGGAGCCCGAGTCTTTTCCAAGATTGATTTCCGTTCAGGCTATCATTAGATCAAAGTCAGGGCTGAGGACATTCCTAAGACAACATTCTCTACTCGTTACGGTCTGTACGAGTACACTGTCATGTCCCTCGGCTTGACAAATGCTCTGACATACTTCATGAATCTCATGAATTCGGTATTCATAGATTACTTGGACAAGTTCGTTGTCATGTTCATTGATGACATTCTTATTTACTCCAAGTCTGATGAAGAGCATGAACAGCAGTTGAGGCTTGTGTTGGAAATACTTCGTAAGCATTAGCTGTATGCAAAATTTAGCAAGTGTGAATTCTGGCTTAGGAAAGTCAACTTTTGCGGACATGTATTATCCGAAGGTGGTATCACTGTTGATCCAAGTAAGGTACAAGATGTACTAGACAAGGGTCAGCCCAAAAGTGTTTCTGACATCTGAAGTTTTCTTGGATCGCGGGTTATTACCGTAGGTTTGTTGAAAATTTCTCCAAAATTGTAAGACCTTCGACTCAACTTTTGAAGAAGGAGAAGTTCGAATGGTCAGCCGAGTGTGAAGAAAGTTTTCAGCTTTTGAGAGAACTCTTGACCAAAGCTCCAGTTCTCACTCTGCCAGATATTCGCAAGAGCTTTGATATCTATTGCGATGCATCTCGCCATGGACTTGGTTGTGTTCTCATGCAGGAGGCCCGAGTTGTGGCATATGCATCCAGGCAGTTGAGACCTCATGAAGTAAATTATCCTACTCATGACTTGGAATTGACAGCCGTAGTCCATGCTTTGAAGATTTGGCAACATTACCTTATCGGTAATTGTTGCGAGATCTATATTGATCATAAAAGCCTGAAGTTTTATTCACTCAAGCTGATTTGAATATGAGACAAAGGAGATGGCTTGACCTGATCATGGACTACGATATGGGGGTTCATTATCACCCAGGCAAAGCCAATGTAGTGGCCGACGCTTTGAGCAAAAAATCACAATGCAACTGCTTGTCGGCAGCACCTTTTGCGAAAGGCATATGTGCTGATTTTCAGCACTAAGTCTTGAGATGGTCGAAGAAGGATTTCTCGCTGCCTTAGAAGTGAAATACACAGTTAAGGATCAGATCCTTGAAGCTCAGAAAACCGATGCAGAGGTAGCCGAAATCAAGGAAAATTTGAAGGCGGGTAGAGCCAAGGAATTTTCTGAAGACGCTCGAGGTATCATTCGGTACGGCAACCGTTTAGTGGTACCCTCCGATCCCCAGTTGAGAGAGCTAATTCTTAATGAGGCTCACAACTCCAAGTTTTTTTATACATCCTAGAGTACCAAGATGTACTAGGATTTGAAGAAGACATTCCGGTGGAGCCAAATGAAAAGGCAAATTGCATAGTATGTTGTTGAATGTGATATTTGCCAAAGGGTCAAAGCCGAGCACTTGAAACCAACTGGTATCCTTCAACCTTTGCCTATTCCCTAATGGAAATGGGAGGAAATCGATATGAATTTTGTTATCGATCTTCCAAAGACTCAAGTGGGTCTGATGCCATTTGGGTGATCATTGATGTCTGATAAAGGTTGCTAATTTCATTCCAGTCAAAACCACCTTTGATGGCCATAGACTAGCAGAGCTCTATATTTCCAGAATTGTTTGTCTCCACGGTGTACCAAAGGTCATTATCTCTGATCGTGCCCCTCAATTCACTTCCTACTTCTAGAGTTGTCTTCAACAGGCTATGGGGACTGAACTGTCTTTTAGCACTACTTATCATCCTCAAACCAGCGGTCAAACCGAGAGGGTGAATCAAGTGGTGGAAGACCTTCTTCGAGCCTGTGTGCTGTCATATAGTAAGAACTGAGAGAATGCTTGCCGTATATGGAATTTTCCTACAACAACAGCTACCAATCAAGCATTCAAATATCACCTTTTGAAGCGTTGTATGGAAGAACTAGTAGGACTCCGTTGAACTGGTCCGAGTTTGGAGAAAGACCATTTTATGGACCAGACTTGGTAGTGGAAGCCAAAGAGCAAGTTCGTCTGATTCGAGACCGACTGCGTGCTGCATAGTCTCGTCAAAAGAGCTATGCTGACCATCGTCGTCGTGAGTTAAGCTTTGCGGTAGATGACCATGTCTATCTTAAAGTGTCACCGATGAAGGGAAAGCTAGCATCTCGTTATATTGGACCTTTCCGAATCCTTGCAAAACGAGGAGCTGTGTCATATCAACTGGAATTACCCAATTCTCTTTCAACAGTACATGATACTTTTCATGTCTCTCAGCTAAAGAAATGCCTTCGTGTTCCTACTAAAGCAACTGCTTATGAAAGCCTTGATCTCCAGCCCGTTCTTTCCTACTAAGAGCAACCGGTGCATATTCTCGAAGAAAGGGAGCGCAAGACAAGAAACCACACCATCAAGTTCTTAAAAATTCAGTGGAGTAACCACACAGAAGAGGAAGCCACCTGGGAGCGTGAAGACCAAATACGGACTAAGTATCCGTACCTCTTTTCTTAAGTTGGAAGTGACCTCGAATCAAAAAAGGAAAGGTTAAACAAAACATTGAAAAGGAAAATGTAAACAACAACACTATGTTGTTCTTTAGCATTGTTCTTTTCTATCTTTGAAAGAAATCAAAATAGCTGATGTCATATCTTGTTGAAAATTCAAAAGATCTGTTCTTTAGCCTTTATCTTTACCTACCTGGAATCTCGGGATGAGATTCTCTTAAGGGGGGAAGGTTTGTAATAGCCCCATCTTAAATAAAGAGGTATTTATATGCATTTCATGAGCATACATGGCATTTTAGGTCACTTGCACCATTTTTGCAATTGAGCATTTCAAATTTAAATCAAACTTATAGTTTGAAAAGAAGAACTCCTTCAGAAAAAATCTTTGTTCTCTATTTAAACCTCTTCGGTCAAAGAATTTAAGTAAGTATTTTTAAATCATGAGCAGTGGTTATAAAATTTTATTTGGGATCTATAACATCCCAGTAGCTTCTTTGAAAAATTTCGTATTTTTATAAATTTATTTGATATTTTTAAACCTCCAGTCAAATTTTTAAGTTTAATTTTGACTTTAGTCAATTAAGTAGACCCAGCCCGAGCCAATGGTCACTGTAGTGACTCACACGCTCGCATCTTGGTTAGGTCCAACACTTTGCCTCTCGGACCGACCTAGGCCAAGTTGTTTTTGACCCCGCCAAACCCTAGTTGCAAGTGAGTCATTCGATTTTGAAATGAACGAACGAGATGCGTTGGACGTTCGGACCATCCAAACAATCCACGCAATCTCCACTTTTGATTTTCTAACGAACCATCGAGATCAAGTGGAACGTTCGGACCACCAAACGCTCTATGCGATCTAGACCGTCGATTTTAAATCCAACCACATGTTCCTTTTAGGTAGGACCCTAGGACCTCCCCAGGACCTCTCCAAGATCTACCACGTGGACCTCTCAAGACCATCTTCTTAGTCTTTTTTATAAAGATCACCCTATTGGTCTTTTTGCAAAGACCACCCCCTTTTGGTCAAAACCATCCTCGGTCACGACCACCCTCATGGTCTTTTTGCAATGAACACCCTCTTATTCTTTTTGCAAAGACCACCCTCTTTGGTCAAGACCACCCTTAGTCATGACAACCCTCATGGTCTTTTTGCAAAGACCACCATCTTGGTTGTTTTGCAAAGACCACCTCTGTGATCCACATGATCACTCTTAAGAGATCTGAGTCGTCTAGGACCTCCTCTCAAGAGATCTGAGCCGTCCAGGATCACTCTCAAAAGATCTGAGTCATCCATGACCACTCTCACGTGATTTGGGCCGTTAAGATTAAATCCCACCGCGCACTTCCTTAAGGATGAAGCCCTTCGCGTGGGCCATCCGATTTAAAATGGACAATCCAGATCAAGTGAGACATTCAGACCATCCGAACGCGCGTGTTGATCTTGAACCGTTAGATCTAGATCGGACTGTCCACATGGATTTGAAACGTTCGGACTCCCGAACAACGTTTTCAATCCGGACCTTTGATTCTAGATCAGACCATTCGCATCTTTTCACTCTCGATCGCATCATTGTGGCTGAGACTGACAGCCATGGCCCACAAGTCAGTGACTCAACTTCATCTTCTTCGCGCTATTTCGCCAGTGCCGAGCACATGGACGTTGAGGTGGCGATTGCGTCGTGTTTTCGCAGGATGCAATCACCACTTGGCATCGTTTTGCTGCCATTTTTGCCACACGTGAGCGTCCTCGTTCTCTCCGGCGACATGGCTATTAAAACCTTCTTTTTCACTCTCGACCAAATTGTTACCGCAGTGATTTCCTTCCTCGTTTTCTCCAGCGTATCCTCTCTTCTTATGCTTTTGTTCATCTCTCAATGCCTTGTTCATCCTGTTAATGAAAGCTTTTGGCTTTGGTTGTAGATTGAGAACGCAAGCTTGTCCTTGGGTTGTCCAAAGTGCACCCGGAGCATCCCCGCCGTGGATTTCTCTGCTTCGGTGAGCTCCTGCGTATCTTTTGTGCGTCATAGCTTGTTCTAGGATATGCTAAGAAAAACCCCTTAATTAATTTTATCTTTGATTCAACAGGTTTGTTGGATTTTGAAGTTTCCCCTTTTCCGGCCGAAATCACCCCTTTCGTCTCCAACTCCGGCAGGGTGAGCCATTTCTCAATTCTTTCCACCAGGAGCTTCTTACGGGCATAAATGACCAAACTTGATCACTCACTCTTTGATTCCTTGCTCAGACCATCTTGTCGCTGTGGATCTCTATATTGTCATTTCGGTCTTTCTCATCACTGGCGAGCTCTAGAGCTTCTCCGACCACCATCTTAGCTCAGGTAGCCTCTTTGGATACCCTAGTAGCTTAAGCAAAAATCTTTTTGCACTTTGCGGGTTCAAATCGGCATAGCCACTTTTGATGTATTTTGAACCTTCACTGTTTTTATTGTCACGCCACCGCTCCGATCAAACTCCGGCGATGTTCCGACCATCTTTAGGTTCATTACACTATTGTGAATCCATTTTGACCTTTAGCTAGCATCACCTTGGATCACAGCTCCGACATTTTGCCAAGAAAGCTCTCGGGAAGATTTTCTCTGTTGTCGGATTTTCCAACCAGAGCCGAGCCGTAGTTGTAGTTAGTTTTTAATCCTTGTCGGTTAGTGCTAATATTTGATAAATCTGGGTTACTTCCTTTACTGAAAATAGTTTCAAACATAAGTATTTTGTTACTTAAATCACTTGTAACTTTGAGCAAGCATCTTTACAGCATTCTGGTATTTTCTTGATGTTTATTTGTTTTGCTCTTTTTCGTTAGATTCTGGTTTTCCTGATGTGAGTGAAAGTATTCCTAAGGTTCCAAGTGAGTTTGATTTAGATTTGGAAGAGTTTGGTGAAGAATTGCAACTTGGTTGGTGGCGGCGAGAACAAGAGCTTAGGAGCAGTTGAAACAAATAGGGAAAGTAAAAAACCTAAGTCTTGTCCAGTCCAAAGAAGGCCGTGAGCGAGAGAGAAGGGCGTGAGCTGATTCAATGGTGTGGTCGGTCGCAACGAGTTGGTCCAAGGGCTTCACCGGATGAACAATATGAAGGAAAAAGAAACGATTTGGGAAAACTTGGGAATTGTGGTGACTTTAGATAAGAAGATTCCCATGTGATAATGGATAAAACCTAATATTTGCTAAATATTTCTAACTAGTCTTTTGGACATAATTTCGGCTTTAGTGTTTATAATTCATGTAATGCTTATATCATTAGGATTAGGGTTTTATGCTTTCGATCTTTTGGGTTTATGTTCCTAGGGTTTTTATTTCTAGGGTTTTTGTAATTACCATTTTGGAGTTTTATTCTAGTGAATCATTTCAGAAGATTTCTAGCATATGATTTTTCAGTTTGTTTTACTTTCTATAACCTCGCCTTTTCGGGTTTCTGTTTTACATTGCTTGTACCAATAAAAGAGGAAATGCACTCAAATAACTCTCAACAATGCAGTCAAGGCAAAAATAAAATAACACACAAAAAGTTTTAAAAATCCCGTATTTTTATATTCTGGCACTTTTGGGATGTTACAAACCTTACCCCCTTAAAAAGAATGTCGCGTTCCTATTTTAATAAATGGAATTATTATGCATCTCATGAGCATGCATATCATTTCTGGAATTTTTGCACAAAAGATTGCATTTTAAATTTGAATCAAAAGTAAAACCTACAACCCTAATTGAGACTCCAAATGAAAATAGAAATAAATGCATATAAATTTCTCTGGGAAATAATTGATTTAACGCTTATAATGTTTATCATGAATAAATATAATTTTTCTAGAAATTTTAGGACTTAATTCAACCTTGTAAAAATTTAAACCAAGTTCTAAAAGCCCCTGCTGTTAATAGATTAAAAGCAAGAAAATAAACCATGAACAATGAGGTTTTAAAATTTATATGGGCACTATATTAGCCTAGCAACCTCCCTAAAAAATTTCATGATTTTAGGAATTTATTTGCTATTTTTAGTCGACTGGTCAAAGTAGGAAGCTTGTTTTGGAAATCAGTCAATAGGTTTGACTCACCCGATCCTATTGACTCGGTTCAACCAAACCCCTTAGATGCATGCACCTGACCACACCCGAATCTGACCTGCACCCGACCCAGCCACTTTTGAGTTATTGACACGTTGGGCCCGCGCGTCAGGCGCTCCTTCAACCTCGGGTAGGCGACGCTCAGAGTGCGCCTGCCACGCGCCTGTCACATGCTACGCTGCCCCGTTGACGCCGAGAGGCACCGCCTCTCCCGACCTATCCCCGAGCTGTGCCAGCTAACGTCATCTCCTTTCCCGTCTTCTCCCCGAGCTAAAGCCCCCTCGCATACCTCCATTCCTCTCATTCTTCCTCTCGGGGCAGAGGAAGAAGAGGCTCAATCTAGCTCTCTTCCCGGGTAAACTCCATGCCATGATATCCCTCTCCTTCTACTTTCCACGTCGTATCCATCTTTGCTAATGCTGGACCTTGGTTTTGCGTGTAGACTCCAGAACGTCAAAGTGTCAATTGCTGCTCCAAAGCGCGCACCCGAGGCCGCCTCCGTGCGGACATCATCTCTGGTGAGCTCCTTCTCGTTCTTTGCGCGTTAGTATACATTCTATAGCATAGCAAGTACTTCCCCCTCAATCAATTTGTTAGATGCTACACAGGAGTCTTTGAAATTCGAAGTTCCCTCTTTTTCGACCAAAGGACACCCTTTCTTCCCTGGCACCGATCTGGTAAAGCATTTTCTAATTCCTCTCGTTTACACCACCTACTGGGTTCCCTTGAGTTGCTCCGACATCCATTTGCCTCTCTCCCTCCTCAGGATCCTCTCTCCGCATTGAAGCTTATCGCCGTCGTGGACCTCACCATCGAAGGCTACTCCGTCCATCCCTGACCTCTCTTCTTCGCTCAAGTAGCATCCTTGAGTCACGTAGACGCTTTGGCACCCGCTTGAATGGAAATTGCGGAGCTCTGTTTACGCATGCATGTTTGGCCGAAATGCACCACTGCCCTCCTCCGGCTAGCCAACGGTACAGGCCGTATCAGCCGCCACCACCGCCACCATGAGCTTCGTAAAGTTACCAGGAACCCATTCCTACCCTTAGCCAGCGCCGCCGTGGCCGCAATCGCCGGTGGGGCTCGGGTCAAAGTCGAGCTTGGAGGAGCTCTGTTTGTCGGAGCGTCCGACAGCTCCTATAGCTGGCCATTAGGGCTAAGCACAGTCATTAGCATTTAATGACCGAATCCTGGTCATAAATCCGGGGTTAACTGGGTTAATGAATGGCTAGGAGAGTACGACGGGTGGGGCCCACGTGTCAGTTCGTTGTAAATTCGAGAGTTTAATTGACAAAGAGTACTATGTAGTGGACCCCACATGTAAGCGACAGAAGCTAGGGTAAGCTCGGAAAGAAAAATATTAAATGCATTTATGAATTTTGAAACGATTTATTGTTGCACTATAAATTCAAAAGAACTTCAAAAATGCATAATTAATTCATTTTAACTCAAAATTGAATGAAACCAATTTTGTTTGTTTGCATTTTTAATGTACTTTAATTTAGAATAGGTTTTAAATATGTTTCTATTACATAAAATAATGATGTGAGAACTAACCCAGTAAAGGCTTATTTTTACACTAAAAATGTTGTTAACTTTGAAAAATCATAGAAAATACAAATTAACTCCAAGTGGAATGATTCAAGTTTTATTGAACATAACTTTTTATTTTATTTCTAACCATGTAATCCTTATATCCATCTCTGTTCTATAAATTTTCACTAAATAATTAAAATCGAATGAATAGTGATAGGTTGCAATTTTTTCTGGATTTTCTCAAAATCTGATTTTCAAGCTGCTATAACTCTCTCATAGAAACTCCAAATTGAATAATTTTTGTATATAAATTCATCTAAAATAATTATCTTACTGAAGTATAAATTTAATGCATTTTGAGTTTTTGGCTATTTCTCGGTGTTTATTCGGTGTCGTTATTTCTATAGAGTCTGAATTGCCGCAAGTCGACAATTGCTCCACCGAGAGTGAACAACTTGACTTCCAGCAAGGCGAGCATCATTTGAACTTTATTTTGCTTCATATTGATCCCATTTTTTGTTAAGTTAGAATTTTAAAATGCAATGATATTGCTTGTATGCTATTTTGTTATGTCGGTATTTTTGTGAGTTGTAGTTAGTTATGTCCTACTCATGCTTTTATCCTTGTTAATTCTAGTACGTGTATGCTTAAGATAATTGCGTGTGATGATGTATGTATAATATGTATGTTGTGCTTAGCCATGCACGTCTAGTCGATACGTTAGATCGCTTGACGGGATTAGCTTGTCGATCGGGGGAGACACCTTCACTATTTCCTTTTACTAATTTTTGTCTAGATCTTTGTATCTGATTATTTGAGTCTAAACTGTGTTATCTAAAAGGATTTTGGTCTGGACAAGTGGATGTTAGTGAGGGTGCCTTCGTGTACGAGACTCGGGTATGTGGTTGTCTTGTCTAGACCGCCAAGAACCGAACTTTGGGCTGTCATGCTAAGTAACTTCCGTACTTCCACACACTAGATTGGGGCTAGCTTGGTCAAGGGGAGATTCTTATTGAGTTGAGTCGTAGGTGGTGTGAGGGCATGTGTGTTTGATCACTTGTTCGTAGGACCCGAAGTACATTTCTATAATGTGCATGGGAGCACTGCTTTTCTTTATTTACATTGCATCGGTATATCCAGCACAACTTGCGTGCCCGCTTAGCAAGTTCTATTAGTAGCTTGTACTAACTTTTGGTTCATCGCGCAAGGGTGACTCTTCTCAATAGGATGATCTTACTAAAAAGTACTGAATCTCGATTTACCCGACCGACACACCATAGGAAGTGTGCTATTATTCTGAAGGCTTACGGGCTAATCGAGTCATGTGGATAAAGATGTACACCACTGCAGGGTTAAAATCTATTCGAATAGCCGTGTCCACGGTTACAGATAACCGCTTGTTATTGATCAACATCATTGTTAGACTTCAAATTAAAATTGACATGGTTACAACTTGGTATTCAACATGAACGGGTATTCATGTACTTTAGTTTATCAAAGTAGGCTGCCACTTTGGTATTTGTTGGATCTAATTGTTTATTAATGTATATCTATGTCACAAGTTTACCTTTTGTATAAAACCTGTTTTTAAAATGGCAATTGAAAGCTAGTATGTGTAAGTTGGAAAAATTATTTTGTTTTCTGCAAAGCTAAGCCACTAAAGCTATCCTTTGGATATCCTCTAGCATATATAATTTTTATTTTGGTGTAAGACTTGCGAGTAAATTTTTTTACTCAACCCGGTTCTACTTATTCAGGTGAGGAAGACTTTACGCCCGATGAGTTCGTTAGTGCCAATGTAGGAGACGCTAACGAATAGTGTTGTTCTTTAACTCCTAGTCGGTTGCTATGGGTTATGGGGCATACTTGCTGGAGCTTTTGGTTTATTTATATTCCTTCTACTGCTACTTAATGATCTTATTTGAATTTGGCCGGTCGGCCGCTTTGTAATAGTTGTAGACTGAACTACTGTGTTGTATGTCTTCTAGATTATTAATGTATGAATGTTGTATGACTATGATTGACGTTGAATGAGGATATGAGCGTGTTGGTTGCTGATCTTGAGTGCCAATACGAGACTCATACCCACTGTTTTGAATTCCCTCTTAATTCCTTTAAGTGTGTACTTGGATCGTTTAGAGACCGGTCACCATGTGGAACTCGCAGAGAAGTAGTTTTGTATGGTCACTGTCACTCTAGTTTAGTCAGGTACTCTCACTTGAATGGAGTTAATTTGGAATTCATTTCATTGAGGCCCGCAGTTATTTCCATAAGTCCAGAAAGGTCTCGAGCTTACGGAAATAACTCAGGGGGTCCTCATAAAGAATCTCGACCCCAAGATTTTGGTAGAATGGAAAGAAACGATAGAACAAGGAGGAAGAGAGACGTAGCATGAGATAGAGAGAATATTGCTGAGATAACATCACTAAACCTATTTTCCCTTTAAAACTTAGAATTTTAATATACAAAAAGTCGGGAAGGTTTAAACAATCACACAAATCTTTTTAGAAACAAGCATTTCTCGTGACTGCGATGTTAAGAGTAGTAATGTAATAGTCATGTATGGGTTAGGGGTAGTTAGGTAATTGTAGTCTAGCTAGGGTTTCTAGTCTAGGGTTTCACTTGTACTCACTATATATTGCCCCCTTGGGCTCTTGCAATAGATCAACAGTTTAGCCCTAATTTCACTCTTCTTCCTAAAATCTAACATGGTATCAGAGCCTAGATCCAAACCCTAGCATCCAGCTTCTTGCACCACTGCTGCCCCGGGAGGAGCAATCTCCACTCCCGGGGCAGCGACCAATCTCTTCTATCACTACGGTAGCGTAGCAGTAGCTTCTTCGTGCAAGTAGCAGCAGTAGCAAGCAGCCGCCAGCAAGTCTCGTCTTCATCTTCTTCAAGCAGCAGTAGCAAGAAACCGAGGGCGAGGGCTTTACTCCACTTCCTCGGGAGAAGAAGGGGGAGACTAGGGCTCCTCCCCATCGCCGCCATCCTTGTCGTCGCCTCGTCCCCGTGATCTCTTCGCCTAGAGTCGTGCCCTTCGCTCCATCGACTGGATCCGCGCCGCCTTGGCCTGAATCGTGCCGCCTCGGCCTGGATCCGCCCGCCTCGGCCTCCATCGCCTGGATCCAGCGCTCCGGCGCACCTGGAGCAGAGGCTCGACGTCGCCTCCTCGCCTCTCCTCCGGATCTGCGCTGGAGCAAAGGCTCCCTCCTCGCCCCACCTCTGCTCGGGCTGGTGAGCCCGACATTGCCTCCTCTACTCTAGGCCGTGCCGTCTCGGCGCCGACTCTCGCGCCGGATCGGCTGCCGCCACCGCCCTCGCTCGGGCGGCGATCCTCCTCGGCGATGGCCCGGGCCGCCACCTCGCTCGGCTCCTTCCTCTGCTCGACGACGGGGCGACGGGGTTGTACGCCCTCCGTGCGTGAGCGAGCAAGCAACCATGTCGCCGGCGGAGACGACACGGCAGGAGAGCGTTTACATGGTGGCTGGCCGTATCCTCGTCGTCGGTGCCACGATCCATCGCCGCCGGCCACGGATCTCGCCGGATCCGGCTGGCCTTATCATCGCCGTACCTCCGGATCCGGCCTCCTCACTGTCGTCCTTGGCTCTCTCCCGGCAGAGCTCCTCGAGAACATCATCTTCGCCCACCGAGCCACCTCTTCTGGACGTCTCCTCTCCGATGCTTGGAGCTCCACGCTGGGAGCTCATCTGCCGCTCCAGAGACTCCTGCTCCAGCACCCTGGACTTGTCTGCTAGTTGGTGTGGGTGTGGGTGATTACCGCTTCTGATCTGCTGATACTCATACTGCTGCTTGGTTATCGCTAGTTGCATCTGATCTGTTGATTGATTGCTCTGCCTCACTATTGCTAATGCTGCTATCTGTTGCTGCTAGTATCTTTAGTCTATTTCCTTTGATTTTCATCGTGTCTATCCAAGTTCGTTACATCTCTTTGAGTTCATCGAAGTCGTGCCGGTTCATCATATCCTTTGTCGATCAGCCGATTGCTTCTTCCTTTTCGGGTTGCCGCGGTCCGTCCATTGGATCGAGTGCGGTTACCCTCATCATCGTTGTTGATGCGACTTTGCCCTCTTGGTCCTCTCTTGTAGCCATCTTGCTACACATCTTCGCATCATTGCGACTCTTGACCAATGGCCTTCTTTGCCATTATCATCAACTGTCTCTCCTTCGTCGGGCGCCAGATTCGACACCGTCACCTCACATCTTGGGTGGGCGGATCTGGACCGTCGTCTTTGTTTTCGTCGGGCGCTAGATTCGACACCGTCACCTCACATCTTGGGTGGGCGGATCTGGACCGTCGTCTTTGTTTTCGTCGGGCACCAGATTCGACACCGTCACCTCACATCTTGGGTGGGCGGATCTGGACCGTCGTCTTTGCCTTCGTCGAGCACCAGATTCGACACCGTCACCTCACATCTTGGGTGGGCGGATCTGGTTCATCGTCTTCATCTCTATCCCTCTCATTGGCTTGATTCGACATATCTCTCTATTCCTGTCCGTTTCAACATCTCCAAATCAAGACATTCGTGTGAAGATCCGAAGGACAATGTTTGTTCTAGAGTGGCATGCTTCGACGACATCTTCAAGCTCGGATTTCGGATTTATCTTTTTTTTTAGTGTTATCCTTTTCAAACTCAATGCTATTGCATACGCATTGAGTTTGAGTGGGGGTGTTAAGAGTAGTAATGTAATAGTCATGTATGGGTTAGGGGTAGTTAGGTAATTGTAGTCTAGCTAGGGTTTCTAGTCTAGGGTTTCACTTGTACTCTATATATATTGCCCTTTGGGCTCTTGCAATACATTCAAGCATTCAGTCTCCATTTCACTATTCTCTCTAATAATCTAACATGCGAGATATGACGTCCATGGGCAGAATAGGCAGTACACAAGTTCCGAATAAAATTTCACGACAGTACAACATCTATGCGTGGAAATACACACATGAGAGTGCATAGTTTTGCGCACAAGGTTTACTCAAAATGAGATTGCCCTATCCTAACAAGTCGTCACGTTCTTGAACTTAAGTTTTTGAAGCTTAGGGTAAGGGAAAAGATGACCAATCATCTTTTGAAATCAATTGAAGTTCTAACATAGGTAAGAGAGAAATCTTTAGGAGGGATAAGAATGAGCAATATTACTTATATTTTTCACAAAGCTTTTGTAGGTGCAAATAGACTTTGAAAAATTCCATTAATGAAACTAACGGCCATGCTAACTAAGGTCCCGACCTAGAGTTGATATGCTCCGATACCAAGCCTGTGAGACCCCAAATTTGCAATTTGGGACCCACTGTGTATATTTGTGTCATTCCCTGGATCAGTAGCTAGCACATACAGTTACATTGTTGGTTCAAACACATATCACGAAAATGTAAAGCTATTGTATAATATTAAACAAAGCGTAAATATACCTTATAGCTTTTGGCTTGTAGATTGGCCGGACAGACCAAATATTTTTCAAAGATCAACAGCAGAAGAATAATCAAAGTATAACATGTGGAACCACCACGATATACCCATCGGCAATCGACTGTGGACTCGCGACCTAGTTCTTGGCCTTCTTGATCTTCAGTCTTGTCCAATGCTCATAATTGTCCGTGAAACCTTTTTTATGCTTACTGACTAAAAGAATATAAATAACGAGCATGAATACACAACTGTACTCATGAGTCAACACATATTGCAATTATTATATATACAAGACTAATCAAGGGAAGGTTTATGGTTCTTTTATTTGCACAAAGTCATTTATTGAAATAGAGTAAGTAGTAGCAATTCATCAGACTTAGCATTTTTAACTAACATATGTTTTTCATAAACTGAGTTTTGTTGTAAAGTACTAGTGGAGATTCTGTCTCCTATATCATTGAGTGGCTCCGTCCACTCAATGCTCAGGCTATCCCGTATTTACCATTGGTCCCCAACCAGGCCATCTCAAATCCCTAGGTTCCCAACCCAACTTTCCATTTCATCCACAAATTGTTTTATAAAAATGAAAACTAGATCAAGCAAGTCCTCAGCACCGCTCTTGACCATGATCACGGCTATCAAGATAGTTTTCTTACTCTGCAGAGTTCGTACACTTTACCCACAAGAGATATATCAACTTATATTGTCCCGACACACTTTTGTAGGTGTGCGGTTAATGTTGATTATCACAAGGCCTTTACAATGTCCCACCTCATCGCACTTTCACGCCGCTAAGTATCACCTCCTTGGGTCGCGCCCCCAGGAGGTCTCCCATTGGCGTCGTGCAGATCGGTGACTCCCTTGCCCTTTGTATACTCCACACACCCACCAGTGGTGAAATTGTGAGGCGACGGACAAATTAGTTGCTAGGTCTTAGTGTTACAGACTTGTGGTTGTGTTGTTTTTACATGAGAGGTCATTGCCAGATTCAGTCCTTAATTGACTCAGACGGTACATCCACATACCAACATTCTGTCGTGCACCCGGCACCAGCCACCCGAGTCCAAATCTATTTTTCAGATTTTATTTTGTTTTTGAAATTACCATTAGTCTAACATACCAGCCAGGCTCCAGCCTCAACTACCCAATTTCATTTTCAAAAGATTAAGTCATGTCGGGCAATTTATTGCCTAAATGACAATGCTACTATGCCAAGCTAAGCATGTCCCTTAAGTAGGTAATTAGTGGCTATTTGGTATTCCATTAATCTAGGGTGACAAGGATAAGCTAAGCATGTCCCTTAAGTAGGTAATTAGTGGCTATTTGGTATTCCAATAATCTATGGTGACAAGGATAATGTCCATGTTTCAAGGGTTGGAATTTAATACACAATTATTAATAGGCTAGTAGATATGAGCTTAGCTCAACATATTCAAATATAACATAGCAATGCAATTCATATGTAAAACAATATAATTGCAAATATTAGATGCAATATGATCAAACTATTGACTCATCTTACTCAATATTTGATAATCCTCGCTCCTGTTCTGGCTCAAGGTTTTGATAATCATCACGCTCAATATGCTGATAATCATCCTTTTCAATGCTTAGACAATCTTAATTCCGTCCTTGTTCTTGTTGGGATTGTTGTCCCATCATAACTTCAGAGTCTAACTACGCAGAATACGATTGAATCCAAGAGCGACTGAAAGTATTCAAATAAAATCCAATAAATCCAAATACATTCATACAAAAGGATATACTACGAATGAAAGTAAACAGATCTAACGATACCTTAAAAGATGGAAGGACTTCCGATGAGACTAAAACATACTCATCTGGAGTTGATGAAGGAAATACTACAGACGGGGTATAACCAAAAGACCTGATGAAGAAAATAATTCAGATGAAATATATCCAAAGAAGTTGATGAAAAAAATACTACAGATAAAGTATAACCAAGGAGTTGATGAATGAAATACTTTAGACAAAATATATCCAAAGAAGCTGATGAAGGAAATACTACAAACAAAGTATAACTAAAGAGTTGATGAAGGAAATACTTCGGACCAAAGTAGATAAATCTAATAGGGAGAGAGAGAACGTCCACAAGAACATTCCTCAATGGTTACCTAGATGGGAGAGATCACCCGGCTAGATAGGATCCTTTGATCCACCTTCGGATCATGAATTGTATTTCTACTGGGAGTTGATAGCGACGGATGAAAGCTAGAGCCGAGGTGATGCCTGGTGGATGAACTTCTATTATCCACTTGGAACATACTACCGCTGCTCACGCGATGCCTGACTGCTCTAACAATTATTTTAGTTATTACTTTCTATTTACGGAGGAAGTTCCATGAAAGTCAGGTGAGACATGTGCATAAATGCGGAGTTCGCTATGGGTAGACATGAGTCTCACCGATACATGAAACCTAACTTATTTAATAGTTTATCTTATCGATTTATATTTATCAAGAAAATTCCATCAACCTTAGTTGGAATTTCCAAGCATTGGCTAAATATTAGCCTTAACATCTTGATTAGGGGTGTCTGCGAGTTAGCTTTCATCTGTGGGGTGAACTTGGTATATACTAAGGCAAACTTATTACACTAGGTTGATTCTTAGCCATGACATCTGCTAATGACTATTGACAGCTAAGTAGGTTACTGCTACACACGGTCTTATGTGTTTTCTTCTACTACTACTTGTTCAGTGATTACTCTATTGGCTTCGGTTCCGATTTACTAGCACGGGGTCGTGACATAGTTACTACTAATCTTCAGGGCTGCCTAGTAATTATCATAGGTTTATCTTTTAACTAAAGCTATTGGCTTAACACTTGGTATGATCCACTATTCATTTGGGTCCTTTATAATTAGGTCTGGCTATAGGGCCCATCTGCTATTTACTAATGAATTACCCTAAGTTTATGTGAGCTCATATGACTCACAAGTTCACAATAGGGTTACTATATACTAAAATTAATCCTAGACACGACGTTGCTAAATCAGGATATACAACCCTAAGTTCATCTGGGGTACTCTTAGACATAGGGCTATAGGTTAGTGGGGCTCGACTATTATCTAACTGCTCCACTAACTCTTTAACTATTTGATTACTTATTATTCGTATTATTACAACAATGATCTAGGGTTCACTAGTATGGGGTCATGTGTGTGTATGTCTAAACATGATTAGATCACCTTACTAATGACTAATCGACTTGACTCCATTGATTATTAGTATTTCATCCATGGCCTAGACTCCATTGATTATTAGTATTTCATCCATGGCCTAGAGTTACTGTCATTTTGATAATCCTATAGTCTAATTCTTGATTAGTTTTGCTCTTTTAGATTAATGTTAATGACCAATTACGCAATATGGTTTCTACTTAATTGGTCTTCTTAGTTAATCTTCTTAGCATCTGATTAGGTAAAACATAATGCTATGTAGGCATTATATGGAAAACACTTGGAGAGGATTAACACCTTATGATTCACTGCCATAGCGATTTATCTTTTACATGAGTCCTGATTGAATTCACTCCTTTGAATGCAATGCCATTAGCTCATTAATTCTTTTACTGTCTAAACAATTAACAAGCTACTGCCAGTTGGAAAGTTACTATCTAATTACCAAACTAATTATCTAATTAACAACTCTACCATTTAACTAACCTTCTAATGGCTTTACTGACTGTTGCATCCTAACATTACCGTTTTCTGACAATTGAACATCTAGTAGCTAAGTAATCTACTAACAGCTTCTAAATAGCTAACTAATCCATGTGTTGCTTACTCCTAAGATACTACTGGACATTTAGCCCTACTGACATTGATATTTCAACATAACTTATCTGCTATAGTATTTAACTCAGCTAATTATTCATTCAAGCTCTAACCATTCTTGATTAACCCCTAGTCCATACAACTACATCTTGTAGCTGAACATCCATTAATCCCTAACCTAATCGTTAACTGTTAGCTAAACCTCTATTAGCCTGACTTGCCTAACTTATGAACTGACTCAATGAACCCTGCCTCTGTTGACTGCAACTTCTACTAACTGACTAACCTTTAACTATCTAAACTAATCACTAATTGATGTAACAAAGTATAGGTGTATGCTAGCAGTAAATCCTACAAATCGGATTCATCCATTAATCTGGACTCTTACCTTCATACATATCTACCAGGGAGATACATACACAGAGAGAGAGAGAGATGCACACTGAGTAGAGAAACAGAGAAGGCAGAGGAGGAGGCTCGGGCATGCTTCACCGGCGGCGAGGGGGCGGCGGTGAGCAGGTGGAGACACCCAAAATGGGCTGCTGAGGGGGGAGGCGGTCCTCTTGGTGGTAGCTTCGCGGCTTGAGGAGGCCGGTGGCGACCGGGCGGCTATGTGCGGCGGCCGGAGCCAGGGAGGGATAAGTGCGGTGGCACTGGAGAGGTATAGGGGAGGAGCTAGGGCGCGCACGAGCTACAGTGGGTCTCGGGGAACTCACCTAGTCTGTGGGTGGAGGCTGAGGAGGGCCGGAGCGGGCTGGCGATGGTGAACCATGTGCGGCGCGGAGGGCTCACCGTGGGGGCGCCGGAGGAGTGGTGGAGAGCTCCAATGGGAAGTTAGAGCAGCTTGGGGAAACCGAGGCGGTGCTTCTGCTCGAAGGAATCGAAGAAGACCGCACCGGTGAGGCAATGGCGGCGGTGGCGGGGCCTTCGGCCGAGCTTGGGGAAGAAGGGAACGGCGGCGATTCCTGCTGGCGGAAAGTGCAATTAGATGAGGGGTTTTGATGGTGATGGTGTGGGACGCCGCGTGACGGGGTTGGCCCGGGGAGGAGGCCGCCGGTGCGGCGGCAGTGAGCGCGGCGCCGGCGGCCGAAGGCGTGGCTCTTGCGCCATGGGCTCTTGAGCTCCTCCTTGGTCTCTCTTGGTGAGATGAGAGGGGAGGGAAAGAGGAAAATGGCCTGGGAGGGGCGCTCGGGGCATGGCTTAAGGAGGCGATGCACTCGGGGTGGTGCGTGAGGTGACGGGCGAGCGGCCGGTGGCTGCGACGTGGAAGCAGGGACTGCGGTGGCATGGGCGGCCTGCATGGGCCGCGGCGAAACCAGAGAAGGGCTGAGCTGGTTCGGTGGTGTGGTCGGTTGCAACGAGTTGGTCCATGAACAGTACGAAGGAAAAAGAAACGATTTGGGAAAACTTGGGAATTGTGGTGACTTTAACTAAGAACATTCCCATGTGATAATGGATAAAACTTGATATTTGCTAAATGTTTCTAATTGTTCTTTTGGATATGATTTCGGCTTTAGTGTTTACAATTCGTGTAATGCTTAGATCATTAGGTTTAGGGTTTTATGCTTTCAATCTTTTGGGTTTATGTTCCTAGGGTTTTCATAATTACCATTTTGGATTTTTATTCTAGTGAATCTTTTCAGAAGATTTCTAGCATATGATTTTTCAGTTTGTTTTACTCTTTGTAACCTCGCCTTTTAGGGTTTTGTTTTACATTACTTGTACCAGCAAAAGAGGAAATGCACTCAAATAACTCTCAACAATGCATTCAAGGCAAAAATAAAATAACACACAAAAAGTTTTAAAAATCCTGTTTTTTTTTTAATATATTCTAGCACTTTGGGATGTTACAACTATAACCACCCTATAGTCAACAAAACCTATAGACATGTGGGACCAATCGACTAGGGAGTCTTATACGCTATGTTTAATACACATAGTAGTTAACATACGATGTTATTCTCTGGGATAACTGCACGTATTAGGCCTCTGTCCTTGACGTAACTACAAGGCGACGTGGGGTGTAGTCTCTCTGATAATAACTACCATCAACGTACGCATTTCATCAAGCGTTGAGGCGTCTCTTGGTATAGAATAACCATTACCCCTTCACGCACTATATAAGGGCTAACATCAGTGGACATCGGGGCAGATCAACCGAAAGACAATTGGAGACAATACACATAAGTCATTAAGTCTTAGTTCTAGTGATTTCTTCTCGGTTGTAAAAGTATAGTTGATACAATAACACATGAGTAGGGTTATTATTCTCTTAGGAGAAGTTCCGAACCTGTATAAATCCCTGTGTTTCTTTCTGCGTGGATCTAATTCAAGGAAAGCCCCAAACATTCATTCGTAAGATCGATACTAGATCATCGACAGAGCTTAATCAAAATAATTCTAACTTAATTTTGGTTTTCATTTGTACATGATAAATAATTTATAAACAAGGAAAATAGCAAGGTACCTATAAAAATTCTATGACAATTTCAGAATACCGTACACTCCCAACAGGGTGTACGCGTACGCACCCAGGGTGTCGAGCCTGTGCATGCGAGACAGTGTGTTGTCGGACCCGGATTTTCTAATCCGAATCCTCTATGAAACACTGTGTTATTCCCTAGATCAGTAGATAACACTCACAGACATTGCTGAATCAGCGTAGACTAAAGTGCCAAATTTATTACAACCATCAGAGTGACATAGACCACGTCGGATCAAGTTTTACAAAAGGGACCGATCAGGCCAAATTGATTACATTACAGAACACCGAATACGATAGCGGAAGCAAAAGGGGTAGAGCTCATCTCTTCACAGGCAAGCGACTGGGACAACCTGTGTACAACTGATATTAACTAAGGACCTGGATAATATCGGTTGTACGCAAGTACCAACGAGTCCACTAGACTGGGACGAGACCTAGACTATAGAACTAGACTACTCTTCATCATTTCCTTGCCCATTGACATCTGGATCCTCATAGTACGCGTAGTCTCCTTCATCCACATTATCTGAAGGGTTTGGGGGAGAGCGAGAATGAGCACAACTTCTGTGCTCGCGAGCCAACACACAATGCAATATTATACATGCAAGGTTTAACAAGGATGGCTCGGTTCTTTTATTTGCGAAAGCAATATTTTTAATTATTATAACTACAAATTCCTATCACTTAGCAGTTTTAACTAATTGTATTTTATTAAAGAGAGTAATTGTGCAATTTTTGTATTAGCGGAGGTTCCCTCCACCTTATGCTTATTTTGATTGGGTCTAACCCTATTATTACCTGCACTGAGTCTGAAAACTCAGGGAAAATCCAATCTCAGGGCTAAGTGAGCCCACCACATTTTTCATACCACCCACAAAGTTTTTGAAATAGAACTAACTCAAGTTAAGTTCCCATGTCCGCCTTTGATCGTAGGCACGACTGTTTAAACAGTTTATAACTCTGCAGAGATTGTACACTTTACCCACAAGAGACGATTAACTCGTTGCCCTACATCATTCCTTGGTCATGTAGTCGAGAGGTCGTCACAATAACCTTTCTAAATATCTCGTCCTTTCCATCATCTCACCCATATGGGGTTATGCTCATACGTTGCCTGGGATGTCCACCTCAGCGACTGGCGTAGCGTGGCTACAACTCAGCGACTGGCGAACTTCACCCTTGACTCGGTGTCCCATCAAGCCCGACATACCCAGAGCTTGTGCCCCTTTATTCCTCCAGTGAGATGACTTTCAGAATTCGATAAATTTACTAAGTTAAGTCGCAGTTTGTTGCAGACTTATGGTTGTACTTGTTTTACACGGGAGGTCGTGACAAGATTAAGTCCTTAGGGTTATCTAGGCGGTTTTTCCACGTACCATCCACAAAATGACATTCCTTGGGCTACATCAGCACCCATTGTCATACCATCCACCTCTCCATCCACCCAGATAGGGTAATAGCAATTTAGGATTTTTGAGAAGTAAAATACAACAACTCAACCAACTCAGTCATTTACCCGTAATGACTGTCCAAAATATTTTATGTTTGAAGAGATGATGATTAGGATATTTTTAATGTCCCGGTACTTAAGCAAGGCTAGCATGTCAATTAAGTACAACCTATAGCTAGTATTACCATATAGTTTACTAGGGTGACAAGGATTATTGGATTCAAATTATCAAGGATGGCATAATTATTAATTAATCATCAAATGGGTATTTAACTACCTTAAACTTTAACATATATTTGTTTAAAGAATTAAAACATGCAATTTGCTATTTTAAAAGAATATAATTTGCATAAAATGTAGGCTCAATATTATCAAAGTATTGACTCGCCTGGGTCTATTTACCGCGGCCTTGATCTTACTCAAAGCCTTCTCAGTCAGTGGTCTTGATTTCTTGGTCCACGTCTTTATCCGAATCTTGATCTCGCTCGAGTCGTTGTTGCTTCGGGACTCCAGCTTCTAACTACACGATATTCGATCGAAAACCAAATAAATCTAAAGAACTTCAAAAGACCAAACAAAATCAATTGAGCTTGATTAAGATTTGCGAGGATCGAGAATAAGAGAAAAGATTTAGTGAATTGGGGATGTTTGACAAAGTCAAACGACAATTTGAGCGAAAGAGGAAATGGCGGAGGAATTCTGCCGAGAAGGAAAACAAGGAAGGATCAAAGTCAAAGGAACATACGCAGGGATATACACTTCGGATTTGGAAGTTGGCAAGATATTGCCGATCGAGAAAAGACATAGCTTGAACTTAGATTCAAAAAGCTTCTTTTAATTTATGGATATCTATTAAGGAAGCTCCACGAGTTGGGTAGATAGATATGGGTCTTAAAGAACACTAGGCATTTATTTGATGTGTGTTATCCATTAGAGATTAGGATGTGGATTTAACATGTGAGGAGTATAATTTTTAATCATCGAGTTAAACTTGAAGTCCATATTTTATCGGAGTTCCCTTGTTAAGGTTGTGCCTTTCATTGGGGATACCATAGATGATTCAAAACTAGAGATAAAGATAGGATGATTGATATTTAGGCAAGATTATATTTTTGGCAAGACGTCAATTTTAAGTCTGTATTTTAAATTAGATGGCAAAGGAATATTAGTTAATTATCTTATCGTTTAACTTATTTGCCGCTTACACAAGTATGTATATATCAAGCATAGGCTATACTTGAGATAAAGATATGGGACTTAAGATTTCAATGATTTTCCTTACTTATTAAATCATCCTTTTAAACGTCTTTATGATTTTTGGTACATGAAGATGATACTAGATATTTTGCCGAACTTATCTTTACTTTAATTATTTTTAATTACCTTTGATAATTTTCAGATCGGAGGATAAAGAAATGATCATTATTATTTGGACCAAAGATCTTTTGATAGAATTAGCAATTAGGATTCTAGTTTCTAGAGCGAGATATTGAGAGCATCGAATTTATATTTGAATAGCTTCACATTCAAGTTCCCGTGATTTATAATTCAAGTTTTTTGCATCTCATAGCTTTTAAACGTTAGTGGGAGATTAATTGAATTACTTTTATCAATTAAATAATTACTGTTTACAGAGAGTTTATCAATTGAACAATCATTTACAGAGGGATTGATAATTGAAAGTTAACCAAAGATTTAGCATCATCTTCAATTAACAGATGAACTAATTAAGCTCAAAAGGTTGCATCCTAACATGCTTAAAGGGGAGGGCCCACATGCCATTGAGAAGGAATGAGAGAACAGAGGTCACACAAGAAAAACAGAGAGCTTCATTGCCGATTGGGGGGAAGCCAGGGGGCGCACGGCCGGCGGGCTGGTCGGCGGCGAGCGGAGGCTGGGAAGGCAGTGGGGACAAGAGAAAGGGAACGCCGGGGGGTGGAGGAGGCCGAGGGAGGTGGCGTCGCGGCCGGGACGACGCGGAGGAGGAGTCGGCGGTGGTGGGAGCGGACGGGCGTGGCGGCCAAACAAGGCGCCGGCGGCCGGAGCGAGGGAAGATGAAGGGGAGGCAAGCATAGGCATTAGGAGGGTTCAAGGAAGCTCACCGAGCGGTCGGGTTGGCGGAGGAGGCGTGGCGGGCGGCGGCGGAGCGAGCGGCACCGAGGAGTCTGCGGTGGCGGCCTAGGCGCAGGCGTCGGTGGCGGTTGGGAGCTAGGGGGTGCCGACGTGGTGCTCCAGCAGCGAGGAATCGGCCCGAGGAGTGCCGA
Source organism: Ampelocalamus luodianensis (assembly GCA_036346255.1). Taxonomy (NCBI): domain Eukaryota; kingdom Viridiplantae; phylum Streptophyta; class Magnoliopsida; order Poales; family Poaceae; genus Ampelocalamus; species Ampelocalamus luodianensis. The sequence goes on along the minus strand of CM070636.1, from coordinate 13,685,287 downwards.
GGAGGAGATGGCGGCGGAGGAGCTCCAATCGGCTGATAATGGGGATTCCGGTGAGTCTTGCGGCCAAAAGGAAAAATTGAGAGGGGGAAGGGAGTCCTTGGGTCCTGGGACACCCGGTGATGGTGGTGGCGGAGGTAAGGGAGCACCTAGGGTCCTTTTTGTAGGTGGCCAAGGGCTTGGAGCCGGGGGTTCGGGCACACGCGGTGTCCTGAGGCGCGGCAGGGAGTAGCACGGGTGCACTGCAGCGGCACAGGCGAGCTGAGGGGACAAGGCGAGAGGTAGGCGCTAGCTCGCAGCGGGGAGGCTACTTGACGAGGCATGCAGCGTGCGCGCGTGCTCTGTCCGAGCGGCGCAGAGTCATGGGCAGAGCACGCGGGTGGCAGAGGAGGTCAGGAACGGGGGGGGGGCTCGGGCGTGGGCTGCCTGGCCAGAGGAGATGGTAGGAAGGAAGAAGGAAAGAGGGGGGTCCGGCTGGAGGTAAAAAGGGAGAGGAAGAGAGAGAGAAAATAAAAAAATGAAAGGAGAATTCAAACTGAAATTTGAATCCGGGAATTTGCAAAAAGGTTTGAAACACAAACCCAAACTTAGAGGAAGCTTAGAAGTTTTTTGAAATTAATAATTTGAAATACGGCAGAAAACGAAAACCCAAAACCAAAATAGTAATCACTATTTGCCGTCCGAAAAACGGGACGTTACACGTGTACTGGTAGACACAGAGGAACTTGGTGCACATTGTCTTCGTGGAGAAGTACCATATGCATCAGGTGATACGCCGGTTCGGTCTGCGACAGGAGGTCCCAGTCCCCTAGAGGCAGCGGTTGCCGCCGAACGTCCGTGAGTAAATTCACGTTTTATTTTCCTCGTACCATTTGCCTCACCTAGGCGATGACAAAAAAAAACTTGGCTGCTCTTTCCTTTTCTCCTATCCCTGTAACTAACAAGAGCAAAGAAAGCAAAGGATTTAGCCTCACCCGGCAAACTGCGCAACTAGACTCGAAAAGAATTATCTTTTTTCCCCCTGGTAGCTTTGCTAAAATCCAAATTAAGATAGCGAATGGAGTCAACCATAAGTTGGGATGTGTACCTAGTCCTGCCTGCCTGCCATTGGATATTCTGGAAGTGCTCCAGCAAATTTAGTTTGCAAGATAAAAGTCATCTTTGTGGACCTCTTGGCAGATTCTTAAAAACACTTAAGTAGATGTCAACAGTTGGACTTTTTCTTTGCCGGCGAGTTGGAAGATCAAGACAGCAGTACAGGCAACGTTCAGAATATTGTTAGTTTTGCAGCCTGCACCTCACCCGCACAGTCCACTTTGTGTTTTGCAGCCTGCCGCTGGCCCGCAAGAAATTTGCATATGGGTTAGCTGGACTCGGCGGCTGAGCCCGTAAGGCAATTACTCCCCACAGCTCTGCGGCGCACTGGTCCCAATCCCTTTGTTCTTCACGCCTCCATCTCTCTCGTTGCTCCCCAGCCCTCTCACAGCATCTCTTTGACTCTCTCCAATCCATTTCTCCACTCTATCTCAGAAATAGATTCTATGGGGACCCGCCCCAGTGAGGCCCCTCCCTCCGCACCGTTGAATCTAACCTCCTCGTGTTTGCTACAGTGTTACTATAGTACACATGAACGGTGAGATCGAAGGGGCCTCATGGGGGGCGGGGCTAGAATTTGCTTCCCTCTATCTCCTCTTCAAATCCCGCTGCACTCGTCCCCCGCCACGGATTCCCACCTATCCCCATTCATCGCTGCATGCCTCCGCGTGGCTCACCTTTGCCGCGAGACACCGCCGTCTGTACCCCGTCTCCACACCACCGTCGGTATAGCAGGACTGCAGGAGGAGGCGGGTGAGGGAGGAGACGACGTCGGCCGCGAGAGTAGGTCGTTGAAGAAGAGAGCGGGGGGCAGCAGGGCGAGGTAGAGGGCCAGGCGGAGGTCGAGGAGGGCGTCGCCGGAGGAGACGCGGCTGATGTCGGGGCCGAGGGCGAGCGTCTTGAGCGGCTCCTGCGCCGGCGGCAGCCAGAAGAGGGTGTAGCCGTCGGCTGCGCGCGGGGGGCAGCGGGGTGAGGTAGAGGGCCAGGCGGAGATCGAGGAGGGCATCGCCGGAGGAGACGCGGCTGACGTCGGGGCCAAGGGCGAGTGCCTTGAGCAACTCCTGCACCGGCGGCGGCCTGAAGAGGGCACCGCCGCGGAGGACGACGGGGAGGAAGGGCAGGATTCGAGCGCAGGTCATCGCGTGCCTCCATCTCTGCTCTGCTCTGCTTGTTGCCTTGTTGGTCGTCTCGTCCTCTCGGCCCAACTGGTATCAAGCAGTGCGGCGGTGGTGGTGCCGGTGCGCTCGGCAACGCGGGTCGGTCTGCTTTAGAATGCCAGTGATTTAGTGGGCTGTTGGACAGGTTAGTGGGTTGTTTTTGCTGGACGGGTTAGCAGTTTAACGGCCAGGTCCGCCCCACTTGCAACCCTAGATGTCAACCGTTGGACTTTTTCTTTGCCGGCGAGTTGGAAGATCAGGACAGCAGTACAGTCAATGTTCAGAACATTGTTAGTTTTTAGTTATGTATTCTCTTAACCCATCTTTTATATTACTATATCTCCTCTATATATCCATTGACCACAACCACATGGCAAATCAAGAGTCAGTTATTGAGGAGCACTTTCAGCTTCCTCCAATCGAAGCAGCTGATAACTTTGACCTGATCACCTGAATTCAGACCTGGCAGAAAAGTCCATTCAAAACTGTATTTTCTTCAGCGCCATTTATATTCTGTTTGACGGCTGGCCGGCCGTCCGCAGAACAAATTATAAATACAGCCTTCTGCCGGCCTGCAGCTGCACCTCCAACCAATTCTCCTCTACAAAAGCTGCCAATGGGTTCCTCAAAGCTCATTGCGGCCGTGCTTCTCCCTGCTCTTCTCGCCCTCCACGCCGTCCCAATGGCCACCGCGGCAAACTCCAACCTCTTCCGCGACTACATCGGCGCCATCTTCAACGGCGTCAAGTTCACCGACGTGCCCATCAACCCGAAGGTCAGGTTCGACTTCATCCTCGCCTTCGTCATCGACTACACCACCGCGACGGAGCCCCCGTCCCCGACCAACGGCCAGTTTAACATCTTCTGGCAGAACTCGGTGCTCAATCCGTCCGCGGTCGCCGCGATCAAGCAGAGCAGCCCGAACGTGAGGGTGGCCGTCAGCCTCGGCGGCGCCACCGTGAACAGCCGGCCCGTGTTCTTCAACATCACCTCCGTCGACTCCTGGGTCAGCAACGCCGTCGCCTCCCTGACGAGCATCATCCAGCAGTACAACCTGGACGGCATCGACATCGACTACGAGCAGTTCCAGGTCGACCCGGCCACCTTCGCCGAGTGCGTGGGCCGCCTCGTGACGACCCTCAAGGCCAACGGGGTGATCAAGTTCGCGTCGATCGCACCGTTCGACAACTCCGACGTCCAGCGCCATTACCAGGCCCTGTGGGCGGCGTACGCGGGCGCCATTGACTACATCAACTTCCAGTTCTACGCCTATGGCCCGAGCACGACGGCATCGCAGTATGTCGACTTCTTCAACAACCAGATTGTCAACTACCCGGGAGGGAACATCCTGGCCAGCTTCACCACCGCGGCGACGACGAACTCGGTGCCGATTGATACGGCATTCAGCGCTTGCCAGACTCTGCAGTCGCAGGGCAAGCTCTATGGCATCTTCATCTGGGCTGCAGATCATTCTAGGAACCAAGGATTCAAGTATGACACACAAGCCCAAGCACTATTGGCTAATGCCACTACGACTAGCTACTAGTGAGCCTCGTTTCTTTCTGTTTAGACTTTTCAAGCGCAGTAATATGGAATAAAATGTGGTAGATTGTTGGAGCAAGAATGAAGAATATAGTCTCAATCGTAATACAGCCATGTCTGTGATATTCTTGTAGTGTGATGTATGTTCTCTTGATTTTTTTTCCTGTTTACAGAAGTTTATTTATCTCTAGTACTCTGGTGATTATCTTTTATATGGTAAATAAATTTTATTGTTACCTGTTGGTGCATACTGTTGGAAATATGCAAAATATTTTAATTCCAGATTTTATTACAAAACAAAGACCACAGATAACTAGAGATGCATGAAGCAATGCTAACAGCAGGCAACATATTGTACTTCTAAACATACGCAATAATAGGATTATAACAGAGTAGTTTGGTCGCACAAACAACTTACAGTCGGGCTTGATGCAGAACAGGAAGCAGCGCAGTCTTGATGCAGTGCAGAGTGTAGATGAAGTAGCAAATCGAGCGATCGTGTGGATGCGTTGTCCAGAAACTTTATTGTCACTCCGTGCAGGTGAATTCTGTAACAATTGTTTAGAGATACCTACTCACCCTCCTTCCCGGTACACGCCGAGGAGAAGAGATGACTTAGTTCGACAGCACAACATACATGAACAGTTGAACAGGAGAGGAAACATAAGAATGGGAGAAATTCTCGATTGTCTTGTGGTGTGGACACCTCCAAATCTGACAATTACGCTCGAGTAACTGCCTAATAAAGCCCATATTAAATCATAGGTAACTGTTAATTTAAAACAAATTAATGGTAATAAGCAGTGTTTGTTAGCTCCTGACATCACCCTAGTCTACGGCTCCGATCAGTGTGTTCCGACCAATTACTCTCTAGTATCTGCCTAATAAAGCTCATATTAAACCAATGGTAACTACTAATTCAAAATCAATTAATGGTAATTAAACAGTGTCTGTCAGCTCCTGAGTACACCCTGGTCTACGACTCTGACCAGTGTTTTTCGACCACACTGGTTTGCAGCTCCGACCAGTGTATTTTGACTACACTGGTCTATGCAAAAGAAGTGTGGACTCGGTTCACGGTGTGATTGCACCACAACACGTCACGCGATTGCCACAAGAATAAGTGTGCGCACGTGTGTAACTTTAGCTATAGTCCTCCTCATGTCATCCCATATCATGTTTCATATATTTCAAGAGGTAGCAAGGTCTGCGCCTTATAAATTATTCTTCTACTACTTGGCTAGATAATATAAGATTATATCAAGTATGCTTTAGAATTTTAGGAGTGAATGGACCTAGCACTCATGTGCCCAATTCTAACTCATACCGATGATCAAAGTTTGGGTAGACAAGCTATTCTAGTCTTCGCCCGCCCTCCTTTGTTAGGCTGGGTCTGTGTTTGGTACGTGGTTAGGCTGTTCATTCGGTTGGTCAATGCATGCACAAGTACGCATAACAAGTCTAAAGCAAACCAAGTTGTATTACCTTTTCCATCCATGGCCTTACAATTCATAGGATAAAATGTTTCCCCATGGATCTCCCTCCAGCAACACCAAGGAGATCGATCAAATCCCTTGCAAGTTCATCGAGATTTACATGACAAATTAATCATAACATATAATTAATAACCAAAGTCCTAAGGCCTATATAAGAGCCTGGCAATGGTGGCTGATGCTTGAGGCATGCAGGAGCTCAGCTAGCCTAGTTTGGGATCTGATACGAGCTCTCATCGATGGGCACCACCTTGGGCACATCGACCGGGAACATGTCGACTTCCCTGATCCACGGATTCTCGCCGACGCCGTCGCCGTCGATCTTCCTGAGCGCCTTCCAGACGGCGCTGTTGCATTTGAAGCCGGAGCCGAAGGCGATCTGCCACACCCGGTCGCCCCTCTTGATCCTGCCCTTGGCCTCGCAGTAGGCGAGCTCGTACCAGAGCGAGCTGCTGGACGTGTTGCCGAACCTGTAGAGCGTCATCCTGGACGGCTCCATGTGCCAAGGGCTGAGCTTGAGGCTCTTCTCGAGCTCGTCGAGCACGCCCCGGCCGCCGGCGTGGATGCAAAAGTGGTCGAAGGCGAGCTTGAAGTCCGGGAGGTAGGCCTTGACGTTGGCCCTGAAGACCTTGTTGAGGACGACGGTGGCGAGGAACCGCAGCTGCTCGGACATGGGCAGGACGAGCGGGCCGAGCGTGGTGATGTTGGTCTTGAGGGCCTCGCCGGCGACCACCATGAGCTCCTTGGAGAGGGACACACCCACCTCCCCGGCCTCATCCTCCTCCTGGGTCACGCACCCGAAGCTCTGGTCGTGCGCGCCGCGGTGGGTGCGCACGGTGTGAATGAGCTGGTACTTGGCGCGCCCCCGGTCGGCCCGACGGTTGGAGAGGAGGATCGCCGCGCCGCCCACCCGGAACAGCGTGTTGGTCACCAGCATCGGCCGATTGTTGCCCATGTACGCGTTCAGGGTGATGTTCTCCGTGCTCACCACCAGCGCGTACGTGTTTGGGTGCACCTGCAATGCAACGAATTTTTTTTTAAATAATATTAGTTTAAAAGATAATTAAAAAATAAATAGTTGAATTCTTTTTTACAAAAACGCACCACTGTCCTGAAATGGTGATAAGATGTCATTTACTATCAGTCGTCGGTTCAACTGCCTATCACCCTTTGAACCGGTGATTTGCTTTGAAGAGTATGCAAATCGCAATTTCAAATAGCGACAGGAACCCGCATAAATATTTTGTTAATACCAGAAATACTTTTTAAACTGGAAAAATATTAAGACACCTCTAAAAATTCTATAAAAAATCTAGAGTTGCTATGTAGGGTATGTAGAGCTGAACTAAAATATTGTCAACTTAATTTTTATTTTCATTTATACACGGTAAATATTTTGTAAATGCTGGAGACACTTTTTAAACAAGAAAAATAGCAAGATATATATAAAAAATCTATAAAAATTGCACAAAGAAAATACAAAGGTACCTATAAAAATTCTATGAAAATTCCAGAATAGCTAAATCTGGACACAGTACACTCTCGATAGTGTGTACGCACGTGCACCCCAAGGGCTGTCGAGCCTGTGCATGCGAGACACCGCGTACTGGTATACGTGAAGGAACTTAGTGCACGATGTCTTCGTGGAGGAGTACCACGTGCACCGGGTGATGCACCAGTTCGAACTGCGATAGGAGGTCCGAGTCCCCTGGGGGCAGCGGTTACCACCGAACATCTATGGATAAGTTCATATTTTATTTCTATTGTGCCATTTGCCTACGTACCTACGAAATAATCGTTTTGCCTTCTATAGGTACACTAGCAAGGGAGTAACTGCTACGACTTTCTGGGCTAACAGGATGCTTCCATGGGTTGAGGGCTGGTTCCACACCTAGGAGGATATCGTCCAGGAGGATGCTCTATACGACGCCGGGACATACGAGGAGTACATCGAGTGATACTCTAGTCGGATGAGGGTTCGTTGCGTTAGGGTCGTGGACGACCCACCACGACACGAGGCTGTGACGACCGACACGTACCCCACCCAGTCGTATTCTGTATTCCATCACGTGGGACATATTAAACGGTCCATACTTTTTATTTGTTTCGCAAGTTTTAGGTTTGTAACTTGTTAATTATGTGTACAAGATGATCTACAATGGGAAATGCTCGACTTGACGACCTCCGTGAGTTGTATGATGCTCGGGGAGCGCTTCAACATGATGGTGCAGGAGATTAGAGAGGTCATGGACCAATTCGTAGAGAAGACGAGAAGAGGTATCTAGCTTGCGTCTTGCTATAGGCCAAGGGAGGTGGTGGACCCACCTGCGTGAGGACGGAGGGTGAGCCACGGTACGTCATGCCCCACGATTCCTCACCTGGACGTGGCGAGCGGGTCCTCGTGGCACTGTGCTAGGAGTACCCCGGCACAGTTCGTAGGTCAACATGAAATACTCACATGTGGTTGTTTATTTCGAACTCCATTAGTTACTAACGGCAATTTTCTCTGACAGATCCTGAGTTCCACTCGTGCACGGGGCGGGAGTACGCGGAGCCGTCTGTTCCCTTCGTGAGACGAGGTATGCCTATCTTGTTTGCATGCATAACATACTATTTCATCATTTTTGCTATGTTTACATGCATAACGTACTGTTTCACAGTTCGTACACCCCTTTGGGATGAGGAGGTGGTGTCACATGAGGATTCACGCTCCGGGGACTTCAAGTTCGAGCAGACGTGGACACTATGGCGATAGGGCGGTGGGCCTTCGCACGACGAAAGCAACCAGGTCTCTGTTGGCGTTTCATAACTGCACAGTGTGTCAAGAGCGAGTTATGTCCAATTTGCATCTTGATTATTAATTTGGTCCTACGTTGTGCTATCATAACATCATTCAATCGTTCATCCTGTCTCGTAGAACATGACTGACTTCAAGACTGGCCACCACCGCGGGTAGTCTAGAGACAAGGGGAAGGGACCGATGGGCCACCAGGATTAATCCATTTCATTCCAATCAACCTTTTTTTGCGATTCCAAAAAGACGCACATATATCGTAGGTATATTTATGTTGGTTGATTCATGCATGTTGACGTTTCTAATGTACGTCATCACACCCAGCGCATCATGTAATTCGCAATTAAATTATGAAGTCTTTCAAACTTACATCTTTTTTTCAAATATTTCGATTATTAAATATTATGTAATTTTTTCTAAAGGAATCGGTTCCACGAATAATACAATCGGGACGACAGCGCGCATGACAACCTTAAACCCACATATTTTTTTCATTTCGCTCCTAAGGGGGTTGTTTGTGTTATTGCGCCGCCGAACTCGCGTTCCAAATTGCGCTGCTGATCACGCATTTTCTACTTCACATTTTGTTATCTTCTTCAATTTCGGATTCCAAACTACGCGGATACTTCAAGATATTACCAAAAACAATTTCGTGAAATACACTAAATCTTTATGCTGAATTATCTACACATAAATTTAAAAATAAATAAATATAAGGCCATTTACTATTTCAAATGGTGACAAGTTCCTATCGCCAATTGAACTGGCGACAGGTTCCAATCGACATTTGGAATGGCGAAATTGTTCTATCGCCAGTTCAATTGGCGACAGAACCCTCTCGCCACTGTTCCAAATGACGACAGAGATATTATCGCTAATTTAAATGGTAGCAGGATAATTTCGTCATTTTAAATGGCGATAGTGGCTTATTTTTAGAAGAAAAAAAATCGAATATTTATTTTTGTAATTATCATTTAAATTAATAATATATTTTTTTAAAAAATCGCAATGCAACGACGAACAAGCCTCACCACAGTTCAGTACTGCAGCATGTTTCAACAACAGCAGCCAGTAATTAATGCAGGGTCTGTATGCAGTTCGAGGCTGATCAATCATTAAACTAGACATGTGTCTCGAATTAATCCTGATACTAGAACTGTGACCGGTGTTACTTACTACTAGTATCGTGCAGCAACGATGACCATTGACCAATCCATCAAACAGTGTTACTCGTGTGCAGCAAGCAACATAGCAAATGCGTTGTCCAGATGATCAGATTTGCTGTTTCTTTTCTGGATCTAGCTAGCAGGACCGGTGCTGAATGAACTGAGCACACTTGCAGGCTGCTGTCAATCAATAGCCCCACACACTGAGGGCAGGGCAGGGCAGGCCTTAAAGCTCCAAGGTATTTGGTGGGTCGTATCAAACGAATTAACTCCATAAATATGCTCCTCTCGGTCGATCCGGTGCATGCCCGTAGAGGAGAAATCCGGAGGTAGGTAGGTATGGCAATATGGCATCATCCTGTAGTTCTGTACAATCAATATGCATACATGCTTGCACTGATGAATGGAATCACTCGTTTTACTGCGTAGTAACTTGTGGATCTACAAGAGATCGATGAGCTGGTGCAGCAGCTGATCAATCCCTGCGTGATAGTATGATGCTAGTACGTCGGGAAAAAAGGATCTTGCTGAATGGTCAAGTACTGGTGGTGAATTGTGGTCTGCATTATATTGTGGAGCTGGCTTCTGGAGTTCCATTTCCCGGTTTCACGTGCTTCTGTTTTGACCAGAGCTGCTGCTAGTACCTCTCAAAAAAGAAGAGAAAAATGCAGCTTGTGTGTTGCAGTAAGGGAGCTAGGGCGGGTAAAAATCTGAACTTCCACAAAACCAAAGTTACTCTACTGGGGCAGGGCCGTGTTCTTCTTTGGGGAAATCAATCACAGGCGCTCAAATCTGTTCTGTTAATTAGATTTAGATCGATGAGTAGTTAATGACGGCCGATGTCATTTTTTTTTGTGCAGAATAATGATGGCCAAGGTCTGGGCAGGCCAGCACATGGCTGTAAAAATGCAATGTGATGCTCTCTCAAGATCAACGCGAGATTTGGGATGCATGTGGTGTTTGCCTGATTAAGCAATGGTGGCTGAAATAACTTAGTGAGCTTTTTACAGGGTCTGGTTGGGGACTTGAGCTGAAGATTAAAATTTCTTAAATCTTAGGCCCTTGCCGCTATGCTGTGGCTTTTCAGATAAATTCAACCTCCGTCATGCTGAGAAGTTTGAAGTTTGAAGTCCCTAAACCTCAGAATTTCTGACAAGATGAGCTTAGCTTATAATACTTATCTGTAAGCCAAATATCTCTAAACAAGCCTATAATAGAATGCAGTCATGCACCTACTATTTTTTATAACTCTTTTACAGTACACTCAACTTAATACGAGCTGTCCATTTTTTTGATCCAATGGTTCAGATTAGCTAGGATTTAGTTATATTACATCTGATATTATGAGTAGTAGAATCTCAAGAGGGTAGAATTGTAATTGCCTATGTAGGGATTATATGCCATATGAATAATATTTTTAACACTAGTTGAAAAAGTCCATAATACCCTTATAAAAATTATAAATACAAAAAAAAGTCTATTATACTCTTAACAAATCAATGATCAAATTTGATTTATACTACCACCAGTTTTCCCTTTTAAACTCAGAGGTATCCGATTGTTTCTGTCAAGTCTGTCTTAAATGATCAGTTGTCCCAAAGATAGTGCTACTACTACTTTTAATTGTGACAGTGTATCCAGATTTTAGAGGCACAGGCAATTATTTTCAATAAGAGTTATGGTCAACTAGTTATATTTACAAACCAAAAATCCAAAAAATCATGCTTGCTGCATAACAAGGAGGGAATAGAGCACTGAACAATGGCAATTATTAGTAGCTGCCCTAGGTGTAAATTCTGCAATGTGCATGACTGAGCCTGAATATTTAAGATTAAGGCAGAGGCTGCTCCCTGGCTGAAACACAGAGGAGGTCCTACTCAATGCAGCTCCAGTCTGGAATCTCATGTTTTTGGCATAGTAGCTGTCTACCATATTTATGGATTGCTACAAGCATTAAACCAAGCTAGACAGGAACTTCTAAAGGGTCCGAATGATCACTCAGATCATCCATCCAGCGCTGCTGCACACTGTATTGTACTTTTAGACATACCCAAAAAACTTAATTATCAGCTTATGTATTGGCAGGAAAATAAAGAGGGAGATGGTAAAAACGTGCATCAAATCAACCATGTGTAGTTTTTTTTAAGAAACAACCGTGTGTAGTTTTATCTAATTCAGAAGCTCATATGCAGTATTGTTGTTTCAAAGAAGAAGAAGAAGAAGCTCATATATTTGTCAAGATCGAGATGCATTGTTATGTATATATTCTGATCTCTAAATGGAGTATGATTATAGTTATTGGCACGATCATTAATCGCTATGAATTGTTTTTCTACAGGATTCTAGCTAGCTAGGGTCACAGTCATGCATACAGCAAGATGCTCTCATTTATTCCATCCGTATCCGAAGGACATGGGTAGCCCAATGGCGCCAGCCATTGGATCGGTTTTCGTGCATGCATGACAGCATGAGTCTTTAAGACGGTGTCGGTTCAGTTTGCGTACCTGGAGCAGGCGCTTGGCGAGGTCGATGGCGATGATGCCGGCGCTGCAGCCCATGCCGCTGAGGTTGTGGGTGACGACGTCATCGCGGAACCGGTAGCGGTTGACGATGAGCGAGGTGAAGGACGGCGTGGGGCTGAGGAGGCTGGAGTTGAAGATAAGCACGCCGACTTCACCTGGCGCTACGCCCGCCTTGCGGAGGATCTCGTCGACGACGCCGAAGATGACGGCGTCGGACTCCTCCTTGGCCGTCCGGAGGCACATGTCGACGGGGAGGCTGATGAGCGACATGGGGAAGTACGTGGCCTCGCCGAGACCCGACCGCTCCAGCATCCGCTTCTGGAACAACATGCTCTCCTCACTGAACCGGCCGCACCGGCCGAAGTGGACGATGGTCTTGGCGCGGGACGCTTCGTGCGCCGCCGGCGCCTTGTACCCGGCCAGGTCGACCAGGTACACCGGCCGGGGCCGCGACATGGCGTACGTGTACGCCGCGACCGCCGCGGCCCAGCAGGCCGTCACCAGCGCGGGCACGTTCACGTTCGCCTCCCTCCAGAGGCTGCACACCTTGGCCGGCGTCAGCTTCGAGAGCTGCGGTCCGAAGAGGACGAGCAGGGAGACGGCGAGGAGGTGGGGGATGTGGCTGACGAGGCGGTGGTACAGCACCCTGGCGTGGTTCTTGGCCGCCTGCCTCAGCGTCCTGAGCAGCTCCCTATCCATGATGATATCAAACAACTACTCTCTCTCTCTCTCTCTGTCTCTCTCGTATGAAACTACGAATCTTTCCAGGAATGCCAAGATGAAGAAGCTATGGCGGTGTGAACAATGGTGAGAGTTGATTTATAGGGTTTGAGTCTTGGAGAAGAGGGGGGAGGGCTTAAATGCTTAATGCGAAGGTGGTAGCTGACGAGGAGGCAGTATTAATGTATCAATAACTGTGGCGTTCTGCTCTGCATGTACACTCTACATACACACAATAACTTAACACTGGTCTGCTACATTGCTATGCATGACATGTAGTAGTAGTATCTAGTATATATGTACCTTTTGTGCTATATATACATGTGTATTATTGCAAGTATGCAAGCAATGTAGTAGGACAGCCAAGAGTAGGTGGCAGTGAATTGATTGTTCAGCAAAAGTACTGTAGATTGTAATTTACTGTTGTCCTTTTTATGGATTAAATTCACACTGCTGATAATACTGATCTTGTTTTCAGGTTTTGCAGAGGGCGCTATGTTTGCTTTTGGCTCTGGCAGCCCCTGCCTTCAGCGTAACTGAGAAACTTCAGGCAGGTGACTGATAATTTGCCAATGCTGGTATAAACCTCACATTTCCATTTGCTTACAGTGAAGGATACTTCCTTCGGTCATAAAAGAGTGATAGACATCGACATGGTCTCCAAAACATAAATTTGATCACTATTTTCTATTGTAATATATCAATAAAACCTAACAAAATTATAATATTATGAAAGTATTTTGTAAGACAAATCTCTACACGTATCATTTTCGTATGTCCAATCTAAACATTCATCGAAGTACAGATAGATAAAGTTTACAAAGTTTAACTGCACACATCTCAAAACATCGCTCTTTTATGACCTGATGGATGTAATTCCATCTCCCATTAATTGCCAGCATGTCTAGCTTTGGATTTGAGCCGTTGGATGGGACTTGCATGGGCCAGATTTAGGCAGACCTGATTAGCGGCCATGTACATCACATTCGTATGTATGTACATGGGAATCCACAATTCAAAGATGGAGGTTAGCTGCAGGAAGTCTTCTTTCAATCTTCAGGCTGGTGTTAATGGAGTACAGTAGCACATGCACTGCATGCCAGGCCTTCAATGTGAGTTGCATACTTTGTAACCCACCCACTGACCTAGCTAGCTTCTCTCCCATCCTTCTCGCTTTGGACTTTCTCTCTGTTCTCTTGTTGATGGGGATGAGATTAATGAGATGTAATTTAGAACTTAATTTCAGGATTGTTTAAGCTTAGCCGACTGAAGACTGAACTCACTGAAGACTTCCTTGCTGAGAAGACTTGGAGAGATGAAACGCTATTTCCAGAGTTAATTTTCTGCTGAGTCAAATGAGCTGATTCAAGGTGAAACAATAACACGTCTTTGTGTATCTACACGCTCGATCGTATTCGTCGCATGCATAACAATTACCTTTCTCTTTAAATACGCAGGGCTTGCAGTGACTGCAAGAGCTGAAACAGTAATAGAGATCTGTCAAGCCACAGTCGAGACTGCATATGTCAATCTCTGTATGCTATAGCAGGCGTTACTGCGTACACTGCTCTCTGGAGACACAACTTGATAAGAAGAAATAAATGAATGTATCAACCAATCTTCATGGAGTGCATGTACCAGTGATTAGATTCTTCAGATGGTTACATCTACTACGGCCTCATATGATTTTGGAATTGAGAATTTGTTTCAGAAGAAAGAACCAAAGATCACAAGACTAGATTATGTCCACTGTGCACAGTGTATTAGGATTAGATACAACTGTAAGTTTCTGACCAAGATGTTCTGGCTGTAAATTGTTCTGTATATCACACATGGACATGGGATATGTCCTCCCCTTTAGGGCCAATTCCTCTACTTAAAATGAGTTCTAAGAGGCCAACATACATGAGTCACAAGAGAAATAAATAAAATTCTAGAATCGCAACCCCTAAACCATTTTTTTAAAAAGGTTTCCTAAAGAAGGAAGAAGAATTTAGGGGTGATCATAGCTCATTGTCTGATATTAAATACTAATCAATGCAAAAATACATTACACATGGTCTTCTGTATATATATATATATATATATATATAAAATACCTTACCCTCAATTTCATGTGGACTGGTGTGTAGCTGCGAAGCAAACAGCTGGCCACCCTTTCAAGAACCTATTGAACCCAACAAATCAGGCCGAATATTCTCTCTATCTTTTTGCCATGAAAAATAGCTCTTTAACCTTTTTCATTCCCCAATAAATATCTTGGACGGGGACAGTTGCGCATGAATGCAACTATCATCTACCCTCCTTATCATGGAAAGGAGTTACTCGTCATTTTGAGCGCTCAATCGCTCAGTTGCGCTGAGTTGCCGCATCCAAAGCTGGAGGGGCTGGATGATCTGGATGGTCTGGACCACACCCCTCCAGTACAAGAGAATAAATGTTAAAACCCTAGTTGTAACCAGAAGCTAAACTCTAATTGGGATCAAAGTTTCCGCAAAGGAGAGATTAGGGTTTCAGTTTTGATGATCAAACAAGGTAAACTTGCTGCACAAGACGAGAATACTAGAACAGATTGGAACTAAACCCTAATGTGCAAGAAAAAAATTTGTGGACGGAAGGATGCGAAGAACACGCAATAGGGATGATCAGCACTAAACAACGACTTTAATGGGCTAGAACCTAACCCAACTCACTAAAATTGCAGATTGAAACAAAAGTCAAATAAGAACGGTAAATATTTTTTGTAGCCTTTTTCTGGTAGGGCAAAAATAAACTAATCTAAAGGATAGAAATCGTCACCACTTAACTCAACTGAAGCTCTGATACCAAGATGATACATGATGTGTTGATGAATTACTATCGATATTTGTGAGTGCTGGGGACACGTCTATCGAGATTACGCAAGAGACAAGGGGTTTTTTAGACATGTTCAGACATTCTCCGAAGAGAATAACCACCCTACTCATATATTTTTGTATTGATGAGATTATAAAGCACAACAAGCCTCCAAAACTAAGACTAAGGATCAACGACTTCTGTCTGTGTGTTTGTCTTCGTTGGTCCCTCTACCTTCGGTTTGCCGGCACCACCCTTTATAGAAGCAAGAACACTCGGTTTTGAAAACACACCCAAATCGCTATTCGATCAATATCAAAATAATAATAATAAACGTCGTCCCCTAAAAAGGCACAAATACATGAGCTTATATAGCCTCTACAATGTGGAACACTGGGTGCCACTACCTCCCACTGGCCCACCCATTGGGTATATGCACGACCTGATCTTATCACCCTCTCTCTTGAATCTGATAACATGTATAGTATGCACATTAGGTAGCAACAAATTCCCATTAATTTCGTGTATAACATTAGTGAGAAAGGATTTCACCTCTGGTTGTAGGTTTTTAGCTTGTAGTGGCTGGACATGCTGTTTTAATGCATTGGGTGGGCTAGTATTGATTGAGCGCATATCATAAGAAGTTGTAGCATCGAGGATATCCTCATCATACCAAGATGTTGCACACGCCAATAACTTGAAATCAGCAACATTCCTACAATTTCCATTAACTCTATTAGGTAGTATCATCGTTCTTTTGTCGAATCAACTCAAATGAAGGAACAAGCTCACCGTATCATTACTAGAAACATGTGTAGGTGCTGATATGCTTGAATATACCTCCTCATTAAGATTTCTGTCATACTACCATGACCAACAACAGTATGTACCAGAAGCACTTGCTTGCACTGGTAGCACCGTGCGCCATTTCCCCCTATCACCAACCATTGTGCTGCTAAGGGACCAAACTAGGTTGGAGTGCTGCTGTGTGAAATTGGCTACTTGATAGCCTTATACTCCTGTGGAGTGTGGCTGTTAGCTTGCTTCTTGGAGATCACACCACATGCATGTTTGGTTAGTGAGATGTTTTGGTACTCTTCAGGTTCACTCCAGCTTGAACCAAGCAGGTCTTAATCTTGGTAAAGACTAGACCTTGTTTTAATTCCATCACTGAAAAGTTTGCACGAAGTGCACCTAGTATATGGTGAAGGTTTTAAGTTCAAACCCCACTAAAAGCGTTACGATCGACAACGAGCATGGCCAGTTGTTAACATCAGATGGTCGACATCAGGTTGATGCAATACATTAGAAATTTCTCTCATGAAGATCAAGTCTAAATTTTATCATTATCAAGGACCACCCCGCAATGATACCTGTTGATTTTGGGATCGAACAGCTCTAGAAACGCGGATGCAGTGGCCGCTTTCATTGAAGGAGCACAATCAATATGGAAATGTGCAATATTGTAGTTAGTTCTTTGAGAAAATGTACATTATAGTTAGGATTGCACTTCGGTAATCCTTAATTTTGTAGAGTAAAACCATCATCTGTTTCAATGAATGATGCAAAGCCTGTTCCATCGTAAGACCAATGTGAATCATGAATCGACACCTACTCTTAGACATTTGGAGACAAAATCAGGTTACAAGTAACAAAAAACAAGAATGGGTTTTCTTTCTTTTGATTTAAAATACTAAGTCTTTTTTTAATATGAATTACATGATGTAAAATACCTTTTCAATTGCTGGTTGCCGGTAGGTTAGCTACTCAGATTCCTGGGATCCAAATGCTTCCTATTTGCTATGATGCCATGTTGGCTGTGATCTGGTGCTACACAGGGCCGTATCAACGAAAATGATATGAGGAGATCTGTCTTGAAAACTACTTATATAATATTACAAGTTTGTTAGATTTTAAAAATATATTGCAATAGAAACTAATGGTCAAACTTATGTTTTGTAGACCATGGTGATGTCCGAAGACACTTATTTGTGATTGGAGGGAGTGCATCGTTTGAAATGTTAAGAGTGAAGAAAAAAAAGATTGAAAAGCACTCACACTCTCACACAGGGATAATTAATCGTTAGAGAAGTTCTTAGTACTCCAAATTAACATCAATACATTTTAGAGATGCAATAGAAAGAGAGGGGAAGAGAGATGGAGAATTAGTTTAACTGGTTGTATACACAAATTGGCATTGCATTTGAGCTTTTCTCACCAACTCAGTTCATGCCTCAAAACAGTATTACTAATTACTAATTAGCTTACCAAACAGTATTGTTTAAGCCAAAGATGAGGCCCTTAATTTTATGGGGACCCTGTGCAATCGCACAGCTCGTTCACCCTCATCTACGGGCCTGGTGCTACATTCCATTCCATTTGCACCCGGGCAGGGTGTGCTGGCATGCTCCAGCACAACAGTGAAAATGAAGGAGTGCATCTCATGATCTGAAATTTTGAATTGTTGGTTCGTCACACTGTGCTTCATGTACAATCTCTGGCCATCACCTCTGGGATCCGGATCGTCCACAGCCCTGCACGAACAGCAAAATATGTACTGTGCTGATTTTACTGTAGTGGAAAAAAACAATGTAGCGATTGATCTGGATATTCGCTTTTCGATCGGTGGGTGCTGAAACAACAACTGTACAGGTTGCACATAGAGAAAGACACACGGTTTGTAGATGTAACATCCCAAAATTATCACTTTTGGGAAGATATAATAAAAATAAATACATATTCTATATGGAAAACTATTTATGCATGATTTTTAAACTTTTTGTTTAAAGTAAATAACGAAATTTCATACAAGCAGCTACTTGTAAGAATTTTTTAGAAAATCACAGAGCAGATAAAATCTTGAAAATTTTGCAAAAGAAACTATACGGTGTCAGAAGTCCTCACAAAAATTTTCATAAATTTTGGAGCCTGTTGATAGTTTAAATTTTTTTGCAAAACCTCAGTCTTTTCAAGAAATTCCGAATTTCATTCGGATTTCCCGCTCGCCCTTTGGGCCAAATCTAAGCTGGCCCAAAACCCTTCGCCAGCTCCAACCCGCGCTCGCTCCCTCTCGCTGACGTGTGGGCCCCACTCGTCAGACCTTGTCTTCCACCTCGCCTTCGCCCTCGCTCACCAGTGCGCCTTGCCCGCTTCGCCCGCTCGTCCGCTGTTTTCCCTCGCCACCCACCGTTTTTGATGCTCACCTGCCTCCATCACCTCCGCCCATGCTGCCTACCCCCTTAATGGCGCCCCTCCCCCCACGCTAGCGGAACGCCGAAGTTGGAGCGTGAGATTATCGCCTTAGCCGCATTTTCCCACCGCCTTTCTCACACGCTACTCGCTCATACTTGAACCTCTGACCATGTCATAGAGTTCTTAGTTTGCCATTCTCGCCTCCCACCATGAACCAAAGCTTTTCACTCCGTGGTTCACCGGGAATGAGAGTGTCGTTCTTGACGTCGGTTAGCAAGCCTTACAACGCCATTTGCTCTGGTGAGCTTCCTTGCCCTCGCCAACTGTGTTACCATGTGCCCTTACCTCACTGATGCTCCTTCTTTGCTTGATGTAGCTCCGGGAACCACGTAGAGCAAATAAGCAGTCGTCTTCTTGACCTCCGGCGCACACCCCATTCTGAATCTTTATCAGGACCCAAAAATACAATTCTGGACCTTCTGTGTATACTGCATTAGTCCAGGATCACACTAGTACACACAGTGGCAACATCGATGAAATATCATTTTCATATACAAAGATGAGTAATAAATAAGCAAATAACAATAATTATCAGAGTAACGACCTTAAGGTCAAAATTTACAATTAATGCCTCAGAAGGCGAATAGCTCCATTAAGCTGCAACAGAACGTAACGTAATAACATCAGTGAAGCTCATCCATATGCCCACAAGCAATTGGCTAGGGTAGCGCAACCTAGTTCTCTATGATCCTTGAAGTAGACCTTATTGACCAACGACTTCTCTACTTTATCTGAATGATTGCAGTAAGAATGAGTACTCCAAGTACTCAACAAGTTGTACCACAAAATGCAATTTGACATGATGGCTTATTCAAAAAGAAATAGCTTCTGTGGTTATTTTGCAATAAAGCTACGTTTGCAATTGAATGCAAATAATAGATTGAAAGTGTAATTTAAAACAAATAAACAATAATAATTTAACAATTATTTTCACAAAGACACATAGCCGAATCAATTTATTTCACACAACCACATGAATTAAATCACACAACTATACCTTCCCAATGGTTTTATGAAAATCTAACTCTCATGTGAAATCCCCGAGCATGTCCATAACCACGGATGCGGCTATTCTAATAGATTGTTTAATACTGTGTAGAGGTTGTACACTTTACCCATAAGATATAACCAGTGTGGCCTACACTCATCATAACAAAACTTTTCTGAAACTTCATCTCAACAATTGACACTCCTGATGTGTTTTACTGCCGACCCCAACCTTACTCGCTGGTTTGATGCACACCGTTGGACCTGGAGATGGCAAACAACCCATAGATGTGACTTTCAGAGTAGTCTACACCTCCACCCTAACACAGAGCTTAACCTACTACCTGAGTAGTCAATGTTGAGATTTCATAACTTACTAAGTTAGGCCCGTCCCATACCAAGTATGTGGTTATACGATAAGGCCCAGTTCAATGACGTATAAAGTTAAGTTCTTAATTAACCAAGACGAGACTTTCGATTTCTAACTATGCCACGGAGATTACCATTACCCAATCACAAAGGCACCATATCACATAGTTTTCACCACTCGCCTCAATCTAAATCTTTTCCCACCCTGTTGGTTAAGTGCAACACATGCCATCAACGAGTAATGACACACAATACACAGTTTTACACAAAGTTCTACAATCACTTAATCACGTTTATAATTGCAACTCAAATGATATGAATGACTTGTTGCATGGCTAAGCAGACTATTTGCATCTAACCAACCCACGTTGACGCTATGATAATACCAACTAATAATTAACCAAGCTAGGGTGACAAAATATCAAGGTAATACAATAGGCAAGGTGGATATAATCAAATGATATATAACTATTCCCAAAGCATTTAAATAAATACTTGAAGTAGAATGCAGTAATTTGAATCAAAGTAATTTTAGAAAACTAGGTTCAACATGTTCAAAGGTACAACTTGCCTTGGTATAGCAATGATGCTCTTATTTTATCTTCGATCTTCTACTTCCTTGACCTTCAGCTCCTTCGGACGATTCCAGAACTTCAACGTCTAACGAGAAAGAACGCACAAAACAAACAAAATTCAAAAAGACAAATCATATAAACTCCAAATTGAAATTGAATTGTACTGGAAGGTAGATATTGAATTTTAGATGAATTTATCAACTTGAATGGGTTCAATCGGAGTTCGTATGAGAAAGAACGAGCTCTCGAAAGTTTGATTGGAAAAGAAATTGCTGAAAAAGGAAGAGAGAGAGAGAGAGAGAGAGAGAGAGAGAAACTAACATGTGGGGTCTACAGAATATTAGAAAAAAGGCTGAGTGTATGACATGTGGGACCTACTGATATTTATGAATTTCAAGAATTAAAATAATTCTAGAAAATAGAATTAGGGATTGACATGTGGGCCACTGGTCTATGGACTAGGTCTACAGAGATATGCTAGTCCACAGTGGACCAAGCTCATGCACTAGGGTTTGACTGACATGCGGGACCCGCATGTAAGAGAGAGAAATAAATGGATGCATGGCTTAGAAAGGTTGACTGACATAAGGTGTTTAGTCAACAGAGAGAATGGGAAAATGAATCAGAGGACAGGAAGGCAACCGAACCAAGCGATTCAACAGAGAGGAATAACAAAGGGACAGGGAAACAACACAGGATAGGAGCTCCAGGCATGTTAGTTTTGGCACATGGAGATGGCCAGAGGTGGCAGCCAAGTGACATGAGATGGCAAAGCAAGGACTAAACAAAGAATTAACAGAGAGGATAGAACTACAATAGAGAGCAAAAGACACATTTCAATAGAGAGCAAAGAACAGGGCGTGCTGCCAGTTCTAGCGCCCAGCGTCGGCGGCGAACGGAGGCAAGGTGGCGGTGGTGGCGAAGGGGCAAAGAGAAAAGGCGACGATGAGCCAGAGAAGATGACACAGTCAAAACAACGAGGCGAGGCAGCATGCGTCAGCGGCGAGGCGAAGAACGGCGGTCGGTGGCATCCTCACGGGTGCATAACACTTCCGGCGATGCTCTGCGAAAAAGGAGGGGAGCACGATGTAGAATGCAGTGACGAGAACCCAATGGTGGTGGAGTTGATGGCACGAGATCAACGGTTGCGGAGTATTTGGCTGGAGAAGGAGGATAAGCCTACAGGAGAGAGAACACTCGATTCTCGGTGCACGGTGGATGAAACTCAAAACTAAAATATGAGAAAAATAGGTTGAGACGAGGGGCACAAGATGACGCAATCGGATTTTGAAAAAACTTACCGAGGAAGCGAGGAACGTGGCGACGTATGCATTTTGGCTTTATGGCTTAATATGGCCAACGGTGCTCTAGCAATCTTAATGCGAAGGGGATGGGATGTAGACGTAGAACGCGGCGAGGCGAACTCAATGGCGCAAACGGTTCTGCCGAGGGACGTCAGATGGAGGCGCAACTCGACAGAGAAGACCTTCGGTTGGAGCTCGGTTCATTGCAGATTGCGAACAAACAAGAGCGATTCGGAGAAAACCAAATCAGGGGATTGGAAAAGGAGATCAAGAGGCTCAATATGACGCGATTGGTTTCCTTTTATATGCATCGAGGAGGGAGAGATAAAATTTGGAAGGTTGAGATAGGCACGGGAGCTTACTGGAATCGGCTCTGGACTCTTTGGGAAGATGATGAACAGTAACCATGTACAGTACCATACACGTGGTAGGAGAGAGAAAGGTAATTGGAATGTTAGAATTAAAGATAAGGCCGAAAATCAAGGAGACGAAATAAATAACAAATAAACTTGGAAAAATCTTAGAAAATTCCTTGGAACACAATGAAACCAAATAATACTGGTTTTGATTTAATTGATGTTTAGATTAGTCAAATTAAATATTTTGAATTTAGGAAATTCACAATTAAGCTTTATTAAATCAAATAAAATTGGTGAAATTTTCTAGGGACCTAAACTACTCAAAAGATTTTTGAAAAGCCAAATTTGGGGACGTTACAACCTCCGTGTTCCTGACATTCTGGTGAGCTTGAACCTCACATGGCCGCGTCATTTCATGTCCTACACTTCACTAATGCTTCTCCCTCGCTTGATGTTGATCCACTCGCAGGAATTCCCTGAATCGACCTTCTTCCTCACTTCCGAACGCCGAAGCCCCTTTTTCAGTTCGCCTCCACGTCGGTGAGTTATTGGTCAATTCCTTCTATCCCTACCATCTTAAGTAGGGGTGTTCGTTTGGTATTTTCGGTAAATACAGTTCGATAAATACGGTATATACGGTAAATACGGTGTTATTAGTTCAGTAAATACGGTATTTTTGAATATACGATTCGGTATCGGCAAATCCCAATTTATTTCAGTATGGTATCGGTAAATACCATATTTACCAAAATTGCCGCGAATTACGAACGAGTAGTCACGTTTCGGCAAGCCGGTAAGTGGTACCAGCCGATAGCAGTACCAAACCTACCAGTGTACCATTACCAGTCTAACACGTTGTATCGCTCTTGCTGGAAGTGCATGCAAGTGCATGAAACATGGAAATGCACATGCACATGCACCACTACACCAGCACCACATATCCACACCACAACACCACTCGGGACTCGATCAGTACATCACATGCACTCATGCAGCATGCACAATCATTGCCCAAATGCCCAGCAATCCAACATGCCACACCATCGTCGGGCTGGCTGCACTTCCTCTATTTGCTCTCAACAATGTCAACATGCACATGTTGGACAGCGGCCTAACGCCCAGCAGCCAGCACTCCCACAGGCCTAGGTGCCCGGCTCCCAGCGACAACGAGCAGGCTAGCAGCCTAGGCACCTGGCGAACAACAACATAGTGCCCAGCAGACATCACCAGCAGTTTGATCGGTTTGCTCGGTTTTTAGCCGGTTTTTACCAAAAAAACCGAATTATAAAAAAAACCAGATTTCTGAAAATTGAACCGAATAACGAATACCGAATACCGGTCAAACCGAGTTGACTGGTACTGTTCAATTTATTTGGTTCGGTTCAAAAGCGAACAACCCTAATCCTAAGTGTGCATGCAAGCTAATGCGCACCTCCTTGTAGCGTCTCCATCACCATAGCACGCCGTCACCGAGAGCCTCCTTTGCGCCGCCACTGCTCAACGTCGCCAAGCTTCTCCGGCCATTCCCTGACATCGTTAAGAGCCTTGGAGAGCTTCTAGTAGTCCCCTAGAGCTTTTGCGCGCATTAGATCGGGTGATTATCTAGTGTAGCCTATACTTCATCATAGCCGGTCGGCGTAGCCGCGGGACGTGTTTTCGCCACCACTCTAGTGACCATTGGTCCCTAATCCACTGTGTATAGCATCATAGTTACCTTCTGAAGCCAATGCATATCTTCTTTTGCCACTGATTTGCTCAAATTGCAAGAACCACTTTGAGCCCGAGGAGCTCTGCCGCTCATCTCTGACGTAGCGCCACCTCTAGCCATCTCTCCAGCCTCCACCACCATCCGGTGGCATCGCCGTTGATAGAGCAACCCGTTTTTGCCACCCCAACCTTGCCGTCGCCCCGATCGCCGGCAACGAGCCCGCCATGGCGCACGGCCATGTGCGCAGCTCCGCTTCCCTCTCTCTCCGCCAGTGGGCCCCCATGATTAAAATGTTAATTAGCGCTAAGTAACAGAGGTTAAGTGTAATAAGTGTATGACAGGTGGGACAAGCTGATGTAGGATCAAGGATGACAGACTAGCGGCACGCACCACCCCCTACCATGTCACCACCCATCGATCTTTGCCGCAGCCACCAAAACACCTGCCGCGGCAATCGATCAGTCACCTCAGTGCTACTGCAACAACTCCTCACGGCCGCCCAAGCCTTCCCTGCCGCGCCAACCAAAACCCATCCACCATCCCCTACCGTAACCACCAATAGATGCCGCGACAACCACCCAGCAAGCGTCCCTACCATGCCTCCGCCTTTTCCCTACCGCGGAAGCCCAGACACCTTGCTGCTACAACAGCTCCACCTTTTCTACTGACGCCGTCGGAAAGGGTACCCAAACCCTAGATCATTTTCGGTTGTGCAAAAAAAACACAAAAAAACAAAGAAAAAAGAGAGCTTGTTTTCTTGCTGCCAGAAGGAAACCTAAGATTCATCTGACTTCGGCGACACGATATTTTAATTACTTTATACCCCTACCTTCTACAAAAAGTTTGTGACCCATATACCTCCCTAGACCCGAAAGAGGGATTTGAAGAGATTTGAGTCAGGTGCACATTTGCAAAAAAAAAAATAGAGGAGCAAAAAAAAGAGCAAAAGAAATTCCTCTCTTCTAAGGCTATTGGAACCTCTGTCTTTTGTTGTACATTTGTATTCCTCTACTTGCTTCCATTATTGGTTTAGCTATTCCCCAGTCTAGGCTAGGATCAGCAATATTGACTAGTATATTGAACATTTATTCAACTTGCATTGCTAAATTGATTGTTGCTATCCATTGCTACCATACTTGAGCCTTCCCAACTTCACCTTTTCTACACCGTACAGGCTGAACTTCACCTAGCAATCGCTCCATCCAATCTTCGGAGATACGTTGACACTGCTGGTTGCCGATCACACTGTTTGCTTAGTAAGAATTGGTAAGAATTCGATAGAAGGCTTGAGTGTGAGCGACTTTTGAACCACCACATCCTAGTAGTTGCTAGGGATATATACTTGTGATTTGCTAACAATGGCAGGATCTGTGGAGCATTCTGATGAGGACACATCTCATACTCCTCGTACGAAGGCAATCATACAACATTTCTGGCGTATCATGAACCTTTGTACGGAGGGTGATTGACGAGGATTAAAACCTCTATATATTATCTTTAAATATATAAAAGACCATACGTCTTCGTGGTCGCAACCCTGAGATACACGACCTCACTGGTCGTAGAGATTCCAGAGGTTGCATAATAGGTACTCTGGTCGGACGAAGGCTTAAGCCAAGCTTCCGACCAGGAGAACTGCTCATAGAAGGTATGAACTGATACTCGGAATAAATCCCAAGGTATATTCTCTACCGTATGATGAATGGAGCACCTGCATATTCCATACCATACGACGTATCTTATCCAGACACACCAGTGAACAACCTCCATGCGGTTATATGTTTAATAGACATATAACCGCCGAACTGTTGATTCCGTATCAATCGTCACTTGACTCGACTGCGGGCATAGCGCCGCATCGACGTCTTCTCCGGAAGTAACTGCCACCTCTTCGAGGGCTATTTAAAGATGGAACCTGGACGGATCAAGAGGGAGGAAAAGGAAGACAACACAAGAACAAGACAAGACTAAAGCACAAGCCATAGATTTGTGTAATAGTTCTGAGATAGCAAGAGGGCAAGCAGAGTTCTTAGTACATACCTTGTAAATTCCAGTTCATATTAATAAAGAGCAGTCCCATCATTCCCTGAGATTTCCCACGTCACTTTCTCCTTTCTATTTTCGTAAGATCGACGTCTTGATCATCGACAGCTGGCGCCGTCCGTGGGGATCGCGGCGTAGAATTTCAGAAGAATTTCTCTGCTCATCAAATCTTTATCCATTCCCCGTTTGTGACCGCTGATGCGGTTATGGTGGGGGGTTGGGATAAAGAAAATTGGTTCGATTTGGCGGACTACGCCGACCTCGACATGGATGCATGCATGCGCGCTATGGAGGAAAACGGAATCTCTTCATCATCCTCCTCTGCCGGCTCGCCCAGGGCAAAAATCGGTGAAGACGACCGGATGGATGAAGACAAACCGCTACAATCAGTGGCGGTTTCAGAGGAAGTGCTTCCGACCAGTTCGGAACACCCCAAAGCCTCAGCAAGCCCGGGCTTTTCGATCGGCAAAAGAGGTGACGAAAATTCAACACCGCAACCCGAGGTTCAATATACCTTTGACGCGATCATGGTTGATAGGTACTCACCGACGACTTCTAGCAATTCCAGGAGCCAACCGACACTTGGTGACGATGTCAATGAAACCTCCATTGGTCGTAAACCAAGTGGGGATGATAAAGCTCAGCATTCGATCGACAATTCGCCGGATCAGACTGAGGCCCTTCCAAAAACCTCAGGAGGTGCTGATCACCGACTGCTCTCCGTCGTGGAAGCTTCTCGCAGAAGCTCTAAAAGGCTCTCCATCGATTACAAAGGAAGCTCATCAGAGGATCGCTGCTGGAAGCATGAGGTCAATGCGATCGGAGATACGGATCACAATGCCGTGTACGGTCCTACATACGTTGCCCGCCACCACGTCCTGATGGAGATGGTACGGGCGGTCAAGCACCAAATGCCGGAGGTAACGGAACCGTGGGCGTCCATCGGTTAGTCGCCGATC
Source organism: Ampelocalamus luodianensis (assembly GCA_036346255.1). Lineage (NCBI taxonomy): Eukaryota > Viridiplantae > Streptophyta > Magnoliopsida > Poales > Poaceae > Ampelocalamus > Ampelocalamus luodianensis. Next base: position 13,658,410 of record CM070636.1, on the reverse strand, counting down.
CTCCCCAACCAATGTAAGGGACCAGGCAAGATCGACCAGAAGGTCGGAGGATGTAAGCCATCAAACACCTTCTTCTGGCAGAAATCCCTCGAGACATTCGGTAACAATACAAAACCTGCAGCGAGTCAGGGATATATTAAATACTTCTGACCCTGCCCTGGCAGAGACTCCGGGTTTTGCCCAACTCGCAGGTCAAGTGTCGGAGATTATTCAACAGATGATGCAACGCACAGAAGCATATCGGGAACAAAGGCACTCCCAAAATCCCTTAGAATTTCTCCAGATATACACCACCGCTATCAGAGCTGCTGGTGGTGATGAAAATGTAATGGCAAATTATCTTCCTACGGTATTAGAAGGATCAGCCCGATCATGGTTGCTTAACCCTACCGGGTCCGTATACTTGGGAGCAACTCTGCGACCTTCTAATTGCAAATTTCGAGTGCGCACGATCGACCTTAAAAGAAGACGATCTCCATAGAATACGGCAAAAATCAAACGAGACTCTCGTGAAGACATCAAAAGATTTAGCCAAGTTAGTAACTCAATACCGGAGGTTGCGAATCTTCCGTTATCCAAGCCTTCAAAGAGGATTAAGAAATCGAAGGTTTACTGAGGATTTAGCAATACATCCCCACGAACAACCATCGAGCTCTTCGACATGGTGACAAATGCGCACGCCGATGAAGTGGTCGAGTGGAACAAGCCGTTGATCGAAAGGATAAAATTCCCAACTTTGGCTTAGATAGGACGGAAAAGAAACAAAAGAAGACTCTCAAGAAAAAGAAGCATGGCAGAGCCAACGACAAAGAGGTTCTTGTTGTTCCTAAAAAAATTACCAAAGGAAGAAAAAGATTATACTGGTCGTGGCAAGGCTAAGGCTCCGACCAATGATTACAAGAAAAATAAAAATGGTGTCCTCTTCACCAGCAAGAAGGACACGATTTGCGCAATTGTCGCGCTTGGCAAAAGAAGCTGGAAGATTATTATACAGGTAAAGGACCACTCCCGTCGATTCAAGAGCTCGGGGAAACAAGCTCCAAGAAGGACAAAGATGGTGACGAAGAGATGGAATACCAAGAACCCCAGCACACTGTTGATGTGATTTTCGGCGGATCTTCTTCATACGAGTCCAGACGTCACCTGAAAGCCACAAGCGAGAGGTCAATCTTACCGAATCTTCGATCGCCGTTAAACCTTCAAGGTGGTCGGATACAATAATCTCCTTTAGCAAAGAAGACTGCCCCATTCCTTCAACTCGACCAGGTAGATTTCCAATTGTTGTTGAACCTACTATTAATAACTGCAAGGTTAATCGGGTTTTGATAGATGGGGGTAGTTCTTTGAATATTTTATTTGCAAGTGCTTTGGAAGACATGCAGATTCCCAAATCCAAGATAAAACCTGTGAAATATGCCTTCCATGGCATAGTTCCTGGGTCTACCGCTAAGCCAATAGGGCACTTGTCCTCATCGTTACGTTCGAAAGCCCGATAACTTCCGACGAGAAAAATTTCATTTGATGTGGTAAACTTCGAGACCGCATACAATGCGATACTTGGTTGTCCAGCTTTAGCAAAGTTCCTGATAGCCACGCACTACGGTTACCAGAGTTTGAAAATGCCTGGACCAAAAGGTGTAATCACGGTCCGAGGCGATCAGAAGATAGCCTACGCATGTGATCGGAAATGTTTAGAACTGGTCGATGAACTCCCGACCAGGGGAACTAACACCGTTAACATGCAGGTCAAAAATTCAAGACCAAAGATGACACCAAAACCTTCCGACCAGATAAAAGAGGTACAACTCGACGGAAGTACTTCTCCAGAGGATGCCAAGATACTGGTCGGAGCAGGACTCGACCCTAAATAGGAAGAGTCGCTCGTCTCCTTCCTCCGAGCTAATTAGGACGTATTCGCCTGGCAGGCGTCCGACATGCCCGGAGTCCCCAGGGAGGTGATCGAGCATAGGCTAGCTCTGACTTGACAAAAACCGGTCAGCGAAGCTACGGTGTTTCGTATCTGATCGAAAAGAAGCAATCCAGTCGGAGATTGACAAGTTTCTCAAAGCTGGGTTCATTCGTGAGGTCGACCACCCAGAGTGGCTCACCAATCCTGTAATGGTTAGAAAAGCCAATGGGAAATGGCGAATGTGTATTGACTTTACAGATCTTAATAAAGCTTGTTCGAAGGATGACTTTCCCCTTCCTCGCATTGATCAACTTGTAGACTCTACTTCCGGGTGTGAGTTGTTAAGTTTTTTAGATGCTTATTCGAGGTACCACGGATCAATATGAGTAAACAAGATGAAGAGAAAACTTCCTTTATCACTCCATATGGTACTTACTGTTATGTGAAAATGCCATTTGGTCTCAAGAATGCTGGTGTAACATTCCAAAGGTTGATGCAAAAGACTTTTAGCCCTCAGATAGGTCGGAATCTTGAGGCCTACGTTGATGATCTGGTCGTAAAAAGCATCAACGCTGGCGATCATATTCTAGATCTACAAGAGACTTTCAATAACTTAAGACGTCATAACCTTAAGTTAAATCCAGAGAAATGTGTGTTCAGAGTTTCGTCGGGAAAGCTTCTTGGGTTCCTAGTTTCGGCTAGAGGCATTGAAGCAAATCCAACGAAAATCGCCGCCATCGATCAGATGCACGATCCAACCACAAAGAAGGAAGTTCAGAAATTAACCGGTTGTATGGCAGCGTTAAGTCATTTCATAGCACGGTTAGGCGAAAAAGGACTACCTTTCTTTAAGTTTCTCCGGAAACATGGGAGTTTCGAATGGACTAAAGAAGCAAGCAGCGCCTTTGAAGAATTAAAACGGTACCTTACGAGTCCCCCAATCTTAGTTTCTCCAATATTAGGAGAAACATTGCTAATTTACGTGGCTGCAACGCCACAAACGGTTAGTGGTGTGCTGGTCGTAGAACGAGACCATGTTCAACGACCAATATATTACGTAAGCGAAGTCTTGCATGGACCAAAAGAAAGGTATCCGCAGGTACAAAAGTTGCTCTATGGTTTCCTTATGGCTTCAAGGAAACTAAGGCATTATTTTCAGGCCCACAAGGTGGTCGTACCTACTGGATATCCTCTTGGTCAAGTCTTGGAAAACAGGGAGTCATCAGGACGAATATCAAAATGGGCGGTTGAGCTTGGGGCATTCGATCTCCATTTTGTCCCACGAACAGCAATCAAGTCCCAAGCAATAGCAGAATTCATTGCCGAATGGACAAACCCTGAACCCACCCAAGGGCCCAAGTACGAGTACCACGACGAGTGGACAATGTACTTCGATGGTTCCTTGATGTTGCATGGCTCGGGGGCTGGGGTCGTCTTGATTTCCCCTACTGGCGAACAAATAAAGTACGCTATTCAGTTTAACTTTCCTGCTACTAACAATGTGGCAGAATACGAAGGTTTACTGGCAGGACTTCGAGCAGCTCGTTCGCTCGGGATTCGCAGATTGCTAGTGAAAGACGATTCTCAACTAGTAGCGAATCAAGTAGGGAAAGAGTATCAATGCTCTAGTACCAAGATGTCATCGATCGGTGAAATACGGAAACTCGAAAAGCATTTCTTCGGTTTTGGATCCAAAGACATTCCTAGAAAGGAAAACTTTCTGGTAGACCAGTTGGCCCGGATGGCTTCCACAAGGACATCCGTCCCGCCCGGAGTTTTTCTCGAGAAACTCGATTCACCCTCGGTAGTCGAGCCTTCCGAGGACATAGATGTTCGCAAGGAAGTTGCACACCTTGATCCTGCAAACATGGATGCTCCACAGGTCGATGATGGTTGGCGCCATGACGATCATGGTAGAGATTGGATGACATCGATCTACAATTATCTTCAGCATGACCTAATTCCAGAAGATGATGTAGAGGCTGATCGTATCGCACGAAAAACCAAATCATACACTCTCATTGAACGTACCTTGTACAAACGAGGATCTCACGGAGTGTTGATGAGATGCATATCTCGCTCGGATGGCATTAAATTGCTAGCCGAAATTAATGGAGGAGTCTGTGGAGCTCATCATTCCTACATAACTTTGGTTGGTAAAGCCTTTAGGCAAGGATACTACTAGCCAACTGCCCTTCATGATGCAAAAGAGCTCGTGACGAAGTGCGTACAATGTCGGGCCACACCGACAAGTACATCACCGCCTCAAGCTTTGCAAACAATTCTTCTTTCTTGGCCTTTTGCAACCTGGGGACTAGACATTCTGGGACCTTTCCCAAGAGCACCCGGGGGCTTTGAGTTCCTTTTCGTCATGATTGACACGTTCACTAAATGGATCGAAGCCGAGCCGGTTGTAAAAATCACAACTGAAGCCGCTAAGAGGTTCCTAACAAAAAGCGTGATTACACGGTTTGGTGTACCCAGTCGTATAATCACCGATAACGGTGTCTAGTTCTCGAGCAGTAATTTTCAGAAATTCTGTGAAGACCTAGGTATCAAGATACATTTCGCTTCTGTTGCTCATCCACAGAGCAATGGAGCAGTTGAGCGAGCCAATGGTATCATAATGCAAGGAATCAAACGATGAGTATTCGACCAGTTACATCAACGGTCAGGGGCTTGGGTTCAAGAACTTCCTTCGGTATTATGGGTTGTTCGCACTACAACTAGTCGTGCAACCGGTGAAACACCATTCTTTATGGTTTACAGAGCTGAAACCATGCTTCCTCCAGAACTTAAAATTGGTTCTGCTCGAACTGATTGCTTTTCCGAAAGTAATCAATGTGAACGACGACTTGACGACATCAATTTCCTTGAAGAACGACGAAATCAAGCTTTGCTACGATCAGCAATCTACCAGCAAGCCATGCGTCGATACCACAGTCGTAAGGTGCAACCTCGCAGCCTAGCCGTAGGTGATTTGGTTCTTAGAAAATTCGAACCAAGCGGTCGCAACAAATTTTCACCTAAATGGGAAGGTCCATACACGTGGTGAAGTCACCCACCGGGATCTGCACGATTAGCTATGTCGGATGGGAAAATTTTTTCTAATTCTTGGAATATTGATCAATTGCGTAAGTTCTTTGTTTAATTTCCTGTATTTATTTCATTTTCATATTTCAATAAAAGATGCATTTCCTTTTTCCAAAAAGATAAATATGGTTGTTTATACTTATTATTCGTTGCATCTGGTCATATGCCTTTCTTGTTGATGGTTGGTTGGAGAAGACACTCATTCTCTCCGATATTCCTTTCAAGGGGATCTCCACTACTCATGGTTGTTGACTTAAATGTCACCGACCACACTGGTTTCAGTCGTGATCATTACTTCATTAATGCGCACGCACGACCACATATTCTTTTCTAAAAGAAACAAATGAGTATAAGGAGTACCAATCCAGACAATTTACACGGTTTCGTTCTTTCTTGAATTTGAAGACTGTTATTTTATTTCAACAATCTGTTCTACTCAAGTTTGGCTACTGGTCGGGATACGGAAAGCCTCCTAGTCGAAGTCTCTCCTATCTGCACGTGGTCCTGCCCATTGGAAGGAGCTTCCTAGTGACGGTCCTTTTCCTACAATCCTCGCTGCTAGTCGGATTTGAGCATGAGCACGTTTCACGAAATATTTTACAAATCTTCAGTTTTTAAGATTCGATACGACCAGATCCGAATATTTCCTAAACAACGGTACTTATCTCTTCATTTCATTTCTTGCATACATTCTTAATGCATATCTTCTTATCAGCAAATCCGGTCTTTGTTATATCTTCCGACTACAAATGGTATTTCATAGTACTTCGATAATGGATAAGATCTAAACTAGTCGAAATCGTCAGTTGGCTCCGACCACATGATTTCCTAGTATTTACTGGATCGTTGTCATACACATTATCAGCACTCCTACCATGGTCATTGTTATTACTCAAATTCTTGGTCTACTGCTTTCTTTTAGTAAGGTTCATCTACTAACATAAGCAGTCGGGGGCTAGGAGATATATGAGTATTTAACAACATTGATAAGACAAAGCAGGATCTTCATTGATAAAAGGTAAGTTTCATTTTACATAGTCTAATATTACATCCGTTTACATGTTGGGACCACCAGACTGGTCGCTACGTGGAGATCCGACTTCCATCTCCTCAGCAACTTTCTCTCCGAGAGGTCTTACTTCCTCGAGAAGTTTTGTTGCTTCACTTTCAGAGTAGTCGAAGTCCTCTTCCACAGCTTTAAGATTAATAGAGGGGTCGGAAGCCTTTAGTTTTGCTAAAGCAACACCAACTCCAGTTACAATAGCTTCCTTCATTGTCTGGGTATGGTTTTCCCTCATAGTTTTGAGCAGGCCTTTGAGATCTTCCAGAAGTTGACCAAAATAGTTCATCTTTTCCGCTGGATCTCCTAAAGAAGGCAAGCTTGATCTTGATCCCATATCAAAGATCATTTTGTTAAGAGCCATGATTTTCTCATTAAGGCCGAATACAAGGGCTGCCTTTTGGCCACGCTCAAAATTGAGGGTCTTCTCCGCTCGTTCAAGTGCTTCAGTTTTTTCTGCACGAGTAGATAAAAAAATTAATGTACTCTTTACAATTGGAGTTATGGAATACTGGTTAAGTTTACGACCAGTTACCTTTGATTTTCTTCTCACACGAGTCGAAAATCTCCTTTTGTCTGGTCATCGCATGCTCGATCGACCGGTCTTTACTCTGATTTTCTTCCCTCAGTTTTATTATTATGGCTTCTTTAGCCACAATCAAATATGATAGAAAGAGAAGATTAAGCTATAAAGAGAAATAAGATAATAAAACCTAGGAGGTCAAAAAAGAGAAATGTTCTTACTTCTCAGATCGGAGTGTTTTTGCTCCAAAGTTTTTATTCGCTGGGTTAGTCCTCCGACCACAGCATAGTTTTCGACTATGTGCTACAAATACAAAAATCCCTTTCTTTGATAAGCTTTCAAAGCAACTTAAAAAAGAACGAGTTGTAAGGATGGTCGTAGAACTCTTACCCGAATTGCCATATCGTTATATTCGGAAAAGATGGTATCTGGACCAATCTCGACTTGATGGTCCGATATCTTTCCCCAGGCTTCATCAAGTTCCTTATCCTCGATAAATCGGGGAGAAAAAGGAAATTTGTTAACCTGAGAAACATTTCCAGGAGGAGGTGGAACCTGTTGAGGATCTCTAGAGATGACTACCTCCGGAGAAGGAGTAAGGATTACTAGAGGATCCTGAGCAGATGCTAAAAACTGCTCGGGGGCTTCTTTTCCTACTTTATCCTCAGTAGTTTTTGCTTTAGGAGTATCCTGATCAGGAACCTCCACGACCACCTCTTCCTCAGGAACCTTTTCCTGAGGGGTGCTCTGGTCGGACACGACCAGAACACCAGAAGATCTAAAAAAAAGGAGAGAGAGAAGGTAAGTAAGATCCAAGGTATGTATATATACGACCTCTTCATTCAATACATGTACCTTGTCGATTTTCTGAATTTACCCTTGTAACGCATCGAAGCAAAGTTCGTTGCGCTGGCCTTCCTCTTCTTCTCAACCGATTTCACCGGTTCTAAACCGGTAGGGTTGACTAGATCTTGCACATCCACTGATCGGAAATCAGAAGCGATATCCGCGACCATTTGGTCGAGGTCCCTGATCGCCGGGTCAGTAGATGTAGATTCGTCGACCTCCACAACAGTGGCCTCAGTAGGCACTGGAGGGTCCTCAGTGACCTTGCTAGAAGGTATGACAACCGCCTAAATTCATCATCAAAGATAGTTAGGCGATGAACATAATTTATCCAAAATATTATTTGTGTTCGGTCACCTACCTCTGGAAGGCTGACATCCTGTGTGGTCGAAGGGGAGATCGGATCATCAATTGGCTCACATCTTTCAGTGGCCTCGTTAATTCTCAACCCAACCGACTACACATCAAAGAGGATTTATGGTATACCGATCAGAAATAATATGTACGACAATAAAACAGCGGTTGATGTTTTTACCTTAAGTCTTTCAATCCTTTCTTCAGCGGAAACGGCCGCTAAGATCCGAGGGAAACTAGCCTTGTCGCCAGGCTCTCCGGCGGAGATCATCTTGATCCGGCTTCTAATCTCATCAGAAGATAGAGATGTAAAGGTAAAATGAAAGATTTAAGGATACAGAAATAATTAACTGAGATAGGTAAATTGGTCGGAATCATTAATGGCTTACCATTTTTTGGAATCTCTGGTCGTATCATCACGACCAATGTACCAGAGCATCTTATGTGCTCGGGCCTTCAAAGGACTAACCCGGCGTGTAGAAAAATCTTTTACTATATGCCAAGATGTTAGACCCTTGACACTAAGAAGCTTGATTGCTTCGGCCCATTTCTTCACATTTCCCTCTTTCTCTGTAGAGGAGCGCCATCTCGGATTCTCGACCGCCTTCTTACCATAATAATAAAGGCTGTCTTTCTTCGTGATCTTCATATAGAACCAGTTTTTCTTCCACGACGATCACGAAGATTTCAAGTACATAAAAATGTACTCATCGGCTTTTCCGTCATGGAGGCGCAAGGTGCATTCTCCAGGCGTCCCAATCGTCTTCCCGGACTTTGTCATTCTGTAGTAGTACCTGAATAGATCCAGATCTGCTGGAATCCCCAAGTAGCGCTTCGCAGAGATAGATAAAAATACTGAGATTGGCGATAGCATTGGGAGCCAGATTCACCAATTCAACTCCATAATACTCCAAAACTTTGGGAAAGAAGGAGTGAATTGGTAGCCTAAATCCGCATTCAATATATACAAGAAAAACAAGAATTTCTCCATCTTCACTACTCGGAGAATGTTCCCCAACTGCAGATCTCCAAGAAATCAGGTATTTGTTGGGAAGCATCCCGATCTTCTCTAGGCTCTCTAACTTCTTCTCACTCAAGTCGAAAACCGACCAGTTGGTGATTTGGTCCGACATGATCAGATTGCTTTTTTGGGTGAAGAAAGCAAAGGAGGTCGGAGGTAGTTTTTACTCGGGAGATGAAGAAGGAAAGGAGGAAGTGAAAAAAACCCTAAGTCTACAAAGGGTTTTATAAGCTTCAGAACTTCTAACCGTAATAAGGAGTTACCCAAAGAAGTCCAACGGACTAAAAAACTCTTCAATTCCCAAGGCAAAGTTCTCAACTTTAAAGTGAATACAAACCGCTTCAAATACCCTTGCATTTAAATGAGCGTCAACCCGATACGATTTCATCGGAAGGAAAGTGTTCACACGACCTATTCATTTAAAGTTCGGGGGCTAGCTGACGAGGATTAAAACCTCTATATATTATCTTTAAATATATAAAAGACCATACGTCTTCGTGGTCGCAACCCTGAGATACACGACCTCACTGGTCGTAGAGATTCCAGAGGTTGCATAATAGGTACTCTGGTCGGACGAAGGCTTAAGCCAAGCTTCCGACCAGGAGAACTGCTCATAGAAGGTATGAACTGATACTCGGAATAAATCCCAAGGTATATTCTCTACCGTATGATGAATGGAGCACCTGCATATTCCATACCATACGACGTATCTTATCCAGACACACCAGTGAACAACCTCCATGCGGTTATATGTTTAATAGACATATAACCGCCGAACTGTTGATTCCGTATCAACCGTCACTTGACTCCGACCAGACGCAACGCTTCGCATCAGACGTCTTCTCCGGAAGTAACTGCCACCTCTTCGAGGGCTATTTAAAGATGGAACCTGGACGGATCAAGAGGGAGGAAAAGGAAGACAACACAAGAACAAGACAAGACTAAAGCACAAGCCATAGATTTGTGTAATAGTTCTGAGATAGCAAGAGGGCAAGCAGAGTTCTTAGTACATACCTTGTAAATTCCAGTTCATATTAATAAAGAGCAGTCCCATCATTCCCTGAGATTTCCCACGTCACTTTCTCCTTTCTATTTTCGTAAGATCGACGTCTTGATCGTCGACAGTGATGAGGACATCACTCTTTCGGATACACGCACTACACAAAATCCTCCAGATCCAATTGCTAAACTACAAGGTCCTATGACAAGAGCTCGTGCACGTCACTTAAATTATGAGGTGAGCTCGTTCTAGGTGCTAATAATTTATCTATGCAGAATGGTATACTACCTAATAATTGTGATATTTTGTTACTTAGGAATAATGGATCCCCAAGGTCTACGACCAGGTCTACAAGCCCTACAACCAGTCCTGCCAGCGCTACGACCAAGTCTCAAGATCCTCGACTAGGTTCGCCGGCGCACACGACTGCACTCATCCAACGCTACGACTAGGTCTCAAGTTCTACAACCGGTCTTTAGGTCTTTGCGACACCGCTTTTGGCCTAATAGGGCCTTGTAAGCGTGTCGGGTCAAAGCCTAGGTTGTGTACGCTCTCCCCATGGTCGCACAACCTAGGTCAACCCCTCACGTCCCCTATATATATACAACAGCCGACACAGTTTAGTGTTGGGTTTTTCTTAGATTATTCTACCACTTTGCAGTTTCGCCGTTTATCGGTTTGAGGAACCCCACATTGTGAACTTCATGCATATTCGTAATACAATTCAGATTGCATCTTCCTTGTTCTTGTGAGTTGCTTCGATTGCTTGCGGGAACAATAACCCTCGTGGTAAGGTCGATCGCGTCGCGGCGTGGTTGATAACGGCGATACCGTGCGGGTGTAGCGAATAGTGAGGTGACGATCTGCTGGTCGAAAGCCTCAAAGCGTCAACGTCCTCACGACGAAATCAATCGAACCTATCGGAAGATCGGGCCACCGTAGCCATCAGTTGGTATCAGAGCTAAGGTTGCCCATTAGGTAATGTCGTTTATCCCCTTTTGTTAGTTGTTTCCATCACCTAGAGTCCAGAAAATTGCCCCACAAAAAGTTTTAGATCTTAGTTTTTCCGCTGTCCAACCCACGTTGTGCCTTTCGCAATTTTGTTTTCAGTATTCGCGTTGTTGAGTTCGAGTCCATCGTCGGTGTCTTTGTTGCTGGTCTAGTCGTCGTGATCTAGTTTCTAGCATCGAGTCTTTGCTGTTTTGGTCATCGTGTATCTCGGCTTGTCCTTGGTTGCATCCGTTGCAATTAGGGTTTGTCTACTATAGCCGAGATTGAGTCACCACCCCCATCCGACCACCTACTCGACCAACACCCCCATCCGACCACTTACCCGTGACACCACCCCCATTCGACCACCTACTCAAGCCAACACCCCATCCGACTACCTACCCGAGCCAACGCCCCCATCCGACCACCTCCTCGTGTTCGACTAACTAGTCGGATTCGACCATCTACTCGTTTCTGCCCCGACATCCTACTCGGAGTCTATCTGTTTCTGGTTGCTCTCGGACACCCACGCACTCATCATATCGTGTCCGACCCAACAAAGACCGAGAAGAAATCCCATAGCCGAAACAGAGATAGCCAAAGTTCAGAGAGAGAGAGAAAGAGTATCTTTTTATTACCTTTATACCCCTGCTCTCCGAAAAAGTTTGTGACCTACATATATCCCCAGACCCGGAAAAGGGTTTTGAAGAGTTGTGAGCCGAGGTCACTTGCGCAAAAAAAAAAGAGGAACCCTAGGTTGGGTTTCGTCAGTCAAAAAAAAAAGAGAAGAAAGAATCAAAAAAAAAAGAAGAAAAGAAAAGGAGAATAAAAAAAGAGGGCACCTCAGTTGGCTCACGACCACCCTCAGTTGGTCTACGATAACCCACCGGAGCTCCGCGACCACCCACGGGAGATATCGGTTGCTTTGCAATTTTTGTTCCTTTGTGCTTATATCTACCCTATCTTTCGGCTTGCTTGAGCTAGTGCTAGGAGCGCGTTTGGGCCAACAACTGTGACAAGTACTGTGGACTTTGATTTAACTCTGCTAATCTGATTTCATTATTGCTATTCCTTGCTACTAAACATTGCCTGTCCGAGCTCCACATACTTTTGGCCCTCAGATTTGGATCCTCGCATTCGCCTCCGCCGCGGTCATACATCCCACCTTCTCCGATCAGACCACCTGCTGCAATTTGGTAAGAAATTCATAAGATCTTGGTAAGACGCTTGAGAGTGTGTGATTCCACCTTCCACGACCTAGTAGTTGGTAGGGATAATACATTTGTGTTGTCTTTTGTCTCCTACTAACCATGGTAGGTGAGGAATTGGGTGCGCAAGAGTGTGTTGTGAGGGAAGAGCTCACCAGGGTGTTGGATGAACACCGCCATGCTATTAATGATGACATTGATAGGAAGTTTGCGGAGACAAATACTGCATTACAACAGCTCACTGATAGTATTGCCACACTCAATGCACGCATTGATGGTTTGGCCAATCGACCGCCGAACAATGGGCGTGTAGATCCTCAAGGTGCAGTCCACGACCATGAGATCGACAACGATAATGAGATGTGCCACCACGATGCCTTGGATGCACGACAACAGAACCGACTGAACTTCAACCGTCAAGGTATGAGAGGTAATAACTTTCTGCACCATAATGCACATGATAATGATGATCCGTATGCTAAAGTCAAGTTCACTATACCATCTTTTGCGGGTGCTTATGATGCTGAAGTATATCTAGATTGGGAGATGACGGTAGAACAGAAATTTAATGCTCACGTAGTTCCTGAAGTGCATAGAGTTAGGCAAGCCACAAGCGAATTTAAAAACTTTGCCATCATTTGGTGGAGTAGAGTATGCAATGATGGATTAGCGCCTACTACTTGGGATGCTTTAAAGGTTGCTATGCGTAACAGATTTATTCCACCCTCTTTTAAACGGGACTTGCGTAAGAAATTGCAGCGCTTAAACCAAGGTAATAGATCCGTAGAAGAATATTATCAAGAGCTACAAATTAGTATGTTGCATTGTGATATTATTGAGGATGAAGAGGCTGCTATGGCACGTTTTTATGGAGGACTAATACGTGAAATTCAGGACATAGTTGATTACAAAGAATATGATAGTGTTCCTAGATTGTTATACCTTGCTTGTTTGGCAGAAAAAGAATTGCAGGGTCGACAGCAGAGGCCAAGGAACAATTTTGGAAGCACGTCTACACCACGATCAACATCAAGGCACGTTAAAACAGTCCAACCTTCAGCTACACGGTCTGCTGTCCCCTCCTCGAGTAGGGTGCGTTCAGCAGCACCTCCGACACCATCACATGCACCCGAGGTAAACAAATCTACTAGTGTGCAGGTCCCAGCCAAGAGTTCTTCTTCGGTTGCTTCCACAAGTCGTACGACTGGGATTATTTGCCATCGTTGCAAGGGAATGGGCCATGTTATGAGGGACTGCCCAAGTCAGCGAGCCTACCTTGCCACCGAAGACGGAGTTTATGTAAGTACTAGTGATATTGAGGATGAGTATGTGCTTGCAGCTAACATTACAGGTGGAGGAGACAAGACAAACAGTGATGCTGATGATGTGGAAGAACAAGTAGCTGCTGTTGACACAGGGACTCATGTGAGCCTTGTTGCGCAGCGAGTGCTGAGCACACAAGTGGAGAGAGCGGAGCAAAATCAGCGGCACAACTTGTTTCAATCCAGATTCCTCGTGAAGGAGAGAGCCTGTAGAGTCATCATTGATGGAGGGAGTTGCAACAACCTTGCAAGCTCCGAGATGGTCGAGAAGCTTGGCTTGACCACACAACCACACCCACGTCCCTACTAAATCCAATGGTTCAATTCGTGTGGTAAGTTAAAGGTAAACAAAGTTGTGAGAGTGTCATTTTCAGCTGGTAATTACAAAGATAGTACCGACTTTGATGTAGTGCCTATGCAAGCATGCTCGTTGTTGCTCGGTAGGCCTTGGATATATGATAATGATGTTTTGCACCATGGTAGAGCTAATACCTACTCGTTCTCACATAAGGGTAAGAAGATTAAGTTGTTGCCTTTAACTCCCGCTGAAATTGTGAAAGATGAAGTAGAGCGTGCTAGAAATGAAAGAAATACCACTGAACATGATTTTGAAAATCAGCAAGTAGCGAAACGTGTTTTCCCACCTAAAAGGGAGAAAGTGGCGCCTAGTTCCAAGGCCGAGGGAATTAAATTGAAGGGATGTGTTATGCTTGCCACTAAATCTGAGCTTGCTGAAATTTGTGATAATGAGCTGTGATGCTATGCTTTGATATGCAAAGATGCTTTATTTTCACTTGAGGATATATCTAGCTCTTTGCCTCCTGCTGTTGCTAACCTTTGCAGGAGTATGTGGATGTATTTCAGTGAGATACCCCTGTGATTGCCGCCTTCGAGGATAGAGCATCAAATTGATTTGATTCGGAGCGACTTTGCCAAACCGTACGCATATAGGACCAATCCAGAGGAGACTAAGAAATTCAGCGACAAGTCCAAGATCTTTTGGACCGTGGGTACGTCGCGAAAGCCTTAGTCCTTGTCTTTGTTCCTGTTCTTTTGGTTCCTAAGAAAGAACTTGGCGTATATGTGTTGATTGTAGAGCCATTAATAATATGATCATAAGGTATCGTCATCCTATTCCTAGGCTAGACGACATGCTTGATGAGTTGAGTGGCTCTATTATTTTCACAAAAATTGACTTGCGAAGTGGTTACCACCAGATTAGAATGAAACTGGGAGATGAATGGAAAACTGCTTTTAAAACTAAGTTCGGACTATATGAGTGGTTAGTGATGCCTTTTGGTCTAACTAATGCACCTATGCCTTTTGGTCTAACTAATGCACCTAGTACTTTCATGCGACTAATGAACGAGGTTTTACGTCTTTTCATTGGAAAATTTGTGGTGGTTTATTTTGATGATATCTTGATTTATAGCAAGTCACATGAGCTACACTTGAATCATATACGTACTGTTTTTAATGTCTTGAGAGATGCACGTTTGTTTGGTAACCTTGAGAAGTGCACCTTTTACACCGATCGAGTTGCGTTTCTTGGTTATGTTGTGACACCACAGGGCATTGAGGTGGATGGGGCAAAGACTGCAGCCATCCAAAGCTGGCCGACGCCTACTACTGTGTCACAGGTGCGGAGCTTCCATGGACTTGCTGGATTCTATCGACGTTTTGTGCGGGATTTCAGCACCATTGCTGCACCATTGAATGAATTGACAAAGAAAGGAGTGCCTTTCCAATGGGGACCTGCGCAAGAGAGGGCATTCCACTTATTGAAAGAGAAGCTCACCCAAGCACCCCTACTCCAACTCCCTGATTTTGGTAAGACTTTTGAGATTGAATGTGATGCTAGCGGGATTGGGATAGGTGGTGTATTGATTCAAGAAGGTAAACCAGCTTGCATATTTGTTGAGAAACTAAATGGGCCTAGTCTGAATTATTCTACCTATGACAAAGAATTGTATGCTTTAGTTCGTGTGCTTCAAACTTGGCAACACTATCTATGGTCCAAAGAATTTGTTATACATTCAGATCATGAATCGCTAAAACATATTAGAAGCCAAGCTAACCTAAATAAACGACATGCTAAATGGGTAGAATTTATTGAGTCGTTTCCATATGTCATAAAGCATAAGAAAGGTAAGGACAATGTGATTGCTGATGCGCTTTCTAGACGTTATACCATGTTATCTCAACTTGACTATAAGATTTTTGGTTTAGAGGCCATTAAGGAGTTATATGCTACTGATTTGGACTTTAAAGAAGTGCTTGAGCTTTGTAAAGGAGGGAGAATATGGAATAAATATGTGGTAATTGATGATTTGATCTATCGTGCTAACAAGCTATGCATTCCAGCTAGCTCCGTTTGTCTTTTGTTGTTGCAGGAGGCGCATGGAGGAGGTTTGATGGCGCATTTTGGAGCAAAGAAGACAGAAGATGTGCTGACCGCCCACTTCTTTTGGCCAAAGATGAGGCGCGATGTTGAGCGCTACGTGGCTCGCTGCACTACATGCAACAAAGCTAAGTCCCGTCTCAATCCATATGGACTTTATATGCCTCTCCCTATTCTTAGTGCCCCTTGGGAGGATATTTCTATGGATTTTGTTTTAGAATTGTCTAGGACAAAGAGGGGGAGAGACAGTATATTTGTAGTAGTGGATCGATTTTCTAAAATGGCACATTTTATACCTTGTAACAAGAGCGATGATGCTACAAACATAGCTGATTTATTTTTTCGAGAAATCATTCGCTTACATGGAGTGCCCAATACTATTGTCTCGGATCGCGACACGAAGTTTTTGAGCCACTTTTGGAGATCACTTTGGAACGAATTGGGGACAAAGCTGCTGTTTTCTACTACGTGCCATCCCCAAACTGATGGACAAACGGGGGTTGTCAACCGCACGTTATCCACCATGTTGCGGGCTGTTTTAAAGAAGAATTTGAAGATGTAGGAAGAGTGTTTACTGCACATTGAGTTTGTTTACAATAGGTCGGTACACTCCACCACCAAGGTAAGTCCGTTTCAGGTAGTGTATGGTTTTAACCCCTGTGCTCCTATTGATTTACTACATTTGCCTACCTCTGAACACATTAATTTAGATGCTAAGAAGCGTGCTGAATTTGTTCTTAAGTTGCATGAAACAACTAAAGAAAATATAGAGCGTATGATTGAAAAGTATAGGGTTGCTGGAAGCAAAGGTAGGAAAGAAATAAAATTTTCACTGGGTGATTTAGTTTGGGTGCATTTGAGGAAAGACAGGTTTCCAGAGTTAAGAAAATCAAAATTGATGCCTAGAGCTGATGGACCATTTAAGATAATTAAGAAGATAAATGACAATGCCTATCAATTGGAGCTACCTGCAGATTTTGGGGTTAGCCCCACATTTAATATTTCAGATTTGAAGCCATACGTGGGAGAAGCAGATGAGCTTGAGTCGAGGACGACTCCAATTCAAGAGGGGGAGGATGATGAGGACATCACTCTTTCGGATACACGCACTACACAAAATCCTCCAGATCCAGTTGCTAAACTACAAGGTCCTATGACAAGAGCTCGTGCACGTCACTTAAATTATGAGGTGAGCTCATTTCTAGGTGCTAATAATTTATCTATGCAAAATGGTATACTACCTAATAATTGTGATATTTTGTTACTTAGGAATAATGGATCCCCAAGGTCTACGACCAGGTCTACAAGCCCTACGACCAGTCCTGCCAGCGCTACGACCAAATCTCAAGATCCTCGACTAGGTTCGCCAGCGCTACGACCAGACCAGCCAGCGCTACGACACAATCTCAAGCTCCTCGACAAGGTTCGCCAGCGCTACGACTAGACCAGCCAGCGCTACGACTAGGTCTCAAGTTCTACGACCAGTCTTTAGGTGCTGCGACACCGTTTTTGGCCTAATAGGGCCTTGTAAGCGTGTCGGGGTCAAAGCCTAGGTTGTGTACGCCTCTCCCCATGGTCGCATGTGGGGACCCCGGGGTTATCTCCTTAAGATCGAGACTAATCAAGGTCTTAGGGACATAACTCGGGATCTCCAGTAAATGGATTCCAACTTAACTCAGTCTAAATGAGAGGCTTACTAGAATTTAGAGCCCCGACGATCATGCGCACCGCTCCCCTGCGAGCACTACATGATTGTCGGTTCCCCAACCAGTCAAGCACGACTCTTAGTGAGTTAAATAGGAAGCCATGAACAGCGAGCATGACCTATATTGGCTCCCAAGATCAGCGACCAATATAATTATACCCTCATTACAACGTTGATCACATCCATACAACCATCATACATAGATAGAACAAAAGTTACAACACTGTTTCAAGTATACAAATACATAAGGGCCGACCGGCCAAATTTAACAAGTTTATAGCGAAGCGAGTAAATAAACCAAAAGACCAACATGGTATGCCCACAACCCATCGACAACCGATCGGGAGTTAGAAGATAGCATACTACTCGTCGGTGTCACCTAAATCGACACCGGCGAATTCATCAACCTCGATATCGTCCTCACTGTAAAGCCAACAAACATCCATTTGAGTACCAAAGAGTACTCGCAAGTCTTACACAAATAAAAATATTTATGCATAAGGTCATTCAAAGGAAGGCTCATATTGGCTTAGTTTTGCGAAAGTGACGCAACAATGTACAACCTACACATGCTAGTTTTTCAAGTGCCATTTCAAAATCAGATTTGAAGTAGAAGTAAAGCATGTGACTGAGTAATGAACTGAGTAACAAATAAAACATACAAATAACAAAGTGGCTGCCCACTTTGATACAACAACAAGCATGAACATCCCATTCATGCTAAATACCAAGTTCACCCACAATTTTAATTCCAAGTCTAACAATAGCGACCACAAATTTCAAGCGGTCGTCCATAACCGCGGACACGGCTATTCGAATAGATTTATACCCTGCAGGGGTGTACTACTTTATCCACACGACTCGATTAGCCCGTAAGCCTCCGGGTAATGGCACACTTCCTTTGGTATCTTTGGCGGGAGAATCGAGATACGATCGTTTTCAAGAAGAAAACCCTATTGAGCTAAGTCCCCATGTGAGATGTTTCCGATCTTAGTACAAGTAGCGTATAGCACTTGCTAAGGGGCTCACACGTTGTATAGGAAATACCGATGTAATGAAAAGGTAATTGGTGCTCCCTTGCACACTATAGAACATTGACATCGATTCCTAAGGACAATTGACAAAGACACAATTGTCCCTACACCACCGTGAGACTTAACACAATAGGACCTTCCCTTACTTGACCGTGACAAAGACCCATATATGCGTGATGGTAGCACGAGTGTTGCTTGAACAGAAGGTACCCAGAGTTCGGTCCTTAATTGTCCAGACAAGTCCACCACTTACCCAAAGCTCGTGCACAAGCACCATCACTAACCAACACTTGTCCAGACCAAAAACTTCTTTAAAATGTCAAAATTTGAGCTCATAAAATAGATACAAAGATCTGAACAAAAGTATATAAAGAAAGTTGTGTGTATCCCATAATTGTCGGGTTATTCCCGACAATCAAACTACCGGTTCTAGACTTGCATGACTAAGCAAACCCGAATACTCAAATTCATACATCCTATCTTAAGAATTTCAGTACTGGAATAATTCATGGATAGCCACAATGACAAGATAATAGGATGTGTCTAACTATTCATCACAAAAATAGCGACAATATCAAAATAGCATGCAAGCAATTATCATTGCATCTATCCTAACAAAACTGGGATCAAATATGATGCAAAAGAAAGTTCAAAGGATGCTTTCCTTGCAGGTAGCTAAGTTGTTCGCTCTCAGTTGCGTAGGAGTCGATATCAATAAGATCGGTATCTAGATAATTACAATACCGAATAAACATCGAGATATACCTCAAAAATCAAAATGCTCAAAAATGCATGATTTTTCTACAGTAGCTAAGTCATGATTTTAGATGATTTTTGGTGAAAGAATTATTTCATTTTGATTTAGTATGTGAAAGTTATGGTGGTTCGAACTTCAGATTTCCATATGTCTCTAATTAAGCAATTTAATTATGAAGTGAAAATTTGTAGAGCAGTGATGAATACAAGGGTTACATGACTAAATGTGCAATATTATCACAAGTTCAAAACAGTTGAGTTTGCTCCATTTGGAGTTTTCATGATTTAGTTATTGATTTCTAAAGTTATCAGCATTATTAATGCAAAAATAATGTCCTTTAAGATCATCTTCCTCAAACTATATTTTCTGTGATAGAGGTAAGTTTGAGACCATTTTTATAATTAAATTCATTTGAAATGTAAATTACCAAAACTGGTTTCACTGTTTTTGGAGTTTCCAAGAATTATTTATGAATTTTTGAAGTTATCAGCCTTTTTCTTTTGTAAAAATAATAGTGTTAATAGCCCATTTTCCAAATTAATGCTCTCTGTTACAGAGACAAGGTTAAAACCAATTTTGATACAAAGTTCATTAAATATGAAAATTATCAGAAGTGGTTTCACCCATTTTGGAGTTAAAATGATTTAGTTATGCATTCTAGAAGTTATACATATTTTTCAGTATGCAAGTAAATGATTTTCGGATTTTATAAACCATTTGCTACTTTTCTCACCGAGGCTCAGCTAGCCACGGTCACTGACCAGCGGGCCCGCTCGTCAGCGGCCCACTGCGAGGCGCACGCATGTGCATCCTAGAGCTAGGATTGCGAGCCGTTGGATCAAGATCCAACGGTCCACAGTCGAGGTGCATTTGGACGGTCCGAACGTCCCACAAATCCAAACCGTTCCTTTCGCATCTGACGGTCCAGATCGGCTCCAGTTCATTTAGTTTCTTAGCACATGTTTAATGCCTTGGGTCCACACGTCAGTGGACTCAACCATTCATTTCCGACATCAATTAAATGCTAATGATTACAGTTAACGCTAATGATGTGCTACAGTAATGGTCGGCGTACGACAACGGGATTTCGTCCCCGCACGTTTCACCGGTGGTTTGCCGTCGATTCTGGCCACGACGGCGTGAACCACGAGCATGTTTAGATGCACAATAGAGTTGCGCTCCTAAAGGAAGTAGTCCCGAGGGTTGAGCCGGCCTGTACTGGCGGCTAGCCGGAGCTAAGCGACGGCGATATTACGGCAAAAGTGCATAAGACAGGGTAGAGCTCCGCGACAAACAACTAGCGAGTGCCCAGGTACTAAGGGCTAAGTGGAAGCTACCTAAGTAGAAGGGGGCGCTCGGAGAAGCTTGGGGCTGCTGGAGCGGCGTCGGCGCCGGAGAAGAACAACGACACGACACGGCTTCACGTGGAGAAAATGATTGGAGAAATCCTAAGGACAGAGAATGGTTAAGATAGCTCAAGGACCATATGAGAATGCTTCACGAGCAAAGAATTGAAGAATTGCTTACCAATTCGAAGTGGGAGGGGAAAAGTTGCTTCACGGCCGAAAATGGAAAAATCTTCAAATCAACAAGATCCTGCCGTGCAAAGATCAAATCGATTGAGGGGAAAAAAGGGTGGAGCTTGGTAGCAACTGGTGACGCACATAAGCGAAGGAAATACTCACCAGAGGCTAAGATCGGCACAATGGTGTCCCCGGGTGCGCGCTCTGGACACCATAGAGAGCTCGAAGATGGAACACGAGCTACAAGCGACGAGAGAGACTCGCATTAGCAAAAATGGACAAGGCATTGAGCAAGAAGAAGATCGGTACCACCCGGTGGAAGCTTACCCGAGAGACACGCACGGGAGAGCTTCCTCCTCCTCTGCCGAAAAGAGGAGAAGTGAGGAAAAAGAGGGGTGCCGAGGGGGTATTATGCCCGGAAATGACGGAGATGGAGGCGGTGAGTGACGGAGGAGCTCCAGGAGTGGTCACCAGCCGCGGTGGGTAACGGAGCTGACGGCTCTCCAACGGGCCGGAGCAGAGAGGCGAAGCCGCGTGGCGAGCGTGCTCTGAGGAGCGCCTGCCCAAGGAGGAAGACAGTCCGACAGCGGGCCGCGCGGCGGCGACTCAGGGCGCGGAGGTAAGTCACCGCTACGTGGCTGATTGGAGTCCGTTCGATCAGGATCGGGTGGGCGAGATCGTTATGCGCTGATTTGAACTTCCCAACAGCGGCGAGTTCTGGGCCGTCGATCTCAGATCCAAGGGTTGCATGCCACGGTGCAATTAGGCGGTTGGGCGAGTCGGCTCGCCGAGTCGGACTCGAGCTCGAGGAACAAATGCACCGGTTTGAGTTTAGGTTTTGACTGAATTTCAGTTTATCTCCTCTACTTTGACCAAGGCTTAAAAATAGAAATAAATTTCCTAAAATCATGAAATAAATTGTGTAGGTTCCTGGGATAACCTAGTGTGCATAAAAATTGTTTAACACCACTGTTCATGATATATTTTGTAATTTATAAATTCAAACTTAGGCTAGGTATTTTGATGACGTTTGAATTTAATAGGGTTCAAAACCAGTCCCAAAAATTTGGAAAAAATTATATTAATTCTTGATAATTCATATAGTATTTGAATAAATTATTTCCATAGGATCTTCAATAGCATTTATTTTGGTTTTTAGTTTGGAGTTCAATTTGAAGTGTATGTTTCAATTGAATTTTGAGGTTTTCCAAGCACAATATTGAAATAAAAAGTTTCCAAACATGATGCATACTAATGAGATGGATAATAAGCTCTTTATTAAATTGGGGATGTGACAAACCTCCCCCCTTACAAAAGATCTCGACCCCGAGATCGATAGAGTGGAAGTTGAATAGGAAGGTTCTAAAAGAAAACATACATCCGTTGTCTTGATTTCCTTCAAAGATAGTGCCAAGATATCTTTGTAAGGTTACAAGGAATGACTATTACATTGTTTCTTCCCATTGCTTTGTTTAAACTTTCCTTTCTTGACTCGAAGACACTTCAAGAAGAATGAAAAAGATTTGGATAGTTAGCTCGCACTTGATCCTCACGCTCCCATGTGGCTTCATCTTCAGTATGGTTACTCCACTGAACCTTGATGAATTTGATATTGCGATTTCGCGTCTTGCGCTCCTTTTCTTCAAGAATGCGGATCGGTGCTCCGATAAGAAAGATCAGGTTGCAAGTCAAGATTTTCTAGTTCATTGCCGGTTGGGGCACGGAGGCACTTCCTCAGTTGTGAAACATGGAAAACATCATGTACATCAACAAGTGATGGTGGCAATTCTATTTGATAAGCCACCGGTCCCAACTTTGCTAGAATTCGGAATGGTCCGATGTAGCGCGGTGCCAACTTGCCCTTGACATGGAAATGATGTGTTCCTTTCATTGGAGAAACCTTAAGATAGACATGATCATCCACCTCAAAGCTCAACTCACGACGACGGCGGTCGGCATAGGACTTCTGACGAGATTGAGCCGTCCGGAGTCGTTCGCGGATGACACGAACTTGTTCTTCTGCATCCTCTACCAAGGTTGGACCATAAAATGGCCTCTCCTCGGCTTCGGACCAGTTCAAAGGTGTCCTACAAGCTCTTCCATACAATGCCTCGAATGGTGACATTTGAATGCTTGATTGGAAACTATTGTTGTAGGAGAACTCCGCAAATGGCAAACACTTCTCCCAGTTTTTGCTATAGGATAGCACACATGCTCGGAGAAGGTCTTCTAAGATCTGATTCACTCTTTCAGTTTGTCCATCTGTTTGCGGGTGGTAGGCGGAGCTGAAGGATAGATTGGTCCCCATCGCTTTATGTAAGCATCCCCAGAAATAGGATGTGAATTGAGGGCCTCTATCAGAAACTATCACCTTTGGAACACCGTGGAGACAAACAATTCTTGCAATGTAAAGCTCTGCTAACTTGTCCCCACGGTAGGTGGTCTTGACAGGAATGAAGTGAGCAACCTTCGTCAAACGGTCTAATCACCCATATAGAGTCAGACCCAGCTTGAGTCCTAGGGAGGCCGGTGATAAAATCCATGCCAACTTCTTCCCATTTCCACTTGGGAATGGGCAGGGGTTGTAGAGTACCTGCCGGCTTCAAATGCTCAGCTTTGACTCTTTGGCATACATCACACTCGGCAACATATTGAGCGATCTGTCGCTTCATTTGGCTCCACGTAACCTTCACTTGGATCTTGGTACATCTTGGTACTACGGATGAATAGAGAATTTGGAATCATGAGCCTCTTTAAGAATTTGCCCTCTCAATGTGTGGTCAAAGGCACCACCAACGGTTCCCGAACCACGTGGTGCCTTGTGAATCTTCTCTAAAACCTTTGGCTTTGTGCCTTTTCATTGCTTCTCGATTTGAGCCATACGCATCGTTTGTCGGGCTTTTCTAATCTGGTCCTCAAGTGTACAACTTACACTTAGGCAGCGAGCGAACCTTCTTCAATTATTTCGGTTGCATGGCAGCACACAAGCTCGCCGAAGAAGGGATTACGGATAAGCAGCTTGCATTGAGATTTTCGCTCAATGCATCGCCACTACATTGGCTTTTCCTGGATGATAATGAAGTCCCATATCATAATCTTTGATTAGCTCAAGCCATCTCCTTTGCCTTAAGTTCAGATCAGCTTGGGTGAAAATGTATTTGAGACTCTTGTGGTCGGGTAAGATCTCGCAACGATTACCGATGAGGTAATGTCGCCAAATCTTTAGAGCATGAACAACCGCTGCAAGCTCTAAGTCATGAGTGGGATAGTTAGCTTCATGAGGTCGCAACTGCCTCGACGCATATGCCACCACTCGGCCCTCTTGCATAAGCACACAACCGAGCCCATGGCGAGATGCATCGCAGTAAATATCAAAACTCTTGTGAACATCTGGAAGGATGAGCACCGGAGCTGTGGTCAGGCATTCTTTAAGAATCTGAAAGCTTTGTTCACAATCAGCTGACCATTCGAACTTCTTTTCCTTCTTCAAAAGTTGAGTCATTGGCCTATAAATTTTGGAGAAGTTCTTGATGAACCTGCGGTAGTAGCCCGCAAGTCCAAGAAAACTGCGGATGTCGGTGACGCTCTTTGGTTGCTTCCAGTTCAGCACATCCTGCACTTTGCTCGAATCAACAGCGACACCACCCTCGGAGAGTACATGACCCAAGAAACTCACTTCACGAAGCCAAAATTCACATTTGCTGAATTTTGCATAGAGTTGATGTTGACGAAGCTTCTCCAACACAAGTCTCAGATGTTTCTCGTGTTCTTCGTCGGACTTGGAGTAAATAAGGATGTCATCAATAAATACAACGACGAACTGGTCCAAATACTTCATGAAAACCGAGTTCATGA
This sequence comes from Ampelocalamus luodianensis, assembly GCA_036346255.1. Lineage (NCBI taxonomy): Eukaryota > Viridiplantae > Streptophyta > Magnoliopsida > Poales > Poaceae > Ampelocalamus > Ampelocalamus luodianensis. Next base: position 13,633,809 of record CM070636.1, on the reverse strand, counting down.
GGTTCATGAAATAAGCAAGTGCATTAGTCAAACCAAAAGACATAACAGTGTACTCGTATAGACCATACCGAGTAGAGAAAGCTGTCTTCGGAATGTCCTCTGTCCTGACCTTGATTTGATGGTAACCCAACCTCAAGTCAATCTTGGAGAACACTTGGGCTCCACTAAGTTGGTCGAACAGGTCATCAATTCGCGGAAGCGGGTACTTGTTCTTGACAGTGACTTCATTCAACGGACGGTAGTCAACACACATCCGCAAGCTCTTGTCTTTCTTCTTAACAAAGATGGCCGGGCATCCCCAAGGTGAGGAGCTTGGCCGAATGAAACCCTTATCTTGAAGTTCTTGGAGTTGTGCTTTCAATTCTACCAACTCATTAGGAGGCATCCGATACGGCCGCTTTGAAATTGGCGCAGTACCGGGTACAAGCTCAATGACGAACTCAACTTCACGGTCCGGAGGCATGCCTGGGAGTTCTTCAGGGAATACATCTGGATATTCACACACCACTGACACTTTCTCAATTTCAAGAGATTTACTAGCTTCCAAAGCATAGAGATGAGAACTGCCAACTGAAGGTGCAAAAATGACCTGACTGCCATCTTCGCTAGTGACTGAAATGGACCGTTGAGCACAATCGATCTTTCCCTGATTTTTGGACAGCCAATCCATCCCTAATATCACATCAATACCCACTGAATTTATCACAATTAAATCTGCCAAGAAGTTGATATTTTGAATTTCCACTTTTACGCCCCGGCAGACTCGATCGGTTTGGAAAACCGATCCCGGTGATTGAATTTGATAAGGTGGCTGAAGTTTAACTATTTCAAATTGATTAAGTGCAGCATATTCTTCTTTGATGAATGAATGAGATGCTCTGAATCAAATAAAACCGATCTTTGGACAAGAATTAACGAAGTGTACCCAAAACGACGTCCGGGCGTCACTAGCCTCCTCGGCGGTGGCGTGGTTCACTCGCCACGCAGGATCCGAGGAGGGTAGATGCTGCCCTGAGGTGGTGAAGGTCTTTCTACAGCCGGTGGAGTAGAAGCTCGATAAGTCTGGGGCATCCCTCGCTGCTTGGCGAGGCAGTGAGAAGCATAGTGGCCCTGACGGCCACAATGAAAGCAGATGACATTGGGCTTGTATGCCCCACTGCTCGGGAGTTCTTACCCCGTTGTTCCGCTGCGCCATCGGTGGAGAAGGTCGTGGAGGTACCACAGAGGCCTCGGTGGTCTTGGGGCACGAGCGAGGTGCCAGGGTGGCCTGGGCCGCTGAGGAAATCGCTGGTGACAAGCTGGCGGCCCTCTTCCTCTTAGGGACTCCTCCTTTGCCACACTCTTATGCTCCACAACTATGGCCTTGTTCACTAAATGCTGGAAGTTGCGGAAGTCATGTGCGCTAGAGCCAATCGCATCTCTCTGTCAACCCGCCCATGAAACGGCGCTGGCGGCGGGCATCGGTGGAGACATCATCAGGGGCATAGCGGGCCAAGGAGTTGAACTCCTGAAGGTACTCAGAGACGGTCTTCTTTCCTTGCTTGAGGGCAAGAAACTGCTGTTGCTTGATCAACATGACCCCCTCAGGAATATGGGCCTCCGAAGGCATGCAGAACTCGCCCCATGATGGAACTTCTCCATCAGGCTGCATGGCGGAATAGTTGTCCCACCATGCACTAGCGGCGCCCTCTAGCTGATAGCTGGCGAAGAGCACCCTCTCAATGCCTGTGCACTGAGCAATAGCCAGCTTCTTCTCAATGTCCCTCAGCCAGTCCTCAGCCTCCATCGGGCTCTCGGTGCCAGAAAATGTGGGAGGATTTGTTCGCTGGAAATCAGCAAGACCTCCCCGCTGCCTCTGCTGTCCCCCTCCCCCTGCTGCCGCAGGAGCAGGAGAGGTGTTGCGAGCTATCGCCTCCAGGATCCTGGTCTGATCCATCCTGTTTCTCTCGATCTGTGCCAAGACTTCCGCCATAGTGGGTGGAGGAGGGAGCACTTCCTCAGATGAACTGCCCGGCTGCTGGTGCTGCTGAGAGGGCTCACCCCCTCTTCTCGGGCATAGAGGTCAGCCATGGAAGCAGATCGAATGCCCTGGGGTGGAGATCCCCCGTCACGCTGAGCTCGCGACGCAGTGGTAGGGCTCGACATCCTGAAGTGACAAAGCAAGTTAAAAAGAGGCCAAGGTTGCTAGAAACAGGGGTGAATTAAAAATCTGGACAACAAGCACATAGCTCTTAATTAAGCATGCATAATGATATAAAATGCACAAAAAAACATAACACCGAATGGGCGTACAAAGGTGCTAATGCCAGTACAAGATCCATAAATTCAAATCATAGTTTTCCCAGTGCAAAAACAACTGATAGGATTAAAAGTTCTTGCAAGAAAGACAATAATAGTTCAAGTACCCTTAACCTATTACAGGGAATCAAAGATACATGCTCAATCGTGAGCTAACACCTACAACATCCTAAATGTTGTTCCGGTCAAGTTCACCGAAATTCGCCCGTAAGATGTGCCCTGGGATCCAAAGATCATCGGGATCCCTAGATTAGGAAGACGCAAGGGTGATCCTATGGCGTTAATATGACCTTCTACCACGGAAGACGACAATCTGTGGCGCAGAAAGATAAGGGAGATCATATTAGTGCCATATAGCACATCGGGATGAATGAGCCTCATGTCATGCATGAGCCTTAAGTGCTCTGAGCTTCAATGAGGCGCCGTCGCGCCTCCCACAACTCATGCATGGTGCGGCGGTGCATCGATCCATGATGTGCACCGATCTAGCCGCTTGTCGGACTCGAGGGTCTTCACCGAAGCTGAATCCTAGCAAACCGCTCACTTCCCTTCACGTGCTTGCATGGGGAAATGGTCATAATGGCGGTGGGACAGCTACGTCGAGATCATAGCGAGGCGACTCATGGCCACCCTAGCCACTTCTTGCGGCGCCATGGCCTCCGGTGCCATAAGCAAAACGACACGATACTTCCGTAACACGCCTAGCAATAATATCTGCCACAGCCAAGTATTCCTCCATTCCTGGCCCTCGATCTCGACGGTAAATGGCGTACGTCGGCTGGTAGGTAAAATTCGCCTTCCACATCATATCCCTTAGTAACTCCGGGTATCCTCCCGCATCCTCAGCTTGGGTCTCACGAACAAGGTATTGGGGGTTCATCTAAAGGAGGAGAAAAGGCAAGGTAAGTTAGTTTTGCAAAACCAAAACCTGAATAAGGCAAGGAATGATACTAAGATGGGTAAGGAATAAAAGATACTCCTAACTTAACTTTTCAAAGTAATTTTGATAATTTTGGAAAATAAATTGACCAAGGGTTTGCTAAACTTAACGCCCATGCTATGACTAACCTACAGTCAGTATGGCTCGTACCTGTATTTGTGGGGACCCCAGGGTTATCTCCTTAAGACCGAGACTAATCAAGGTCTTAGGGACATAACTCGGGATCTCCGGTAAATGGATTCCAACTTAACTCAGTCTAAATGAGAGGCTTACTAGAATTTAGAGCCCCAACGATCATGCGCACCGCTCCCCTGCGAGCACTACATGATTGTCGGTTCCCCAACCAGTCAAGCACGACTCTTAGTGAGTTAAATAGGAAGCCATGAACAGCGAGCATGACCTATATTGGCTCCCAAGATCAGCGACCAATATAATCATACCCTCATTACAACGTTGATCACATCCATACAACCATCATACATAGATAGAACAAAAGTTACAACACTGTTTCAAGTATACAAATACATAAGGGCCGACCGGCCAAATTTAACAAGTTTATAGCTAAGCGAGTAAATAAACCAAAAAGACCAACAGTGGTATGCCCACAACCCATCGGCAACCGACTGGGAGTTAGAAGATAGCATACTACTCGTCGGTGTCACCTAAATCGACACCGGCGAATTCATCAACCTCGATATCGTCCTCACCTGTAAAAGCCGACAAACATCCGGCCGAGTACCAAAGTACTACTGCAAGTCTTACACAAATAAAAATATTTATGCATAAGGTCATTCAAAGGAAGGCTCATATTGGCTTAGTTTTGCGAAAGTGACGCAACAATGTACAACCTACACATGCTAGTTTTTCAAGTGCCATTTCAAAATCAGATTTGAAGTAGAAGTAAAGCATGTGACTGAGTAATGAACTGAGTAACAAATAAAACATACAAATAACAAAGTGGCTGCCCACTTTGATACAACAACAAGCATGAACATCCCATTCATGCTAAATACCAAGTTCACCCACAATTTTAATTCCAAGTCTAACAATAAGCAGCCACAAATTTCAAGCGGTCGTCCATAACCGCGGACACGGCTATTCGAATAGATTTATACCCTGCAGGGGTGTACTACTTTACCCACACGACTCGATTAGCCCGTAAGCCTCCGGATAATGGCACACTTCCTTTGGTATCTTTGGCGGGAGAATCGAGATACTGATGCGTTTTCAAGCAAGAAAACCCTATTGAGCTAAGTCCCCCATGTGAGATGTTTCCGATCTTAGTACAAGTAGCGTATAGCACTTGCTAAGGGGCTCACACGTTGTATAGGAAATACCGATGTAATGAAAAGGTAATTGGTGCTCCCTTGCACACTATAGAACATTGACATCTATTCCTAAGGACAATTGACAAAGACACAATTGTCCCTACACCACCGTGAGACTTAACACAATAGGACCTTCCCCTTACTTGACCGTACAGCACCCATATACTACGTATGGTAGCACGAGTGTTGCTTGAACAGCAGGTACCCAGAGTTCGGTCCTTAATTGTCCAGACAAGTCCACCACTTACCCAAAGCTCGTGCACAAAGCACCATCACTAACCAACACTTGTCCAGACCAAAAACTTCTTTAAAATGTCAAAATTTGAGCTCATAAAACAGATACAAAGATCTGAACAAAAGTATATAAAGAAAGTTGTGTGTATCCCATAATTGTCGGGTTATTCCCGACAATCAAACTACCGGTTCTAGACTTGCATGACTAAGCAAACCCGAATACTCAAATTCATACATCCTATCTTAAGAATTTCAGTACTGGAATAATTCATGGATAGCCACAATGACAAGATAATAGGATGTGTCTAACTATTCATCACAAAAATAGCGACAATATCAAAATAGCATGCAAGCAATTATCATTGCATCTATCCTAACAAAACTGGGATCAAATATGATGCAAAAGAAAGTTCAAAGGATGCTTGCCTTGCAGGTAGCTAAGTTGTTCGCTCTTAGTTGCGTAGGAGTCGATATCAATAAGCTCGGTATCTAGATAATTACAATACCGAATAAACATCGAGATATACCTCAACAATCAAAATACTCAAAAATGCATGATTTTTCTACAGTAGCTAAGTCATGATTTTATATGATTTTTGGTGAAATAATTATTTCATTTTGATTTAGTATGTGAAAGTTATGGTGGTTCGAACTTCAGATTTCCATATGTCTCTAATTAAGCAATTTAATTATGAAGTGAAAATTTGTAGAGTAGTGATGAATACAAGGGTTACATGACTAAATGTGCAATATTATCACAAGTTCAAAACAGTTGAGTTTGCTCCATTTGGAGTTTTCATGATTTAGTTATTGATTTCTAAAGTTATCAGTATTATTAATGCAAAAATAATGTCCTTTAAGATCATCTTCCTCAAACTATATTTTCTGTGACAGAGGTAAGTTTGAGACCATTTTTATAATTAAATTCATTTGAAATGTAAATTACCAAAACTGGTTTCACTGTTTTTGGAGTTTCCAAGAATTACTTATGAATTTTTGAGGTTATCAGCCTTTTTCTTTTGTAAAAATAATAGTGTTAATAGCCCATTTTCCAAATTAATGCTCTCTGTTACAGAGACAAGGTTAAAACCAATTTTGATACAAAGTTCATTAAATATGAAAATTATCAGAAGTGGTTTCACCCATTTTGGAGTTAAAATGATTTAGTTATGCATTCTAGAAGTTATACATATTTTTCAGTATGCAAGTAAATGATTTTCGGATTTTATAAACCATTTGCTACTTTTCTCACCGAGGCTCAGCTAGCCACGGTCACTGACCAGCGGGCCCGCTCGTCAGCGGCCCACTGCGAGGCGCACGCATGTGCATCCTAGAGCTAGGATTGCGAGCCGTTGGATCAAGATCCAACGGTCCACAGTCGAGGTTTATTTGGACGGTCCGAACGTCCCACAAATCCAAATCGTTCCTTTCGCATCTGACGGTGCAGATCGGCTCCAGTTCATTTAGTTTCTTAGCACGTGTTTAATGCCTTGGGTCCACACGTCAGTGGACTCAACCAATCATTTCCGACATCAATTAAATGCTAATGATTACAGTTAACGCTAATGACGTGCTACAGTAATGGTCGGCGTACGACAACGGGATTTCGTCCGCGCGCGTTTCACCGGCGGTTTGCCGTCGATTCCGGCCACGGCGGCGTGAACCACGAGCATGTTTAGATGCACAATAGAGTTGCGCTCCTAAAGGAAGTAGTCCCGAGGGCTGAGCCGGCCTGTACCGGCGGTTAGCCGGAGCTAAGCGACGTCGATATTACAGCAAAAGTGCATAAGACAGGGTAGAGCTCCGCGACAAACAACCAGCGAGTGCCCAGGTCCTAAGGGCTAAGTGGAAGCTACCTGAGTAGAAGGGGGCGCTCGGAGAAGCTTGGGGCTGCTGGAGCGGCGTCGGCGCCGGAGAAGAACAACGGCACGACACGGCTTCACACGGAGAAAATGATTGGAGAAATCCTAAGGATAGAGAATGGTTAAGATAGCTCAAGGACCATATGAGAATGCTTCACGAGCAAAGAATTGAAGAATTGCTTACCAATTCGAAGTGGGAGGGGAAAAGTTGCTTCACGGCCGAAAATGGAAAAATCTTCAAATCAACAAGATCCTGCCGTGCAAAGATCAAATCGATTGAGGGGAAAAAAAGGGTGGAGCTTGGTAGCAACTGGTGACGCACATAAGCGAAGGAAATACTCACCAGAGGCTAAGATCGGCACAATGGTGTCCCAGTGCGCGCGCTCAGACACCACAGAGAGCTCAAGATGGAACACGAGCTACAAGCGGCGAGAGAGACTCGCATTAGCAAAAATGGACAAGGCATTGAGCAAGAAGAAGATCGGTACCACCCGGTGGAAGCTTACCCGAGAGACACGCACGGGAGAGCTTCCTCCTCCTCTGCCGAAAAGAGGAGAAGTGAGGAAAAAGAGGGGTGCCGAGGGGTATTATGCCCGAAATGATGGAGATGGGCGGCGAGTGACGGAGGAGCTCGGAGTGGTCACCGGCGGTGGGTAACGGAGTCGACGGCTCTCAACGGCCGAGCAGAGGCGGCCGCGTGGCGAGCGTGCTCTGAGGAGCGCCTGCCCAAGGAGGAAGACAGGTCTGACAGGCGGGCCCGCGGCGACAGCGACTCAGGGCGCGGAGGTAAGTCACCGCTACGTGGCTGATTGGAGTCCGTTCGATCAGGATCGGGTGGACGAGATCGTTATGCGCTGATTTGAACTTCCCAACAGCGGCGAGTTCTGGGCCATCGATCTCAGATCCAAGGGTTGCATGCCACGGTGCAATTAGGCGGTTGGGCCGAGTCGGCTCGCCGAGTCGGACTCGAGCTCGAGGAACAGTGCACCGGTTTGAGTTTAGGTTTTGACCAGAATTTCAGTTTATCTCCTCTACTTTGACCAAGGCTTAAAAATAGAAATAAATTTCCTAAAATCATGAAATAAATTGTGGAGGTTCCTGGGATAACCTAGTGTCCATAAAAATTATTTAACACCACTGTTCATGATACATTTTGTAATTTATAAATTCAAACTTAGGCTAGGTCTTTTGATGATGTTTGAATTTAATAGGGTTCAAAACCAGTCCCAAAAATTTGGAAAAAATTATATTAATTCTTGATAATTCATATAGTATTTGAATAAATTATTTCTATAGGTTCTTCAGTAGCATTTATTTTGGTTTTTAGTTTGGAGTTCAATTTGAAGTGTATGTTTCAATTGAATTTTGAGGTTTTCCAAGCACAATATTGAAATAAAAAGTTTCCAAACATGATGCATGCTAATTAGATGCATAATAAGCTCTTTATTAAATTGGGGATGTGACAAACCTCCCCCCCTTACAAAAGATCTCGACCCCGAGATCGATAGAGTGGAAGTTGAATAGGAAGGTTCTAAAAGAAAACATACATCCGTTGTCTTGATTTCCTTCAAAGATAGTGCCAAGATATCTTTGTAAGGTTACAAGGAATGACTATTACATTGTTTCTTCCCATTGCTTTGTTTAAACTTTCCTTTCTTAACTCGAAGACACTTCAAGAAGAAAGAAAAAGATTTGGATAGTTAGCTCGCACTTGATCCTCACGCTCCCATGTGGCTTCATCTTCAATATGGTTACTCCATCGAACCTTGATGAATTTGATATTGCGATTTCGCGTCTTGCGCTCCTTTTCTTCAAGAATGCGGATCGGGTGCTCCCGATAAGAACCCTAACCCTCGTGATAAGGTCGATCGCGTGCGAGCGTGGTTGATAACGACAGTCGTGCGGGTATAGCGAATAGCGAGGTGATGATCTGCTGGTCGAAAGCCTCAAAGCGTCAATGTCCTCACGACGAAATCAATCGAACCTATCGGAAGATCGGGCCACCGTAGCCATCAGAGGGTCTTGAGGAAGATGTCAACGTCACGAATGAGCGACTTGCTCAACTTGAGGGTGCCCAGATTGAGACAAACACCACGCTCGCCACGATGGAGAGAGCGCAAGACGTCACTAACACTTCTTTGGCAGGTATTATGGCGCGCCTTGACGAGATTGCCCAGGCATCCTCTGTTGTTCCCCTGCTACCTCAGTGGTAGAGGAACAAGATGAATTCGACTACGTGACTGATACCGAGGCCAATGATATGGGTAACCACAACAACGATTGAACTCATTGACAGTTGTGTTTTAATCGACAAGGTATGCGATGAGACCCCCCCAAGATGTGAGGTATGTGACCACGATGATTCTTTTGCTAAGGTTAAATTCACTATGCCCTCTTTTAATGGCAAATATGATCCTGATGGTTATCTTAATTGGGAACTAGCTGTTGATCAAAAATTTGCTTGCTATGAATTTCCTGAGATTAGACGAGTTAGAGCTGCTACTAGTGAATTTACTGACTTTGCTTCTGTTTGGTGGAAAGAACATTGCCGTCAACATCCCAATAACATACCTAACACATGGGAGGCTTTAAAATTGCTTATGCGGCATCGATTTGTTCTCTTATATTATGCTCGTGATTTGTTAAATAAATTACAATGCTTACGACAAGGTAAAAAGTATGTGGAAGACTACTATCAAGAATTACAAATTGGTATGTTGCGTTGTGTTTTAGATGAGAATGAGGAGGCATTAATGGTCAGGTTTTTGGGAGGGTTGAATCGAGAAATTCGAACCATCCTAGATTATAAAGATTACAACTCTATTACTCGATTGTTTCATCTTGCTTACAAATCTGAACGTGAAGTGCAGCGACGCTAGACGAGGATACGATCTAACTCTTCTGCAGGTCGCACAAACTCATAGATGCCACACACCTCTACTGCCCCGGGCACCAGTGCACCCCCACCGCCACCCTCCAACAACAAGCAGCACCCTGTTACCTCAAATTCAGCATCATGAGTTTCTGAATCAGCCAAATCAGCACCACAATCTTATGCAAAAACCTCTTCTTCGGTTGCTTCGACAGGACAAACTAAGTACGTTTAATGCCATCGATGCAAAGGCTATGGACACATGATGCGGGACTGTCCAAACAAGCGCGTACTGATTATACACGATGATGGTAGGTATTCCTCTGATAGTGATTTTGATGATAAAATATATACTATGCTTGCAACTAACCCTGCAGGACATGATGATGAATCTGATCTTGAGGAGAAACATGTTGGTGCCAAAGATGCCAACAAGTATTTGAGCATTATAGTGCAATGCGCACTAAGTGCTCAAGTTTCTCGTGCTGAGAAAAATCAGCATCATAATTTGTTCCAAATCAAGGGCATTGTCAAGAAAAACTCGATTCGTATAATTGTTGATGGTGGGAGTTGCAACAATTTGATGAGTATAGATATGGTGGAGAAGCTTGCTTTGCCGATCACCCCTCATCCCCACCCATACCATATTCAATGGTTCAACAACAGTGGTAAGTTGAAGGTAACACGAATGGTGAGAGTAAACATATCGATGGGTTCATACCATGATTACGTTGATTGCGATGTTGTTCCAATGCAAGCTTGTTCTTTGTTATTAAGAAGACCTTGGCAATACGATGCTGATTGTGTGCATCATGGTAGGAATAATCAATATACTCTCTCTTTTTCAAAGGAAAGAAAATTATGTTGCATCCTATGACTCCTGAACAAATTGTTAAACATAAACTTGCTAGAGCTAGTAGAGAGAAGAATAAGGAGAATGCTAAGAGCGAAAATCAGATTATAGCAAAAAAGCTCGAGCAACATAAGAAAAAAGAACCTAAATCTGCTCATGTGAAGAATAAAGAAATTAAATTGAAAGGTGCTAGTTTTCTTACTACCAAATCTGATATGACTGAATTGAATGTTAGTAATTCTGTTCGCTATGCATTAGTCACTAACATTTTGTAGGAGTACAAAGACGTGTTTTCGAAGGACATACTGCCGGGGTTGCCACCGCTTCGAGGGATTGAATATCAAATTGATTTAATTTAGCAGTGCATCATTGCCCAACCGCGCACCATACAGAACCAATCTGGAAGAAACTAAAGAAATTCAGCACCAAGTTCAAGACTTGCTTGATAAAGGGTATATGCGCGAATCTCTTAGTCCTTGTGCTGTTCCGGTGATTTTAGTGCCTAAGAAAGGTGGATCATAGCGCATGTGTGTAGATTTTAGAGCAATCAATAATATCACCATTAGGTATCGTCATCCTATTCGTAGGTTAGATGATATGCATGATGAATTGAGTAGCTTTGTTGTTTCCTCAAAGGTTGATTTGCGCAGTGGATATCATCAAATTTGCATGAAATTCGGCGATGAATGGAAAACAACATTTAAAACTAAGTTCGGGTTATATGAGTGGTTAGTAATGCCTTTTGGTTTAACTAATGCACCTAGCACCTTCATGAGACTAATGAACGAAGTTTTGCGTGCTTTTATTAGCAGATTTTTGGTGGTTTATTTTGATGATATATTGATATATAGCAAATCACTAGAGGAACATCTTGACCATTTACGTGTTGTTTTTAATGCTTTACGTGGTGCACGTTTATTTGGTAACCTTGATAAGTGCACCTTTTGCACTGATCGAGTTGTGTTTCTTGGCTATGTTGTTACTCCATAGGGAATTGAAGTTGATCAAGCCAAGGTTGAAGCAATACGAGTTGGTCGATCGCTAACACAATCACACAAAGTAAGCTTTTTATAACTTGCTAGATTCTACCGCTGCTTCGTGAAGGATTTCAACACCATTACTGCACCGTTGAATGAGCTCACAAAGAAGGGCGTGCCATTTGTTTGGAGCGCCGCACAAGAGAACGCCTTCATCACGTTGAAAGATAAGTTAACACATGCACCACTACTACAATTTCCTGATTTTAATAAGACTTTTGAACTAGAATGTGATGCCAGCTGAATTGGTTTAGGTGGTGTGTTGTTACAAGAAGGTAAACCTATAGCATACTTCAATGAAAAATTAAGCGGCCTAGTTTGAACTATTCTACTTATGATAAGAAATTATATGTACTATTTCGAACTTTAAAACTTGGCAAAATTATTTATGGCCCAAAGAATTTTTATACATTCTGATCATAAATCTTTAAAGCATATTCGAAGTCAAAGTAAACTGAACCGTAGACATGCAAAGTGGGTTGAATTTATTGAGTCTTTTCCTTATGTCATAAAACACAAGAAAGGAAAGGAGAATGTTATTGCTGATGCTTTGTCTAGGAGATATACCATGCTTTCACAACTTGACTTCAAAATTTTTGGATTGGAGACTATTAAAGAGCAATATGTGCATGATGCTGATTTTATAGATATATTGATGAATTGTAAAGAAGGGAAAACGTGGAACAAATTTATCATTAATGATGGGTTTGTGTTTAGAACTAATAAGCTATGCATTCCAACTAGCTCCGTTGGTTTGTTGTTATTACTGGAAGCACATGGAGGCGGGCTGATGGGATACTTTGGCATGAAGAAAACGGATGATATACTTGCTGATCATTTCTTTTGGCCAAAGATGAGACGGGACGTCGAGCGCTATGTTGCTCGCTGCACTACATGTCAAAGAGCTAAGTCACAACTTAATCCTCATGATTTATACATGCCTCTACCTGTTCCTAGCGCCCGTGGGAAGATATTTCGATGGACTTTGTTTTAGAATTGCCTAGAACAAAGAAGGGGAACGATAGTATATTCATGGTTGTTGATAGATTTTATAAGATGGCCCACATTATACTATGCAATATGAGCAATGATGCTACCAATATTACTAATTTATTCTTTCGTGAAATTGTTCGCTTGCATGGTGTGCCACTTTTGGAGAACTTTTGGATCATGATGCTAAATTTTTAGCCACTTTTGGAGAACTTTATGGGATAAATTGGGGACTAAGCTATTGTTTTCACTACTTGTCACCTCCAAACCGATGGATAAACTGGTTGTGAATAGAACTTTATCTACAATGCTTAGGACTGTAGAAAAAGAATTTAAAAATATGGGAAGAATGCTTGCCTCATATTGAGTTTGCTTATAATCGTTCGTTGCATTCTACTACAAAGATGTGCCCTTTGAGGTTATGTATGGTTTTGTGCCTCGTGCTCTATCGATTTAATGCTTATTCTATCTTGAGAGAAATTGAACTTTGATGCTAAATAATGTGCTGAATTGATTTTATGCATGAGACTACTAAGGAGAATATAGAGCGCATGAATGCTAAATATAAACTTGCTGGTAGTAGGGGAGAAAACATTTAACTTTTGAACCTAGGGATTTTGTTTGGTTGCACTTGAGAAAAGATAGGTTCCTGAATTGAGAAAGTCAAAATTGATGCCTAGAGTGATGATCCTTTCAAAATATTAGAAAAGATTAATGATAATGCATACAAGCTTGAACTCACTGTAGATTTTGGGGTTAGTCCCACATTTAACATTGCAGATTTAAAGCCATACTTAGGAGAAGAGGATGAGTTTGAGTCGAGGATGACTCAAATACAAGAAGGGAGGATGATGAGGACATCCCTACCATGGATGGCAGCGAAGTTGTTTATCATTGCAACCATTACTATTGTCTAATGGTTGCATCGCCGCTGCATGAGGTAATTCGGTGGTAGGAAGTCGATCCGTGCTCGATGTGTTACTACCGCATCGAAGATAGTTGCTGGTTATCGTCGCTCGCATGACATCGGCGATGGTGCGACGACTTGCTTGATTATTCTGATTCATCAAATTGATTAAAGTAGCAGTGGTCTAATTCTGCTGTGTCGTCATGTTGTTCATGTCCTACAGCATCGCGTTCATGAATTGAGTCTAAGCGGCCAAAAATTGTACCAAGACTGGATCCGCTACTCCTAGTAATCGATAATCGTCACTGGGATTGATAAGATCTGAGTAGCATGCATCGTCTCAAGATTATTGACAAGGTTGGTTTCACCGGGCTCTCCATCACAAGCAACCAAGGCTAATAGATGAGAGAGAAAAGCACAAGATAAGGAAAGACAATATGCTAAGGGGAGCAGGTTTAACCCAAGGAACACCAAGGAACACACAAATAGCTGGAAAGCTATTAAAAAGCATAAAACTCACAGCCAACTACACACAGAAGAAAGCAAACGAAAATCTAATCGTCTAGTCAATTAAACTTTAACTTAACTGGGCGACTTGGCTCAACACACGGGAGGATCCAACACTGATTTATCCTATATGGCTAGTCCAAAGAAAACTCGAACTAGTCACGGTCTTCATCAACCGTTGACTACTTGTGATCCTCGCAGGCGAATCTTGGAGAAGGATAGGGCGACGTACAACTTCTTCTTGGTCTTCATTTCTTGCAACGAACTTGTCTTAACACTTGGGGAATGTCGATACGTTGTTTCTGGTTGCACGGTCTTCAAAGACTTGTCTGAAATAGCTCTTGTGCATCCACCAAGACATTTGGTACAGATAACAAAAACTAAAGAAGTTATGAGGAGAGGGAGTCTAATTTGATACTCAAAATGGTGATGGAAGAATATAGATGAGAAATGGATAGAACGTAAGAGTATAAAATAGCACATCATTAAGATTTTTTATTTGTAAAATAAGTTTTGAAGTTGTCCTTAAATGGCCATTCTAACTAAGGTCACGACCTACAATGATATGGCTCTAATACCACCTCTATCGGGACCCAAAATACAATTCGGACCCTCTGTATACTTGCACTATTCCAGATCACGCTAGTGCACATAGTGGCAACATCGATGAAATATCATTTCTATATACAAAGATGACTAATAAATAAACAAATAACAACAATTATCGAGTAAAGACCTTAAGGTCAATGCTTACAATTAATACCTCGGAAGGCTTAATAGCTCAAATAAGTCGCAATAAACATAACGGAATAACCGGTGAAGCCCATCCATCGCCCATAGGCAAATCGGGTAGCGCGATCTAGTTCTCCACGATCCTTGAAGTAGACCTTGTTGACCGACGATGATATGATGCGCCTTCTCAATCAAGAATATTGCGATAGCAAGAATGACTACACAACCGTACTCAACAAGTTGTACCACGTAATGCAAATATAGATGATGGCTTATTCCAAAGAAAATGGCTTATGTGGTTCTTTTACGAAATGCAACATTTGCAATTGAATACAAATAATAGATTGAAATGTAACTTAAAACAAATAAATAATAATAATTTAACAGCTTATTTTCACAAAGAACACAAAGTCTAATCAAATTATTTCACACACTCTATGAATAAATTCACATAGTGTACCTTCCCGATTGTTTTTATGAAAATCTACCCTCGTGTGAAATTTCGAGCATATCCATGACCACGGACACGGCTATTCGAATAGTTTTGCACTCTGCAGAGGTCAGACACTTTACCCACAAGATGCAATCAACTTATATAGAGCTGATCACAACAATACCTTTTTGAAACTTCATCTCAAACATTGACACTCCCGATGTGCTTTACCGCCGGTCTAACCCACATAGAAAGTTAGTCTGACACACACCGTTGGACAGGGAAGCGACGAATCGACCCGCAATGTGACTACATGGTAGTTCACACCTCCGCCCATCACTGAGCTCCTAACCAACAACCTGAGTAGTCAATGCCGAGATTTCGTAACATACTAAGTTAGGCCCGTCCCATACCAGGCATGTGGTCATACAGTAAGACTCAGTTCAATGGTGCACAAAGTTAAGTCCTTCATTGACCAAGGCAAAACTTTCAATTTCTAACTATACCACACAGATTATTATTCCCATTCACATAGTTCCGCCATATCACACAATATCCACCACTTGCCTTAGTCTAAATCCTTTTCCCACCCTGTTGGTTAAGTGCAACACATGCTATCACAAAGTAATAACACATAGCGCATACGCTTTATCATAAAGTTCCATAATCACTTAGTCAAATTTATAATTGCAACTCAGTGATAATGATGACTCGTTGCATGGCTAATGACTACTCGTATCTAACCAACGCATGTGGGTGCTACGATAATACCAACTAAATAAATAACCAATCTAGGGTGACAAAAGATCAAGATAATACAATAGGCAAGGAGGATATAATCAAATGGCCTATAACTATTCCCAAAGCATTTAAATAAATATTTAAAGTAAAATGCAATAATTGAATCAAAGTAATTTTGGAAAAATGGGTTCAATATGATCACGGGTACAACTTGCCTTGCTATAGCAATAATGATCTTATTTATCTTTGATCTTCTACTTCCTTCAATTTCACTCCTTTTGACGATTCTAGGACATCGACATCTAACAAGAAAGAACGCACAAACCAAATAAAATTCAAAAAAACAAATCAAATAAACTTCAAATTAAAATTGAATAGTACTAGAAGGTATATATTGAATTTATATGAATTTAGAAACTTGAATGGGTTCAATTTGAGTTCGGAAGAGAAAGAACGAGCTCTCAGAAGATTGAAATTCACATGAAATGATGAAAAAGGTAAAGGGAGAGAGAAAACTAGCAATTGGGGTCTACAGAATATTCTATTTTGAAAATTTTAGAAATTGGTTGTGTGTATAACATGTTGAACCTACTGATATTTATGAATTTATAGAATTAAAATAATTCCAGAAATAAGGTAGAGAGAGCGACATGTGGGACCAATAACATAAAAGGATTTTTCAAGAATTAAATTAATTCTTGAAAATAAAATTAGGGGTTGACATGTGAGCCACTGGTCTATGGACCAGGTCCATAGAGATATGCTAGTCCACGATGGACCAAGCTCATGAACTAGGGTTGACCAATGGTTTGACTGATATGTGGGACCCGCATGTAAGTGAGAGAAATAAATAGGGTTTTTATTGGGTAGATGACATGTGAGGTCAACATGTAAGTGAGATGAGATATTTATTTTCTTGCGCGGTCATATGGGGTCCATACACCAGGGAAGGAAAGATATATGGCTTGAATTAATTGAATGACATTGGGACCATGCAACAGAGAGCACAACCAAGAAAGAACAGAAAGGCTTCAGCAGAGGGAAGAGCTTCTGGCGCATGGAGGCCTTGACATGGCAGAGAGATGCAAAGCAAAAGGGCAAGAAGAATCAATAGAGGGTGCTACTAGTCCACACAAAAGAGAGCTAGAGAAGAAACGAACCAGAGAACAAATAATAGAGAAGAATTCACGAAGCAATAGCCATGAATAGTGAATAGAGGCATCGACTGATTCTTGCTCATGGAGGTGCCGATGAACGAAGGCAAACTAGCGGTGGCGAAGGGGCAAAACGGTTCGGCCGGAGGACATTGGATGAAGGCGCAACTCGCCGAAGAACACCTTTGGTTGGAGCTCGATTTTTGGAGATTACGAGGAAAATAGATCGATTTGGAGGAAACCAATTTGGGGGATTGGAAGAGGAGATCAAGACGGACGTTTGGACGCGAACGGTTCACTTTTATATGTACCATAGAGGAAGATATGATTTTGGGAAGTTTGAGATACGCACGGGAGCAAAACGGTTTGGTTCTGGACTCTCGCTGTTCGGTTCTGGACGATGATGAACAGTACCCGTGTAGTACTGTAGCACCGAGAGTAGAGAGAAAACAAAGGATTTTTGGAATTAAAATAAAAGGTCGAAAATCAAGGAGATCAAATAAATAGAAAAATTCGAAAAAATCTCTAAAATACCCAACAATTCCTTGGAACATAAGGAAGCCAAATAACACAGGTTTTTATTTAATTGATGTTTATATTAGCCAAATTAAATATTTTTAATTTAGAAAAAAAATCCTAATTAAGCTTTATTAACTCAAATAAAATTGGTGAAATTTTCCACGAACCTAAACTACTCAAAAGATTTTTTTGGAAAGCCAAATTTTGGGATGTTACAATAGTGATATTGAATCACTTGTCTACTCTTTCGACTTCTTGTTGTGCTTCAGTCATTCATTTTTGCTGATCGTCATCCACCCTTAAATACTATCGAAGAGGCGCTAGTTATTCCTGGAGAAGACACCTTATGGAAACGACGCGTCTGGTCGGGAAGGCAGTTGTTGTTAGTTGGAAGAACACACAATCGCTGGTTGGTGACAATGGGAGATGAACATGGACAAAAACTGTATAGTAGTTATTGTCAGTGACTTAGGGCTGAAAAGCATCGTGTGGTTTGGAGCAAATAAGGCACATGTCTCATTCATCGCACGGAAGGAATATACTTGAAATCGGGTCCAAGTACTAGTCAAAATATTCTTCGAGCAGTTATTTGGTCGGACAAAAGGTACAGTGCCTTTCTGACCATGGTACTCGTAGAACAACCTCTCGGATTCTTACGACCATAGGGGTCTTTAACCACAAGGGTTACGACCATAAGGGCCATGTGGTCTTTAATTAAATGTTAAAGCAATATTTAGGAATTTAATCCTCATCAGCTAGCCCCTAAACTTTTAAGTGGATTTGTAATGTGAACTTCCTCCGAGAGTAATGAAATGGTTTGTATTCACTATAAAGTTGAGGAACTACTGGGGAAACCGATGGGATTTGTGTCTGTTAGGCTTCGGGTAACTCTCTTTTTGTAGTTAAAGTGAAAACCTTGTAAAATCCCCTTAGTGCACCTCCTTAGGGTTTTACGCTCTCAGAATCACCTTCGATTTCCTTCCATCTTCTTGCCAAAAAACCAACAACGTCGGATCCCATCTCCATCTGGCTAGTTTCTAAGTTTGATCGATAAGAAGCTTAGGGATATGGAGAAGAGCGGGATGCTTCCCGACAAGGCCTTGATCTCTTGGAGATCGGCGATCAGGGAGCACTTTCCCAGCGACAACGAGGGAGAAATCCTTGTTTTTCTCGCATATGTTGAGTGCGGGTTTAGATTACCCACGTACCTGGTCCTCTCCCAAGTTCTAGAGTATTATGGAGTTGAGCTAGTGAATCTTGCTCCTAATTTGATTGCCAATCTTAGCATCTTCATCTATCTTTGCAAAGCATATCTGGGGATTCCACCAGATCTAGAGGTCCTTAGATATCTCTACAAGATGACGGTCGGGAAATCGACAATACGTCCGGGAGTGCACTTTGCACCTCCACGATGGGAAAGCTGAGGAGTACATTCGTATGTATTCCAAGTCTTTGTGGTTGTCATTGATAAAGAACTTGTTCTACATGACACTCAGCAAGGAAGACAACCTCTATTTGCCAGTCGGGTGGTGGTTAAGAACCCTCGGTGGCGATTCTCCTCGAAGGAGGGAAAGGTGGAGAGATGGATCGAAGCCATCCACCGCCTTAGCATCAGAGTTCGGACCTCTTGGCACGTGGTGAAAGATTTCTCCATGCACCGAATAAGTCCTCTAAAGTCCCGGGAATGTGCCATGGTCTGGTACATTGGTCGGGACAATTCAACCAGGGATTCTTCAGAATGTAAGTCCAGAAAAATTCCAACCTGTCAGGTTTATCCTTGTTGATTATTTTGTAACCTTAAAGTATCTTCTTCTCCTTTCTCCTTTTTTTTATAACCCTTTCCCCTAAAGATATCAGGGATCAGATCAAGATGATATGTGCTAGGGAACCCGGTGAAAAGGCTTATGTCCCCCGGATTTTGGCTTCTATCTCTCCAGGAGAGAGGATAGAGAGACTTAAGATAAAAATAAGAACATCTTTTCATCGTTTATGTAATTTTTGATCGGTATGCCATAACGCCCCTTTAAAGTGCAGTTGGTCGGGTCGGAGAGCGATGAACTCATTGAGAGCTCAAATCCTGTTGTTGCCCCGACCACTTTTGCTCCAACAACCATTCAAGATGGTGGTTCCTTGGAGGTAGGCTTTTATTATAACCCTAAAAGTTTTTGTTTTAAGCCAACTCTTTCTCTTATGAGGAAAAAGTGCACTGAAGAGAGTATACATCCTAGATGGAGAATTTCATCGCCAACCTAACCTTAATTAATCATTAGGCAAGAGAGAAAGAAAATCTGCTGATCAGAACTATGGTGGTCATGAGTTCCGTGATCGACCAGACAGTTGATCCTGAAGCAGCTGTTCCAGTGGTCGGTGAAGCCACGACTTCTGAGCAGTGGTCGGGGAGATTACTTCTGACCTCCGGTCGAAGGGTGCGAAGGGTCTAACCAGCCCTACTGGAACGAAATCGGTGAAGTTGGTCGAGAAGAAGAAGAGGAAAGCAAGCGCTCTGGACTTCACTCCAGGGCGTTTCAACTTCATAGCCAAGAAGACCAGGTATGTATAATGAAAAAATTTACATAAATTCGTAACTTTAGTTTTTCTTGTATTCTGAAGTCTTCACCTTCCTTTCTTCTGTTTTCATAGATCCTCTGGTACTCCAATCACTTCTAATCAGGGTACTCCTTAGGAGGAAACTCCTAAAGAAGGGATGGCCAGGTCAGCCCCCGAGCAAGTGGAAGTGCCAGTGCCTGCTCCTACTGCTCAGGAATCATTGGCAGCTATGGCCCTGTCTAAGGAGGCAGAGGCTAAAGAAGAATCCCAGCAAGTTCTGCCCACAGCTGGGACCGAAGTGGTCAAAGAGGAGGGAGCAAATATACTTCCTTCTTTCTTTAGTGATCGTGTGGAGAGGAATTCTTCCTTAGTTAGGAGGTCTCTCATCCTAATAACAGATCTCAAATCACAATCAAAGACAGATTCTGGGATCATTTACTCCAACTATGCAGATACAAGGCGGTCTGTAAACACCTACGACTACTCTTATGGCATTTTTGTGGAGTTTATCTCAAACTTAAAGAAGTTTACTATATATATATATATATATATATATATATATATATATATATATATATATATATATATATATATATATATATATATATATATATATATATAGTTTTTGTAGCATATGATGGAGAACATTGTTGTAGTCGGAGAGCTGACTCAGTGAATAACTTCTTTGAAAAGGAAAATCTCCAATTGAAAAGTAAGTACTTCTTCTTGACTTCTTCCCTTTTTGTTATTTTGTTCCTTGTTGTTTCTTAACTCTCCCCTTACCATAATTGACAGAATTGGAGAAATTTGAAAAAGAAATTAAGGCTAAAGGAGCTGTCATAGCTACACTTGAGGAGAGGTGCAAAGCCAAAGATCGATCGATTGAAGATTGGTTAGCCAGATTTAATGAGACCTCCCTCAAGCATAAGGAAGCCATTAAAGCTTTCGAGAAAAAGACTCAAGGTAACTGGTCATAAACCTGAGCAGTTTACTATGTGTTTTTAACTCATTTCTTTAACTTTGATCTAGTTGTGCAGAACAAGCTCAAAATCTAGAAATAACAGAGAAAGCTCTTGAGTTTGAGCAAAATAAGGAGAAGGAGCTCGATAGGAATCTTCAAGAGAAGATCATTGCCTTCAACAGGATGCCTTCCGACATGGGGGCGGAAGCATTTTTGTCGTCTTCAAGGAATACGACTAAGAAGGCAAATTGTCTTGCTCGACAGCTCGAGACTCTCCAAGGCCTGCTCGTGACCTCTCAGAATAGCCATGCGAAGACCACAAGAGATGCTGTTGCGGATGGAGTTAGCTTTGTTTTGGCAAAGATTAAAGCCTCCGACCCCTTCCTCGATCTCCAAGTAGTTGAAGGCACTTCAACCGCTCGGAGAAGTATGTAGAAAAGATCTTCGAGGGTAAACCCTTCAAAACAAGGTTGCAGAGGAGATGAAAGTCGATCTCTATCTCACAACGACCACCAAGTGGCTCCAAGGAGTAAATAGATGTAGTAAAAAATTGAAATGTAAAAACTTACCTTTTGTCATCAACAAAACTTATGTTTATTTCTCAGCTTGTTGAGTACTCATATTTCCTAGCCCCTGACTGCTTGTGTAGTAGAAAAACTTACTAAGAAAGTAGTAGACCAAGAAAAAGAGCACATGTTGCGATCAACGTACAAAGTATATGCTGATTATGTTGTAAAAATAATCTAGTTAGCACTATGAAACCAGTTTAGTCGAAATCAGTGTATGGTTTTGATTAGTTCTAGATCTATTTCCATAATCAAAATACCATATAGTACATTTTATGGTCAGAAGATGTCATAAGACTTATGTTGATGATATGAATGATAAGAAATTATGCAAAAATGTATGCAAAAAATGATAAGTGTTTTTATTTATACATATTATTCAAGCTGGTCATAAAAAGTGCTAAGAACCAAAGACATGATTGATACTTCACTAAACGTATTCGTTCTCAAGTTTTGACTGGTAGCAAAGATCGTAGGAAAATGGCCATTGGTAGGAAACTCCTTCTAGTGGGCAAGACCACATTCAGAGAGAAGAAATTTAGACTAGGACGACTAGTCTCAAAACAAGAGAAGAGCAGAATGTTGAAGTGAAGAAAGAAAGTCTTTATGTCCTTAAGCATGTAAGTAATGATACCTAGTTGTCTGTGTTATGTTCCTTTTACTTGTTTTTTTTTCTATGAGAAAGGAGTGTGCGTTCATTCGTGAGAACCATCTCTGTGATGGTCACAACAGGACCTCATGGCGTTTAACAAATATGTCAAAGCCAAAAGTAAAAGATATCGTTTAGAAGGATGTCGGAGGATAGTGGATCTTCTCCGATGATCTTAGACAATAATAATATGTGACCAGGCAATGGATAATCGAAATATAAATAACATCACTCATCGAAAAATAAAAAGATATCCTTTAGAAGGATGTCAGAGGATAGTGAGTTCTCTGCTTGTAAAGGGTACATTCGATCGAGTGTATGATTTGGCTTTTCGAATCAGACGATCAGCTTCTACATTATCTTCGTGAAGTGAGCCATGTCAAGATAATCGATATTGATGTCATCCCATCACTATCGGATCGATTGTACGACCTCCGGTGGAGCATATTTGTCTTCTGAATGTTCAACCACTAAGAGTGTATCGAGTTGCTCGGGAAAACTCGAGCGGGACATGTGATTTTAGGAAGCCATTCGTGCAAGTGGTCCGCGAAAGTTGACATTTATAGGAATATGTTGGATCTAGAAACCGAAGAAATACCTTTCGAGTTTTCGTACTTCCGCTAAATAAGATGACATCTTGGGACTTGAGCATTGATACTCTTTCCTAACTTGATTCACTAATAGTTGAGAATTGCTAGAGTCCTGCCAGTAAACCCTCGTATTCTGCCATATTATTTGTAGTAGAAAAGTTTAACTGAATGGCGTACTTAAAGTCCATCTCGGGTTGGTGCTCGAATGTCTGCACCATTTCCACCAACGGGTGCTAGCAGGTTATGTTGTGAAGGATCGTGCACGGCATCTTGATCGGTATTACTGATTGCATTAACCTCGTGCCTCCAACAGCAGTATCCCGATGAGCTCCCATCGTAACTAAGGGAGAGCCTTTCACTACTCCAGCAAGGAGCATCCATGACGGGGAGCGGTTTGAAATTACCACCTCCGGTAGGCTTTGTGGTGGACTCACCGATTCGGCGATTCTGGTCGTATCTTCGAGTTTTATTATCTTCACCTGGCTTTCGGCCAGTGGCAATTTCATTGACACCATTACCAAGTGTCGGTCGGCCCCCGAAATACCTAGGAGTTGTTGGCGAACCTCGGTTTCCCATGACTGTATCAAAAGTACTTTGACCCTCTGATTGTAGTGTCGAGCTTTTGTCATCATTTTTGCTGGTCAGAAAAATCAGGCTTACAAAGGCGTTTGGACATTCCGAATCAGTCAGAATGATCGACTCCTCTGGGAGCGCCACTGATGGGGACGGTGAATCTTCTTCCATCCGGTCGATCTCACCGGTCTCAGTGAGCGGAGAGCCTACGATGGAAGAGGATGATGACAACATCACATCGTGTTCCATGGCGTGGATGCATGCACCCATGTAGAGGCGGCATAGTCTACCAAGTCGAACCAATTCTCCTTATCCCATATCCCTGCCATGATCATATAGGTGACAACGGAACAAAAGGAAAGTAAATGAGGATTGCTGAGCGAAAAATATTTAGGAACTCAGTGCCTTCTTCCCCACGGACGGTGCCAGCTGTCGATGATCAAGTCGTCGATCTTACGAAATGAAATAAGGAAAATCGCTGAGAATCCTTAGAGGAGAATATGGTTGCTCTTTATTGCAATGAACTAGTCTGGGAGCCAGTTATTTCTAGAGAAGACACATAATGGAAATGACACGTCTGGTCGGGGAGGCAGTTGTTGTCAGTTGGAAGAACACCTAATCATCGGTTGTGACAGTGGGAGACGAACATAGGCAAAAACTTTATAGTAGTTATTGTAAGTGACTTAGGGCTGAAAAGCATCATGTGGTTTGGAGCAAATAAGGTACGTGTTTCATTCATCACACGGAAGAAATATACTTGGAATTGGGTCCAAATACCAGTTCGAAGATTCTTCAAGCAGTTATCTGGTCGGACAAAAGGTACAGTGCCTTTCCAACCCGGGTACTCATAGAACAACTTTTGGGATTCTTATGACTATAGGGGTCTTTAACCACGGGGGTTACGACAGTAAGGGTCATGTGGTATTTCATTAAATGTTAAAGTAATATTTAGGAACTTAATCCTCATCAATTAGATTGCGACGCGGACGAGTTATATTATATTATAAGAAGTGTGAGAGGTGTATCTCATAAGTAGATAGGGGGTGATCCTCGCCCGGGTCAATTAAAGACCGAAAGCCAGCAAGTCCTATCTAAGCCTAAGCGTACAACCACGTGTGCTTGTATGGGACGATATTAGTTAATTAAGTCATTGAAAACTAGCCTTACACATTGATAGGCCGTAGTAGTGCGAGCATGACCGGTGAAGTGAGGGTGTTCAATGGCCGGCCTAGTGCAAGGTAGTAAGCGGAGGTAATGACGGATGCCGAACAAACTAGAGAATTCATATACTGTGGGTAAAGTTGTACACCTCTGCAGAGTATAAATCTATTTAAATAGCTGTGCTAGCAGTCATGAGCGTGCTTAGTGCAGTCTTAATGGGTATAGTCTTGGTTTTCATAAAAACAGTTTTGTTGGAAAATCTGGGAAATGATTTGTTGGTTTATATTTGAGTTGAGTGTCATGTCTATGGTTGAAAATAAGATGTTGCTCGTGGCCGAGGAGGGTTGCGAGTTGTTATTTATTCAATTATTTACTTGTTGTCATTTATCTATTTAACTGCTCTTTAAATTTCCGTTGCAAAATACTACGTATTGATATTGTAAATGAAATTTGCTTAATACTAAAAACGACTTGTAGCATAGAGCCCCGTCTCTTGTTAGCCTTGTGTCGACAATCAAGACGTCAAGCACTCGAGCTTATGAAATGAATAGGAGAGAATAATACGGAAATTCTGGGGAGAGAATGGGACTGCTCTTTTATTAATATGAACTGGATTTTACAGAGATGCCTTATGACTAGGTGGTGGCGCAAATCTCGCTTACACCGAGAACACCGCTTGCTATGCTACAATGTCGGACTTAAAACACAAACTGATGTCTATGCTTTAGTCCGATGAGGCTTCCGCTTGCTCGCCCATGCTCCATCTTTAAATAGCCCTTGAACAGGTGGTAGTTACTTCTGGAGAAGACGTCTGTTGTGAAGCGTCGCGACTGGTCGGAGTGAGATGACGGTTGATGTAACATCCCAATTTTCTGAGTTTAAAAATCTTTTAAATAGTTAGTAGGGAAAAAGGTCACCATTTGGATTTTATTTGAATTTAATTCAAAAGCTTAATATTGGACTTTACAATCAAAAACACTTAATGTGAATAATCCCAACATGAACAATAGCCAAAACTATTTTATTTGGGTTCTATGTGCTCAGATATATTTTTCTGGGTTCATTTGCTATTTTCTATTGCTTATTTGAATTTCTAGTATTTTATAAAATAGAAAAGCTATTTAAAATCTCAGAAAAAGCGGTGGGCCGAATTCTTTGAAGCCAGCCCAGTCCTATTCCTCTTTCCGGCCCAACCCCCGCGCGCCCAACTCGCCCGCACGCGCAGCCCAACTCGCCCGCACGCGCCCCGCCTCCAACTGACATGCGGGCCCCGCATGTCAGTCTCTCTGCCTCTTCTCTTTCCTTTCGAACGCCCCGCTCGTTCTCCACCGTTCGATCAAGGATGGATGGCTAGATGCGCCTGATCTGTTCGGAGGTCCGAATGTTCCATTGATTTTGGGCCGTGCGATCTAGGATGAACGGCCATATTCTTGGAGTGTTTTCGCAGCCGCGCCGTTTCGCACGTGTCCGCGCCCGAGCCGCGTCGCTGACGTGTGGGCCCCCGTATCTCCTGTGCTTCGTTCCCGAATCCGTTAGGGATACGATCGCCGCCGCCGCATGCCGTTTTTGGGCGTTCGTGACACGGACTCCCGAGTCGCCGCCTATATAAGGAGAGGTAGCCCTCGGTGTCCGCACCTCAACCCTAGCCGCCATCGCCCTCGCGCCGAACCCTAGCCACCGCAGGAGCTCGAAGATTGATTTGCGCCGCCGCCTTCTCCGACGAGCTTTTCCGCCGCAACCAGCGTCGCCGGGACCTCGGGGTTTGCTTCGTCAGCATTGCAGGAGCAAGGGCTACCTCGTGGTCGCCTTGGTTCCGCCGGAGCATCATCGGAGGCCCGATCCCGTCGAGCCCGAAACCTCTTCGCCGCTTCGACCTCGCCGCCGGCCACTCCAGTCGCCCCCGTGCACCAGTGAGCCCCTTGTCGTGATCACCGTCGCACCCTCTACACGTCGGTACCACCCACCGCCGACGGGGAGCCGCCGTTCGCCGGCGACCATAGGGTCCAGTGCTGCCTTCGCCGACGGGTCCGACGTGGGCGCCACATCACCCGCAACCTCATCCCATGCGCTGACGTGCCGCCCATGTGTCTGCCGAGTCAGCAGCCACGTGTGCGCCCGCGCGGCAGTCCACCGGACTTTAGATCTAATTGGCTCGGTGGGCTTAGTCCACCGTGAGCGTGTCTCTGACATGTGGGTCCCACATGTCAGTGTTTTCTTTTATTTATCTCTTTTCTGAAATCCTGAGGGCTGACGTCAGCATTGCGCAATAATCCGATTTTTCTGTTAAGAAATAATTCGGAATTCCAGAAAATCCAACTTATGGTTTCTTTAGAGTTTCAATCTTCCCGAGCTCATAACTTTTGCATCCGAACTCCGATTGAGCTCATTCAAATTCCTAAATTTATATAAATTCAAGCTCTATTTATCTGAAATTTTTATTTAATTTTTGGAGTTTGTTTTTCCTCTGTTATTTATTTGTTTTGTTTATTTGTCTCATTTGCGAGTAGACGTCGATTCGTTGGGAAATTTTGGAGAAGAAGGAGCACCCCAAGATCAAGACCAGTACATAGACCTTTTTCAAGGCAAGTCATACCTTTGATCATCTTGAACCCAGTTTTCAAACTACTTTGTTTCAAAGTATTGCATTCTACTTTAATTATTTATTTAAATACTTTTGGGTATAGTTATTATCCAATTTGTTAATACACCTTGGCCTTGTATGTCATATTTCCTTGTCACCCTAGATTGGTTATTAGTTGGTAATATTGTAGCACCAACGTGGGTTGGTTAGATGCGAGTACATTTGCTTAGCCATTCTACGAGTCTCATATCTCATGTAAGTTGCAAATATTAAATCTGACTAAGTGACTATGGAACTTTGTGTAAACTGTGTGCTATGTGTTATTACTTCGTGATAGCATGTGTTGCACTAAAACCAACTGAGTGGGAAAGGATTTGGACCGAGGAAAGTGGTGGATACTTTGTGATATGGTGGACTTTGTGAACGGGCTTGATAATCTTCGTGATATAGTTAGAAAATGGAAGTCTTGCCTTGGTCAATTAAGGACTTAACTTTGTGCGCTATTGAACTGAGCATTACTGTACGACCACATGCCTGATGGGACGGGCCTAACTTAGTAAGTTATGGATTCTCGGCATTGATGTTCAGGTGAATAGGTTAGGCTTTGTGACAGGGTGGAGGTGTGACTACTTGATAGTTGCATCGCGACACGGTTCGCCGCATCCCTGTCCAGCGGTGTGTGTCGGACTAGCATTCTTTGTGAACTGGTCTGGCGGGAAAGCACATCAGGGATGTCAATGTTTGAGATGAAGTTTCCGAACTGTTTTGTTACGATTAGTGCTAGCTACACTAGTTGTATCTTGTGGGTAAAGTGTACAACCTCTGCAGAGTGTTAAATCAATTTATTCGAATAGCCGCGTCCGCGGTCATGGACATGCTCGGGGATTTCACATGAGGGGTAGTTTTCATAAAATGCTGGGATGGGAGCTATGTGATCTAAGTCATATGGCTAAGTGAAATAATCTGTTTAGCTTTGTGTCTTTGTGGAAAATAACTGTTAAATTAATATTGTCTATTTGTTTTGAACCGCATTTCACTCTATTATTGTATTCAATTGCAAATATTGCTTTTATGCAAAAGAACCACAGAAGCCTTTTCTTTTGGAATAAGCCTGCATCTATAAATTGCATTCTGTGGTATGATTTGCGAGTACGGTTGTGTACTCACGCTTGTTGTAAAACTTGCGCCCAAACCTACAGAAGAGGAGTCTACGCCTGCTTTCTAGGAGGAGTTCGCTGCAGTTCCGATCGTTAGGTCGGATCGATCGGTTGCTGTGGTGAATTGATGGGATCTACTGAAGTTATTTCCATTCCATTGCTTTGTTTATTCTCGTTAGCCTGCGTTGCTTAATAAGTGTAACTCGACCATAAGGTCAAAAACCTTATTTGTTATTCAAACTAATCGCTTACTTTATTTATCGTTTGTGTGGATTGATATTTGCCTATGTTGACACTGTGTGCACTAGCGTGATCTGGACTAGTGCAGATACACGAGGGTTCCGAATCGTAATTTTGGGTCCCGGCGTTGATGGAGTATCAACCGCTCGTGGTTGTATGCTTGTGAGATACTTAACCGTATGGTGATTGTTCATCGATGTCTCGGGATAAGAAACGTCGTGTGGTATGGAATATACGCACGTGTTCCATTCATCACACGCAGAGAATATACCGAATCGCCCAAACATCGCTTATACCTTTTTGAGCATTACCGGTGAAGGCTAGGCACAGGACCTTGTCCGACCAGGGTACCCATTGTGTAACATCTAGAATCCTTACGACCAGCGAGGTCGTGAACCTCAGGGGTTACGACCATGAAGACGTATGGTCTTTATGTATTAAAAATAACACATAGAGGTTTTAATCCTCGTCAGCTGGCCCCCGAACTTTAAATGAATTGGTCCTGTGAACACTTTTCTTCCGGTGAAGTTGTATCGAGTAGATACTTATTAAATGCTATTACATTTGAAGCGGTTTATATTCACTTTAAAGTTGAGAACTTGCCTTGTGAATTGAGGAGTGTTGTGTCCATTGGAGAAAAGATTTTGTCCGTTGGACTTTTTTAATAACTCCCGATTGCAGTTAAAAATTCAGAAGCTATAAAAACCCCTTCATAGGTCTCGAGTTTTTACACTTCCTGTTTTTCCTCTTCATCTCCTGAGCGGAAAAAACTGCCTCCGACCTCTTATTCTTCAACCCTCCTCTTTCCTCATCAAAAGCCTGACCATGTCGGACCAAATTACTAACTGGTGGCTTCGATTTAAGCGAAGAAGCTTGAGAGCATGGAGAAGATCGGATGCGTCCTGAGAAGAATCTGATTTCTTGGAGGTCAGCGGCCGGAGAATATTCTCCGAACAATGAAGATGGGGAAATTCCTATTTTCCTCGCATATATCAAATGCAGATTCAGATTGCCAATTCACTCCTTCCTTCCCACAGTTTTGGAGTATTATGGAGTTGAATTTGTAAATCTTGCTCCCAATGCTATCGCCAATCTCAGCATCTTCATCTATCTCTGCGAAGCATACTTGGGGATTCCCGCAAATTTGGATCTGTTCAAGTACTACTACAGAATGACGAAGTCTGGGAAGACGATCGGGACACCTGGAGAGTGTACCTTGCGCCTACATGACGGAAAAGCTGATGAGTATATCCTCATGTACTCAAAATCTTCGTGGTCATCATGGAAGAAAAGTTGGTTCTATATGACGGTCACGAAGAAAGATAGCCTTTATTATTCTGGTAAGAAGGCGGTTGAGAACCCGAGATGGCGCTCCTCCGTGGAGAAGGAGGGAAAAAATATAAAGATGGGCCGAAGCCATCAAGCTCCTTAGTGCCAAGGGTCTAACATCCTGGCACGTAGTGAATGATTTTTCTATACGCCAGATTAGTCCTTTGAAGGCCCGAGCATACCCGATGCTCTAGTATATTGGTCGTGATGATGCGACCAAAGATTCTAAAGAGGGTAAGTTCTGAGTGATTCCGATCAGTTTGTCTACATTAGTTGATTACTTCTGTATCCTTAAGTCTCTTGTTTACCTTTACAGCTTTATCTTCTGATGAGATTAGAAGCCAGATCAAAATGATCTGTACCGGAGAACCTGGCGACAAGGCTAGTTTCCCTCGAATCTTAGCGGTCGTTTCCGCCAAAGAGAGGGCTGAGAGACTTAAAGTAAGATTATCAACTATGTTTTTTCCTTTGCTATACATACTTTTTCTGATCGGTGTACCATAAATCCTCTTTGATGTGTAGTCGGTTGGGTTGAGGATCAATGAGGCCACTGAAAGTTGTGAGCCGATTGATGATCCGATAATCCCTACGACCACACAGGATGTCAGCCTTCCAGAGGTAGGTAACCGAACATAAATGTATGTTTCTGATGAATAATTTTCATCGCCTAATTATCTTTGATGGTTTATTTAGGCGGTTGTCGTACACTCCAGCAAGGTCGCTAAGGACCGCCGATCATTCTTGGCTACCGCTTTGGAGGTCGACGAATCTACACCCACTGACCTGGCGACTAGGAATCTTATCCTTGACCAATTGGTCGAGGATATTGCCTCTGATTTTCAATCAGTGGATGTGCGGGATCTAATCAACCCTGCCGGTTTAGAACCGGTGAAATTGGTTGAGAAGAAGAGGAAAACCAGCGCAACGGATTTTACTCCGATGCGTTACAAGGTTAAAATCAAAAAATCGACTAGGTATATGCAAACGAAGAAGTTATGTAAATACATACCTTGAATATTTTTGATATATTAAAGCCATGATATTCCTTACTTTCTTCTTTTGTAGATCTTTTGGTGTTCCAGTCGTCTCCGACCAGAACACTCCTCAGGAAGAGGTTCCTAGGGACGAGGTGGTCGTGGAGGTTCCTGACCAAGACACTCCTCAAGCTAAGATTGCAGAGGATGAAGTGGTTGAAGAAGCCCCCGAGCAGGTATCAGTGCCAACATCTGCTCAGGATCCACTAGTGATTCTCACTCCGTCTCCGGAGGTAGTCATTCCCGAAGATCCCCAACAGGTTCCACCTCCCCTTGGAAATACTCCTCAAAGTAAAAGTTCCCTTCCCCGATTTATTGAGGATAAGGAACTTGACGAGGCCTAGGGAAAGATATCGGACCATCAAGTTGAGATGGGTCCAGATATGATTTTTTGCCGAACATAATGACGTGGCAATTCGGGTAAATGACCATCTTCATAACTCTTTCTCTAAAGTTTATTTGAAAACTTAGCAAAGAAAGGAACTTATTTTTGTAGCATATGGTCGAAAACTACACTGTGGTTGGAGGGCTGACCCAACGAATAAAAACTCTGGAGCAGAAACACTCCGAATTGACAAGTAAGAACTTTTCTCTTGCCTTCTTACATTTTATCATCCTGTTCCTCTTTCGTAACTCAATCTTCTCTCTTTATCATATTTGATAGATTTAGAGAAAATTAAAGAAGAGGTCGTGGCTAAGGAAGCCATGATAATAAAACTTAAAGAAGAAAATCAAAATAAAGATCGGTCGATCGTGCATGCGATGACCAGGCAAAAGGAGGTTTTCGACTCTTGCGAGAAGAAAATCAAAGGTAATTAGTTGTAGACTTGACTAGTATTCCATGCCTCCAACTTAAAGTGTATGTCAACTTCTTTTTATCCACTCGTGTAGAAAAAACTCAAGCACTTGAACGAGCGGAAAAAGCTCTTGAGTTTGAACGTGGCCAAGGGGCTGAACTTGATCGGAGTCTTGAAGACAAAATCAAGTCTTTGAACAAGATGCTCTTTGACCTGGGGTCGGGAACGCAACTGCCCATTTTGAGAGACCCTGCAGAGAAAATCAATTTTCTTGGCCATCAACTCGAAGACCTCAAGAAAGTGATAACAATCTTTCGAGAGAACCATGCCAGGACGATGAAGGAAGCTATTGTGAATGGAGTTAGTGTTGCCTTGGTGAAACTAAAGGCTTCCGACCCCTCTGTTCGTCTTGAAGCTGTTGAAGAAGACTTCGACTGCTCCGAAGATGAAGCAACCAAATTTCTCGAGGAAATAAAGCCTCTTGGAGAAAAAGTTGCAGAGGAAATGGAAGTCTGATCTCCATCACGCAGCGACCAGTCTGGTGGTTCTAACAAGTAAATGAATGTAATATTTAGACTTTGTAAATGAAACTTACTTTTTATCATCAACAAAGTTCTTGTTTTGCCTTATCAATGTTATTAAATACTCATCTATTTCCTAGCCCCCGACTGCTTATATTAGTAGATGAACTTTACTAAAAAAGCAATAGACCAAGAAGCTGAGTAATAACTACGACCATGGTATATGTGCTGATAATGTTTGTAAAAAATGATCTAGTGAACACTACGAAATCATGTGGTCAGAACTAGTTTAAGATTTTGACTAGTCTAGATCTTGTCCATTATCGGATCACTGTGAGATACCACATATAGTCTAAAGATATAACAAAACTTGCTTTGATGATAAGAAAGTATGCAAAAAATGTATGCAAAGAAAAAGGAAACGATAAGTATCTTTGTTTATATAAATTATTCGAAACTGCTCGTATTGAATTCCAAGAATTGAATATTTGTAAAATATTTCGCGAAATGTGCTCATGCTCAAGTCCGACTGGCAGCGAGGATCGTAGGAAAAAGACCATCACTAGGAAGCTCCTTCCAGTGGGCAGGACCACGCGCAGAGAGGAGAGACTTCGACTAGGAGGGTTTCCGTGTCCCGACCAGTAGCCAAACAAAAGTAGAACAGAATGTTGAAATATAGAAAGTTAATCTTCGAATTCTCGAGGAATAACAGAACCATATAAATTGTCTGTGTTGTGCTTCGTTTGCTCGTATGTTTCTTTGAGGAAAGAGTATGTGGTCGTGCGTGGGAATCATTGAAGCAATGATCTCGACTAAGATCAGTTTGGCACTTGACAATTAAGTCATAACCAATGAGTAATGGAGATCCCTCTTGGTTTTTTTAAAGGGATATCGGAGAGAATGAATGTCTTCCCCGACCAATGTAAACAATAATGATATGTGACCATTAGCAACGAATAATAATTATAAACAATCATACTTAACTTGAAAAGGAAATGCATCTTTATTGAAATATAAAATGAAAGAAATAGAAGAAATTATACAAAGAACTTACGCAATTGATCAATATTCCAAGAATTAGATAAGATTTGCCCATCCGACATAGCTAATCGTACCGAACCTGGTCGGGTAACTTCGACCACAGTGTATGGACCTTCCCACTTGGGGGAAAGTTTGTTGTAACTCGGTTGGCTCTGAATTTTTCTAAGAACCAGATCACCTATATTGAGGCTGCGAGGTTGCATTTTACGACTGTGGTATCTACGCATGGCTTGTTGGTAGATTGCTGATCGTATCAAGGCTTGATTCCGTCGCTCTTCAAGGAAATTGATGTCATCAAGTCGTCGTTCATGCTGATCGTTTTCATTAAAACAGTCAGTCCGAGTAGAAGCTATTTTTAGTTCTGGAGGAAGCATCGCTTCAGCCCCATAAACAAAAAAGAATGGTGTTTCACCGGTCGCACGACTAGTCGTGGTACGACCGGCCCATAACACAGAAGGAAGTTCTTGAACCCAAGTCCTTGACCGGGTAATTAACTGGTCGAAAACTCGTCGTTTGATTCCTTACATTATGATACCATTGGCGTACTCAACTACACCATTGCTTTACGAATGAGCAACAGAAGCGTAATGTATCTTGATACCTAGGTCGTCACAGAATTCTTGAAAATTACTGCTTGAGAATTGGGTACCGTTATCCGTGATTATACGACTGGGCACACCAAATCGTGTGATCACGTTTTTTGTGAGAAGCCTCTTGGCAGCCTCAGTTGTAGTTTTAACAACTGGCTTGGCTTCGATCCATTTAGTGAACATGTCAATCATGACGAAAAGGAACTCAAAGCCCCCGGGTGCTCTTGGGAAAGGTCCCAGAATGTCTACTCCCAAGGTTGCAAAAGGCTAAGAAAGAGGAATTGTTTGCAAAGCTTGGGACGGCTGATGTACTTGTCGGCTATGAAACTAACATTGTACGCACTTTGTCACGAATCTTTTGCATCATGAAGGGCAGTTGGCCAGTAGTATCCTTGTCTGAAGGCTTTACCGACCAGCGTTCTGTAGGAATGATGTGCTCCACAAACTCCTCCATGAATTTCGGTTAGCAACTTAATGCTATCCGGTTGAGATATGCATCTCATCAACACTCCGTGAGATCCTCGCTTATACAAGGTACTTTCAATAAGAGTGTATGATTTGGCTTTTCGTGCTATACGATCAGCCTCTACATCATCTTCTAGAATGAGGTCATGCTGAAGATAATTGTAGATTGATGTCATCCAATCTCTACCGTGATCATGATGGCACCAACCATCATCGACCTGTGGAGTATCCATATTTGCATAATCGAGGTGTGCAACCTCCTTGCAAACATCTATGTTTTCGGAAGGCTCGACCACCGAGGGTGAATCGAGTTGCTCGAGAAAAACTCCAGGCGGGACAGATGTCCTGGTAGAAGCCATCCGTGCCAACTGGTCTACTAGAAAGTTTTCCTTTATAGGAATATGTTGGATCTGAAAACCGAAGAAATGCTTTTCGAGTTTCTGTACTTCCACTAGATATGATGACATCTTGGTACTAGAGCATTGATACTCTTTCCCGACTTGATTCGCTACTAGTTGAGAATCGTCTTTCACTAGTAATCTGCGAATCCTGAGCGAATGAGCTGCTCGAAGTCCTGCCAGCAAACCTTCATATTCTGCCACATTGTTAGTAGCAAGAAAGTTTAACTGAATGACGTACTTTATTTGTACGCCAATAGGGGAAATCAAGACGACCCCAGCCCCCGAGCCTTGGAGCATCAAGGAACCGTCAAAGTACATTGTCCACTCATCATGGTGTTCGTACTTGGGCCCTTGGGTGGATTCAAGGTTTGTCTATTCGGCAATGAATTCTGCTATTGCTTGGGACTTGATTGCTGTTCGTGGGATGAAATGGAGGTCAAACGTCCCAAGCTCAACTACCCATTTTGCTATTCATCCTGATGACTCCCTGTTTCCTAGGACTTGACCAAGGGGATACCCAGTTGGTACGACCACTTTATGGGTCTGAAAATAATGCCTTAGTTTCCTTGAAGCCATAAGGAGACCATAGAGCAACTTTTGTACATGTGAATATCTTTCCTTTGATCCATGTAAGACTTCGTTTACGTAATATATCGATCGTTGGATATTGTCACGTTCTACGACTAGCACACCACTGACTGTTTGTGGCGTTGCAATCACGTAAATCAGCAATGTCTCTCCCGATCTTGGAGAAACTAAGATTGGGGGACTCGTAAGGTACTTTTTAAGTTCTTCGAAGGCATTACTTGCCTCTTTAGTCCATTCAAAACTTCCATGTTTTCGGAGAAGCTTAAAGAAAGGTAGTCCTTTTTCACCTAACCGCGCTATGAAACGACTTAGCGCTGCCATACAGCCGGTTAGCTTCTGAACTTCCTTCTTTGTGGTTGGAGGGCGCATTTGATCGATGGCCGTGATTTTTGCTGGGTTTGTTTCAATGCCTCTAGCCGAAACCAGGAACCCAAGAAGCTTTCCAGAAGAAACTCCGAACACACATTTATCTAGATTTAACTTAAGGTTATGGCGTCTTAAGTTATTGAAAATCTCATGTAAATCTGGAATGTAATCGCCAGTGTTGATGCTTTTTATGACCAGATCATCAACGTAGGCTTCTAGATTCCGACCTATCTGTGGACTAAAGGTTTTTTACATCAACCTTTGGAACGTTGCACCAGCATTTTTTAGACCAAATGACATCTTTACATAACAGTAAGTGTCATATGGAGTGATGAAGGAAGTTTTCTCTTCATTTTCTTTACTTATATTAATCTGGTGGTACCCTAAGTAGGCATCTAAAAAACTTGATCAATGCGAGGAAGGGAAAAATCATCCTTTGGACAAGCTTTATTAAGATCTGTGAAGTCAATACACATTCACCATTTTACATTGGCTTTTCTTACCATTACAGGATTGGTGAGCCACTCTGGGTGGTCGACCACACGAATGAACCCAGCCTTGAGAAGCTTGTTAATCTCCGACTGGATTGCTTCCTTCCGATCAGGTGCAAAACGCCTCAACTTATGCTTGACTGGTTTCTTGTTAGGCTGTAAGGCTAGCCTATGCTCGATCACCTCCCTGGGGACTCCGGGCATATCGTACGTCTGCCAAGCGAATACGTCCTAGTTTGCTCAGAGGAAGGAGACGAGCGACTCTTCCTATTTAAGGTTGAGTCATGCTCCGACTAGTATTTTGGCACCCTCTGGAGAAGCGCTTTCGTCGAGTTGTACCTCTTTTGTCTGGTCGGAAGGTTTTGGTGCCATCTTTGGCCTCGAGTGCTTGACCTGCATGGTAGTAGTGTTAGTTCCTCTGGTCGAAAGTTCGTCGACTAGCTCCAAGCATTTCTGATCACATGCGTAAGCTATTTTTTGATCGCCTCAAACTGTGATGACACCCTTTGGTCCCGGTATTTTCAAACTCTGATAACCGTAATGCGTGGCTATCAGGAATTTTGCTAAGGCCGAACTACCAAGGATTGCATTATATGCGGTTTCGAAATTCACCACATCAAATGAAATCTTTTCATTCGAAGTTGTCGCCCTTCGAGCGTAACGGTAGGGACAAGTGCCCTATTGGCTTGGCGGTAGATCCAGGAACTATGCCATGGAAGGCATATTTCACAGGTTTTACCTTGGATTTGGGAATTTGTATGTCTTCCAATGCGCTCGCAAATAAAATATTTAAAGAACTATCTCCATCTATCAAGACCCGATTAACCTTGCAGTTATTAATAGTAGGCTCAACGACAATAAGGAACCTACCTGGTCGAGTCGAAGGGATGGGGCAATCTTCTTTGTTGAAGGAGATTATCATCTCCGACCACCTTGAAGGTTTAGCGGCGATCGAAGGTTCGGTAAGGTTGACTTCCCGCTCCATGGCCTTCAGATGACATCTGGACTTGTACGAAGAAGATCCACCGAAGATTACGTCCATAGTGTGTTGAGGTTATTGGTACTCCATTTCTTCGTCACCATCTTTATCCTTCTTGGAGCTTGTCTCTCCGAGCTCTTGTATTGAGGGGAGTGGACCTTTACCTGCATAATAATCTTTCAGCTTCTTTTGCCAGGCACGGTTGTTACGCAAATCGTGTCCTGCTTGCTGGTGAAGTGGACACCACTTCTTATTTTTCTTGTATTCATTGGTCGGGACTTTAGCCTTGCCACGACTGGCATATCTTTCCTTCCCTTGGTGAATTTTTCAGGAACCGCAAGAACCTCCTTATCGTCGGGTTTGCGGTGTCTCTTTTTCTTGAGAGCCTTCCTTTGCTTCTTTTTTTTGTCTTATCTAAGCCAGATTGGGAGATTTTATCTTTCCAGTCAATGGCCTCGTTCCACTCAACCGCTTCGCTGGCGGTTGCGTACTTGTTGGCCATATCGAAAAGCTCGATGGTTGTTCGTGGCGGATGTATGGCTAAATCCTCCGTAAACCTTCGATTTCTTAATCCTACTTTGAAGGCTTGAACGACGGAAGATTCTGCAACCTCTGGTATTGAATTATGAACCTGACTGAATCTTTTGATATACTGCCGGAGAGTCTCATTGGATTTTTGCCGGGTTCGATGGAGATCATCCTCTTTTCCAAGGCGGTCGTACGTACCCTGAAAATTTGCAATCAGAAGGTCGCAACGTTGCTCCCAAGTATACACTGATCCGATCGGTAGGTTGAGTAACTACGACCGAGCTGGTCCTTCTAATACTGTGGGAAGATAGTTAGCCATTACATTTTCATCACCACCAGCGGCTCTGATGGCGGTAGTGTATATCTGGAGAAATTCTAAAGGATTTTGAGTCCCATTGAACTTATCCAAATTGGTCGGTCGGAACCTATTTGGCCAACGCACAGCCTGGAGCCCTGCAGAGAAGGCTCGATAACCTTTGATAGTTTCATGGCGCCTTCTTTGGAAAGTTGCCGGATTATAATCGGTCGGAGACTGGTTTCTTAAATTGGGTTGCCGGTACTCTAATTGTATCCCGATTCGGTCGTGGACGTTGATAGGACACCTCCGACCGCTTGCTTGGTTCAGATGATGTCGAAGATCATCAGGTCCAAGCGATTGCTCCTCTCGACGAAGTGAGGGTGATGTTTCTTGAAATAGTCTTCTTCCCTCATGACTTGTTGGTTGGAATTGTCGAGGCGGTCTTGGTATCAACTGGTCTTCAACACGACCATGCTGGCCTCTGCTGTGGGAAGAATGATGGGATGAAGTCATGGTCTGACTTTGCGAATGCCTTCGTTTCCGATATGCTTCTGTGCGCTGCATAGTCTGTTGGATAATTTCTGATACCTGACCTACAAGTTGGACAAAACCCAGAGTCTCTGCCAGAACAGGGTCAGATGTATTTTAAATATCTCTAACTCGTTGTAGGTTTTGTACCGTTACCGAAGGTCTCGAAAGATTTCTGCCAGAAGAAGGTGTCTGATGGCCTGAATTTCCCCCCGACCTCCTAGTTGGTCTTGCTTGGTCCCTTACGTGGGTGAGGCGAGAACCAAAGCGAATTAAGCGATGGGCGTCCACGATTCGTATCTCTGGCATTTGGTGCTTGACCGTTCGTACCATCTCCATCATTATGTGGTGGAGAGGCAATGTATGGAGGACCGTACACGGCATTTTGATCTGTATCTCCGATCGTATTGACCTCGTGCTTCCAGCAGTGATCCTCCGATGAGCTTCCGTCGTAATCGATGGGGAGCCTTTCAGAGCTTTTGCGAGAAGCTTCCATGATGGAGAGTGGTCGGTAATTAGTACTTCCTGAGGTCTTCGTAATGGTCTTAACCTGATTCGACGGATTGTTGATCGTATGTTGAGCCTTACCATCCCCACTTGGTCTATGACCAGTGGGGGTTTCATCGACACCGTCACCAGATGTCGGTTGGCTCCTGGAATTACCAGAAGCCGTCGGTGAGTACCTGTCAACCATGATCGCATCAAGGGTATATTGATCCTCGAGTTGCGGTGTTGAATTTTTGTCATATTTTTTGCCGGTCGAAAAGTTCAGGCTTGCAGAGGTTTTTGGGTGTTCCGAACTGGTCAGAAGCACTTCTTCTGAAACCGCCACTTATCGTAGCGGTGTATCCTCATCCATTCGGTCGATCTCGCTGATATCTGCGATGGGCGAATCGACGGAGGAGGAGAATGATGAAGAGACTCTGTTTTCCTGCATGGCATCGATGCATGCGTCCATGTCGAGGTTGGAATAGTCCGCCAGGTCGAACCAGTTTTCCTCGTCCCAACTTCCTGCTATAACCGCATGAGCGATTACAAATGGGAAACAGACAAGGATTTGATGAGCAAAAAACTTCTTCCAAAATTCCGCGCCTTGCACCCCACGGACGGCGCCAGCTGTCGACGATCAAGACGTCGATCTTACGAAATGAATAGGAGAGAATAAC
Source organism: Ampelocalamus luodianensis (assembly GCA_036346255.1). Classification (NCBI taxonomy): domain Eukaryota; kingdom Viridiplantae; phylum Streptophyta; class Magnoliopsida; order Poales; family Poaceae; genus Ampelocalamus; species Ampelocalamus luodianensis. The sequence continues at coordinate 13,594,255 of CM070636.1, read as the reverse complement.
GCGAAAATTCTGGAAAGAAAATGGGACTGCTCTTTTATTAATATGAACTGGGTTTTACAAGGGATGCCTTATGACTAGGTGGTGGCGTTAATCCTGTTTACACTGATAACACTGCTTGCTATGCTACAATGTCAGACTTAAAACACAAATCTGATGTCTATGCTTTAGTCCGATGAGGCTTCCTTCTTTGCTCCGTCCATGCTCCATCTTTAAATAGCCCTTGAAGAGGTGGCAGTTACTTCTGGAGAAGACGTCTGTTGTGAAGCGTCGCGACTGGTCGGAGCGAGATGACGGTTGATAGATTATCAACCGTTCAGCGGTTGTATGCTTGTGAGATACTTATCCATATGGTGGTTGTTCATCAGTGTCTCAGGATAAGAAACGTCGTATGGTATGGAATATACGCACGTGTTCCATTCATCACACGGTAGAGAATATACCTGGAATCAGTTACAAACATCAGTTCATACCTTTTACGAGCAGTTACTTGGTCGGAGGCTAGGCACAGGACCTTGTCCGACCAGGGTACCCATTGTGTAACCTCTGGAATTCTTACGACCAGCGGGGTTGTGAACCTCAGGGGTTACAACCATGAAGACGTATGATATTTATGTATTAAAAATAATACATAGAGGTTTTAATCCTCGTCACCTTGTATGTATACAAATTTTACGATACACTACAATCTTGCTAAGTGCACAATGTACTCAATCTTGTTTAAATTGTTGTTCAGAGTTAGATGATGATCCTATGCCCGACGACGTCTTCTTTGCACCCGGAACTGGTGGGTTTGGTGACGGGTCTTTCTAGGACTTGTCTCTAGTCGGTTGCTTTAGGGTTCAGATGGGCATACCGCTTGACTTTTAGACTTATTACATATTATTCTTCCACTGTTTCAGTTGTTACTTCTGATACTTCAGTTTTAGTTGGTCGGTTGGCCCTTGTGATGTAAAGGTTGTAATCGTCTAAGTTATGTATCATATTTGTTTTATTTTGTATGTATAAATGTTTGGATGTGATTATCAATATTATGGATGTATGTACTAGTTCTCGATCATGGGACTAGTCGATACACACACGAGGGTTTCAGTATTCAAAGCACGAGTCCGATAATTGCGGTGTATATATGGCAATGCAATGGTCTTATTTGAATCTGCGGGTATAATCGCTGTCGAATTCGAGCGCAAGGAGATATGCATAGAGTTTCTTTCATGGCTAGCTGTGCAGATCGAGCGACTTGCACATACGTATTGATGTAGTGGTAGTAAGTGACTAGTTTTTGGCCGTATTGGCATGTTTGGCGGACGAATTAGCGAAAGTAGTGATTGCGCGCGGTATTTGCAGAAATAGCATCTCCACCGTACGGTCACCACGCATGACTCACCAAAGCTCGACATGTACCCAATTTCGTACAGTCAACGTGCGGATTAGCCAAAACCGCATGGTCACCGCCCCAAAACCGCACGGCCACCGTGCGATGCCACCTTTTCATCAATTTTCTCAAAAATATTTGTAGGAATTTTTAAATATCGCAAATGAGTTTACAAAATTATGAAATTTTGTGTAGAGCCTCCGACACAGTGTATTTGCTTGTGTAATTTTTTCATAATTTTATCTATTCTGATTTTTTTTATAAAAAAATCATTTAAGTATACTGTTTTTAGGAGTTTTTTTAAATATGGAAAATGAGCTTCGTACTGTAATTTTTTATTGTGTATTTTTTCCACGTTTGGCGAAAAGTAGCTAATCGAGGTAGGGGTGAAAACGGATCGGAAAACGGACGGATAATGGCTTTATCATATTTGTTTTCATACGAATACGAATACGGAGCGAATACGAATCGAAACGAATACGGTCACATGTATTTTTCGGAACATGGAAACCCCTTAAATTGTATGCTAGAAATTAACGAAAACATATAACTAATTTATTTTATGTAAACATTCATGAATTGTTCATATTTTCAGCAACCACACATAACATTGGTACTAGCAAGTTACATTAACTAATTCATCACAAATATAACACTTAGTTTACCATATTTAGCTCATAAGTCATAACTCACAAAGTCATCACGCATTCACACTTAGTTCATCATATACATAAAATTTAGTTCACACTAACATCGATTAGACTAGATGGTTAATCTATACGCAAATGACTGTAACATCCCAAAGTATGTTACCAAAAATAAAATTAATAAAGTTATTATTTTATTAGATTTTCTTAGATTTAAAAGAGTTTTCCTAGTTAAAAAGGAAAAAATAATAAAATAATGTCAATTATTTAATTTCCTAATTTTTAATGTAAAAAATAAAATTTATTGAGTTTTATGGGATTTTATTAGATTTAAAGTGAAAAATAAAATTGTAATTAATTTATTGAATTTTTTGGATTTTAAAAAGGTTTTTCCTATTTTTAGAAATTTAAAATAATTTATATACAAAAATAAGAACCAACTTTAAGTTGGAATTAATTTTATTAAGTTAAAAATAATTCAACGAATTTATGTGATTTTTTCTAGGATTTTTGAACTCTATTTGTTATTTTCTAAAAGACTATTTGATTTGTTGTATTTTCTGAAATTTGAAAATCAATTAAAATCCCCTTTTCTCTTTTGGGCTGAAATCCTCTTTTGGGCCGAAATCCGGATAATCCATATTCGTTTTTGTATCCGACTGATAGCATGCCTACCGTATTCGTTTCCGTTTCCGACAAAAAAAATCCGAATTTGTTTCCGATCCGAAAATTATCCGAGCAAAATCCGATCCGAGAAATTCCGAATCTATTTTTTTGTTTGGATCGGCCAGAAACTATCCGATCTGTTTTCACATCTAAATCGAGGCGGTACTCAGCGGTGAGAAAGGTCGAGCACGCGCAAAGAAAAACTGAGCAGGTAAGATCGTGCCGTTCATCTTCTTGAAGCAAAGTAATTAGCCCGTCTTCGTGAATTATTCGCGCCATCAAATCATGCCAAAAGCCGTCATCTTCCAGAATTATGAATGCATAATAAACACTTGACGTCCGAGCAAACAAAGTCATCTCCAAGTCGTCGATCGCGCAATCACTGTAATGATCGGGTAGCATTTCATATGACACGTCATGTGGAAAATTGCAGACAATTATATTACTCGTATATAGCTATCGTAGATTAATTACACGGCAACAAAGAAAAGAAAAGGAGAATAGGTAGGGAATCTGTGGACGTCTATATGCTAAATTATACACTGCCAAACGTGCTAATACGGTAAAAAAACAATAGGCAGGAGCCGATCATTATGGCGGCCGACGGGATCGGTCATAATAGGAGTAATGATTAATAGGCCAAAAACAATAGGCAGGAGCCAATCATTATGGCGGCTGATGGGATCGGTCATAATAGGAGTAATGATTAATAGGGGTAGTTGGGGGTATTCGTATTTCATAGTCAGGTGAAATTCTTGGATTTATAAAATACGAACAACTGTGAAAGCATTTGTTAGCATTTGTTAGGGATATTTTCATTAATCAAGAATAAAAATTGAGGGCTCGAAAACAATCAGCCATCCTAGTCTCAACTATGGGACGCGTGACTTATGAGCTCCACTAAAATTTCCTTGTTTGTAAATTATTTATTAGTTGTGTTTGTAAATACTAATATAGTATTTCTTTTTTTTAAAGGGTTGATGGTGTCTTCTAGGATATACCTTTTTTTCTCTAGAGAACAAATTATACAGTGGAGCTCGTGAGTCACGCGTCCAGTGCTGTCCCGTCGTATCGCATCCCATCGATGCTAGTGCTAGGGGAAGCCATTACGTTGGCGTCGGGAATTCCGGAGGCGTTGTCGAGGCGCAGCACTGCGGGCAAGAGGGGGATAGCAGCGATGGGGCGACCGATGTGCGAAGGAGGGAGACCGGACGATGGCCTAAACCCTTAATGAGTATCTCTTAAGAGTGTCTCTTACCTAAAGTAGTCATGTGGTACTAAACTTCCCACATTCCAAGTCATATGAAATCATGAAACCCTAATTTCTGAAACCTAAAATCCTAATTTTTGAGATAATTTCAGAACATATAAAATTCTAGAAAAATCACATAATCAAGTCCACTGTGTAAGGAACTTTAAAAAATTATAATTTTTAGAGCTCATTTTCATATTAAAAAAATCCTAAAAACAATATACTTAAATTAATTTTTGAGAAAAATTCGGAACTGATAAAATTATGAAAAAATTACACAAGCAAGTACACTGTGTCGGAAGGCTCCACAAAAAACATTCATAATGTTTGGAGCTCATTTGCAATATCTAAAAATTCGTACAAAAAATTTCGAGAAAATTCCTAGAAAAGGTGGGGCCACCGCATGGTGACTCTTTGATTTTGGCTAATCTGCATAGTGACCATGCTGAATTGGGTACATGGTGAGCCCTGCGTGGTGACCGTGTGGTGGAGGTGCTATTTCTACAAATACAGCATACCGACCGCTATTTTCGTTAATTGGTCTGTCAAACATGCCAATACGACAAAAAAAACTCTTAAGCGACACTCGGTTCGTATATCCAGTTTGCAGGATGTGTAACACGCAGTGATAAAAGTATACATAGTGTGTACAAAATACAAACACATTAACCGAGGTACTGTAGCGGATGCGTGCATAACATGACAACCTACTATCATGTTGTTATGATCGTAAGCCTGCATATGATATTTATTCAAAGTTAGTTTGATAATGAACACACTTAGTTTGATATTATCCCGGCAGCTCAGTATTCCAACCATCTTGCGGTGGCAGCGGCAAAGAGCAGCAGCGGTTGTGTGTGAGTGTGTGCGTGTGTATGAACATTTATGTGTTGTACCGTGTGATTTGCGAAAAAAGGGCCTTAGGGGCTGCTTAGGGGCTGCGTGGAACGTCCGACGGCGGTGTGGGTTGTGTTCGTGTGTGGCGACGTCACTAAATAGGGGTGACTAGTGATGTCAGTTAAGTTTGCATAGCAAGTGTATGAATGTATGAAGTATTAGATCTTGCAGACTATGTAATTGGATATCAAACTCTGGGCATGAATTACATAATTTTCCACTACTTTTGTATACTATTTGTGCAGACTATGTAACTAAGTGCTGAACTAAGTAATTGAATAAGAAGTACATCATTTTTCCACTACCTTGTCTACCGACGAATGTGGTGACAGCCAAAAATTGAAGATAGAGAAGATCGATCTCCGCTCTGTTGTATGAATAGATGAGGGGAATGGGAGATGATAGAGGATGGAAAGGGGAGGAGTGTGGATGAGGCTGTTTTGGAGGAGCGCTGGTGGAGCAAGAATGGAGGAGTGCCGCACATAGATCTCAGACGGCGGCGAGTTAAGGAAAAGAGGAGATGAGATTGAGGGTTAGCTCTAAGAATAATTTATAAATTACTCATGTTTATAAACTTTTCTATTCCAAAGTTTCCCAATGTGAATCAACAGCGGATATTTTTTTTAAGAGGAGGTACCGTAAGTACTCCGTCCAGTCTTAAAAGAGTGACGCTCTAGGAAGTGTGCAGTCAAATTATATACATTTTGACAAAGATATCGTTTAAAATATTTGGTTTAGATATATGAAATTGATACGAGTGAATTTGTTATGAAAAATACTTTTATAATATTGTATTTTCACAACTACTTTTAAATATATGATAAAAAATTAGTAATCAAAGAAATATCACGTTGACTTTTAAAAATAAAAATATCATTGTTTTATGACCGGATCGAGTAGCTTACCAGCACTACAGAAAGTCTCCAAATTTATATATTATCCGACTCAGTACAACGACACGATACACGCAATTACCTACGCGCTTATTCTTGTTGAGGAACCGTCGCTGGCGAGTCCAGTCCGAGCGATTACCTCGTAGACAAGCGTAGAATCGTAAGAACAATGCATGAACAACAAGAACAGAATAAGAGATAGAACACAGAGATGTAGGGGGACTTCTTGCTTCTCTTTATTCCTTCATCCATCGATCAATCTTTTACAATGAATAGCACCCCCTATTTATAGGCTACGACCCTGCTAGGGTTTGGGATGAGGAGCCCACCTTGGGCCAGACTCCCGGTCTGGGCGGTTTCTAACACTCCCCTTGGGCACTCATCCTTCATGTCCATGTCTCATCAAAACTCCATAAAAACCCAGTGGGAAAAATTTGGAGAAAGAGTACATTAATCATGTTACGCTATCGCACTAATTGCCTCATTAAAAACCTTAGCCGAGAAACTTCGGAAAACTTCGTCAAGGGAAAAGAGTACAATCCACCCAATTTCATTTAATCTCCAGGATTTACCTTTTGGGTACTCGGTCTTCGTGATCAAGCTTTAGTAATGAGTTCGTGAAGGTTCTCCCCCTGAATTCTGCACTTCTCTAAGTCTCATCATTCCAATTCCACATATGCATCTTTCAAAGCTAGACGCTGGAAGTGACTTAGTGAATAAATCGCAAGATTCTCACATGACCTAGTATGGAGTACTTTGATTACGTTCATCTTTTGCAATTCATGAGCATAGAAGAACTTGGGGTTGATATGCTTTTGTAAGAGGATTCTTCACAATAACCCATCTGCACTTGTGCAACACAAGCTACATTATCTTCATAGATAATAGTGGGAGTTTGTGCGGTATTCAATCCACATAACTGCTGGATGTAGTGAATCATCCGCCGAAGCCAAGCACATTCTCGTGAGGCCTCGTGTAGTGCTATTGTTTCCGAGTGGTTCGTGAAATCGGTACAAGACAACGCTAGACGATTTTATGGAATTACGGTTCCACCACATAGGAATACATAGCTTTGTTTGTTATTTGGTGTATGCGGGTCCTACAAGTACCGTTATCTGCATTGCCATTCATAGTTAAGTCTTTGTCCTTTCAGTAGAAACAGACCAAGTTCTTTGCTTCCTTAGAGGTATCGGAGATGTCCTTCATTCCCCGCCAATGCCTTTGGTAGGTTCGTACTATACCTTACTAATAGGTTCACGGCAAATGCAATGCCCGGTCTAGTACAGATTTATTCAATACATGAGTGTTTCTATCACACTTAAATATAGAATTCGGTCCCGGACTTCCTCCCCTCTTTTCTAGGTTTGTACGGGTCCTTGTCTTGCCGCAAAGCTCTCCAGACCATTGACACCTTCAAAGGGTATGCCTTTCCAAAGCCGAACCTTTCCAACACCTTTCGATCGTAGGTTGGTGATGTACTAAAATTCCTTTGAGGGCATGCCCAAGCCGCAAGCCTAGGCAATATTTGATTTTCACCCAAATCTTTCATTTGAACTCGACTTGGTAAAAGCTTACTTTCTTAATACCTTTCGTGGTTAGATGATATTGAGATCATTTTCATACACCGAGATTATACAAAATTCATTATGGAATCATCGTATAAATACACGTGGTTTATTCTCATTGTTCGTGTAGCCTTTCTTGCATAGAAAGTAGCTTAGCGATTATACCACATTACGCTCGATTGCTTAAGTTCGTACAATGACTTTACGAGTTTCACATGTACATATTTCCATTTGCTCTATCTTGGTTCGGGACATTAATACATTGGTATCTTCAATGTCCGAATCCAATATTTCATAAAGGTATCTTTGGTACCCCATCCATCAATTTCAATTCTAACTTCAAGTTCACCGCCATTGAGATAAATGTCTAAAGGGGTTACGCCCATGATCGGGAATAGGTTTCTTCATAATCATCTCTGGATGTTCAATGAAACCTTATGCAACGAGCCTTGCTTCTTTATTTCTCTTTTGAACAAATATCCACTTATGCCCTACTGGTGCACAAGGGAGGCGTGCGACTTACATGTGCCCAAACGCCCTTCTTTATTCGGAGAGAATAATTCAGTTTCTCTTGCCTTCTTTCAATCGATCTTTTCTTTCATTCAACGAGCGTCTGAGCTTTGAATCAAGATTGATGATTGTGGCAAGTTTCTTTGCAAAGTATATATCGACATTGGTGTTGTCATATTCAAAGATTCTCCGAGATCATAAATTTTATAGCTATTTCTTCAAGAGGCGATTCTTCTAATGCTTCTACTTGCTCACCTTGCTTCCAATTGCGGGCAAGTCCTTTAGTTTTCAGCTCCGATGTGTGCGCACACATCCATGCCGATGTCTCCTTCATGGGGATGTTCAGTGCAGTGCGCCTTTTACGAAGGTTCCATACCAGGTGCAGTCTCAAGCCGCTCCCCTTCAGTTCTGGGGCACTTCGGTGATCGGTTGTGTCAAGTCCTTCTTATCCTTTTCCACCAAAGCGCCCCGGTTACTTTGGATCGAGGACCGGAGTTCGTCCTTTTCGAGGCCTCGGGCGGGATTAGGGATACCTTCATTAGTATTTCAACCCTCTCAGGTGCATTGCGTGCATGTGCAAATGCTACTTGGTCACGCTCTTCAAATCACTAAAGTGGTTACGACGATTAATTTGCTAATATTTGCAAATCTATTATCTTCGGACTTCAATTGTCTTCTAGACTTCAATTCAATTATCTTACGGATTGTAATTATCTTACGGACTTCTCTATTTGCTTCACTAGTGCGCGGGTCATATGCATAGATTTTAATTATCTTCGATTTCAATTGTCTTCTAGACTTCAATTATTTCCGACATTATTATCAAGGGTTGATTTCCTCCCCTAATGACGGAAACTAATCTCATCGATATACTATCAACGAATCGGGCATTATGCAAATCTCGGTCATAGGGTCCAAACACTTGATTATGGATGTTGTTTCATAACCAATGTATATCCCGGACTTTCGGAGAAGACCCATTGCGATTCATTGCGGTGATGGTATAGGTACATAAACCTTACGACCAAACTGCGAAGATGAGTAGTTTTCAGTCTTGACCCTTGCGCTAGTTGCATAGGTGGACGGATGTTATAAGCCGGCAGTCTAAAATTGATGAGAGATCTGCGGCGGGGATCGCACGTCCCCAACATGTAGTTGGTAAATTACAATTCTTCAAAGTTACGTTAGTCCATTACGGTGTGGACATGCGATGCAGAATGCTCAACTTTCAATTCCCATTTTCATGCAATAATCATCAAATGCTTTGGAGTAAGTTCTCCGGCGTTTTCCATTCATGTGGACTTCTCATGATGATGAGGAAAATGTTTCTAATTTAATTATCTGCGAGATTTAGCTATACAAAAGCATGATCTCTCGTAGACAATAAACATACGTCGACTATTACGAAGAAGCATTGATGAGCACTATAAATACCTAAAATGACCCTTACGGGGCTATATAGGACCGCAAAGGTCTCCCGGATACGGTCCAGAATGCAAGGACTTCATCCTTCGCTTTGAGCAAAGGTCTAGTAATTAATTTCTCGGTGGCACATGCGGGCACACAAAATCTTCTGATTCGAGAAATTCTTAACATTCATATCATGTCCTGTGAATTGTTAATTATATCTCTCATCATCCTAAGACTTAGGCGGCACAATCTATCATGCCGAGATAGAAAAGTTCGAGCTTTTAAATACGGTTTCAAGGCAGTATAAGTGCAGTGCCTTAATATTAATGTAGTATAGCCCAATTTCATATGAAGGAAGACATTCTAATGCTATTTTTACTTTCTTCACGCTTTGTAATGAGCAGTATTCATGCACCATACTCTTCTTCGTCTCTACATGAAAACCATTAGCATAAATATCCTTGAGAGTTCTAGTCGATTAGGTACAACAAGTCTTCTTCAATGACCAAAGTTGTGCCGTTGGGAGTATAATTATGGCCCTTCCGAGCCTATTATACAAGTATCATTTGCTGCGATCGTCGTAAGACTACCAACATTCTTCGATTGATCATTGGAAAAATTTCTATTTCTCTCGAATGGTATTCGTTGTGCCGCTACATGCTAAGCACACTTCCTCCATAGGGCGCCACAGCGTTCTAATATAATGTACTTCAATAATATGTAGCGAAAGCAAGCAACACATAAATAAAATACTTGGATATCGAACATAACTTGCTATTATAAAAGCGGAAAATAAGTCTTGCAGGACTCATAATAAGAATTTAATGCTTTGCTCTCCCGAGCTTGCAACCATTATTCAATAATTCAAAATTACGCTTCAATTACAAGCGCAAGTTTCTATAAAGGTCCGAGTGCAATGCGTGCCTTTGGATCTAATAGGCGAAGTATTCAGGAACTTCTGCCTAAATCGGCTCCATGCGCGATCTTCTCCTCTTGGGCAGCTACGGCTGTGGCCGCTGTGATGTCCAAAGGAGGGATGATGGGGCCGCTTGGTCGTTCACATTCATAAGTGCGTGTAATGGATGTGAATCCTCTGCTACTGCAATGGCGGTATGCCTCATGCTATCATTTGCCCTTCTTCTTAGGTGGAAAACATCAATAATATGCGACGCACGACCTTACCCTTCTTGTTTCTCTCATTCGTGAGAGGCTTCATCACCTTGTAGCTGCTAGCCGTGGCTTCATGGCCAACATTGCTACTAGGTGGTTGCGAGATGAAGTTCTTTCTTAGAATATCATCTTGAGTTTACGCAACTTGCATGGCGTCAATTAATTCGGCATACTTCATGTAGCCGTCTTGACAATAGTTGCTTGCGGATTGCACGCGTTCGGGTGAAAGGTAGAGGTCTTCTCGGTCTTACGCTCATCCGTGATTATATTACCACGAATTGAAGATCGTTATAAATTACGTACAAATTACACCATACTAGGTCAGTTCTCCGAATTCCTGATTCGTGATGCCAGTCATCTTCATATTCATGCAAAAAGTTCAAAGGATTACTGCTGGTAATCTGCATAAAATGGTTGCAAAATTCTCACAATGCTCTTGAACTCGAGTTAGTGTTCGTATTTTCTATGCATTTTTCATGATTTACTGCTATTTTCAGTGATTAAAAGCAATATAAACAATCACAGATAATCAAAACAGTAAATGCGGTAAATAAATCGCATAGAAATAATAATAATAAAGTTAAACATGCTTCAAGTTCAAAAGTATGCAAAAAAATGGATTCGAAGCCCTTTCTCGAAAAAATGATTTTTCGACGAAATCGCAATTTCAGCGGCGGCCACGGGAGCGCTGGCGCGGCGGCGCGCTCTGGCGGCGGCGCCGGTGAGTGGGGCGCTCTGGCGGCGAGCGGCATATGCGGTGGCCATTGCGGAGCGCGGCGGTGCGCGGTGTTTGCGGCCTTTGCGGGGCGGAGATGTCGCTGCGGCGGCGAGGCGCGGCGGGACGATCGGCGGCGGCCGCCGGCACATGCATGTCGATCGCGGGCGATAGCGGTTCGGCGGTGCGGAGTGCGGTGCGGCGCGGCGCGCGCGGCCATGTGCGGCACGACGGGCGGGCGCGGTCGGCGGTGCGCGGCGGAGCCTTCTTCCTCCTTCCTTTACTTCATGCCATGGCGCGATGCGGCGGCGCGGTGCAAGGTGGCTACGAGCCATGGGCGGCGCGCAGCGGCGGCGAGGGCGACGGTACCTTTACGGGAGGTGGCCCAGCGGCCGCTCCGGCAGGCGCACGGCTTCGGGCCGACATCACACGGCGCATGCGGGCGCCGCGAGATTTTTTTCGTACTGTTCATATGTAATCACTGTTCATATGTGATTACCATTCATCCGCGACATCGTTCATCGCGTCATCGTTTCACGTGCGATCACGATTCACGCGCGGCGATTGTTTATCCGCAAGCACCATTCACGCGAGATTACTGTTCACGCGAGATTACGTTCATCCGCTCTCTGTTCATCCGCAAAAATCGCTTCACGCGAGATTAATGTTCATCCGCGTTCTTGTTCATCCGCAAATCCGTTCATGCGAGATTCTGTTCACGCGAGATTCTGTTCATCCGTGCTCTTCGTTCATCCGCAAATACTGTTCATGAGGTGCACTGTTCGTCCGCACGGTATCGCATTCATGCGCGCCTTGTTCATCCGTGCGATCTTATTCATGCGGTGCATTGTTCATCCGCGCGGTGCTATTCACCACGGCGTACACTGTTCATCGATCGCGGTCTTTGTTTATCTGCGAGGCGCAGCGGCCGCCGCCCGTGCCGTGCGCGTGGCGGTGCCATCTTCAGTGGCCGGTGTGACACCAAAATCGGCGGCGACGCGGCTCTCTGAGGTGTCGGCCGTCCCTTTTTATTCTTGTTCATGTATGCGATACAATATAATGTATTATGAGATTGCAACAGAGCGCGGCTTCATGCGACATGTGCGTGCTTGCCGCGTGCTAGCGGGTGGTCTGTCGTTGCCTCCGTGGCGATATGTGATGGCGGACTATGCCGGCCGTAGCGTGTCGCGGAGGTAGTGACAACCGCTGCGGCGGTGCCGTGCACATGATGTCTTTCATGCGTTGCATATACAACCTACGGTACAATCATCATCTACTCTTTCATGCAACCCACCGATCGGCTTGGCGGCGACTTCAAGTCGGCTCGCGGTAGATTAGAGTGGATTTGCACCGTAGAAAACCAATCTAAAGCCAAATTTGCAAAATTGAAAACAATCTAGAAAAGCGATTCAATCACGAGTGTCGTTCATCGACGGTTACCTTTTCGATCGCGAGGAGAGTCGATCGTCTTGATAACGTGTTGAGGAACCGTCATTGGCGAGTCGAGTCGAGCGATTACCTCGTGAACAAGCGTAGAATCGTAAGAACAATGCATGAACAACAAGAACAGAATAAGAGATAGAACACGAGATGTAGGGGACTTCTTGCTTTCTTTATTCCTTCATCCATCGATCAATCTTTTACAATGAATAGCACCCTATTTATAAATTCGACCTCTTAGGGTTTGGGATGAGGAGCCCACCTTGGGCCAAGACTCCCGGTCCTGGGCCCGGTTTCCTAACAATTCTTAGCAACTCCAACGACCTTATTGTTTCTAAAGATATGATCAATGGTTGGCGACGATGTTTTGTGCCCGGGTCTCGTAGTCAAACCCGAAGCTTTTTACCTTGGAGCTGTCCGCCGACCAGATGAACAGCCCCGGCAGCTTGCCCTGCTGCTGCAGCTCCTTCGCCGCGCTGATGCCGAGCTCCGGCGTGTTAACCCCGGAGACTTCGCCGGTCGTTAAGCTGGCGAGCACCTTGCCGCCGGGGTAGTTCGCCGCTTGCTCGTCATACAACCGCACGTACTGGGCGACGTCGGTGATGGCGCTGTTGCCGTAGAACTGGAAGTTGACGTGGTCGATCACGCCGGAGTACTTGCGCCACAGCGGCTGGTAGTATGGTAGCTGGTCACCACCGGGCGCGATGGAGTTGGTGATGTAGGGGAACCGGGCCTTGAGCTCGGTGAGGAGGCGGCCGATGCACTCGACGAACGTGCCGACGTCAAAGCCGTCGGCGAAGTTCTCGTAGTCAACGTCCACGCCGTCGAGCCCGTAGAGGTTGATGATGCCCGCGAGGGACTCGACGGCGTTGGCCACCCACGAGTCGACGGACACCGGCGTGAAGAAGACCTTGACGGTGTCCTGCACGCTGTAGCCGCCGATGCCGACCATGACGCCGACGTTGGGGTGGGCCGCCTTGACGGCGGCCACGTCGGCTGGGAGAGGTTGGCCGTGTCCCAGAACGGGGTGAACACGCCGTTGGTCGGTGCTGGCGTGGGCTGCTGGCCGACCTGCGTGTAGTCGATGGCGAAGGAGAGGATGAAGTTGAAGCTGACGCCGACGTTGACGGGCACGTCGGAGAAGCGCACGCCGGTGAACTGCGCGCCGATGTACTCCCGGAACAGGTAGCCGTTCGTCATGGCTGATCACCGATATCGATCGATCGAGGTCGACTGCTCGAGGCGAGGTTTAACGAGGTGCGTCGCTGCTGAATATATAGCTGGCGATCGGGCTTAACAAGGTGCGTTGCTGCTAAATATGTGGTTTAACAAGTCAGGTTCCATTCTTGAACTGTTTGCTGCATTAATCGCATCGTGGGGCAGCTTCTGATGAGTACGTGTACTGTGCTGCTGCGTCAGACCCATACTGATTTGCAGGACTAAGAATTGACAAAGTTGCAACCTGTAACGCGACTTTGCAGTTGCTTCTGTTGAACTTTTGCTTGTCGCGTTAATTGCTTACTTGTCCTAACTTGCAAGCTACTCCCGCGTTTGTGCCATAATCATGATGGATAAGCAATGTGCCAAATGGGGGAAAGTAAACGCTACTTGTCCTAGCTTGCAAGCTAGTCGACTTTTTGTCCATTTGCTTATTGGGATCGATTGACTACATGTATCCAAGCGAATCAGCGAGCAGGTTGTCAGGATCGGGATTTTAGCTTGTTACTAGTAGGATGTTCGTGCGTTATAACGGAATCTCAAAAGAGAGTAATTTATATAAGCAGATAGGGTCCTAAACCGCATAATAAATATTAATTTTCTTTTATACATATAAACAGAAACATTAACTCCGCCTATTGCATCACCTACTACTACCCGGAAATTAAATTTTGAGCTCATAGATTGTTTACCTTTGGAAGTTGAAGTTATGTCGACTTCCCTCACGACGTGTTGCCCATTTTCAATCATTGCCGGTGACAAAGAAGAGAGCTACACGTCGATGGCCACCTTCTTCCACCTAAACCTAAGACACGACTTGGTTCTCACGGTCATTGGCCTCTGCTGCCCTCGCTAGGCATATTACGGTGAGGAGGTAGGAGGCCGAGGAGGCGGCGGTGGCGGCGTCACGGTGGTAAGCGAGGAGGCGGCGATGCTTGCTGCAGTGCGGAGCAAGAGGTGGCTGCGTGGGGATTAGGATGAAGAGCGGCGTGGTGCGGTGAACTCAAGGCGGTGGCGCGGCAAGGGAAGGGCGCCGTCTCGCCTCTTCCTCATCGTCGTCGCTGCCTCGCCTCCCTTCCCGATGCGCGCTTCTCCTCCATCGTATTAACGTCGGCGAGTCACGCGAGACAGGAAGGAGTGGGGGCGACGAATTTCGGTGTGTGCATGTGAAGAAGTGGGCGGCAATAGTTTTAGTGGTTGTGGAAGAAGTGGGGCGTGGATGCGTTCACGGGTCACGAGGGATGGCGAGGCGAGATCTTGTCCCTATCAAGTTGGGTCCACATGTTGGTGCGACTCTATGAGGAATTCGGGAGGGACGGAGAGACCAACTGCTCGGACGAAAGAAAGGACATTGTCTCGCTGCACGGGGTAAACTCCTTCTTTTATTAGTTAGGATAAGATATCTTGTTATAGGATCGTTTTGTTGGGTTCATTGGATTGCGGTTCGTAAGATTGGCGTGCAAAATCGTTGTATGACAATCATAGCTACAAGCAAAAATCTAAAATTGTTTAAGATATGGATCACTACTTCTAAATAAATATGGATCGAAAATGCAGGATCGATCGTTTAGGATCCTTCCAGCAACAAGCGTGATCGTCATCAGCGTTCAGACTTCGTAGTCAGCAGCAGTGCTGATGTTAAATTATTCGTATGTCATTTTCGATCATGGGTGAACAAATTGGCTGATTGGAAGGTAGCAACGACGACCCATCAATTGAGTGCAAGTTTAGCAAATCGAGCTGCAAGCAAGGCAGTACGTAATATATGCATTTAAAGACGGCGAGACCTTACATAGACTTTTGTAAGATATATATCCCACCGCAAGCAATTTTGATACTGTCAACAGAACTATACCAGGGTCAAACCGTATTATAGCTTTTGTCATCAAATTAGATAATTGGTATTTATGTTGATCCTAGCATCAACCCATTACTCATATGACATGGTTTGAGCAACCCATATATCCTAGGATTAATTAATCATTTCTCATAAGCACATGTGTAATAATTTTAGATCATTACGGGTAAACACCGGCGAGAGGGCGGCCGGACGACGGCTTGAATGGGGAGGACTTTAGAGGAGGAAGATAGACATAGACGGGGATGAAGTATTATTTCTTTATTCTTCTTGCTTCATTGATAACGGATACATGCTATCCATTTTACAGAATGACCGACTTGACTCTTAGAAATAATCTATAAGAAAACTTATCTCTAATAATCCAATCTAATAATAACTTGCCTAACTAATAAATAATATCAAACACCTAACAGATAGATTCCTAAATAACAAACTTCCCTAATAACCGTGGGTAGCCTATTCATGTGTGAATAGTAACTATGTGAACAGTAATCCACCATGTGAACAGTACCTGGCCCATGACAACTACTCCTCTCCTTTCGCGATAGCTCATCCTCGAGCTGTGGTGGCGGCCATAGCTGAAGCCCTAGGTGACCACACGTTGACGAGAGGTTGCAATAGTGACATGAGTCCTTAAAGATCATTGCCCCCACGCGTGGTTGCGGCAAACTGGCCAGTCACTGCGGCAGGCGTGGCAACAACCTTGACAACGCCACGGTGGCCATGACGAACTTCGGCAGGGCCGCGGCGGGCTCCGGCAGTGTCACGTTAAGACGTGGAAGTGCGGCAGCTGCCGCAGTTGCTCGAGGTAGCTCCACCGCCACCGCCGTGGAAGGCGTCACTACCTCTGTAGAAGGCATCGCCACCGCCGTGGGAGGCTTCGCTGCCGTCGCCACGATCATCTTCTCCAAAGTGGCATACATGTCGAGGAAGATGGCCGCCATCTTCTTATCGTTGTCGTTGGTACTCATGACCATCTTGTCGGCGTTAGCCTTTGTCATAGCCAATGACTCGTGGTAGGTCGATGGTTTGATTTGTCGCCATAATGGTAGTAGAAATCGTGAGAATGGATCGACTACTCTAATACCAAATGTAATGATTTTAGATCATTACGAAGTAAACACCGCCGAGAGAACAGCCGGACGGCGACGGCTTGAATGGGGAGGGACTTTAGAGGAGGAAGATAGATATAGATGGGGATGAACTATTGTTTCTTTATTTTTCTTACTCCGTTGATAATGGATACATGCTAACCCTTTTATATGGACGACTGACTTTACCTATAAAATAATCTACAAGAAAACTGAGAAATGAACAGCCAGCGTTGTATAGTGTTTCTCAATGATTGATAATGATTTTTGTTGGATATTTTCTAATGTGGTGGCAAGAAACATACCACAAACAGAGTAGAAGGAAAGTAGTAGTATTCTCAACTGCATGTATTTTTCTTGAGTTTGCAAGCTACTACATTGATCTCATCACTTAGTAAAACAAGCATTACAGGCTAGTATATTTATAGATCTAGCCAATCAACGTTAGAAACCGACTTAACTGAACCGACTTAACACATGATATTATTATCTAATGCTTATAGCTACCCAAAAAAAAAACACTATGCGGCCAGCGCTCTATTTGTTGTAGCCTGAGCTATCCTCTTACTGCCATTGACCAAGGATGTATCCAGTAGAAGGACATCACAAAGATTTTTAACTTTTACAGTTGCCAACTAATTCTTGGGTGTCGTAGCAGGGCACCAAGGGGTGCCCTGTACCCTAGGATCGTCAAGAATACCGGTGTGCCGTCAGAGATACTGTACATATATAAATCTAGTCTGTATAGCATATTTAAGCAAATATACCTAAATACCCTTTGTCTCTTTCTTGCCTATAGGGGCAAGAAAGTAAATGCCCCTTCTTGCCCCCTATAAGTAGGGCCTCAAGGGCATATGTAAAGGAGGGATTTTTCCCTCTCATTCATACATAATCATCAATACACTCATACACATACATATCTTTGGCTCCTCCTTCTGGTCCCTCTCCCAAGACAAAGGGCACGGAGGGTCTCTGTGTGCGGAGGGTCTCCGTACCCACTGTCTGGCCTTTTAATGCTACGACAGTTGGCGCCGTCCGTCTGGTCGAACAAGCTACATAGGAGAGGAGCGAACACATCCTCACCTTGGCCAAAGCCAAAATTGGTAAAGCCCAAAGCAAACAGAAGGCGCATAAGGAAAAAGAGTCAAGTCCACCTTCGGCCAAAGCCAAAATTCGGCCGAAGCCCAAAAACAGCCAGTCAACCTTTTCGCCCGAAGCTCCCCAACCCCCTCGTAGGTGGTACCTTCGATGTCTCCTCACCCTCGTGCCAAAGCTCTATGTCGCGCCTACCCTCGGAGCTCCTCTGGAGCCTCCTCCACCCTCAGCCGAAGCCCCCACGCGACCTGGGAATGGAGTGAAGCACCACCCCAAAGCCACCTCGAGCCCCCTCGGGAGAGGCCCCCTATTTTCGCCGCCCGGAGCCCCTCGCCGTCGGGGCCCCCTCGGAGCTCCTCCGTCGGCGCTCCAGCGCTCCACCTCAGGCCAGCCACACCCCTTGGTGTGCGGGCCGTCCCGACGCGGACCCTCGCCCTCGAGTCACCTCGGGGCCACCACGGAGCAGTGCCACCTCGAGGGAACCTCGGCGCGCTCCACCTCGACCGGTCGCTTGTCTGCGGCGGTACACTGGAAGCACCCTTGGGCCTCCATCTTCGGCCCGTCGCGCGCCGCGATGCCGCCGCCCACCTTCGGCCCCCTTGCTTCGGGTCCTCCGCGAGCTCTGACCTCTCACCTCCGCCCGCTCTGAAGCACCCCCTGCCTCAGGGCACCCTCGGGACGCGTGTGCCTCACCTCCGGAGCAGTTGCGGAGCCATCGCGCGCCTCGCTGAGCTCACGCCTCGGCTGCGGCATTGGTGCGACACTTCTCCCGCCGGCCCGTTAGGAGCGCGCGTGGAGACCTCGCCGCCTGGAGGCTGTCTTGGCGCCGGGTCCTCCGCGAGCTCTAGCCTCGGAGACCTTCTCAGGCCACCCCTCCGGCGCCCCTCGGCGTTGGCAGCCTCTGGCACCTCCGAAGCCCCCTTCAGCAAAGCCTCCACCCGCGGCGTCGGCAGTCTTCGGTAGCTCTGGCGCCTCGGCGTTGCGAGCTCGGCACCGGGCGCCGCCGGCGCAACCGTGCCCCTCGGGCGTCCTCGCATCGGCTCTGCGCAGTAGCCGAGGACCGCCGCCACAACTCCACGACTCCTCGCAGCATCTTCACATTCGCTCTGCTCGTCACCTCGGGGTAGACCCGAAGCACCACCTTGCAGCCTCCGAAAACCATTCATACTTAGGGAGCTGCAATATATTTGGTTAGGAGTCATCATACAATACGACAGCAATACGACGTGGCGCAATGCCACGGCCAACAAAGACACCACACATGGCCACGAGTCGGTGCACCGTGCCCTCCGCAAGCACGGGTGTATAAACAAGACGCCGCGCATGGCCACGAGCTCCGGCCCACGGTAACTCACCCTCCGGGGTGTGAAGTGTATAAAGTCACTGCTCCTTCGACCGAACATACCTCTAGCCGAAGCCCTACTTCGCATCAGGACTGAAGCCTACCCCGGGATGAAGCGCACCCCGCACATCCCGCCATTGCAACTTCGGCCACCTTCATTCAGCACCCGAAGGCCCTTCACCCGAAGCGGAGGGTGCAGTGTCTCGCCCAGGGGTCACCTCGTTCCAAAGACCCCCTTCACTCTGGAGGACCCTCGCGTGCTCGCTCCCGAGGCGCTTCGCGCGCGAAGGACACTCCGGAGGCTCACCATCCGCGCGGCCCATCTCGCCCGCGAAGGAACCCGCACCCCGGAGCCTTGCCCGGGCCCACCCGCAACCCGGAGGACACCTCAGAGGCCAAGCTCGTGCGCGGCCCGCCGCACTGAGCTCACCCCTCGGGCCACCTCGGCATTCAAAGGCCCGCTACCTTGAACATCTTTGGCGAACGCAGAAGGCTCCTTCGCTCGGAGCTACCCCTCTCTCCGGAGGAGCTTCGCGTGGGCCAACTTCCCTCCGGAGGCCTGCTCCCCTCGCGGGCGGGCCCACCTCGCTTCGGAACCCTCTCGGGAAAGTCACCCCGGAGGCCAGCGGCACAGCTCCGGAGCATAGCTTCGCACGTGTATTGGGCCTCGGGACCGGCCCACCTCGCTCCAAAAGCCTGCTCCGGGGTACGGGTGAGTGCGTCGCATGGAGATATAGCAACATGTGTTGTATGCAGTCGCTACGTAGACTATAGCATAAATGCATAGCCGAGAAGCAAAACACGCATTGCACTATACGATCATACTTGGTAGATGTTGCTGTAGGAAAGTAGATCATAGGTAAATCAGATGGAAAACTGTACAAAGAAATAGTATAGATATCAATATTTTTTCCTGTAAAATGAGAAACATACGTGAACCGTTCAGCATATTAGTGAACATAATATACTTGGATTTTTTTGTTGCCTTTGCTGTCCACACACTCTTCTGTTACACCGACAGAGGGTGTTTTGTCGTAAGGGTACTGCCTGGTGTGGGCTGTACAACAAATATTGCATATAAGCAAGTGGTATCTCTAGGGCTAAACAATGTGCACATAGTGCACTGGCAAGCAGATAGTGTGGACTAAAAACAGAAAACTAAGTAGTATACTAGAGATAAGCGGTCGTGTGAGTGCGTGCTTGTGGTGGCGTGTATGGACGTCTATGTGTTGTACCGGGTGATTCGCAAATAAAAGGGCTTTGGGGGCTACGTGAAACGCCCGTGCGCGGGTTGTGTTCGTGGTGTGGCGGCCACTGAATAGCGGTGACTAGTGATGTCAGTTAAGTTTGCATACCAAGTGTATGAATGTATGAAATACTAGAAACCCGCGCGCGCCTTGGCGCGCGGAGTTGAACAAATACAACTGTAATCAGGAGAAAGAAAATGAGGACAAAACCTATGGAGATATAGCAACATGTGTTGTATGCAGTCGCTACGTAGACTATAGCATAAATGCGTCGCCGAGAAGCAAAACACACATTGCGCTATACGATCATACTTGGTAGAAGTTGCTGTAGGAAAATAGACCATAGGTAAATCAGATGGAAAACTGTACAAAGAAATAGTATAGAGATCAATATTTTTTTCCAATGAAATGGGAAACATACGTGAACCGTTCAGCATATTAGTGAACATAATATACTTGGATTTTTTTGTTGGCTTTTTGTCCAAACACTCTTCATGTCTGCTGTGAGGGTGTTTTAATCGTAAGGGTATTATGCGGTGTGGGTTGTACAACAAATATTGCATATAAGCAAGTACTAAGTAGTATCTTGGAGATATATGTTTGTTTCAGGTTGTTTAGCAAAGACATGGTTATCAGACGGCTAGTAAATGTTAGGTAATATTTGTGTTAGTATTAGTTTCATTTTGGTTTCGTTGCCAACTCAACTTGGCGATGAGTCGTATCCGAGTTGGATGAGATATACAACCTTTATAAGTGGTGGTTAGTCTTGAGAGTTAAGTATTGAGAGAAGAAGCAATGTAAGCTAGTGAGTTGTGCAATGCAATATAGAAAAGAAAGAAGAAAAAGCTGCATAGTGCGGCACCAAAACTTCTAGTCGATCTTGCCTCCAGCGCACATACGTGTGCGTGTGAAGATCTGCTAAGCGTCTACTCCATCTTCGATCGATTGTATTATCTTGATGCTGTTCCAACAATTGGTATCGAGCGTATTGTTTCCGGGCGTGTCTAGCCTTCACGTGTGTTCTTGGAGCTGTTCCAACAATTGGTATCGAGCTCTAGGTTGAAATCCTATTTGCTACCCGGAAGGATGATCTCGACTCGGGGTGGCATATCTGGCGTGTGGCGCCGTGGCTATCGAGCGTGCAACGCCAAAATGCTGCGGCGGGCGCGATGGCGAGACCGATGCACTATCACGGTGCATGCGGCCGTGGACGAGGAGGAGGCGAGTTTTGATTTGTGCTCAAGATTATGCGCATTCTCGGGAAGTTGTGTCACCGGTGGCGAGGCAGCGTCTATGTGCGCAAAGATCAAATGGCATTGGCGGCTATCTATAGAGGCATCTCGGAGGAAGCGCTCTTCCTGCGGTCGAAAAGAGCGGCCATAGTTGTGTGGAAGGCGTTGAAGGCGATGATGCATCTTGGTGCCGATCATCGAAAGGCGGCGGGGCGTTGAGAAGATGTGTCGCCGTCTGAGTCGAAGTACGTGTGTATTCAAGTTGAAGTTGTGACCAACTTGAAGTCGAGTCTGAGTAAGAGTCCAAGACGTGTTCGAGTTGTGCCACCGTCTTCGGACAAATAAGTGTGAGCCAAGTTGAAGTTGTGTCCAACTTGGAGCCCAAGACGTGTTTGAGTTGTGCCACCGTCTTCGGCTAAGTGTGTGGGAGCCATGTTGAAGTTGTGTCCAACTGGCAGCACACAAAATATAAGTAAGTATACAAAGATTAGGGAGTGATTGTTAGGTAATCTTTGTGTTAGTATTAGTTTCTGTTTTGGTTTCCTTTGCCAACTCAACTTGGCAATAGCCGTATCCGAGTTGGATGAGATATACAGCCTTTATAAGTGGCTGGTTAGTCTTGAGAGTTAAGTATTGAGAGAAGAAGCAATGTAAGCTAGTGAGTTGTGCAATGCAATAGAGAAGAGAAAAGTGCAGCACTAAATCGTTTCTCGCTTCTACTTGAGTAGGTGAGTTTTGCTTCCGAACGTGTGCTGTGCATTATCCGAGCATACATGTGCGTGTGAAGATGCGCTAGCGTCTACTCCATCTTCGATCGATTGTATTATCTTCGGTCTGTTCCAACAGTAAACAATGCAATTGTAGGGCAGCAATAGTTTGTTAACGGGTATATGTAGTATATGACAATAGTACAACTGCATGAATAAATGTTATGGTGACAAGATACTTTGTGAACAATTTGACAATAGGGCAGTAACAGTCTGTAAAGAAAATGGGGTTACATAGTACGTCAAAATAGCACAACTGTATAAATAAATGTGTATGAAGTTATGTGAAGATGGCCGCTATTTCGTAGTGTGTATTGGTGGTATGTCATTGCATTAGAAAAAGTATTTGAGGATTTTCGAGCGCGGTAAGTGCTTACAGTAAAAAGTATCTAGCAGTGTATACTGTATATAGCCGAATACCATAATCGTAGACAGCAAAAGATAGCTAAAAGGGCAGCGTGTTTACATGTTTATTCGGATAGAGATGAGTATATCAAAGATCTTAAAATAAAACAAAATCTAGTTGGCAGTCTCGTATGACTATTACTGAACTATAGCTTATAGTGGGGGTAATAGAAAGCAATGAAGTGTGTTGAACCGAACAATATAATCAAATACAACAAAAAGTCGAAAAAGGGCAGCGTATTTACTTGCTTAATTTGATAGAGATAAGTATACTGCAGATCTTAAAGGTAATAGAAAACAATGAAGGAATGCAATGATTTGCAACAAAGTCAGGATTATATGGAGTGAAAAAGAGTTTTACTATAGTAAGCAACTATGAAGAGAGTCTGACTAATGTTCACAAAATAATTTTTCCAACATTCTTCACGCAGTATAACTCTGCACCAAATTCAATCATTCGAAGTACCTTGTGAGTTTCGACATAAAATGGTGATTCAAGAACGACTCTATCTTTGGCATTCACTTCGCAGACAAGCATATTAAAAGCCCAACCAAACTCTACGGACAAGCAAATGTATGGTCAAACATGACTCACGAGTGAAATGAATCCTACTCAATCGAAAAGTCAGTAAAGTAGAGATCATCCAGCTATGGTCAATTCAGCAAGCATTGCGAACATTTCAATTTCTCAATCCAATGCAGTATGCAAATCACCAAAATGCCTAAAATTTAATGAACTTGCATGCGTGATTCGATATGAAGCGCTTCTTCACCTTTGCAGAGTGCGTCACGGACCTCTTCCTTGGTCACATTAAGCGCACGCAGCAAGATGGCAATGTTCTGTGACTTCTTTGGATCGAGCACCTTGTTCTCCGCCTTCGGCATCGGCAGCACCGGCCTCCTTGTCGCTTCCTTCGGCGCCGCATTGCAAATGAACGTCTCAATCATCTCCTCATTCACTCTACAAGAATTCAGTTAAACTGATCAACAAGCCAACTAACTAAGAACATATTTGAGATGAAAAAGATGGGAATTTTGCAAAGCTCTAACTCGAATGAGCTGGATTTTAGCTGATCCCACACCATGACTCGGTCGGAGCTGGCCTGGACCTTGTCCCAGTGCAGCAGTTTCAGCTTCGGCCGCAACGTCGTCTCCTCGGACTTGTCGCCATGGTCCTCATTGTCCGGCGGCCGGTGGGAACACGTCGGTGGGTGGGCAGCTCTTGAAATTGGTGGCAGGGTGGCGAGGCAGCAGCGGCGGCGGGTTTCTTTGGATGTGCGAGCTTTGGACGTGGCTCTCGATAGCCACCGGTGGCGCGGCGGAGGAGGTGGTGGCGGAGGTGGTGGGTGTGCACATGTCGGTGGGGATGGTGGCTGGGTAAATGGGTTTCTTAAAATGGTGTCGGTGGTAGATCGAGAGCCGACATGTTATCGAGGAGAAGGAGGTGGTGATGGGAGGGTGGTTTCGGCGAGGAGGCGGTGGTGGTAGTGTCGGCGTGAATGGAGGTGGGGTGGAGGCGCCGACAGAAGGCCAACGGCGTCGCGCGTACTCTCGGATCTTGACTTGACGGCGGCGGCGGATTGGCCGGTGGAGAAGAGAGGCGGCGAGGGTGCAGGGGACGTCGTCGCTCCGGGCGAAGATGGGTACGACGACGTGCTCAGGGTTGACCCGGGTGAGCCACTCCTCGAGCGGTCGCGCGCGGCCACGGCTGCTGCCTGCCTGGACCACTGCGGCTAGCGTCAGGTGGGGAGGGGAGGCGGAGCAGCGGGAGGAGGAGCGCGGAGCAAGGAGGAGGCAGCGACGGGGTGTGAGGTGGGAGGAGCAGCGGTGCCGTGGAGAGGGTCGGCGGGGAGGCGAGAGGGGCGGGAGGGGAGACGGAGGAGGAGCAGGGCCGAGAGGGGAGGAGACCGTTGTGGGAGGCGAGGGAGACGAGGGAGGGGAACTGGAGAAAGCAGACTGGAGCTGGCCTGGGGCACGAGGAGAGGATGACGAATGGACGAGTCGTGGTGGGAAGACGGAGGACTGCCATGACTTGCGCACATGTCGCGAACTGAGGCAGCGAGCGCCGATCAAGCCCGGATGACCCATCGGACGGTCACGGACGAGCCAAGCTGAAATCCGATGGCCCCAAAAAAAGGTGTGACTTGGCCAGTCTCCTCTCAGCCCCTTTCTGCCTCCTTTTATATGGAGAGATTAGATCTTGCAGACTATGTAATTGGATATCAAACTCTGGGCATGAATTACATAATTTTCCACTACTTTTGTATACTATTTGTGCAGACTATGTAACTAAGTGCTGAACTAAGTAATTGAATAAGAAGTACATCATTTTTCCACTACCTTGTCTACCGACGAATGTGGTGACAGCCAAAAATTGAAGATAGAGAAGATCGATCTCCGCTCTGTTGTATGAATAGATGAGGGGAATGGGAGATGATAGAGGATGGAAAGGGGAGGAGTGTGGATGAGGCTGTTTTGGAGGAGCGCTGGTGGAGCAAGAATGGAGGAGTGCCGCACATAGATCTCAGACGGCGGCGAGTTAAGGAAAAGAGGAGATGAGATTGAGGGTTAGCTCTAAGAATAATTTATAAATTACTCATGTTTATAAACTTTTCTATTCCAAAGTTTCCCAATGTGAATCAACAGCAGATATTTTTTTTAAGAGGAGGTACCGCAAGTACTCTCTCCGGTCATAAAAGAGTGACGCTCTAGGTAGTGTGCAGTCAAATCATATAAATTTTGACAAAGATATTGTTTAAAATATTTGGTTTAGATATATGAAATTGATACGAGTGAATTTGTTATGAAAAATACTTTTATAATATTGTATTTTCACAACTACTTTTAAATATATGATAAAAAATTAGTAATCAAAGAAATATCACGTTGACTTTTAAAAATAAAAATATCATTGTTTTATGACCGGATCGAGTAGCTTACCAGCACTACAGAAAGTCTCCAAATTTATATATTATCCGACTCAGTACAACGACACGATACACGCAATTACCTACGCGCTTATTCTTAGCAACTCCAACGACCTTATTGTTTCTAAAGATATGATCAATGGTTGGCGACGATGTTTTGTGCCCGGGTCTCGTAGTCAAACCCGAAGCTTTTTACCTTGGAGCTGTCCGCCGACCAGATGAACAGCCCCGGCAGCTTGCCCTGCTGCTGCAGCTCCTTCGCCGCGCTGATGCCGAGCTCCGGCGTGTTAACCCCGGAGACTTCGCCGGTCGTTAAGCTGGCGAGCACCTTGCCTCCGGGGTAGTACGCCGCTTGCTCGTCATACAACTGCACGTACTGGGCGACGTCGGTGATGGCGTCGTTGCCGTAGAACTGGAAGTTGACGTGGTCGATCACGCCGGAGTACTTGCGCCACAGCGGCCGGTAGTATGGTAGCTGGTCACCACCGGGCGCGATGGAGTTGGTGATGTGGGGAACCGGGCCTTGAGCTCGGTGAGGAGGCGGCCGATGCACTCGACGAACGTGCCGACGTCAAAGCCGTCGGCGAAGTTCTCGTAGTCAACGTCCACGCCGTCCAGCCCGTAGAGGTTGATGATGCCCGCGAGGGACTCGACGGCGTTGGCCACCCACGAGTCGACGGACGCCGGCGTGAAGAAGACCTTGACGGTGTCCTGCACGCTGTAGCCGCCGATGGCGACCATGACGCTGACGTTGGGGTGGGCCGCCTTGACGGCGGCCACGTCGGCTGGAGAGAGGTTGTCCGTGTCCCAGAACGGGGTGAACACGCCGTTGGTCGGTGCCGGCGTGGGCTGCTGGCCGACCTGCGTGTAGTCGATGGCGAAGGAGAGGATGAAGTTGAAGCTGACGCCGGGGTTGACGGGCACGTCGGAGAAGCGCACGCCGGTGAACTGCGCGCCGATGTACTCCCGGAACAGGTAGCCGTTCGTCATGGCTGATCACCGATATCGATCGATCGAGATCGACTGCTCGAGGCGAGGTTTAACGAGGTGCGTCGCTGCTGAATATATAGCTGGCGATCGGGCTTAACAAGGTGCGTTGCTGCTAAATATGTGGTTTAACAAGTCAGGTTCCATTCTTGAACTGTTTGGTGCATTAATCGCATCGTGGGGCAGCTTCTGATGAGTACGTGTACTGTGCTGATGCGTCAGACCCATACTGATTTGCAGGACTAAGAATTGACAAAGTCGCAACCTGTAATGCGACTTTGCAGTTGCTTCTGTTGAACTTTTGCTTGTCGCGTTAATTGCTTACTTGTCCTAACTTGCTAGCTACTCCCGCGTTTGTGCCATAATCATGATGGATAAGCAATGTGCCAAATGGGGTAAAGTAAACGCTACTTGTCCTAGCTTGCCAGCTAGTCGACCTTTTGTCCATTTGCTTATTGGGATCGATTGACTACATGTATCCAAGCGAATCAGCGAGCAGGTTGTCAGGATCGGGATTTTAGCTTGTTACTAGGAGGATGTTTGTGCATTATAACGGAATCTTAAAAGAGAGTGATTTATATAAGCAGATAGGGTCCTAAACCGCATAATAAATATTAATTTTCTTTCATACATATAAACAGAAACATTAACTCCGCCTATTGCATCACCTACTACTACCCGGAAATTAAATTTTGAGCTCATAGATTGTTTACCTTTGGAAGTTGAAGTTATGCCGACTTCTCTCCCTGACGTGTTGCCCATTTTCAATCATTGCCGGCTGACAAAGAAGAGAGCTACACGTCGATGGCCACCTTCTTCCACCCTAAACCTAAGACACGACTTGGTTCTCACAGTCATTGGCCTCTGCAGCCCTCGCTAGGCATATTACGGTGAGGAGGTAGGAGGCCGAGGAGGCGGCGGTGGCGGCGCCACAGTGGTAAAGCGAGGAGGAGCGGCGATGCTTGCTGCAGTGCGGAGCAAGAGGTGGCTGCGAGGGGATTAGGATGAAGACGACGTGGTGCGGTGAACTCAAGGCGGTGGCGCAAGGGAAGGGCGCCGCCGTCTCTGCCTCTTCCTCATACGCCGCCGCTGCCTCGCCTCCTTCCCGATGCCGCCGCTTCTCCTCCATCGTATTAACGTGGCGAGTCACGCGAGACAGAAGGAGTGGGACGGCGGCGAATTTCGGTGTGTGCATGTGAAGAAGTGGGCGCAATAGTTTTAGTGGTTGTGGAAGAAGTGGGGCGTGGATGCGTTCACGGGTCACGAGGGATGGCGGCGAGATCTTGTCCCTATCAAGTTGGGTCCACATGTTGGTGCGACTCGATGAGGAATCGGGAGGGACAGAGAGACCAACTGCTCGCATGCGAAAGAAAGGACATTGTCTCATTATGCAGGGTAAACTCCTTCTTTTATTAGTTAGATAAGATATCTTGTTATAGGATCGTTTTGTTGGGTTCATTGGATTGCGGTTCGTAAGGTTGGCGTGCAAAATCGTTGTATGACAATCATAGCTACAAGCAAAAATCTAAAATTGTTTAAGATATGGATCACTACTTCTAAATAAATATGGATCGAAAATGCAGGATCGATCGTTTAGGATCCTTCCAGCAACAAGCGTGATCGTCATCAGCATTCAGACTTCGTAGTCAGCAGCAGTGCTGATGTTAAATTATTCGTATGCCATTTTCGATCATGGGTGAACAAATTGGCTGATAGGAAGGTAGCAACGACGACCCATCAATTGAGTGCAAGTTTAGCAAATCGAGCTGCAAGCAAGGCAGTACGTAATATATGCATTTAAAGACGGCGAGACCTTACATAGACTTTTGTAAGATATATATCCCACCGCAAGCAATTTTGATACTGTCAACAGAACTATACCAGGGTCAAACCGTATTATAGCTTTTGTCATCAAATTAGATAATTGGTATTTATGTTGATCCTAGCATCAACCCATTACTCATATGACATGGTTTGAGCAACCCATATATCCTAGGATTAATTAATCATTTCTCATAAGCACATGTGTAATAATTTTAGATCATTACGGGGTAAACACCGGCGAGAGGACGGCCGGACGGCGACGGCTTGAATGGGGAGGGACTTTAGAGGAGGAAGATAGACATAGACGGGGATGAAGTATTATTTCTTTATTCTTCTTGCTTCATTGATAACGGATACATGCTATCCATTTTACAGGAATGACCCGACTTGACTCTTAAGAAATAATCTATAAGAAAACTTATCTCTAATAATCCAATCTAATAATAACTTGCCTAACTAATAAGTAATATCAAACACCTAATGATAGATTCCTAAATAACAAACTTCCTAATAACCGTGGGTAGCCTATTCATGTGTGAATAGTAACTATATGAACAGTAATCCACCATGTGAACAGTACCTGGCCCATGACAACTACTCCTCTCCTTTCGCGATAGCTCATCCTCGAGCTGTGGTGGCGGCCATAGCTGAAGCCCTAGGTGACCCCACGTTGACGTGAGGTTGCGATAGTGACATGAGTCCTCAAAGATCATTGCCCCACGTGGTTGCGCAAGCCGGCGATCATTTGCGGCGGCGTGGCAACAACCTTGACAACGCCACAGTGGCCATGACGAACTTCGGCAGGGCCGCGGCGGGCTCCGGCAGTGTCACGTTAAGACGTGGAAGTGCGGCAGCTGCCGCAGTTGCTCGAGGTAGCTCCACCGCCACCACCGTGGAAGGCGTCACTACCTCTGTAGAAGGCATCGCCACCGCCGCGGAGGCTTGCTGCCGCCGCACGATCATCTTCTCCAAAGTGGCATACATGTCGAGGAAGATGGCTGCCATCTTCTTATCGTTGTCGTTGGTACTCATGACCATCTTGTCGGCGTTAGCCTTTGTCATAGCCAATGACTCGGCGGTAGGTCTGATGGTTTGATTTGTCGCCATAATGGTAGTAGAAATCGTGAGAAGGGATCGACTACTCTAATACCAAATGTAATGATTTTAGATCATTACAAAGTAAACACCGCCGAGAGAACAGCCGAGCGGCGACGGCTTGAATGTGGAGGGACTTTAGAGGAGGAAGATAGATATAGATGGGGATGAACTATTGTTTCTTTATTTTCCTTACTTCATTGATAATGGATACATGCTAACCCTTTTATATGGACGACTCGACTTTACCCCTATAAAATAATCTACAAGAAAACTGAGAAATGAACAGCCAGCGTTGTATAGTGTTTCTCAATGATTGATAATGATTTTTGTTGGATATTTTCTAATGTGGTGGCAAGGAAACATACCACAAACAGAGTAGAAGGAAAGTAGTAGTATTCTCAACTGCATGTATTTTTCTTGAGTTTGCAGGCTACTACATTGATCTCATCACTTAGTAAAACAAGCATTACAGGCTAGTATATTTATAGATCTAGCCAATCAACGTTAGAAACCGACTTAACTGAACCGACTTAACACATGATATTATTATCTAATGCTTATAGCTACCAAAAAAAAAAAAAAAAAAACTATGCGGCCAGCGCTCTATTTGTTGTAGCCTGAGCTATCCTCTTACCGCCATTGACCAAGGATGTATCCAGTAGAAGGACATCACAAAGATTTTTAACTTTTACAGTTGCCAA
Source organism: Ampelocalamus luodianensis (assembly GCA_036346255.1). Taxonomy (NCBI): domain Eukaryota; kingdom Viridiplantae; phylum Streptophyta; class Magnoliopsida; order Poales; family Poaceae; genus Ampelocalamus; species Ampelocalamus luodianensis. Next base: position 13,563,923 of record CM070636.1, on the reverse strand, counting down.
CAAATTCTTGGGTGTCGTAGCAGGGCACCAAGGGGTGCCCTGCACCTAGGATAAATCAAGAATCTTGGTGTCTTCGTCAGAGATACTGTACATATATAAATCTAGTCTGTATAGCATATTTAAACAAATATACCTAAATATCCTTTGTCTCTTTCTTGCCTATAGGGACAAGAAAGTAAATGTCCCTTCTTGCCCCCTATAAGTAGGGCCTCAAGGGCATATGTAAAGGAGGGATTTTTCCCTCTCATTCATACATAATCATCAATACACTCATACACATACATATCTTTGGCTCCTCCTTCTGGTCCATCTCCCAAGACAAAGGGCACGGAGGGTCTCTGTGTGCGGACGGTCTCCGTGCCCACTGTCTGGCATTTTAATGCTACGACAGTTGGCGCCGTCGTCTGCAGTCGAACAAGAAGCTACATAGGAGAGGAGACGAACACATCCTCACCTTGGCCAAAGCCAAAATTCGCCAAGCCCAAACCGGCAAGAAGTCGCATAAGGAAAAAGAGTCAAGTCCACCTTGGCCAAAGCCAAAATTCGGCGAAGCCCAAAATAGCTATCAACCTTTCGCCAAGCTCCCAACCCCTCGTAGGTGGTACCTTCGATGTCTCCTCACCTCGTGCCAAAGCTCTATGTCGCGCCTACCCTCGGAGCTCCTCCGAGCCTCCTCCACCTCACCAAGCCCCACGCGACACGGGAATGGGTGAAGCACCACCCCAAAGCCACCTCGGGCCCCCTCGTGAGAGGCCCCCTATTTTCGCCGCCCGGAGCCCCTCGCCGTCGGGGCCCCCTCGGAGCTCCTCCGTCGGCGCTCCAGCGCTCCACCTCCAGCGCGGCCACACCCCTTCGGCTGTCTGGAGCCGTCCCCGACGCGACTCGCCTCGAGTCACCTCGGGGCACCACGGAGCAGTGCCACCTCGAGGGAACTTCGGCGCGCTCCACCTCGACCGGTCGCTTGTCTCTGAGCGGTACACCAGGAAGCACCCCCTTGGGCCTCCATCTTCGGCCCCGTGGGGCACTTCGTAGTGCCGCCTCCACCTTCGGGCCCCCCCTTGCTTCGGGTCCTCCGCGAGCTCTGACCTCTCACCTCCGCCCGCTCTGAAGCACCCCCTGCCTCAGGGCACCCTCGGGACGCGTGTGCCTCACCTCCGGAGCAGTCGCGGAGCCATCGCACGCCTCCTTGAGCTCACCCGCCTCCGGCCTGCAACAGCAATGGTGCGACACTTCTCCACTTCGGCCCCTTAGGAGCCACTGTGGAACCTCGCCGCCACCAAGGAGCTGTCTTCAGCGCTTCGGGTCCTCCGCGAGCTCCAGCCTCGGAGACCTTCTCAGGCCACCCCTCCAGCGCTCCTCGGCGTTGGCAGCCTACGGCACCTCCGAAGCCCCCTTCAGCAAAGCCTCCACCCGCGGCATCGGCAGTCTTCGGTAGCTCTGGCGCCCCTCGGCGTTGGCGACCTCGCACTGGGCGCTTCTTCGGCGCAACCGTGCCCCTGGGCGCCCTCGCGACGGCTGCGTGCAGAGCCGAGGACCGCCGCCACAACTCCACAACTCCTTGCATCATCTTCACGTTCGCTCTGCTCGTCACCTCGGGGTAGACCCGAAGCACCACCTCGCAGCCTCCGAAAACCATTCATACTTAGGGAGCTGCAATATATTTGGTTAGGAGTCATCATACAATACGATAGCAATACGACGTGGCGCAATGCCACGGCCAACAAAGACACCACACATGGCCCTGAGTCCCGGTGCACACCGATGCCCTCCGCAAGCACGAGTGTATAAACAAGACGCCGCGCATGGCCACGAGCTCCGGCCCACGGTAACTCACCCTCCGAGGTGTGAAGTGTATAAAGTCACTGCTCCTTCGACCGAACATACCTCTAGCCGAAGCCCTACTTCGCATCAGGACTGAAGCCTACCCCGGGCTGAAGCGCACCCCGCACATCCCGCCATTGCAACTTCGGCCACCTTCATTCAGCACCCGAAGGCCCTTCACCCGGCGAGGTGCGTTGTCTCGCCCGGTCACCTCGTTCCAAAGACCCCCTTCACTCTGGAGGACCCTCGCGTGCTCGCTCCCGAGGCGCTTCGCGCGCAAGGACACTCCGGAGGCTCACCATCCGCGCGGCCCATCTCGCCCGCGAAGGAACCCGCACCCCGGAGCCTTGCCCGGGCCCACTCGCAACCCGGAGGACACCTCAGAGGCCAAGCTCGTGCGCAGCCCACTTCGCACCAGAGCTCACCCCTCCGGAGGCCACCTCAGCATTCAAAGGCCCGCTACACCTTCGGAACATCTTCGCTGAAACGCCCGAAGGCTCCTTCGCTCGGAGCTAGGGGTGAAAACGGATCGGAAACGGACGGATAATGGCTTTGCCATATTTGTTTTCATATTATTTTTCGGATCCGGATACGAATACGAATACCACGGATACGAATACGAATACGGATAGTATCGGATACAAATACGAGCGAATACGAATCAAAACGAATACGGTCCACGTATATTTTTCTAACATGAAAACCCCTTAAATTGTATGCCGTAAATTAACGAAACATATAACTAATTTATTTGATGTAAATATTCATGAATTGTTTTTTTAGCAACCACACATAACATTGGCACTAGTAAGTTACATTAACTAGTTCATCACAAATACAACACTTAGTTTACCATATTTAGCTCATAAGTCATAACTTACAAAGTCATCATGCATTCACACTTAGTTCATCATATACATAAAATTTAGTTCACACTAACATCGATTAGACTAGATGGTTAATCTATACAAGAAATGATTGTAACATCCCAAAGTATGTTACCAAAAATAAAATTAATAAAGTTATTATTTTATTGGATTTTCTAAGATTTAAAAGAGTTTTTCTGGTTAAAAAGGAAAAAAACAATAAAATAAAGTCAATTATTTATTTTTCTACTTTTAATTTAAAAATAAAATTTATTGAGTTTTCTGGGATTTTATTGGATTTAAAGTGAAAAGAAAATTTTAATTAATTTATTGAATTTTCGGATTTTAAAAGGTTTTCCTATTTTTAGAAATTTAAAATAATTTATATACAAAAATAAAACCAACTTTAAGTTAGAATTAATTTTATTAAGTTAAAAATAACTCAACGAATTTCTATGATTTTTATAGGATTTTTAACTCTATTTGTTATTTTCTAAAGACTATTTGATTTGTTGCATTTTCAAATTCAAAATCAATTAAAATCCCTTTTCTCTTTTGGGCTGAAATCCACTTTTGGCCGAAATCCGATATCCGACTCGCCTTATCCGGATAATCCGTATTCGCTTCGTATCCGCCGGATAGCATGCCTACCGTATTCGCTTCCGTTTCAGACAAAAATCCGAATTCGCTTCGATCCGAAATTATCCGAGAAAATCCGATCCGAGATATTCGAACCGTTTTGTCCGGATCGGTCGAAACTATCCGATCCGCTTTCACCCCTACTGAGCTACCCTCGCTCCGGAGGAGCCACACAGCCAACTTCCCTCCGAGGCTCCCCTCGCGGCGGGCCCACCTCGCTTCGGAACCCTCTCGGGAAAGTCACCCCGGAGGCCAGCAGCACAGCTCCGGAGCATAGCTTCGCACGTGTATTGGGCCTCGGGACCGGCCCACCTCGCTCCAAAAGCCTGCTCCGGGGTACGGGTGAGTGCGTCGCGCCTACATTTTAACAACAAAAATAATTGCTCAATTGCTGGACTTGCGATTCGAACCCTGCAGCACCTCGCGCGTACCTAGCGATTAGGCGCGGCTACCTAGCCAGGTGATCCTCACTTTGGCTGTCCTATAGTACAGGAACGATTGTAGAAAGAGCTTCGGGTGGGGCCTAGGTAGTCCTGCGTGCTTGTCTGTGGGCTAGGACTTTAGAGCCAGTGGGCAGCCATGTTAAACGATGGAGCATTTATTATTTCTTGTGATTGCCTTACAATCTTCACGTAGCTAAGAAGGTGTCAGTGCCAGGCATTTATCCCTTCGCATAACATCTTGTTGTTTCAAAAAACAACGAGGTCCATGTGTGTCATCACTCAAAAACTTAATTTTCTGCTAGGAGAAAACTACACAAGCATACCAAGGTAACTTGTACATCACGAAAGACGCTGCGCATGAGCCCCGGTGCACACTGGCTCGCCCTCTGGAGTATGCAGTAATCGCGCTCAAACGCGCACCCCTAGTCGCTCGAGGCTCAGACTTCCGGAGGCTCCGCCTCAACGACTAGGGAGTCTCCCGCCGTGAGGGCCTCACCCCGGCGGAGAGACATTTTTCACATCATGCTCAAACGCGCACCCTTAGTCGCTCCAGAGACGTCTTTCAAATCCCGCTCAAGTGCGTACCCCTAGCTTCGCCATGGATGCGTGCAACTAGTAGGAGGTAGGGACGGGTCCAAATAGTCAATCCAATCCAATCACGACCCATCAAGGCAAATTACAGGGCGCCCTGGCGCGAAGAAGTGCCTATGAATACTCAACATAGTTGTAGGACTACTCATTACAACCTCACATATAGCACGCGGGCCAAGTAGCGAGGCCCATCACATCACGCTCAAGTGCACAACCTTGGTCGCTCTGACGGTCCCGCCTCAGTGACTAGGGAGTCTCTCGCCGCGGGGGCATCGCCCTACTAGGGAGACACCTCATTTCGCACCCAAGCACCCAACCGGAATTGTTCTGAAGGCCCCGTCCCAAGCGCCTGGCCTGTCCCTAGGGCCCCTTCGGCAGCTCCGCTCCACCTAATTGCTAGCTTTGGGCTCCGCAAGCGAGCCCAATCAAAAAAGGTTGGGGGACGACGTTTTCGACTTCGCCTCCCCTTCGCTAGTTTTGGGCTTCGCAAGCGAGCCCAATCAAAAAAGGTTGGGTATAGCGTTTTCGGCTTCGCCTCCCCCTCGCTAGCTTTGGGCTCCGCAAGCAATCCCAATCAAAAAAGGTTGGGGGACGGCGTTTTCGGCTTCGCCTCCCCCTCGCTAGCTTTTGGCTCCGCAAGGGAGCCCAATCAAAAAAGGTTGGGGACGGCGTTTTAGGCTTCGCCTCCCCTTTGCTAGCTTTGGGCTCCGTAAGCGAGCCCAATCAAAAAAGGTAGGGACGGCATTTAGCTTCGTCTCCCCTTCACTAGCTTTGGGCTCCGCAAGTGAGCCAAATCCAAAAAGTTGGGGGATGACGTCTTCGGCTTCGCCTCCCCTTAGCTAGCTTTGGGCTCCACAAGCGAGCCTAATCAAAAAAGGTTGGGGACGACATTCGGCTTCGCCTCCCCTTCGCTAGCTTTGGGCTCCCCAAGCGAGCCCAATCCAAAAACTTAGGGGACGACGTCTTCGGCTTCGCCTCCCCTTCACTAGCTTTGGGCTCCGCAAGCAATCCCAATCAAAGAAAAAGTTGGGAGACAGCGTTCGGCTTCGCCTCCCCCTCGCTAGCTTCAGGCTCTCAAGCGAGCCCAATAATAACAATAGGCAGATGCCTCCTCGGGCAAACAAACATCAACCCTTCATGCCACTCAGTCAGGGGCCCAACCCACTGGGAGCAGCCGAAGGGGGGACGGTACCAGGCCCCTAGTAGGACCAGCGCAAACGGTCACATTGAGGAAGTCGTCAGACACGAGGGCAGTAGCGACCGCCACGACGCGTCGCCACCTTGAGGACCATGCCTCGGCATGGCGGCTCCGCGTCGACTTCACCTACGCATGCTCCGTCGCTGCTCGCCACCCGCCTTGAGGCTATCGACTCGGTAGGGCGACCCCGATGCACCGCTTGCCTCGAGGCTATCGACTCGGCAGGGCGACCCCGACGCAGCGCCCGTCTCGAGGCCCATGCCTCGGCTGAGCGGCTCCGCACCGACTTCGCCTCCACCACAGACCGCCTCCGGAGCGCATCCGGAGCTTCATCGCCCATCTCGAGGCCCATGCCTCGGCGGGGTGGCTCCGCACCGACTTCGCCTCCACCTCGGACCGCCTCTGGAGCACATCCGGAGCTTCATCGCTCGCCTCGAGGCCCATGCCTCCGCGGGGTGGCTCTGCACCGACTCCGTCTCCGGAGTGCCTCCGGAGCTCCGCCGCCCACCTCAAGGCCCATGCCTCGGTAGGGTGGCTCCACGTCGATCGCCCCAGCGTGGCGACTCCCAGCTAACGTCTCCGAGGGGTATCCCCGACTCCCGAGGGGCTAGGGGCGGTAGAACTGCGCCCACTCGCCCCTCGGGACGTGGGATCTGTCATCACGACCTCGGACCACGCAAACAAGGGAGTTGTCATAGCCAGATACCAAGGGGTGCCCCGTACCCTAGGGTCGTTGGGCGAGAGAGAAAGGGAGAGTTGGGGGAAAAAGAAGAGGAGGGCATGGGGTGCTCGGGGCGTGCCTTTATAGGGGAGGGGGAGAAGCGAGATGGGAGAACGGCATGGGTGGAGCTCCGGGTGGCATGGGCTTGGAGCAAGCGAGGGAGAAGACGGGTGATGAGAATATGACCTCTAGTTTTCCTCGAATTTTGTTGAGTTAAAAGTTAGCTACAATACAACTTCGTGTATTGACTTGTGTCGACTAGACCAACCACAATACCGCTTTCGGAATCCCAATTTATCAAGTGTTTCAATCTTATTTGCAATTTCAAATTGCGTTTTACCTTGTTCTTGCGTGTTCTTCGATTGCATGCAGGAATAGACATTCGTGGTCAGGTTGATCGTGCTTCTAGCAAGATCGATAACAATCTTGGAGTTAGTTCAGCCATTGCGGGGCATATTAGTCGTGTGCGATTGGTAGCCGAATCGTAAGAGTTGTCTCCACCCAAATCGAGTTATCCATCTCACCGAAAGATTAGGACACCTATTATCGCATAAACGGGGGGCAGTGGGGGAGAAGAAAAATAGGGATCGGGTGCGGTGGAAGGCCAGACATTTAATGCGCACGACGGTGAGGAAAAAGAGGGAGGAAATCATGCCGGGGATGGACGTCTTAGTGGCGGTGACACAAAGTGGCTCTGGCCTCGCATGCACGCAGCGGAGGAGATGACTAGGAAAGGAGACACCGACAGTGGGGCCCACTCTGCTTGACGGTTTGTGGCGAGCGAGCGCGGAAGGGGCCACACGGACTGGGCCGAGCATGAAGGAGAAACAGGGCACGAAAATCGGCCCAAAATGAAAAAGGGATTTTGAATCCATTTTTATTTAAAGAAACTAAAAAGGCTTTTTTAGAAAATAGCAAATAAAGCCCAAAAATTCAAGAAAATTACACAGAAATTCCTTGAGTCATTTTGAACTTGAAAAAAATATTTATAACTTAAATTTAGCTTTTAATTTTGCAAATAAATTATTTTTAGTCTTGGGAAAATAGAAAAAGCCTTTATAAAATCCAAAAACTTCAAGAAAATAATTAAAATACTCTTTTAGACTTTAAACCCAATAAAACCCAAGAAAATTCAAATAAACCAAATTTTGAATTAATTGAAGTTTGATTAACTCATATTTAATTGTTGTTATTTTCTAAAATTTCAAGTTAAGTTTTAGCAATTCAATAAAATCAAATGGTTATTTTTAAATTAAAATTTTTCAAAAAGCCCAGAAAATTTGAGATGTTACAGCCAGCAAGCACAAACCAGCATAGTCTGGCTCCACTTCACTCGTGGCATCATAGATATCTTAGAGAGACCTGAAAAAATGTGGCCCTTCTAAAGATGATGTTGGTGAAGATGCATGAGAGCTTTCAATGCTTGCCAACAGTGAAAAGCTTGGTGTCGATGTTCCTACCTCCTCCACACCGTGACCCGCACTTGCACCACCACCCTGACTTGGTGCGCTCTCAGTGCCTCCAGCTGGTGGATCACCTGTACGATCATGGACATTAGCATCATAGAACACACTGAACACATCACAATGTCTTGATGAATTAGGAACTTGTCCAAGGCTCGCCTCCCACTCCCATTGCTTTTCCTCATCAAAGATCACATCGCGGCTTATGTGGAGCTTCTTCTTTTTGGGATCATACACATGATACGCCTTGGGCCCTGGTTCGTATCCAAGGAATACCATAGGAGTTCTCTGATCATCCAATTTCTTGAGGTGGGGCTCGGTTGTTTTCACATATGCCAAACAACAAAAGGTCTGAAGATGGGATACCTTTGGCTTCTTCTTGAACCAAGCTTCATATGGGGTCATCCCCATCCAAGCTTCATGTTGGGCCGCGATTTAGGAGGTACATGGTGGTTGACATTGCCTCTCCTAGAGTTATCCAGCATGTTCTTGATTTTCAGCAAACTTCTTGCCATAGCCACCACCGTTTGGTTGCGATGCTCCACAACTCCATTCTGCTGCGACGAGTATGACGTCGTGAGATGCCGCTGTAGTCCCAGCTTGTCACAATAGCGAGTGAATACATTTTATGTGAATTCACTGCCACGATCTGTCCGCAAGACCTTCACCTTGTGGCCAACCTCCATCTCGGTGCGAGCCTTCACTTTCTTGAACATGTCTAAAGTCTCGTCCTTTGTCTTGAGCAATTGTATCCACATATATCTGATGTGGTCATCAACCAACTGTAGGAAATACCGGTTACCTCATGGAGTCGTAGGTGTTATAGGACCACACAGGTTTCCATGCAGCAACTCGAGTGGCTTATCCACCCGGTACATCGAGTTGAGGGGAAATGGCATGCGCCGCTGCTTGCCTACCATACACCCTTCGTATAATTGATCAACATGGTCAATTGCTAGCATTCCTTCAACCATTCCCTTGTGTAAGATATCCCTTAGTGCACAAAAGTTCAAATGACCATATCGTGCATGCCATAGCCACTCCTTCTCTTGATATTTTGTTAAGAGACAACCCGACTGTGCAAGGTTGAGGTTTAGCACATATAACCGATTACGTGATCTCCTCACTTTAGCTAGTAACCTTTTGTCCCTATCGAAAATGTGTAGGTACCCGTCTTCTACAACGATTTTGCAACCGTGTTCATCAAGTTGCCCCAAACTCAAGATATTGCTATGCAACCGAGGGATATAATACACATCTGTCAGTAGCTTGTGCTCCTTGGTTTGGCTCTAAAACAAAACAGAGCCGCAACCACATATATCCACAACTGAGCCGTCACCAAACCTCACTGAGCCATGTATCTTGGTGTCTAATTTGGTGAACATCTCTCTACACAGGTCATGTGATTATTGGCCCCGATGTCGAGATACCATATGTTGTTTCAGTCTTCTCCAACTCTGAGCATCGGGTTCACCTTCTCCTCATTGAGAAACATAAGCTCAGACTTGTGCTCAATGGATAGCACAAGCTCACATGTTTCAATCATCAAGAGAGCAGGCTCATCGTCATTGTACTTTTCAATGAAGTGCGCCCTCTCCACCTTCTTCAAGCGGCACTTGGATGCGAAGTGACCATAGTCTTGACAGTTGTAGCAGCGCACTTTTGCTTTGTCCAACTTATGGTTATTCTTGTGGGAATCATCGGTGCGCTCCCCATTGCCGTGCCCACACCCATGACCATGGGCACGAGCACACCCGCGGTCACATCCACTTCTTCTATCCTTCCACTTTAATATGTTGGAGGAGCCCTCACCCTCTTTCTTCTTGGACTTGGCCTCCCCTTCGGCACAGGTTAGCAGCACGCTAGCACGTGATCATCTTCCATGCCACCGTATCCCCATAGTCGCTCCTCATACGCCTTAAGCTGATCGAACAACTCATCGATCACCATCTTCTTCAAGTTCCCGAATTGCTCCAGTGTGGTAGCAATCTGTAGGAACTTTTGTGTCATCACACGTAACACCTTCTCCACCACGTAGGAGTCCTCAATTTTCTCCCCTAGTGTGTGCATCTTGCTGATCACCGTGATGATTCTTATGGCAAAATCATCCACAAACTCCCCCTCACGCATCCGGAGCCCATCAAACTCCGTCTTGGGGGGTTTGGTGCTTTGCCCTCGTCACACGATCGACCCCCACATACGTGGACGTTAACGTATCCCACGCATCTTTGGACGTCGTCTTCTCTGAGAGGAGTGTCTCCTCGCTCACCCCCGGGTAGATGGCTGCGAGAGCCATCTTGTTGTGCTAGTTGTCAATGTCTCCATTAGCTTCAACTACGTCCCACATGCATTGCGCCTTCATATAGACGCGTATCTTGATCAACCACACCACATAGTTAGTGGTTGTCAGAGACACTGAATTCTCTTTCCCGGCTGCCTTTGACATTGTCATGTCACCAGTATCACTCTTCGCCAGCATCTTCGACATTATTAAGGATTTGTTACCAAATGTTGGATATTTTGTAATGGGTGGCAAGGGAACAGACCAATAACAAAGTAGAAGCAAAGTGGTAGTATTCTCAAGTACATATATTTTTTCTAGAGTTTACAAGCTACAACATTGATCTCATCACTTAGTAACACAAGCATTACGGGGTAGTATATTGATAGAGCTAGCCAACCGACGTTACAAACTGACTTAACACATGATATTATTATCTAATGCTTACAGCTACCAAAAAGCAAAAAACACCACGCGGTCAGCACTCTGTTTGCTGTAGCTTGAGCTGTCCTCTTACGGCCATTGTCCAAGGATGTATCCCGTACAAGGACATCACAAAGATTTTTAACTTTTACGGCTGCTGACTAATTCTTGTTTTCACACGAGACTTAACAAAGCAACAGCTAGATAAAGTTGCTATAAAGTTCCACTGCCCGATATGCATGTAGATTAAATGCAACAACATATTTTTCATGGTAGACGAGCAACACATAGTAGTAGTAGGATTCATCGGCCATGGAGATCCCAAGAAAGAGCCGGAGCTGGAGGTGGAGAAATACCGAAACTGCCTCGGTCGTCGTTGCTGTTCCTCGCCAGAGTACCGGAATCCCTAGAAAATATTCAGGCGAAGCACCCTAATAACAGGGCTTCATCGAGCTATGGTTTTGCTATGCCGGTCCTTGGCTGCCCATGCATACGCACGGCCAGTGTACGGCTGCGGCCGCAGCTTCTTCGATGTGTAGAAAATTCTGCCGCCGATCCGGGCCAATTTGCTGCTATTATTTACAGCCGGGGTTTGCTGCGTGTTGTATTGCAACCTGGGCCGCGCCCCGCGCCGCCCGCCCGGTACGGTGGTGGGCCTCTCGGTGCCCGCGCGCCTGAATCCCAGCCCGAGTGCCTATCCCAGCTCAAATCGAGTGAGGCGTTGACAAGGAGACTAGTGGGATCGCGGGTCTCTTCATGGTTGATAAAAAAATTTATATAATTTTTAATTTACTTATGTAAAATAGCAAAACATTTCTACTTTGCATCTATCGATATTTAGTTATCACCGTATGACCCATTTGGTAAAAATTTTCTGCCTCTGTCCCTGGTTTCAATATACTCATAATACACGTGCAGAACACTGGCGTCAACGCCACCTTCGCGCCGTCCTCCGACGACTTGTGGGTGGCCAACACCATGGATTCCCTCACACGCATCATCAACCTCTATGGCCTCGACGGCGTGGACATCCACTACGAGCACTTGGCAGCCGATGTCGACACGTTCGTCGAGTGAGTTGGTCGCCTGCTCAAGGCCTAGTTCCCCTGCATCACCACTTCCATCGCGTCGTTTGAGCACATGGTGATCCAGAGGTACTACCAGCAGGGGCGGACCAGGACAAAAAAAAAATAAGTAGGGACATCATGTATACAAGTAAGTTAAGTTACGCAGTTAAATGTCTAAATAACATCATATGCCGATATACTGGTTTTAAGTCAGCGAAGACACCAACAGTGAAAATTAGTCTAATACTATTACGGACCAAAATTAAGTGGAGACCAAGATAGGTCCCCACTCACCCCTACAGTCCGGCATGATAGGCCACGTCAACTTCTAATTCTACGGCTACGGCGCCGCCCCCTTGGTTCTACGACAAGCATGCAGCCAACTCCCCCAGCGATGAGGGTTTTCGTGTTGGAAATCGACAAGCAAATAACAAAATAGATTAAGAATAGGGAGACACCGATCTTTTCGTGGAAAACCCTTTCAAGAAAAAAAAAACTACAGACGCATGACGGCGATCTTCACTATATCATAAAGTGTTTACAAAACGTAAGGATTTTCATGAGTTATCAACTCTTCCCGTGCGGCTTACAAGGGGTATATATGGTGGTATAAAACTGACTCGAGTCGAAGACGGAAACAAATCCGAAAAAGAAGAAGAATCTGTATTGCAAGGGGGACGGGGGCTACGTCGTGGGCCTTCACGTGTGCTAGGTCTGTCGATGCGACGCTCTGCGTCTCCAGATCTTAGCTTTTTTAGAATTCAGATCACATATCAACAATTCGTTCGGTATTTTTGGTTTATAGGGCGGCATAATTCATGATATCCGTCCACTCTATCGCTACGAAACTTTCTAAAAACTCGTACGCGGCTTTTGAAGGCCACAAGGATAACCCTCTTATAGGCGGCCTACAATTTTTAGGCCCAACTGGTGTGTGGTCTGGCCCTACTTTGGGCTCATTTAGAGTGCGAGAGCAAGCCCGGCCTATATGGTGCTATGCATAGATGGGGTTGTTTCGCCCAGGTGTGGCTACAATCAGGGCCGGTTCTGAGTTTTTGGAGGCCCGGGGCGAAGCTGAAATCCGGGGCCTTTGTACATACATGTAGTTGATAGTACTAACTGTAAATACATATATATGTTTGCAAATCCTTAACTGCGTATGCAAAAGCAATATATATTCATATGCAACAATTCATAAATGTAAAATTACCTTAAAAATTCCTTCTAACATTCTTTCTACCTAGTGTTTGCATACTTGAGGTGGGGCCCTGCCTGATTGGGGGGCCAGGGCGGCCGCCCCGCTTGCCCGCGTCCAGGGCCGGCCCTGGCTACAATTGAGCATGACGAAGATGCGTGGTGGTGAATCGAGCTGGATGACGTTGCCTGCGGTGATGTCTCTTGCCGACGATGAGAATTTTTTAGGCGGCATGGTGGAATTTGGAGGCGGCGGCGAGCAGCAAACTGGGGATCGGAGGGAGGAGAGAGAGACGCGAGGGAGGAGTCGATTGATGCCGTCGTTGGGTTGGGAAGTTGGTTCTTTTATTTGCTACTACTGGCCCCACTTTCTAGAGGTGTGAGAGTACATTGTAGGAAAAAAAAAATTGCTAACTTAGCTCCTGCCGAGTGCTGAGGTGGCACTGGGATAGAAAACTTAGCTCCTCCCACATTGGTCATGCCAGAACGCAGATTTTTTAATTCATACGAAGATTGTATGGTTTCATGTGAAATTCTCAGAAAATCGTGCGCGTGTTGTGCTCCTACCCTGTGGTTTAAAATAATATTTTATCAGCCTTCCTGCCTCGTGATACGGATCTATCTGAACATGCCATGCATATATATATATATATATATATATATATATATATATATATATATATATATATATATATATATATATATATATATATATATATATATAGAGGAAGCATTTTTCCTACTTCGGTGTAGTTACTTCCTATTATGTATCTCACAACGTAGGGAGCATCTTGCGCAACCGAGAGTATGTATATGTAGGACCTGTTTGGTACAGCTCCAACTCCTAGCTTCATAGTTGGAGTTTGTGGAGCTGTGCCAAACGGGGTTGCTCCATAATTTTTGAAGTTGGAGCAACCAAAAGGAGAGCAGCCTGTAGTGCAAATTTTGGGAGCGGGTAGAACCTTGCTCCAATTGAGGAGCTGCGGACCAACAAAACAAAATACCCTTAGAAATTCAAGGTAATTACCCACAATTTGCCACTGATATACCCCACCCGTTCTGTAACCCCCCCACCCCCCACCCGTTCACATCCTGCGCAGCCCGAGCCCCCCTCCTCCCCAAGCCCCCGAGCCCCCCTCCTGCCCGTCGGCGTCGCCCCTCCCTTCTTCTCCCCACGCGGCCGAGCCCCTCCTCCTCCTCCTCCCGCGCCGCCCCTTCCTCTTCCTCCAGCGTGCCGCCCACCTCCTCCCGCGCCGGCGTCGTCGCCCCTCCTCCTCCTCCCACGCCGCCCCTTCCTCTTCCTCCAGCGTGCCGCCCACCTCCTCCTGCGCCGGCGTCGTCGCCCCTTCTCCCCACATGGGCGCACGTGGTCGTCCCGAGCCCCGCAACCCATCGTAGAGAAACCCTAGAGAGGAGAGAAGAGGCGGTGACTGCGGCGACGCCTCCCCAACGACCACCTCCACGGCGCGACACCTCGCCCCAATCCTCGTCGCCGGATCCCTCGCCCCCAGATCCCCTCGTTGCCAACCTCCCTTGCACCCAGATCCCCCCATTGCCTTCCCCGCCGGCCGAAGCTCCCTCCATGCTTGCTCTCCTTCATCCCGACGCCGACCAAACCCTAGAGAGGAGAGGCGCGGGGGCGGGGGCGGCGGCGGCGGCGGCCAGGGCTTCTGCCATATTGACCATCCACCATCAGTTAGCATCATTTGTTCAAATCAGTTGAGATCTCAAAACTTGCCAACAAGCCATGAAGTGGCATTATTTGTTCTTGTATGTTAGTTCGCTCAGAGCCATGAACAAAGATTTACGATACTTGCATCTCATCCCAGGTAAAGAAACTTCATCAAGAAAAGCAGCTGAGCATGATGGTGGATAAAGACCTAGGTAGCAAGGGAATGGGAAATTTTCCGATTCGAGTAGGGTTATGATGTCTGTTGTATGTGGTTGTATTACATTTGGTTAGCTCTGGAGCCGTAGCAAGGGAAGGGGAAATTTTTCGATTCGAGTAGGGTTATGATGATATTGTCCATAGTTGTGGTGGCATTCATTTGTACATACAGTAACTCAGAAGTATTGTGTGAGCTGAGCCCATCCTTGTTGCGCATCTACGGTGGCAAAGAGTGATGAGATGAATGAGTAAATATAGAAAGAAAAATTTTCACTGGACTCCGCCTTCCGCCCCAACCGATGGTGGATGGTGGATGGTCAATATGGTGGATGGTGAATATCTGCACTAGAAGTCCCAACCAAATTTGCAATGTTTACTAGTCTTTGGTGGCCTCATTGAATGGAAAGAGGAATCTGAAAAGTGTAAATCTAATCTACTTGCAACTTAAGTTGTTCTTGGACATCATAGTTATCTAATCCGGATTTGTCAATGAAATATGTAGCTCTGGTTTCTCTCAATCTTTTTCCTTTGGAATAATTTTGCTATGGGTTAAGATGTTTGGAGTTTTTGTCATGTCTTAAGATGTTGATAATTCACAAGAGCATCATATGCCATTTGCTCCTTTCTACCAATTGACTTGTTATATCAGTAACTGAAGATAGTGTATGTGTCAAATTTTCTTATGTATCCGTGTTCAATTGATTGATGCTATCATACTTAGATTGTGCTTTTATGTTTGTATTCTTGGCCACTCATGGTTGATTTCTGTAGTTGCTTGTATATTTCTTGCAGTTTGATCAATATGGTCCTTGTTAATAGGCTACAGTTATGTAGAAGTGATTCTTCTCGAACAAACATAAAAGCTTATCTCTATGAAAGTAACTCTTAGGGCTCTCGTGGAAGTAGTGCAAAGCGGTGAAGAGGTGTTTGACTTCCAAGATTTGATCGTGCAACCGCTGCTGTTCGTCACGACAAGATCTCAACAGACGGGGACTTGACCCACCATTGGCGAAGGCAATGGCGATGATGACAAAGGGGTCGACATGCCGAAGATGATGATGTATGGCAGCGGCGTCATCATCGGGTTCTCCCCCTTCCTCTCCCCTGCAGTCTGCTAGTACCTGCATCCCACCCATCCACATGACTGAATCACATGTTTCTTTGTACTACACAGGTCTGAGAAAAATGGAGAATTGCATGAGTTGTAGAAGCCTTAGGGAATTGTAGAAGCTGAATTGGGCGAGCTGCCCTTGGATGTTTTATTCTTTTCATTATTGCCGTTTGATGTAGTGGTTTTCGAACTTGGAACATTAGCTTTGATTAATAAAGATGAGAATATCTCCTGCCTCCTTTCCTCTCTTATGGACTTTATATGATTATGTATGTTGTATTTATTTTTTTTTCAAGTAAAAATTTTAAATGTGGGCAAAAAAGATGGCACTACAGGGTATAACATGGCCAAAAAAATTAAAAAAATAAAAGCACACAATATGACAGAAATCAATTTATTAAACTGTTATAAGTTAAGCAATAAAAAAAATTACAAGTCACAAAACAAGGGTAGTGTAGTCTTTTTACAATGATTCTTCTCATTTCTGGAGTTGAAGCCAATTTTCTAACCAAACACCAACTCAGACTGTTCCAACTTCTTATAGGAGTAGATCCAAGAGTGAAGCTGGAGTTCGAGCTATAAAAACTTGGAGCAGAACCGTACCAAACAGGCCCGTAGTATACAAGTATATAAGACCACCTAGGTGGTATTCACACATTTTCAGGGGTGGTATGTACAATTTTTTAGATATACTTCTTTTTATGTGACATACTCCTTTTTATGTGCGAATATGAAGCTATTTACAAAAAATGCTAAAAACTATAGACTCTCTTGCAATTTTTAGTGTGGTTCACATTGAGTATCTTATAATTAGTATATAAGTGTACCCAAAGTGATAAAAGAGTATGTCAAGTTCTTTTAGGTGGTATATCAAAAGTGAGAGATATATATATATATATATATATATATATATATATATATATATATATATATATATATATATATGA
The DNA here is from genome assembly GCA_036346255.1 of Ampelocalamus luodianensis. Classification (NCBI taxonomy): domain Eukaryota; kingdom Viridiplantae; phylum Streptophyta; class Magnoliopsida; order Poales; family Poaceae; genus Ampelocalamus; species Ampelocalamus luodianensis. Next base: position 13,547,270 of record CM070636.1, on the reverse strand, counting down.
AGCTTTTTCCTACTCCTGGTGTAGTTACTCCCTATTTCGTATCTCACAACGTAGGGAGTATCTTGTGCAACCGAGAGTATGTATGTGTAGTATACTGAGTATATAAGACCACCTAGGTGGTATTCACACCTTTCGTGGGTGGTATGTACAATTTTAGATATACTCCTTTTATGTGACATACTCCTTTTATGTGCGAATATGAAGGTATTTACAAAATATGCTAAAAAGTATAGACTCTTTTGCAATTTTTTCGTGTGATTCACATTGGAGTATCTTATAATTAGTATATGAGTATACCCAAAATGATAAAAGAGTATGTCAAGTTCTTTTAGGTGGTATATCAAAAGTGGGAGTAACTACACCCGGGAGTAGAAAGTATTTTTCATATATATATATACACACCCACCGTATTCCTCTCATCAATAGTAGTACATGCCTCCACGGCCCGTTGCTCTTCTTAATTAATTAAGTATGCCCTTGAGAAGGAAACTAAAATTCCAACCTGGGCACATGCAGGTGCTTGTACTTAGAAACAGGAGGAGAAGGAAACTAAAAGTCTAACCTGGGCTCAAAAGGAAATTAAAACTATGGACTATGATTCGGGCTTAGAGAAGGAAGTTAAGCTAAATAAAAATAGACCGGACCGAACCAACCAAGATATGCTTCCTTTCTTGTTCAATACCTGGCTCATTCCTAGTTTCGTCCTGTTGCATATATACGTACGCATGTTAAGAATCGCCCAGACTGTGAGTCCCGCCCAAGGTGGCCTCATCCCAAACCCTAGCAGGCGTAGCCTATAAATAGGGGTGCTATTCATTGTAAACGATCGATCGATGGATGAAGGAATAAAGAGAAGCAAGACGCCCCTATATCTCGTGTTCAATCTCTTATTTTGTTCTTGTTGTTCATGCATTGTTCTTACGATTCTACGCTTGTCTCACGAGGTAATCGCCGACCGACTCGCCAAACGACGTTCCTCAACACGTTATCGCGACGATCGACTCTCCTCGATCGAAAGGTAACCGCCGATGAACGACGCCAGATTGAATCGCTTTTAGATTGCTTTCAATTATGCAAATTTGGCTTTCTAGATTGGTTTCTACGGTGCAACCGCTCTAATCTACCGCGAGCCGATTTGAAGTCGCCGCCAAGCCGATCGGTGGATTGCATGAAAGAGTAGATGATGATTGTACCGCTGGTAATAGATGTAATCGCATGAAAGGCACCATGTGCAATGGCACCGCCGCAGCGCCGTTACTACCTCCGCGAGCACGCTACGGCCGCATAGTCCGCCATCACGCATCGCCACGAGGCAACGACAGGCACGCCGCTAGCACGCGCAAGCACGCACATGACGGCGTGAAGCCGTGCCTCCGCTGTAATCTCGTATTACATCGTATACATGAACAATAATCGCATGAAAATTAGCGCTCAAGTCGCCAATCGCATTGCCTCGAGTCACGTCCGCCAGATGTCGTCATCTTGGTATGGGTATGTGTGCGGCAGCCGCCAAGAATCAATCTATACCAAAGATAATCATGAATAGTAAAAGAAAAACCGACGCAGCCTCGTATGGCGCGCGCCACTGCCACGCACTTTGCTCGCATGCGCCGCCACCATATGCCACATGCGCTGGCGAGCACGGCCCGAGTCGCGCCACCGCACCAATTTGCACACCGCCCTCGTGACGGTAAGCCACCGCCGGCCGCGACGCGACCGCCGCGCCGCCAGATTGCATAGCTTGCGAGCCTGCGCCGCAAGAATCGACCACATCCGCCCAGACGCCGGCACCGCATCACCCGGAAGAAAAAGGAAGCTGGGTTGATTAATGGCGCCGCGCCACGCCGGAGCGCCGCGCCGCATGGCTCGCCGCCGCCGCTCCTCCCGATCCCACTCGCCATCGCTCCCACGCGCCGAATCGCGCCACGGCTAGCCGTGCTCGAATCGCGCTGCCGCGGGCTCACTAACCGCTCGCCGATGCCGCAGCGTGCCGCTCGCCGGCCGCCGCCGCTCGCCGCGCCGCTTCGCCGGCCGCCGCTCAAGCCGAAGCGCCGCGCCGGTTACGCCACGAGCCGCCGATCGGCGCTTGCTCGCCGCCGCCGACGCCGCCGGAGCGCCACCGGCCACGACGCTCGCCGCGCGCCGGCTCGACGCGCACGCCACCTGAGTAAAGGTGGAGCTAGGGAACCCTAGCTCCCATTTGAAGGAACGGTGGGCGGCCGAATTGCGGTGGGCGCCAAGAAGGGCGGTGAGATTTCAGAAAGAAAAACGAAAAAATCGAAAATCTCAGAATTTTGCAAAAAGAACCTTGAAGTGTTCATAATTGCGCAGAATTTTCGCGAATAAGGAAAATTTGCAAGGAAGCCCTCATAACTTTGAAAATTACAAGGAAGTTTTTGTGCTAATGAATTTTGCGAAAAACCCTGATGATATGAAAATTACTACCAAGAAAAAAAAAGGGAGAAGGGTTAAAAACCAAACTTTTTGCAAGAAGGCCCCGAATATACGTAAAATTACACGCAATTTCTCTCGTAATCGAGATTTGCTTTAACCCTAAAACTTGCGCTGACGAAAGTCATTTTCACAGAAAGAGCCTCGAGAATTCAATTTTTGAATCGATTTTTGCATATTTTTGAACTTTGAAGCATGTTTAACTTTGTTATTATTATTATTTCTATGCGATTTATTTACCGATTTATCGCTTTGATTATCGTGATTGTTTATATTGCTTTAATCACGAAAATTGCAGAAATCATGAAAATGCATAGAAAAATACGAACACGAACATGGAGTTCAAGAACATTGTGAGAATTTTGCAACCATTTTATGCAGATTACCAAAGAGTAATCCTTTGAAATTTTTGTATGAATATGAATATGACTAGCATCACGAACCATAAGTTCAAAGAACTGACCAACAAAGGCCAGATTTTGTATAAAAATTTATATCGGTCTTCATTTCGTGGTAATGTAATCACTGATGAGCGTAAGATCGAGAGAGACTCTCTACCTTTCACCCAAACGCGGTGCAATCCGCACGCAACTATCATCAATACGTTACAAGTAGTATGCCGAATTAATTGACATCATGCAAGTTATGGAAACTCAAGATGATGTTCTAAGAAAGAACTACATCTCGTAGCCACCTAATAGCAATGTTGGTCATGAAGCCACTACTAGCAGCTATAGGTGATGAAACCTCTCACGAATGAGAGGAGCAAGAAGGGTAAGGTAGTGTGTCGTGACGTTATTGATGTTTTCCAATCAAAGAAGAAGGGCAATGATAGCATGAGGCACACCTCGCCATTGTAGGCACAGAGGATTCACATCCATTAGTTGCACTTATGAATGTGGACAGCCCAAAGAGAAATTTCCCATCATCCCTCCTTTGGATATCGCACGCCACAACGTAGTCGCCAAGTGGAGAAGATCGCGCATGAAGCCGATTGAGGCGAAGTTCCTCGAATACTTCGCCTCATTAGATCTAGTGCACACATTGCAATTGGATCTTTTATAGAAACTTGCAGTTTGTAATTGAAGCAGAACCTTGAATTATTGAATAATGGTTGCAAGCTCTAGCAGAGCAAAGCATTAAATTCTTATTATGAGTCCGGCAAGGCTTATTTTTCCCGTTTTTATAATAGCAAGTTACGTTCTGATATCTAAAGTATTTTATTTATGTGTTGCTTGCTTTCTGCTACATATTAATAAAGTACATTATATTAGAACGCGTGTGGCGCCCTATGGAGGAAGTATGCTTAGCATGTAGCGGCACAACGAATACCATCCTGAGAGAAATGGAAACTTTTCCAGTCGATCAGCAAGAATGCTGGCAGTCTTACGACAATCGCAGGCAGCGATACTTGTATAATAGGCTCGGGAAGGGCCATAATTATACTCCCAACGGGCACAACTTTGGTCAATGAAGAAGACTTGTTGTACCTAGAATCGACTAGAACTCTCAAGGATATTTGCGCTAACAGCTTCCATGTAGAGATCAAGAAGAGTACTGCATGCATACCGCCATTACAAAGCATGAAGAAAGTGAAAAATAGCATTAGAATATCTTCCTTCATATGAAATCGGGCTATACTACACTAATATTAAGGCACCGCACTTATACCGCCTTGAAAACCGTATTTAGAAGCTCAACTTATCTATCTCGCATGATAGATTATGCCACCTAGGTCTTAGGATAATGAGAGATATAATTAACAATTCACGTGGACATAATATGAATATAAAGAATTTCCAACTGAAGATTTTGTTTGCCCGCATGTGCCACGGAAATTAATTATCGACCTTTTCGCTGAAAGCGAAGAATGAAGTCCTCGCATCCCCGGACCGTATCCAAGGAGAACTTTTTGTCGTCCTATACACTCGTAAGGGTCATTTAGGTATTTTATGGTGCTCATCGATGCTTCCTGAATGGTCGATATATGTTTATTGTCTATGAGAAACTATGCTTTTGCAAAGCTAAATCTCGCAGATAATTAACAATTGAAAAATAATTTCGATCATCACGTGAAGTCCATCCGAATGGACAACGCCGAGAATGTACTCAAGGCATCCGATGATTATTGTATGAAAATGAGAATTAAAGTTGAGCATTCTATACCGCACATCCGCACTGCAATGGACTAGCGTAATTTTGAAGAATTGTAATTTACCAACTATATGTTGAGGACACGCACCTGCTCGTAGTGAGCTCTCATCAATTTTAGACCATCGCCTATAACATCCATCCAACTATGCAACTAGCGCAAGGGTCAAGATCAACACTCATCATCTTCGCAGTTTGGTTGCAAGGGTTCTATACCTATACCACCACCGCAGTGAATCGAAATGGGTCTTCTCCGAAAGTCCGGGATATGAGACAAAGATCCATAATCAAGTATTTGGACCATATGATCGAGATTTGTATAATGCCCAATTCGCTGATAGTACATTAGATGAGGTTAGTTTCCCGTCATTAGGGGGAGGAAATCAACCCTTGATGATAATGTCGGGAAACAATTGAAGTCTAGAAGAAAATTGAAATCTATGCATATGACCCGCACACTAGTGAAGCAAATAGAGAAGTCCAGAAGATAATTGAAGTCTAGAAGACAATTGAAGTCCAGAAGATAATTGATTTGCAAGTATTAGCGAATCAACTGCCAGACTACTTTAGTGATTTGAAGAGCGTGAATAAGTAGCATTTGCCTGCAAGCAATGCACCGGAGAGGGTTGAAATACCATTGAAGGTATCCCTAATCCCGCCCGCAGGCCTCGTAATAAAAGGACGAGAACTCCGTCCCTCGAACCGGCAACCGGGACGCCGTGAAAAAGGATAAGAAGGACTTGATACACCGGCCACCGGTGCCCTGCATTAGAAGGGGAGCCGTTGAGACTGGCAGAGATGGAACCTTCAGAAAGGCATACTGTAATTGAACATCCCCATGAAGGAGACATCGGCATGAATGTGTGCACACATCTGAGCTGAAAACTAAAGGGACTTGCCCGCAATTGGAAGCAACAGAACAAGTAGAAACATTAAAAGAATCGCCTTGAAGAAATAGTTATAAACTTTATGACATCGGAGAATCTTTGAATATGACAACACCAACGCCGACATTTACTTTGCAAAGAAACTTGCCACAATCATCAATCTTGATCCAGAGCTCGCATCGCTCGATAAATGAAAGAAAAGATCGATTGAGAAGATTGGGAGAAGGCAATCGAAATCAATTATTCTTTCCGAATAAAAGAAAGACGCTTAGCCTCGTAAGTCGCACGCCTCCCCTTGTGCACCCCGTGAGGGTATAAGTGGGTATTTGTTCGAAAGAGAAATGAAAAGAAGCAAGGCTCGTTGTACAAGGTTTCATTGGACATCCGTAAGATGATTATGAAGAAACCTATTCCCTGGTCATGGGTGAACTCCTTTAAATATTTATCTCAATGGCAAGTGAACTTGAAGTTAGAAGTAAATTGATGGATGGGGTACCAAAGATACCTTTATGAAATATTGATTTGACATTTATATGAAGATACTCGAATGTATCACCGTCCCAACCAAAACAGAGCAAATAGAAATATGTACAGCAGAAACTCGTAAAGTCATTGTACGAACTTAAGCAATCAAAGTGAATGTGGTATAATCGCCAGCGACTTTCTATGCAAGAAAGGCTACACGAACAATGAGAATAATCTCTGTATTTATACGACGATCCCGTAATGGTTTTTGTATAATCTCGCAGTATGAAGATAATCAATATCATCGAACCCCAAGGATATTAAGAAAGCAAGCTCTCACCTAAAAGAAAGGTTTGGGTAAAACCAAATATTGCTTAGGCTTGCGCTTGAGCATGCCCCCAAGGGATATTAGTGCATCACCACCTACACTCGTAAGGTGTTAGAAAGGTTCGACTTTGCGAAGGCATACCTTTGAAAGTGCCAATGGTCGGAGATCTTTGCAGCAAGGCAAAGACCCGCATGCACCTAAAGAAGAGGGGAGGAAGTCCTGGACCGAATTCTCACACCAAGTGCAATAGAAGCACTAATGTATTTAGCAAACTGCACTAGAACGGATATTGCATTTGCCGTGAACCTATTAGCAAGGTATAGTACGTAACCTACCAAAGGCATTGGTAGAGAATGAAAGACATCTTTCAATACCTCCAAAGAAGCAAAGAATTTAGTCTGTTTCTACAGTAAAGAACCAAGACTTAACTATGAATGGCAATACAGATGACGGTACTTGTAGGATCCGCATACACCAAATTGCAAACAGTCGTGAACTCCTATGTGGTGGAACTACAATTCCATGGAAAACGCCTAAGCAGTAGTCTTGTACCGACTTCGACGAACCACTCGGAAATGATAGCACCGATGAGGCCTCACGAGAATGTGCTTGGCTTCTGCGGATGATTCACCACATCCAAAGAATCATGTGGATTGAATGCCGACTAACCCCACTATTATCTATGAAGATAAATGCACTTGTGTTGCATAAGTACATATGGGTTATGTGAAGTATCCTCTCACAAGGCATATCAACCCCAAGTTCTTCTATGCTCGTGAATTGCAAAAGATGAACATAATCAAAGCATCGCATACTAAGTCATGTGATAATCTTGCAAATTTATTCACTAAGTCACTTCCAAAGATCTAGCTTTGAAAGGTGCATACGTGGAATTAGAATGATGAGACTTAGAGAAGTGTAATCTGTGGGGAGAATCTTCACAAACTCATTACTAAAGCTTGATCACTAAGATCGAGTACCCAAAAGGTAAATCCCTGAGATTAAATGAAATTGGGTGGATTGTACTCTTTTCCTTGACGAAGTTTTCCTCAAGTTTCTGCTAAGGTTTTTAATGAGGCAATTGCAGCAACATAACAGTAACATGATTCATGTACTTTTCTCCAAATTTTTCCCATCGGGTTTTTATGGAGTTTTGATGAGACATGGACATGAAGGATGAGTGCCCAAGGGGGAGTGTTAAGAATCGGCCCAGACCAGAGTCCCGGCCCAAGGTGGGCTCTCATCCCAAACCCTAGCAGGCGAGCCTATAAATAGGGGTGCTATTCATTGTAAACGATCGATCGATGGATGAAGGAATAAAGAGAAGCAAGACGCCCCCTATATCTCGTGTTCAATCTCTTATTTTGTTCTTGTTGTTCATGCATTGTTCTTACGATTCTACGCTTGTTCACGAGGTAATCGCCGATCGACTCGCCAATGACGGTTCCTCAACACGCACTCTTCTGTACTTGTTCCATGCATGGCCACGCCTCCATGTATCATGCCAGCTCCTGCACGTCCACGCCACCTCCATGCACCCAGCGCTACACACAGCATGTAACACATGCTGCCCATGCAGTCCATACACGCGCCCGGCTAGGCCTTTCCTTTGGCGCATCAGAGGCCACGGCACACAAGCACTCGAAGCTAACTTTCTTTCTTGTTGCAAAACAGCACCAACGGGAGGATCAGAAATAGCTTGTGGTTTAGAAACACGAGCCAACGTAGTTGCAGCTAGCGGCGGGCGCTGTATCATGAGGGTTTTGGGACCTAGCTAGGACATAGTAAAAGTAATACGTTTTTCATGTGATTCTTGGGAATCTTTCACGGACGGGCTGTGCTGCGCCGTGATTTCATGTGAAAAAAAATTGAAATAAAAATTTTGATACATGTGATAATACATTTTTTGAATGAGTCATTCTCTCGCCATCAAGCGTGTGCGTAGCGATGCGCCTCGCCCCGGTCTATGCGCTGAGCATGTCCCGTAGGGTACGTGAACCGGTCCGGAGGGCGCGTCTTTGTTCGGAGAACAAAGGGAGACCGTTGAATGGGCTGAGGTGCTTCAGCAAGCTAACTTTGGCCAAGCTGAGTTTGTCCAACATTAATGTCATCTAGCCGAGTCATGTTAAACTAGCTACTACCTGCAATCATATATGTAATGAATGAATCAATGAATCCGCCCCTAGAGCCACGGCCCACCAAGTAAGATGTATGAACGACCCTTGGTGTGGAGGAGCTCTGACATTGACCATACGATGTACCAGTGGCTCTAGGTGTGGCGGAGCTCTAGCCTTGGTACGGTACTTTCATACAGGTCACGGTCCTGCTGAGTGCAGACTAGGGGGCACCCTAAGTGGTATGCTCCAAATCCTGGCACCGTGTAGTCCTCCCTGGCGCTAGCTAGGATGACCACATCTTTATCAGTTGATTCATCGTCACCCCCGCACCCAACTGAAGGCTACAAGATGGAATGATATCCACACAACGTAAGCCGCAATCAATAATAAGGATTTATGTGAGAAGAATAGATGTGGGTGGCTAATGTAAATATTACTCGGATGGAGTTGCACTCACAAGTAGATAGCTCGTTCGAGCATCCCCCCGTCGAGAGGGGCCACAACCTGGTAAAGATCAAACTATCAGATTACACGTTGTGGCCCGTAAAGCTCCACCATATTGGAAAAAAAATAAGGTGGCAGGTTGTCGTCCAGAACTCGGCATCCTGTGTGCATTGCACGGACAGTCCGTGCAGCGCTATCGTATTCACGAACTGTGGGCTCCATGGAGACCATATAATATTGTCATCATGTAACGTCTCAAACTCGTTGTGGAACATGGGGTGGCATCTCATTGGTCTGTCTCTGGCCTAACGTAACTTGCCAGCAGTCTACTGGGTGCCCATAGTGGGCCTGTCTATCAGATCGTGGAACTCAGTGTATGAGTGCACTGCAATCCCGAAGGTGGGCCACCCAACAGGGAAGTGATCCCAACTCCGCAACTGTAGCAGCACGTAGCAGACGTCAAGGACCAGTTGTACACTAGTGCCGCGCTACGAAGCATCGCACAACCATCTATATGTGGTACAAAGGACAGTTGATCCAAAGCTGTAATGGGGCATCTCCCCAGGCTCGGTGTCAACCAAAGACTCATCGATGTGGACGAAACTAGGGTACACCCAATCCCCTTGTGTGGTGGGAAGCAAGGCCCAACCAAAAAAATGCAAAAGGCACTACTATAGAAAAGGACATCACAGCATTTGCTCAAAATCATTATCACGCATTCATTTTTTCGAACCATCGACTTTATGGGTCAAGAATGACATGAGTCATCACGCATTTTTTTGAACCTCTTCGTGGAAAGCTATCACGCATGCTTCAACAAGAACCATCTCGTGATAGTAATTATCACGCATAATTCTTGTTCGAATCACTCGTGATAGTTTTTTCTATTGCAAAAAAAATCGAATTTTGAGCCAAACCAATCAATTGCTACTTATCACAGATGGTTCTTGTTCAGAACCGTCTGTGATAGTTTTTTCTACTGCAAAAAAAAAACCGGATTTTGAGCCAAACCAATCAATTGCTGGACAATAGTTTCCATATGCAACCTCTAGCAAGACAACTAAAATCCAATTAAAATTCTGATAGCAAACACATTATAGGAAAGGGAAATCAAAAGGTTTCACAACGTTCCGTCCGAATGGGAAAAAAAGAATAAAGTTACAAAGTTAAACAAGTTAGAAACCATCTGTGCCTCCAAGCTCCTGAAGAACTCATCGGCTTCTTGGATTGGTTCAATATTGTTTCTCTCTGTACCTCACCAGCATATCACAAGCTGTTCTTACATGTCATCCAAGTTCGAATCAAGCTCGTCGGCAAGGATAGACGACCGAAAACCTCCGACGACGCTCCAACATTAGGTACAAATAAAATAAGAATCATCAAACAACCAACAAATTGTGTATGTTTTGGGGATATAAACGTACCTTCCGGCAGTCTACCTCCTGTGGCAGACATGGAGCACCTACGTGTCCCTCCTCCTCCTCCTCGTCGGCTGTGTCTCCTCGCTGAACCGCGTTGGGGAATCGAGGGCGGTCGTCGGAGCTCGGCGTGGGGAGGGGAGAGGGAGAGACTAATGGAAGACAAAGCGAGGGTGGGTATAATATAATATATAAGGACAACGCCAAAACATTTCGTCTCCCGCGCAAGCGTTCAAAAATTTCCATGAATCAGAGACGGTTTCAAATAAAAACCATCTGTAATAAGCTAGTATCACGCACGGTTCATATTAAAAACCGCTCGTGATAAGCTAATATCATAGCCGAGGTAGATCTGCTCAGATAAGAATCGTCAGAAGTATCACGCATAGATTCAGATCATGAACCGCTCGTGAAGTCTACAATTATCATAGACGGTTCGTGTTAAGAACCGCTCGTGATACTTCATGGGGTTTTCAATATGAACCGTATGTGATATTAGCTCTTCACATACGGTTTTTAGTATATTAGCAACACAACGGTCTCTAAACCAAAACCATCTGTGATTGCATGTAATACAGATGATTTTGGTCAACCGTCTGTGATGAGGCGTCCAGTATTAGCCTTTTTATAATAGTGAGGTACGCAACGAGGTGTGTTATAATAACCTCATCCGGTGCATTCGCAGTGAATCAACTAAAATGCCCAAGTCACGTTCGAGGGACACCACGGGCCCTGTCTAGGATAGCTAGACTGAACTGATGCACCAAGCGGGCCTTCCAATCCACCGACAGACGAGGTGGAAAAAGTGTGTCTCTTGTTATCGGCAAACCGGTCAAGAGTGAGGCATCCTAGTGAGTGATCATCATCCTCCCCACTGAAAGTAGAAGGTGTGTGTGTCGGATCTCCATCTGTCAACAAGTGCCAACATGAGACTCTCGTCCAGGGCAAAGTAGCGACCGACGTAGAGCATCCTCGCAAAGGGCAACAAGCCTGTGTCCCAAAGGAGTAGGACGTAGCAAGGGTTAAGCTCTCAGTAATGCTTCTCTAACCCAAGTATGAGGGATGAATGACCATCCCCATCACCGGTGATCCACAACTTGATAAGGTGATGTTCATCATAGAATGGTTCGAGTTGCTCTGGTAGAGGTATGGCTTGTAAGAGATTAAATGTTGACTCGGTTCGGAACAAATAGAATGCCAAAATACATGAAAACTGAGCCAAGAGGCATCCGTGCCCCGGGCATGGACTCGGGTTCAGACAAGAGAGGGTTTGGGCCCTAGGGGCATGGATGAGAAGGTTCGGCCCCAGCGGCACGGACGAGGCCTTCGGCCCCTTGGGGCGTAGACGAGGCTGTGATGTCGCGCCACGGCCCATGGTGCTATTTTTGTCTTTGACGTGCAAGGGGGTTAGATTTGTTATGTCGCGTGTAAACAATGCTATTCTAGCCAAAAACTCCCAAAACAATATCTTTGTTCAAAATTTTTAAAGAATTTGTTCCAACTTTTTTTGTCGCCTTATCTTCATACTTGGAGGTAATATTTGGACCCGAAGCCCCCGAACATGATGGAGTAAACAAACGATTTAGACCTGGCCCACAGATGCGTCGTTAGCCGAGGCAAGATCTTGACTGCGGAATCCGAACCTACCAGACGACTGCTCCTCGCGTGGCCGCCGGATTAAAATATGGGAACACGACGGCCACTTGATCGCCACCTACCCTCACGGCTCACGCACACCGGTTTCCTTCCAGACCTGTCCAAATGGACGGCCTGCCCATGCTGTGCCGTGTTAGCCTGTAGGTCGGGGTGCCGACCCAGCCACGACACGTCGACCTCTCGGGTCATGCCAGGCACGATAAAGTCCAACGAGCCTTAGCGGATCCAACCACCTCCACCATCTCCGCACCTAGCCACCGCCGTAGCCACCTCTGTGCCCAACCACCGCTGCGCTGACTGCCGCCGTCACCTCCTCCATTGCCAATCGTGTTCTATGCCGATCGCATTCGCCCAAAGACTATACGTGTGCCGCCGAGGTGCCACCCAAGCACAAGACACCCGACAGACCATGTCGCGGTCCGCCGAGCCAACACTTGTGCTTTAGGCTGACTCGGTCGACACGCCCATTTAGACTGCTCTACTTCCTTCAGTCCTACGAGGATGGACCCACCCTCTAATTGCCAACGTGCGGCCCACAACGACTCATGTTAGGCAACACGAGGGCGCCGTGCGCGGGTAGGAGAAGCCCCGCGTGTCTTTTGCTCCCTACTTTCCTAGGCTTGTGAAGGGATGAACTGATCAGGCACTGCCTACAGTTTTGTGAGCATCCTGTAAAAATTAGAAATAGAGGGAATATGATCAATCTATAACTTACTTGATACATTGTTTAAGAAAGTTCCCCTGAGTTGAAAGAATTTGAGGAATTGATCTTGGTCGTCCAACACCTTTGCTCGATTTGAGCAGCAGAAGCGCCACACCTCACTAAGCTCAGAGCTACGCAACGTTGTTATATCGCTGCCATCTTAAATGGCAGTTTCACTGAGGTCATAACCAATAAGATCTAGACATGGCACCTCGTAGGCACCGGATAGAGAAGAAACGATTTAGGGTGTGTTTGGTTGTCTACATGAGGCTTGACTCTTATGAGTGGATGCAAGTTTCAGGGTGTTTGATTGCCTGCACCACCATCCGGGTTAGACTAGTCACATGCAAAAAAAAAATCCCCCATATCCTGGCCCAAGGGGAGCAGCCGAATCAAGCTTCACAACTCGGCGGGCTGCTCTACAAGATGCAACATAGACTCATACGAGTCGAGCCTCATGCAGGCAACCAAACACACCCTAAATCATTTCTTCTCTTCCGGTGCCTACGAACTGCCATGTCTAGATCTTATTGGTTATGACCACAATGAAACTGCCATTTAAGATGGCAACTGATATAACCCAGCGTTGCCGTAGCAGGCTCAGTGAGGTGTGGCGCTTCAGCTGCTCAAATCGAGCAAATGTGTTGGACGACCAAGATCAATTCCTCAAATTCTTTCTACTAAGGGGAGCTTTCTTAAACAATGTATCATGTAAGTTATAGATTGATCATATCCCCTCTATTTCTAATTTTTACGGGATGCTCAAAAAACTGTAGGTAGTGCCATGATCAATTCTCATCCCTTCACAAGCCTAGGAAAGTAGGGAGCAAAAGACACGCGGGGCTTCTCCTACCGCGCACGACGCCCTCTTGTTGCCTAATGTGATTCGTTGTGGGCCGCACGTTGGCGGTCAGAGGGTGGGCCCATCCTCCTAGGGCTGAAGGAAGTAGAGCGGTCTAAATGGGTGTGTTGACCGGTCGGCCTGAAGCACAAGAGTGTTGGATCAGCCCAGGCACAGCATGGCCTAACCAGATGTACTGTGTTTGGATCAGCACCTCGGCTCGGCACGTATAGTGCTGGACCAGATATGATACAACACAGGGCACAGTCGGCGATGGAGGAGGGCCCAAGTGAAACAATGCATATATCTGCTCACATAGTCCCCCTTCCAACAGAAAAAGGCAATTAAATAACCCATCATTACATCCATTGGCTAGATTCAACCAGAAATAATCAGACGAGAGACATATAGGCAACCTAACACACATTAGCATCTGCCTTTCTGAAAAAGAAAAAAACAATCTCGTCGATTTGGGCATTAGAGGTCCAAAAGGAAGTTACTCCGCTCCCTCTATAAATAAAAGCCACTCCCTAAGCAGAGCATCGCTGCACCACAGGACATCTCTCCCTCTCCTATCCACCTCCGTTTCTCCTCTCTCCCCCCCGTCTGACTCCCCCGTTTGCTCCTTCGTCACCGACAAGAGAGAGGTAAATCCGCCGGAGACCTCTTTTTTTTTCGCTGGTTCTCGCTTGTGCCCGCGCGACACGCGAATATGTTCTTTGTTGGTTTAATCGCGCTAGCCTGTTCCAGGCTCCATTTTGGCAGGATTTGCTTCTTGGCTTCGGCAATGGTGCCAAGAACTCTGGATAGGATAGCATGTGACGTTTCCTGCATGTTTTGCGTGCGATTTGCGACGGATCCTCGCATCGCATGTAGGGTGTCCTTAGTTCGTGTGGTTGAATCGGAAAGGCTTCGGGATTTTTTGTTGGGATTTTCGTAGTTTTGTTTGTCCATGCCAGGCAGGCTGTAGAGGAAACGGTGACATGAACCTGAGCGAAAAGTATTGGTCTTCTTGCGTTGATTGCTTTGCTTATTATCCAGTTCCAATCTAATACATGTATGGTTCGTTCCTGTTTTGTTGTGAATCCGAAAGCTGTGGCTTTTTTTGCCTGGTTTCTTGGTCAGATTGGGGCTAGCCGTGAACTTCAATCATTATGCCATGAGTCGTCAAGATCCAGTAATTTTTTTCTTTCCTGTTCGGCTGTACTTTCCCTGCATTGTTTATCTTGTCTCTACATATGTCCGGCAAAGGTATGGTTTTAGCACGATTAGCGCCCAATGCTTAAAGGGCTTCCATTAGAATTGTTATCTAGCTCGGTTATGGGGGGTTCGACTTGTGAAAGGCAATGTCAAATGGTTTAATTGGCACTCTGATGTGGGTTGTGGGGAAGACTAAAAAGGGGGATTAAATAAAATTTCACCACTAAATGTGTGAACTTTTTTTTGGAAGAGAAATATCTTACTTTTGAGATACTAAGAGTCTTAAGATGCTGTTGTTTTGTTTTGGTATTGAGCTCTGGTGTCTGTTTTCCTATTCTTTTCGCCATGGTATGCTTACTAGTTACTATTGAAATAAACTGGATCTGCAATAGTACTTAAATTAAGAAGCTTAAACATTGAGTGCATACAGATTCCTTGCTGCCATCTCGGATAATTTTTATTAGCTACTAGTATTCACCATTAGCTGCAAAGATTCCCTCAAGCAGTGATTGGTTAGCCATTTGGGGTTAGTATCTTGTTTTGTATGAAAACTGTGCGACATGTGACGATGAATTCATGAGCTGCCCTCTAAGCAATGGATATGTACAATACTGCGGTTTGTCGTCTAACCTTTATCTTTCCATCGAATTTTTGGCGGATACAGCACATTTTTTACCCATATTTGAATAAATGATTACCGTGAACGTGTATTTGCAAATATGACATCGTTGCCGTATGGTCACCGTGCGGCAACGGCTCCCGCACCGCCACGTGGCTGCCCGAACCAGCGGGCCGCCACATGTCAACACCTCACTCATTGCCGCACGGTGACCGTACGGCAACGCACTGTAGCACCCGTTGCCGTACGGTCACCGTGCGGTAACGGGTGAGGTGTTGCCACTTGGCACGGTCACCACACTGTGGTATTTTTTCTTTCTTTTTTAAATATTTATGCATAATTTTTGTATAAATTTTTAAATATATCAAATGGGCTACAAAAATTATGAATTTTTTTGTAGAGCCTCCTGATACAGTGTACTTGCTTGTGTATTTTTTATAAATTTTATCCATTCTAAATTTTTCTTAACAATTTATTTAAGTATACTGTTGGTAGGAATTTTGTAATGTAGAAAATGAGGTCCAAACATTATAATTTTTTTTAAAAGGCTCCTTACACAGTGGACTTGATTGTCTAATGTTTTCCAGAATTTCATATGTTCAGAAAAGGTCTAAAAAATTAAGAGTTTAGGTCTCGAAAATTAGGGTTTTAGGTTTCGGAAATTAGGGTTTCATGATTTCATGTAACTTGGAATGTGTGAAGTTTAGTACCACATGGACTACTCTAGGTACAGTAGGATTGCTATAGCAGTAGTGATAGAATTTGAACTCTCATAGTAGTACTAGTCATACTACTATTATTTAGATTTTCGGTACCATACTATTTTCTTTCGCTCCAAGTAGTACTAATCATACTACTATTATTGGCAGTATGATTAGTATGGTATGATTAGAATTTGAACTTCCATTAGCACAAAACTAATATAAACCAGCATGGCAGTATGATTAATATGATAATTAATCAGATGCAATTAGTTAGTTTAGAGGTAATTAATCAGTCGTAATTAGTAAGTTTAGTGGTAATCAATCACTCGTGATTAATTACCATACTAATCATACTACCATGCTGGTTTATATTAGTTTTGTGCTAATAGAAGTTCAAATTCTAATCATACCATACTAATATACTGCCAATAATAGTAGTATGATTAGTACTACTCAGAGCGAAAGAAAATAGTATGGTACCGAAAATCTAAATAATAGTAGTATGATTAGTGCTACTATAGGAGTTCAAATTCTATCACTATTGCTATAGCAATCTTGCTGCACCTAGAGTGGTCAATATGGTACTAAACTTCACACATTACAAGTTTATGAAATCATGGAACCCTAATTTCTGAAACCTAAAACCCTTAATTTTCGAGACCTTTTCAAAACATATGAAATTATGGAAAATATTACACAATTAAGTCCACTTTGTAAGGAGCCTTTAAAAAAAATTCATAATGTTTGGATCTCATTTTCTCTATTACAAAATTCCTATCAACAATATACTTAAATGAATTTTTGAGAAAAATCGAATAGATAATTTTTTTAAAAAATTACACAAGCAAGTACACTGTATCAAGATGCTCCACACAAAAATCATATTTTTGGAGCCCATTTGCTATATTTAAAAATTTCTACAAAAATTATGCATAAATGTTGACACGTGGCGGCGGGCAGCCACGTGGCGGCGCGGGAGCCGTTGCCACACGGTCATACCGTGTGGCAACGGTGCCATATTTGCAAATACATATTCGGGATGGTCATTTCTGCAAATACGCATTAAAAACATGCGGTATCTGCCAAAACTTCCTTTCCACCAACGTGTTCTCTTCACTTCAAATATACAAAGTTTTTCTCATCAGTTCCATGCAAGTTTATTATCGTCTTAATTCTAACTATCAATATTTCAAGAGGAATTCAATAATCCTAATGTATCAATTTGACTTTTACATATACTCAATGTTGTTTCAAATGCTTTAAATGACAGAATGGGGAGCACCGAGAAGACTGGAGCTGCTTATGGTGCTTACACCTATGATGCACTGGAGAGGGAGCCCTACTGGCCGACTGAGAAGCTGAGGATATCAATTACTGGTGCTGGTGGTTTCATTGGATCCCATATTGCTCGCCGTCTGAAGAATGAGGGACACTACATCATCGCCTCTGACTGGAAGAAGAATGAGCACATGACTGAGGACATGTTCTGCCATGAGTTCCACCTTGTTGACCTCAGGGTCATGGACAACTGTCTGAAGGTCACCAGCGGCGTCGACCATGTCTTCAATCTTGCTGCTGATATGGGCGGCATGGGGTTCATTCAATCCAACCACTCTGTGATCATGTACAACAACACCATGATCAGTTTCAACATGCTTGAGGCTGCACGTATCAATGGTGTGAAGAGGTTTGTCACTTAGTTTCCCTATGTAGCCACAGTATACTGTGGCCTCCTCCACAGACATTAACCCTTGCACCAACTCTAGTTCTGGAGTTAATCTGAAATTCAGTAATGATAACGTACACGTCATACTTTTCAAATACGATGTCTCAACTCCACATGATCTGATTCAGTCCATATTGACCTGTATTTTGTATGTCCGTTGTCTTGTAGGTTATTTTATGCCTCGAGCGCGTGCATTTACCCTGAATTCAAGCAGCTTGACACAAATGTGAGCTTGAAGGAATCTGATGCCTGGCCTGCTGAGGTGTGTTCATAAAAAAAATGACATTTTTCTATTAGTCAAACACGCACTCAAATTTAAATTTCCTTTGATCTACTACTATTCAGCCTCAAGATGCCTATGGCTTGGAGAAGCTTGCGACCGAGGAGCTGTGCAAGCACTACACCAAGGACTTTGACATTGAGTGTCGCGTTGGCCGTTTCCACAACATATATGGCCCCTTTGGAACATGGAAAGGTAAATCCACCTGTTCTTGAGTTATTCGATCACAGGTTATCCTGAGGCAATAATTCAATTTGCACTGAATAGGTGGTCGCGAGAAGGCACCAGCTGCCTTCTGCAGAAAGGCTCAAACTTCCACCGACAGGTTTGAGATGTGGGGTGATGGTCTCCAGACCCGATCCTTCACCTTTATCGATGAGTGTGTCGAGGGTGTTCTGAGGTATGTAGCTGCTTGTCATGTTATCCAGATACCAAACTAAACCAATACCTGCGTAGAAACAAGAAATCGACCTAATATCATACAAAAACTTTCTAGATTGACAAAGTCGGACTTCCGCGAGCCAGTGAACATTGGAAGCGATGAAATGGTCAGCATGAACGAGATGGCTGAGATTGTTCTCAGCTTTGAGGACAGGAAGCTACCCATCCACCACATCCCTGGTCCAGAGGGTGTCCGCGGGCGTAACTCTGACAACACCCTCATCAAGGAGAAGCTTGGCTGGGCCCCCACAATGAGGCTCAAGGTATGTCGCTATCTTGCCAGATCTTCTCATATACCATATTAATTTTGAAATACTCAGAAACCCAACCCCACATGGTTACACTTTAAGCTCTTTACATTAGCCAAAAGAGGGACTAGTCCAGTTATGATGCCTCAATAAAACCTTCACAATTCGCAAGTAACAATATCTTACACCGGTAAATGCTGTGCAGGATGGCCTGAGGATCACCTACTTCTGGATCAAGGAGCAGATTGAGAAGGAGAGGACCCAGGGGATCGATATCGCTGCATACGGGTCATCCAAGGTGGTGTCCACCCAAGCGCCGGTTCAGCTGGGCTCCCTCCGTGCCGCTGACGGCAAGGAGTAAACTGAACAGCGATCAAGTTGATCAGCGCCAGCTTATTCCAGTACTGCCCATGAGATCCTTGGAAATTTTGGACCTAGAAATAACGCAACCTACTCTGCCCCATGTGGTTTAGCAGATGTTTATGTTCTATCCATCGTCACCACATTAATTTTTCATGTCACGCGGTTCTTTATGTGTGATACATTTGCTTTGATGGACAATAAAATTCCGTGCTTTACCTTGACACAGTGCTGTGTTCAGTTCTTCTCGAAATCCTCCAAATCTGACAAGTCTGTTGCTTTACTGTGTTCTGTGGGTATATGCACCAAGATGATAATAACCTGTATTTCAGTTCGGAATTCCATACTCACATAAAAACAAGCAGTCGTAACCGAGCTCTCACGAGAGCAAACTTTAACTGGCGTGATTTGATCCCAGCATTCCATATCAAAATTCTTGAAGCATGCTACATTCTCGCTGCCTAAGCCACGAGGGCGACTGCACGCCGGTTAAAATTGCAGAACAACAGGGAACGCAAAGCAGCTGGGAATTCAGGCTGTCTTTGGAATGGTTTTGGAATGGTTTCGACTTTTCGCTTGGAAAAGCCGGAAGTTGCCGCGGGGCAACTTTCGCAGCTTCCCGTCACCATCGTTCCAACTTTACCCCAGAAGTTGATGGGTAACAACCCGCTTTTGCCACTCGATCGAAACCCCTCCCGCCCGAACCCTAGCCTCCCCGTGGGCCCCATCCTCCCTCCTCCTCCCGCGCGCCTCCGGCCTCCCTCCTCTTCTCCCCGGCGCCCCGCCTCTGTCCTCCTCCCGCACCGGCGCCGCCTAGATTCATATCTAGATCTGGATCTCCTCCTCCTGCACCACCCCCTCCACCCTCCCCCGGCGCCCTCCTCCTCGGCGCCTCCACCCGCGGCCACCCTCTTCCTCCCTCCCACACCTGCACCCGCACCGCAACCACCCTCCTCCCCCCGCGCCCGCGCCCGCGCCCACACCACTTCCCTCCTCCCGCACCGTTGACCTCCGCTGCCCCTTCTCCGTCCTCCTCCCGCATGGTTGATTCCTCCCCTCTCTCCAAGAAACCACCACCACCTTCTCCCTGTGCTCCACCCATGGTCGGCCACGTCCTCTGCCACGCCACCGCCCTTGGCCTCGCCGCCGCCGTGGCGGGGTCCCTGCACGCTGTGGCCACGTGGAAACCGCCCGAGCCCCTCTCTCCCTTCACCCTCTCCGTGAGGCGCGTCCTCCTCGAGTCCACCCAGGGGCTCCAGTCGCCCTGCTCCACGCCCACCCCCTCTCCAGCGCGCACCTCTGCGACGTCTGCGCGTGCCTCAAGCAAGACCTTGCTCGCGCCGACGCGGAGGGGGGCTAGGGCAACCCCGCCAAGGCATCGACCTCCGCCTCCTCCTCGCGCTCCTCGCCACACGCCACGAGCGCACCAACAAGGCCCTGCAACTCTACGCGGAGACCGCCCGCGATAACCCGCTCAACTCCCAGCCCCGCGTCCTCGCTTACTACGTCTACTTCCTCGCCAAACACATGGACTAGGCGGCACAGTAGAAGACTGAAAGCACCTAGGCCCTTAAAAATAATTTTAGTAATTAATGACAATAATGTGTTAAGGGACTAATGTGTGTGCTAAAATATTTTGAAGGTTTAGTCCCGGATTATGGATGACAACATGAAAATAGCAATGCAAAGACGATAAAGGATTAACATGGCTCAAGGCAAAGGTATTATGCAGCCTAAGGACCCTTTTATAGTGTTTACCAGTCTCAGGTGATTGGTGGAAAGACTAGATTTATAGGCTAGATGTCGTACTATAAAGAGAGATCATGGCTAGTAACTTGAAAACTTATGATGTGTCACTTTGATCAACTAAAGTCATGCATTGCATTTAGAACATCATTTGGAAAAATATCAGTAAAAACAGTATGACCGCTCTTGAGAAGCGATAGTACCGCAGTGCGGTAGGACCGAGTTCTAGTTGGTGGTACGTTATTTCCAGATAGCATGTTTTTGGACATTTTTTCTCCCCTGTAAAACAGTAGTTTCGATTGAGCCAAGCAGTACTACCACCGTGCGGTAGTACTGGACCTTGTGAGTGTGGTAATACCACACCCAACTTTAATAGCTAGTTCAGAAGCATTAAATGAACAATAGGTGACCGTTGAATAGTAGGTGCGATAGTATTGATCGATCAATGGCGGTAGTACTACACCTACTAATTTTTTATGGATTTGCTTCAAACAGTCGAATTTGTGGTTGGAGGCTATAAATACCCCCTCACCAGCACCAAGCTCAACACCCTGGGCCTCATTGAATACCCTTGAGCTATTGGTGCACTCTCTACTACTCATTTCCTCATATTTCTCATTTTGAGGTAGTTGAGAGCTTTCAAGTGCATTTACATCATTAGTTGATCTTTGGGCACTTGATAACCTTCAAGCAAAGGCTGTGATTTATTACTCTTAGTGCTTGCCAGCACCTCGGCGGCTTGGAGGAAGATTGTGTTGTGATATCTTCAAGAAGATTGTGAAGAGGCTCGGCACCAATTGTGAGTGGTTCGGTGCTCACAATCTTCAGAGTGGAGGAAGAGCAACCTTAGTGGAATTAAGGTTTACTCGGCTAATTCGTAGAGCCAGTCCAATTCGTTTGGGCTTACCTCAACGTGGACTAGTGAAGACCGGCAAGTCTTCGATACCACAAGAAAACATTGATTGTCTCTATTGCGATGATTGTCTCTGTTCCGGTTTTCTCCTTTATCTTTACTATTTCCGCATTTACATTTCTAGCTACTTACTTTTTTAGACTTGCTTAGCTAAAATTGTATTTTGTATTGACATAGACTTGGGGTGACTTAGTGAACTTAGAATTTATCTCTTGACTTGTGCTAGAATTCTCTAATTAGACCTTAATTGTTAAAATTGTTAATTAGAGCATAAGATTTTTAGAAACCTCCTATTCACCCTCCTCTAGTCGGTCATCCTTGATCCTCGGAGCTTGGTCTCTCTTTATTTTAGGCTTAACCATCTAAGAGAGAATGGATGGCTAGTGAGGGTATGTCCATAAACAAGGCACCTCTATTTGATGGATCAAATTATGCTTATTGAAAAATTAGGATGTCTATTTATTTAAAGGTCATGAGCCCAAGCATATGAAGAATTATAAGTGAGGACTTCGTTATGGCACTTGATCTTATACACCCCACGGATCTTGAGTAGCAAAACTCCCATCTCAATGCTCAAGCGATGAACGCTCTTTTTAGAGCTTTGAACGCAGATGAGTTCAATCGAGTGAGCAACTTAGAAACTGCTCATGAGATATGGACTACGCTCCCGAAAATTCATGAGGGCACATCCACAGTCAAATAAATCAAAATGCATAGGCTACGGATCAAATATGAGATATTTACAATGTTGTCTCATGAAAGTATCAACGAGATGTATTCTAGACTTAACAACATTGAAATGAGCTCAATGGCCTAGGCACTAATCTAACTGATGTTGATATTGTGCGCAAAATGCTTAGGGCTCTACTGGAGAAGTATGAGACATTGGTGACTCTATTCCTCAACTCACTTGAGTAATCAAGGATGACACCAACCGATCTTTTGGGCAACCTCATCACCAATGAGTTGTACAAGAAAGACAAGAAGGAGTTTGTGGAGCAATCCTCCTCCAAGAAGAAGTTACCGCTTTCAAAGAAAAAGCGGAATCAAGTGATGAAATGGAGGATGAAGAAGATGACTCCGAAGAGGAGTTCGCTCTCCTTGTGAGGAGAATGAAGAAATTCATGAGAAGACGCTCAAATTGGAGTACGTATTTTGATAAGAACAAAAAGGAGTACTTCTCCAACGACAACAAGCGCTATAGCAATATCTGTTGCTACGAGTGCGATGAGAAGGGGCACATTGCCTCTCATAGCCCAACCAAGAAGGATGACAAGGCCAAGTCATCCAAGAAGGACTTCAATGGTAAGAAGAAGTTTTTCAAAAAGCTTCAAAAGGATGACAAGAATGAAGCATGCGTTGGAGAATGGAACTCCGGTTTGGAATATTCCGACTCTGACTCTGATGATGATGGGTCCTCCAAGAAGAGGGGACTTGTTGGCATTGCTATCAAGAAAGTGTCACCACTCTTCTCCACTCCTACATGCCTCATGGCAAAAGGAGATAAGGTAAAATCCATTAATGATAATGAGCCTTCTTACGATGAATTAATAGATATGCTTGAAGAGTTAAATGAATATCTTAAAAGAGAAATCAAAATTTAAAGTCTTAAAAAAAGAATATATTTATATAAAATACTCTTATGAGGAGCTAAAAGAAGCTCTTGACTCACTCCTTGTAAAGGATCTTAACAAATCTCATTCAAATGTAGGAATTACTTGAGATATCTTAAATGAGATGCTTAATATAGAAATTTCTTCTAATGACATTTCTAGGACTAGTGCTTCTACCTCTTACGATGATTTGTTAGCCATGCCATGTTATTCAAAGATTGACTCTAATACTTGTATGGCTAAGTCATGTGATCCATTGCTCATTGTTGAAAACAATAAATTGAAAGAGCAAGTCACCAAACTAAGCAAAAGCTTGGAAAGATGTTTCAAAGGTAAGGCCATCCTTGACAAGTTATTGAGTGAGCAAATATGCTCATTCAATAAATAAGAAGCAAGTTTACAAGCCCACAAGGTTTGTGAAAGAAAATAGAAAATATTGTTATAAATGTCATAGTGCATGACATTTACAAAATTCATGTTCCATTGCTAAAACTAAATCCTTTTGGTATTTACAATTTATGCTACATGCTTAAAAAATCTACGAATGGTAAGGTTGTAGCTAAATTTATTACAATTCAATTTTAGACGTAAAAAAGAATGCTATTTGGGTGCTCAAAGCCTTGGTTACTAACCTCCAAGGACCCACACAAATTTGGGTATCTAAAAGGTCTTTATTTTTTATTTTGCAGGTGAACTACAAAACCGATAGAAAAACATTAGGCACTTGATAGCGGTTGTATCCAACACATGACCGGGGACTAGAAAATATTCACCACATTAAAAAATGAAAAAGAAAATAATGACAAGATCACATTTGGTGACAATAGCAAAGGGACGGTAATAGGATTAGGTAAAATCGCTATATCCAATGACCTTGCAATATCTAATGTATCTCTAGTTGAATCACTTAACTTTAATTTGCTATCAGTTGCTAAAATTTGTGATCTTGGTTTAACTTGCACATTCTCTTAAGGGGGTGTTTCCATTTCAAATGAAAAAAATAACTCTGTGGCCTTCAAAGGATTTTGTTTTGGTAATCTCTATTTGGTGTATTTCTCTTCAAATGATTCATGTTTAAAAACTTGTTTAATTGCAAAAACGTCATTGGGTTGGCTTTGGCATAGAAGGCTTGCTCATGTAGGTATGATTCAACTCAAAAAAAAAATTAAACATGACTTAGTAGTTGGCTTGAAAGATGTAAACTTTGAGAAAAATAGATTATGTAGTGCTTGCCAAGCCGGAAAGCAAGTTGCAAACCCTCACCCTTCCAAGAGTATCATGTCAACCTCTAGGCCATTAGAGCTCATACATATGGATTTGTTTGGGCCAACAACCTATAAAAGCATCGGAGGAAATAGTTATTGTTTAGTCATTGTAGACGATTACTCAAGATGTACTTTGCTTTTCTTTTTACATTACAAAGCCGAAACCTCTGGCATTTTTAAAAGTTTTGCTAAAAGAGCCTAAAATAAATTTGATTTCAAAATTAAGAAAATCTGTAGTGATAACAGTTCTGAGTTCAAGAACACTAAAATTGAAGATTTTTATGATGAAGTTGGAATAAAACATGAACTTTCCGCTACCTACACTCCAGAGCAAAATAGAGTTATAGAAAAAAAAATCGAATACTAATTGAAATGGCTAGGACAATGCTTGATGAGTATAACACTTTTGATAGTTTTTGGGCGGAAGCAACCAAGACCGCTTATCATGCCATAAATTGTCTTTATTTGCATCATTTTTTTTTGAAAAAAGACTTCCTATGAATTTCTCATTGGAATAAAACCGAACATATACTATTTTCGTATTTTTTGTTGCAAATGTTACTTTTTAAGGAAAGATGTTTGTCTTTTAAAATTTTAAAGTCGTTGTGATGTTGGATTTTTACTTGGCTATTCATCAAATAGTAAAGCTTATCGTGTCTTCAACAAAAACTCCGGTTTAGTTGAAGAAACTCATGATGTACAATTTGATGAAACTAATGGCTCTCAAAAGAGCAAGAAAATTTGGATAATGTAGGTAATGAAGGATTAAGGTAAGCAATGAAGAACATGCAAATAGGCAACATCAAGCCAAAGGAAGATTTGAATGACTCACCATCCTCCATCCTCGTCGAACCTCCTATGTTTTCATCGATGAACCAAATTCAAATTGATGAAGAGGATGGCAAGAAATATGAACAACCACCAAACCTACCCCTAAAGATTCACAACGCAATTGCAAAAAATTATCCAACAGATCAAATATTGGGTGATGTTAGTAAAGGAGTCCAAACTCGATCCCATGTTACTTCTTATTGTGAGCATTACTCGTTTGTTTCTTCTTTTGAACCAAAACATGTAGATGAAGCACTCGATGATCCGGATTGGCCGAATGCAATGCATGAAGAACTAAATAACTTCGCCCAAAACGACATATGGACATTGGTGGAAAGACCCCTATGAACATAACGACATCGGCACAAAATGGGTTTTTAAAAACAAACAAGACGAAAGTGGAATAGTGGTAAGAAACAAGGCAAGATTGGTCGTTCAAGGATTCACTCAAGTCGAATGTTTGAATTTTGGTGAAAGTTTCGCTCCCGTAGCTAGACTTGGGCCCATCCGTATTTTACATGTTTTTGCATCATGTTTTGATATTAAATTATTTCAAATGGATGTTAAAAGTATTTTTTTTAAATGGTAAAATATTCGAACTTGTATTTGTTGAACATCCACCCAATTTTGAGGATCCCAAAAATCCAAATCATGTGTATAAACTCTCAAAGATGCTTTATGGTCTTAAACAAGCTCCTTTAGCATGATATAAACGCCTTCCAGATTTTTTCCTCTCAAAAGGATTCAAAATTGAAAAGGTAGACACAACCTTGTTTACAAAAATTTTAGATGATGATTTTTTTTTATATGTCAAATATATGTTGATGACATTATCTTTGGGTCTACTAACCAAGAATTTTGCAAGGAATTTGGTGAAATGATGTCTAGAGAATTTAAAATGTCCATGATTGGAGAATTTATCTACTTCTTTGGACTTCAAATCAAGCAACTTAAGGATGGGACTTTCGTAAGCCAAACAAAATACGTGAACAACTTGATCAAATGGTTAGGCATGGAAGACGCAAAGCTCATCAAGACTTACATTGCCACCAACGGTCATCTCGAATTAATGAGAGAGGTAAATCGGTGGATTTAAAGCTTTATAGATCAATGATTGGTAGTTTGCTTTATCTTACCTCATCTAGGCCCGATATTATGTTTAGTGTTTGCATGTGTGCAAGATTTCAAGCATCACCAAAAGAGTACCATTTAGTGGACGTGAAAAGAATTCTTATATATTTAAAGCATTCCTCTAGCATTAGATTATGGTATCCCAAATGTGCAAAATTTGATTTAATTGGATATTCGGATTCTGATTATGCAGGTTGCAAAGTGGATAGAAAAAGTGCTTGTCAACTCTTAGAAAGATCTTTAGTTTTATGGTCATTCAAGAAACAAAATTTCATAGCCCTATCCACCGCGGAAGCCGAATATGTTTCTACGGATAGTTATTGTGGTCAATTACTTTGGATGAGGCAAATCTTGATGGATTATGGAATTAAATTCGACAACATGCCTCTTTTGTTTGACAATATAGTGTCATGAAGATAGCAAATAACCCGGCCCAACACTCAAGAACCAATCATATAGATATACGTCGTCATTTCTTTAGAGATCATGTGAGCAAAGGAGATATAGCTATTAGCCACATATGGACCAATGATCAATTAGCTGATATCTTCACCAAACCATTAGATGAGAGCCGGTTTTGTAAATTGAGGAATGAGTTAAATGTCATAGATCATTCTAATGTTGCTTAAAACTCATACCTCGTGTTATTTTCTCTCATCTGGAGTTCTTGAAGTTCTTGTTAAAACTATTTTAAAATCTTTATCAAAATTCTCTAATTTGATTAAAAAAACTATATTATTTGGAGCTTTTATTATCTATCTCATGCATAATGATCCTGAAAAGTGTTTATTTGAGTGTTATATTAAGGATCATTTGCATCCCCGTTCAGCCCCTAATTCTTCAGGAAAAACAGTACTACAGCGGTTATACCGTCGGTACTACCACCGTCCAATACTACAACGCCATAAGTGTGGTGCTACCTCTCCTGATTGGTGGTCCCAGAAATAGTTGTGGCCGACTCCTTATCCTTTGGTCTTCCTTCTCATTACGGTCCAACCGATCATGGATCTCCAAAAACCGCCAGCAGACTTTCTTCTCTCTTCTCTCTTCTTCCTCAAAAGTTCCTAATTCAAAGGTCTTCCTTCTCATTACGGTCCAACCGATCATGGATCTCCAAAAACCGCCAACAGACTTTCTTCTCTCTTCTCTCTTCTTCCTCAAAAGTTCCTAATTCAAATCTTCAAGGCGATCAAAAGAAACTTCAAGTTCCTGCCATTCTCAAGTTCTTGGCAACCTTTCATTTCCATTCCCCTAGGTAATCTTTGTTGGAATCCTCTCTTTCCTCTTGCTTGCTACCTTTTTTCAATTCTAGGGCTAAAAGCAAAATGTGCATGATTTAATCAATTTCTTTTGGGCAAAATAATTGGAACTGGTATTTGGTGACATATTATGTTTATTCCATGCCATTTCTCATGCCAAATACCTACAAATTGCAAGTTTGAGCAATGCCCTAAGAAATCCCTACGGGTGTGGTACTACCGCCCACCGGTAATACCAGAGTGCCAACAGCGGTACTACCACTCTAGCAGAGAAAAGTTGAAATTATCAGGCTCCTTTACTTCAGTCCTGTCGTGCCTTGTCCTAATTTGCTTTCACTTGTCTTAGCAAAAAATGCCTCACAACCCTGCTCTCCCCTCTTCGTCAAAAGGAAAAGCGCAAGTTGAATATTTATATGAAGATGAGTTTCAAGAAGAAGCAACCGACAATGACACTAGTGATGAGGACTACTTGCCAAATCGAACTCCTTTCTTTGTTGTGGATAAAAGGAAGATAAAAGGTGAAGAGTATACAACCTTGATGCATACAAATCAGTTTCTACTTCCAAAAAATGCAACTGAAGCTTTCTTTCACACAAAGTTTTAAGAGGATGTCTTTTATCATGTGTATGGCAGAAAGAACTTCACAAATCATCCATATGTCACATGGAGTTATCTCAATCAGAATCCTCTCTACAATAGACTCCATTATACATTTCACCAAGTGAAATTGGACAACTTTATGACTTTGAAGTGTGACTATGGTGCTAGAACCATCAAGCAATTCTATACCACAGTTCATGTCCGCCTCACAACAACTCACTTCTTCAAAGGTGGATTGTCACGAATCATGGCTCATTCCTTCAACTTGGAGTATGAAGGTACATCTTGAGGAGCCTTGAGATTTGACTCAAATATACGAACTATATGATGCCACTCAAAAACTTTGTGCGTGGAAAAGCAACTGGACTACTACCTATGCCCAGCATCATAAACAAGATATTGAGAGCAACATTCTTTCCAAGATGTGGAAACAATGATGAGGTTCATAGCAAGGTTTGGAATATTATCTATCACATTTTGAAGGGCACCAAATTTGACATTGTGGACTTCATCATAACTGAGATAGCTCTATCAAAGAGTGATACAGAGGATACTATTTACTATGCTCCCTACATTATGAAGCTGATTTGAGACAAGTTTGGTTTTTACCTTACAGTGATAGAGTTCATACGAAATACAGACCAAGCATCATCCCTCCTTCCTAAAGGATGTATGGAGAAACTCTTTTTGGTATTTGATGCCAAAGGGGGAGAGATCAAGGGGGAGCAAGGAAAAATGAAATATAAAGCTCGTCAAGACACTTATATAATATCTTATATTATATTATCTATTTGGACTATTTGGACTTATCTATATGTGGACTTCCTTTCTTTTGGATGTGATAAGGTTGTAATAGTTAAGTTGTGAAGCTACTTGACACTAGTATTGTGCTACAATATTATCTTTGCTTACATTATCAAAAGTTTATGTTAAGTATATTTGCCATAATGTGTTATCTCTTTGTGCTTCATATGGACAATCTTTACATGTTTCCTCAAATTCAATAAATAAAGGAAACTCCACCAAAATAAAAATCACTTTATGAACCTATATGCACATGTTTAGGGGGAGTTTTGTTTATTTGTTGATTGACTTTGAAAGCAACTAATTCTTTATCTCCTTTGAGCTCATCTCAAGAATTACTTGCAAATCAAAAGTCAACACAAGGATTGCAACTTGTTTCAACTTGGTGTATATTCAAACCTTTCAATTCATTTATATTGCTTAGGTTGTCATTGATTACCAAAAAGAGAGAGATTGAAATCATCTAGGCCCCTAAAAATGATTTTGGTAATTAATAACAACAATGTGTTAGTGTTAAGAGACTAATGTGTGTGCTAAGATGTTTTAAAGGTTTAGTCCTGGATTATGGATGACAATATGGAAGTAGCAATGCAAAGACGATAAAGAATTAACATGGCTCAAGGCAAAGGTATTATGTATCATAAGGACCCTTTTATAGTTTTTACCGGTCTCAGGTGATTGGTGGAAAGACCATATTTATAGGCTAGATGCCGTACTATAAAGATGGATCATTGCTGGTAGCTTGAAAACTTATGATGTGCTACTTTGATCAACTAAGAGTCATGCATTGCATTTAGAACGACATCTGGAAAAAGATTAGTAAAAATGGTATGGCCACTCTTGAGAAGCGGTAGTACCGCAGTGCGGTAGGACCGAGTTCTAGTTGGCGGTACATTATTTCCAGAGAGCGTGTTTTTGGAAGTTTGTCCTCTCCTGAAAAACGGTAGTTCTGATTGAGCCAAGCGGTAGTACCGGACCTTGTGAGTGCGGTAATACCGCACCCAACTTTAATGGCTAGTTCAAAAGCATTAAATGAACAGTAGATGACCGTTGAATAGTAGGTGTGGTAGTACCGACCGATCAATGGCGGTAGTACTGCACCTGCTGAATTTTTTAGGGATTTTCTTCAAACGGTCGAATTTGTGGTTGAAGGCTATAAATACCCCCTCACCAGCACCTAGCTCAACACCATGGACCTCACTAAATACCTTTGAGCTATTGGTGCACTCTCTACTACTCATTTGCTCATATTTCTCGTTTTGAGGTAGTTGAGAGCTTTCAAGTGCATTTGCATCCTTAGTTGATCTTTGGGCACTTGATAACCTTCAAGCAAGGGTTATGATTTATTACTCTTGATGCTTGCCGATACCTAGACGGCTTGGAGGAAGATTGTGTTGTGATCTCTTCAAGAAGATTGTGAAGAGGTCTGGCACCGGTTGTGAGTGGTTCGGTGCTCACCATCTCCGGAGTGGAGGAAGAGCAACCTTAGTGGAATTGAGGTTTATTATGCTCAATTTGTGGAGCCGGTCTAATTCGTTTGGGTTTACCTCAACGTGGACTAGTAAAGACCATCAAGTCTTCGATACCACGGGAAAACATTGATTGTCTCCATTGCGGTTTTCTCCCTTGTCTTTAGTATCTCCTCATTTACATTTCTAACTACTTACTTGTGTAGAATTGCTTAACTAGAATTGTATTTAATATTGACATAGTCTTGGAGTGACTTAGTGAAGTTAGAATTTATCTCTTGACTTGTGCTAGAATTCTCTAATTATACCTTACTTGTTAAAATTGTTAATTAGAGCACAAGATTTTTAGAAACCTCCTATTCAATCCCCCTCTAGTCGGTCATTCTTGATCCGTCTACTAAAGTCACATTTGTCGATCTATTTGGTGTTCTCGATGAACAGGATTAATAGTACATAGGTGGATTCGTGATTCTGTATGAACTAAATTCCAGTATGTACACACTTGGAATTCACAATGGGATTGCAAATACGCTAGTTGTGCAGTTAATGTATTCCGTTCTTCTTCTTATGTGGATCAGCTCATCAGTAAGGTCCAATTAATGAAAACAGTATTAATTTGGTGATTTGCATCCTCGCCACATGATGCATCATTGCGCCTTCTTTGTAGAACTATCTAGTGTTGTCGATGAACTGGATTACTAGTTCGTCAGTGGTTGTGTCACTTTGTACGAAACTGAACTTGTTGCTGATATGCCCTAGAGGCAATCATAGAGATGATTGTATCACATCTATGTTTATGAGTTATTGAATAAATATTATTCCGTTCCTTGAATGAATCATCAGTTATATAGATTAACGTGTATGTGACTTGTTGGTGAAACTCTTTAACTTATATGATGTCATTCTAAAAGTATCCCTGGTCGAATGTCACTGGTCGGAACACTAGTGACTCTACGACCAACACGTATATTGATTGATGACCATGTTTCACCGGTCATGGATATGGGGATATCGAATCAATAATGTGAACACATATTAGAGAACATGAGGTTGGATTGACCCACCTTGAGACACTGTTGAGATTATTATGATTCTATATGTCATTAGTTGGTCTCAAGCAATGATGATGTATAATCCTTAGACCTGAGATCAGCATGATTTTTTACATGTGTAATAGCACTCTTAGGGGTTGCCAAACGCTACTCGTAACTGAGTAGTTATAAAGGTAGCTTTCGGGTATGCTATGAAATATACGGACGAATGTGATTGGTTGGATATGAGATTTGTCCCTCCTAACATAATAGGAGAGATGTCTTTGGGGCCCTCGAAGTGGTCGGATAAAGAAAGTGCATGGTCATGCCACTAGTGGTCGAAGAGTTTGACCACATAAGGTTATCCGACACTTGATCGAGAAAGTTTTGAGCAGTCCATGGATGACATAATATCTCACCTGGAGTTCAACCAGATATCGTGAGGCAAAGGAAGAATACACAAGTAGGTCGCTTAGTTCGATCAGTTACGGACTGGTCTTATAGAGATACGAGCTGGTCGTAGACTGGTCTAACGTAATCACAGAGTGGTCGAAACCTGGTTGTAAGGAGTTACGAACTGGTCGAGACCAAATATGAGCTGGTCGTAGGTTGGTCGAAACCTGGCCGTAAGGAGTTACGAACTGGTTGAACCCAAATATGAGCTAATCGTAAGTGATAAGGATCTGGTCGTAGATCATGTTGCATTAAGGTTCGTCTGATATAATTTGTGTGTATTGGGGAATCGTTATGTCCTGCTAGGAACCGCTACCGACTCGTGGTCGGAAAGGGTTTCTGAGTCACAACCACTTACGTATAAACCTAATGGGTCACACACTTAATGAGTTAGAACAAAATGTGTTCAGGATCTATCATGGCACTGTATAAGGAGATGCTTGAGGCTATTGGGAAAAAAGGTCAGTTGATAGACAAGAGACACGAAAGTCGTGACTTGGGTTGTTCCACCGTAACCCTAGCCGCCATCTTCCTGAGAACCTTACCGTGCAAGTTGGTGCTAGCACACCGGCATGTGGTGTTCCTTCCCTATACGTGTGGATATCGTAGAGGCGCTACTGTGGTTGCTGTTGCGCTTAAGGACGATCCGCGATTCACAGGAGGAACTCGATCAGTTGCTGGAGGACTCTTCTTCTGCTGCTCTGCGCATCTAGTGGTAACGATCTATGATCACCTTCTTGTTTGGCTTCCTGATTTACGTGGTAGAACTTTTGAATTGCCAGCTAGTATAGCCTACCCATATCCCTTCAGAACTATCATATATACATTCTTGGAATTTATAGTATAGTTGCATATTCATGTGCTATGAAGTTAATGTATTCAATTTATTCTTCCATTGAATCAATTCAGGTCTAGTTAGTTAGAACATAAAAGAGGATTAGTTTGGTCGTCTATATGTCAATGTTTTGTCCATATATTGTATGATGTATATGTTATGTTTCCTAAATTGCCACCCTTCACCTTTATTGGTCTACGAAGCAATACATTATGTAGAACTAATGAATTATATGAAAGACTGGCATGCACGAGTGTGGTACATACCATAACAAACATGTGAAGATTGTCTTCTGGGATATGCGCTGCATTTGAACTGATTGGTACTGACGCCAGAGCATATGTTATGTCTGGAGGGGGGCCTAAACTAAAGGACTTCAAATTTAGGCTCTGTGGCCAACGGTGCTTTCTTATCTTCCCAATCAAAGTATCAGAAAGAAAGGGTCTTTTAAGTGTTGAAGTCAAGAAGAAAAAGGGACATGTATTTAAATTATCTTTCTCTATTGTTGTAGCAAACACTACTTGAGTGCCTTTAGATTCAACAATCTGATACCTATGCATGCACAATTTAATTAAAGTACAGTGAATGAACGAAAGTTTGTACAAATGTTACAAAAGTAGAGTTAAATGAAGCATATTTCCCTTTCTTCGCGTCTTCCTTATTGTAAAGCAAATGTGTTTTTTTCTCTTCGAATTTAATGTCACTATTTTATATTTGTGGACAATTTTTGACAGCTCATTTGTACAAATGAATGAAGTTTTGCTTACAAAGTTGAGTTCTGTTGGTCGTAGTACATTCCTTAACACTGTATCCAACTAGTTCTTTTTTGGCGTATCAGTTTTTGTTGTTCCTTGAACCTATAATGAAATAAATGTATCGATTGACAATTAGAATCATGAATTAACTTTTGGTTGGCACATTTACTACTGCTAAAAATCTGATAGCTATACACTTACTATGCAATACTGAATGATTACAATATTTTGTACATGTTAGTTTGCAACGAATTCATGAACCTCTTTCTTCCCATTGATTAAGATTGTGATGAACAATTAGTTTACAAGAAGGATGATGTTCCTTTATATGGTTGTGACCCTGAGATGGACAATGATGAACAAGATGTATTGGAAGATGATATGAGTGATGATATCAGTGACGACTATGATTCTGATGCAAGCGAGAAAAGTTTTGAGACTCAAAAAAGGGACAAGTGGATCAAAAGTTTCTTTGAAGTCTTGGAGACCTTAAGTGTGGAGCAAATAAATAAACAGACTAGGCAATGGCATTGTCCGGCATGGAAAAATGGACCTGGGGCAATCGGCTAGTACAAAGGGTTGCAACCTTTGATGACTCATGCTAGAACAAAGGGTTAAGCGCCGCAGAGAATTGGTTGCATTGTTGGAAGTATACGATATACTGGAACTTCTCTATTTTGAGATCTCTTTTTTTACTACTCGCATTCCTCAACTAACTGACATGTTAATTAAAGGTCTCTAAGTGTAACTACTAAAATTTCTTTTTTGGGAAAACAATTTTTTAGTAATGTCTCTCTATTATCTTATGTGACAGTAGGTTAGAAGTATCAATGGACGATTTCTTTAAATGGAAGGAGATGTGCATATTTCTAGAAACAAATGTAGAAGTTAAAATTTATATCGTTTGATATTGTAAATTGTACCTTTTTCCTACTCCTAGTGTACTCTAATATTTTGACTCTACCTATGAATATTGCAAATAAATAAAATTATTTTCTTCGAAGCAAGAATTACAATGTGGTGCACCTCAAGTTACATTCTCCAATGTTAATTCTTTAATAATTTCAAATTGTAATTGTTGCAAAAATATTGAGAAAGTAACATGTTTGTCGTGGATACAAATGCATAAATGATAGTTATGTAAAAATAAAAGTTTGGTACTATTAATTTTCAAGTGAAATTACATACAAAAAAAGTAGGAAATTGATGATATTTTAGCCTTTTTTAGCGAACAAATAAGTAGCCTGCCGCCGAGCTGCAACCCTAGCCGATGTTCCTATTTATTTTATTGTAATAATTGTTTATTGTGATTATTTATGTAATAATTGTTTATTTATTTATGTAATAATTATTGTTAATTATGATTTATTGCGTTAATTGTAGTCTATTGCATTAACTGTCGTCAAATACGGTCAATTGCGTTAATTGCGTAGTTGTTGTTAATTGTAGTCAATTGCAGTAATTGCAGTCAATTGCGTTAGTTATCATTAATTATCGTTAGTTATCGTTAATTACCATCGATTACGTTAATTATCATTAAATGACATCAAACAAGCCATTATTTGCTTCAAAGGTATTTCAGACATTCCCATCTCAGAAGCTGCAGCCAGCCTACTTAAAAGCTAAACAACCAAACACCAAACCTCTTTAGCCCAGCCGTTCTGCTCTGCAGTCCTGCCGTTCTACCTGCAGCCTAGCTAGAAACCATTTTTCGGAAAAGCTACAGCCTAGTAGGCGCCGCTATCTCGTCTTTAGGCGACGTGTGACATTGACACTGGGACCAAGGTGTGGGGCCCTTTTCATCCGAATGGAACGTGCTCTTCTGTGAGTACGGAGCGTCCCTGTTGCCCACCTGGATCCCTTCCATGCTGCCCACTGGCCGTGGATATACACGTCATAATGCCGCGAATACACTCGCGAGGGATGGAATGGGACAAGATGGACATAAAATTCAATAGAAAGCTTCCTATCGGATGGTCTTTTGTTTTCGAGTGATCGACCGTTTGGAGCTACCGTAGATAGCTTGGATATATACAAACCATCTCAGGATCTCTTGGGTAGCTTCTCCGTGTAACACGCTTGGACTGATCCATCATCCAAGCCGTCTACTTTCTACATCAGATGGAGCTTTCTACTGAAAATTTGGGCATCCTGTATGGGAACGCCAGTGGGCCTTGTTTTGGGGAGAGTGGGCCTGGGAGAGGCCGTTCTGGGCCCAATATTCAAAGGCCTAATTTGTGGAAAGAACACCATGCCAAAAGCCTTTCTTTCATGTGGTTTGACGTCGTGTGTCAGTGTACGCGAGTTTCAAGCCCAGCAGGAGCCCAACTAGATTCCATGGGCTGGCCTGTGTGCAGCGCTTGCCAACCTGGGCCTCATCAGACTACAGGTTAGTTTTCTTTTCTTTCCTTTTTTTTCGATTACAGCGCTTGTTCTCCCCAGAAGCTAAATTTGTTCAGTAAGTCTTCCAGCCATGAATTTGTTCAGTTATCGCGTGAGGAATTACATACTTGAGGGCGTCATATCCCTTTTCCAGTCTCCCAAACCTGCTCTGCAAACCTGCAGAAGACCAATGCTCTGTAGCAAATCCGGCACATGTTCTGAAACTCGGCCTCCATCCTGTACGCTTAACTGAACTGACAGTGTGGAGTGGACCTTGGGGTGAAGCACCAAATTTCAAAGAATGAATCTTCTTGCCCTGTCTCACTAGTTACTCGTTACTACTGACATCCTCTTTGTTTCTCTCTAATCTGGTGGGTCAAATAATCCTTTTCCTTCATTATTTGCCAGGGATTCCTCCCTCACTGAAAGAGCGTATATACACCCATGAAGGCATGAACTATCAATTCCAACACAGAATTACCACTGTTTTTCCTTCCTCTCCTTTTCCTTGTGCTAGCTCCTTTTCTTGCTTTAGTTTTTTAGCATCGAATCTCATTGACAGACCATCCATGAAAAAAAAAAGGTAATAGTAGCAACATCCAAATTTGCTGATTGGTAGCACAGTAGAGTAGCCTCAACATTGAGCCCAAAAAAAAGGTTGGAAAAAGAAAGAGGCTTTGGCAACTTTTGGTGCAAGTGCAACATCGCTTTGCAGGACCACCTGAGATTCTCCCTAGCAGATGTAACTTTCAGTTTACCTAATCTTGAGGGAATTAGAGGGGTAGCTAGCCTTTGCATTGCAATTTTCAACCTCTCCGGTTTATTTTGTTCAGTGTGCCGAATGATTGATCATTCAGACTTAACAGGCACTATGTTTAGATTAATTAGGGCTACAAGCCAGTGGCGTACGCAGGATAAAAATGGAGGAGGTGCTAGTGGAATAAAGTTATTATGAGTAACGTAGCAAACACACATTTAAATTTCATGTGCAATCTAAATTAATATATAAATTCATGAGCAACAATGTTAAAATGGTACATACATTAAAGATGGTATCTTAACTATTGATAGTGTGTTCCGAAAACCCAAAAACATGCACAAGTAGCAATCTTGTGAAAAAAGTTAACTAGATTAGTGATGCAAATCATAACAGAGGTATTAAAAGGTACTATAGGTGCGACAAGCGGAGCCGGTGCTCAAGCCCCCTCATGCCCCCCATGGTGGATCCACCACTGCTACAAGCTATAGTAGGAGGTAAGTATTATTAGGTGCACATGACGTTTAGTTTATGGTTATATGCCTTGTAATACACCTAATCAGCTTGGCTGGTATTTTTACAATCATGTTTGAATTCACGAAGAAACAAATTGTAACAATCATGTCCAAATTCAGGGGGAAACCCCATAAAGGGTCACAGGATCGAATCCTAAAATTGCAATGGAAATTGAACTTTGCCATCAGTCATAGACCAAGGTGCTACACCAGTACTCAGGGGCGGAGCTTGAGCCAAGCCAAGGTGGGTTATGGCCCCCTATCAAATTGATATCCCATTATGAAGTATTATTTGTTGCTATTTGAGCCACTGAGAAAATCCAAGCCATTAGATGGAGATCTAATGGCCCCTATCAAATCTCACTTCCCATCCTCACTAATATGAGCACTAAAATTGAAAGATGTATAGCAGTTCTCATTTGTATATTAATCAAGCATTAAGTTGGTAAGTGTTTATTAGGATTTAAGGCACAATTAGCTGCCAGTACTGTTAAACCATCAAATGTTTTGGCCATCAGCCCATCATGGCTTAATAGACTTTGGATTAAGCAAGGTTTATGTACCTGCCTAAGAATAAATGATTACGAAACTTGAAGTGTTAAAAGAGACTAAAAAAAAGTTTAGGGGCCAAATGTTGCAATGTGCATCTAGGTGTGCGTTGTCATGTCTGTTTCAGTTTGGACCTAACCGGAGAGATTTTTCATGTGTCCCCTAACGCCTTTTGCCACAGGGAAAGTTGGTGGATTGGAGGTCTTAACTAAAGCAGCACAAATAGGACTAAACTATGCCTGATTCTTCCTAGGGTGCTAATTAATCTATGCCCATAGATTAGATTTGTAGGCGCAGCAAATCTTGTCTTGCTTCGTTTAATCATGGAGTAAGTTAGCAGGCGATAGCTCATCGACTAACCAACTAAACACCAATGGATTGTTGTTTAATTGCTGAATCAGTACTAGCAAGTAGGAATCAGTCATGTCTGGTTTGTTTAATTCTCTCTTAAGAAAATTGAATGCCCTGCTCCTGTCCTCCGTGCGAATCGGTAGATCCAGGAGGATTATCATTATCCTCTCCTACTGCCCCCACCACCTGTTTGGATCATTCTGATCCGGAGTTGCCACGAACTCACAGTCACAGTGTTTTTACCTTCGTACGCAAACCTACGAGTTTTCGAAACCCCGTGCATTTCTCCTCGAACCAAACACAAATATATTCCCAACCGTGTTTTCTGGTACATAAAGTTATAGTTTCTGGGTTGGACATTGCATCAAGGGTGGTGTTGAAGTATGAGTACATTGCATGTCTGTCCACGTC
Source organism: Ampelocalamus luodianensis (assembly GCA_036346255.1). Lineage (NCBI taxonomy): Eukaryota > Viridiplantae > Streptophyta > Magnoliopsida > Poales > Poaceae > Ampelocalamus > Ampelocalamus luodianensis. Next base: position 13,508,561 of record CM070636.1, on the reverse strand, counting down.
CGTTCAAACTGTTGAATAAACCAGTCGTTACATGCAACTTAATATGGTATTAAAGTCAGGATGTTGTAAGTTAAATAAACCAGTCGCTACATGCAACTTAATATGGTATTAAAATCAGAATGCTATGAATTAAAGACTCGGCTGACCCAATTTTTTTAAAAAAATGCAGCCTAGACGTGAGAGAGTGTTTAAGTATGAATATATTGGATGTCTTTTCTCGTCAGTTTAATCTTTTGGATGAATTGATCGGTATATGCAACTCAATAGGTGGTTCTGTATACCGTCCTAGTTGGAACACCGGTATTTTTTTTTTCTATATTCCTGCAAAATTCCTTTATTTCAAATATAGCCTGGATTGGTTGAAAATATTCGCCAACTATGGCACCGCTTTTGTGCCCAATCCTTTTTTACATGGCATCGCTACCTTTTTTCTACACTGATTAAAGGCAGTAACGGAGCAGCAGTAAAAGATTACTGGCAGTGATACTACTGCTGCTACGGAGTAGAGGCAGAGAGGAGTGACTGGCGCGCAGGCGAGCAGTCACCTATGAAGCGACACCTCGGGCCCGCGACTCACGTAGCGACGCGTGTAATAAACTCAATACATACGCCTCCGACGCTCCTGTCTCCCGCCTCTGTACTGTACGGCCGCCATTTATACTCAACCTTCGGGCGGCATTAGCTTCCTTTCAAATTTTGTTTCGTTCCTTAGATTCTTTTAGTTTGTAAGTGCATGGACAATAGTATAGAATACTGTTGTTTATAGTATCTCTCTATGTCATATATAGATAGTACTAAAGATAGATTTTACAATATATTATCTTTTTACATGTCTCTATATACAACTCTTTCATGTATAATGTGTGTGTTTCTCGTGTTACAGTCGATTACTGCATGAGAACGGCTCAATTCTCTATACTCCCCTTTTTTTTTCTCCATATCATATTGTATCCTACGTGTCAAGATTTATACAGCTGGCCAACATCACACCATTGTGTATGCTCTAAAACCCTGCTTGGCTCTTTATTCCTCTTTCAATGAAATTTAGTTTTCCGTGTACTATCCCTTTCGGGGTGTATCTTTTTATTTTTCTATTTTCTCCTACTCTATTAATGCAAAGGGCAGCGCTCCTGCCTCTTTATTCAAAAAAAAAAAAGTTTTTCATGTACTAAGGGTTAAAAAAATTGGAAGGCGTCGCATCGACACCACTTAGTTGAAGGCTAGGTCAACAGGTAACGGGATTAAATCTAAAAATTTACAAATAAGCAGATTTAATAGTTAGCTGGGCTCGAATCATAGCCTACAGATAGGTTGTTGCGAGTTGGTTTGTTGCTTGTGTTCATCGTGGCTGTTCGCACGCCAAAATAGGCGATTTGGTTGAGACTTGAGGGTGAGATAGAGATGTGTATGGTTCAATCAAGCCGATGCAGTGCTGTTTAATTAGAGATCACATTGATGGCTAGTGTATCTATTGTTGCTTCACGCCAATATGTGACTTGCATAGTTAGACCTTGTTGGTACTGGATAAAATATAAGCTTCTATGAGGTTTTATGTGTGCGTAAAGGATTTTCACATAAAAGATAATCTCAGTTATCGACACACGTATATGTCATAAGTTATAAGTTTACGACCATCACAAAAAAAAACATATAAAATTATTATAAGAGGTAGAAGTAAAAAAGAGTCAGCTCAAAAACAAGTAAAAATTACTAATAGAGGTAGTAGTACAACAGCTATTTGGCTTACCTATCTAAAGAAAGGTTTTAGAGAGCGCAGCTGGCTGCAAAGAATCCAGGTAAGGCAGGCAAATTGCAGAATAGTAAAAGATCTGCAGGGTCCAACAAATCTGTTCAGATGATCTTTTGATCCAGATTTGGCTTTGTCATTTTGTTTTTCTTTTTCAAACGAAAGAGTAAAATTAGTTCTTGTGATTGAAATGAAAAAAATGACACCATATCGTACTGTCTTATCATGGAAAGCCACATATCGCACATCCAGAACGCGGCAAACCACTTGCCACGCTCACAGTCCGCGGTAAGACGATATGCCAGCGCATGGAAAGCCACATATCGCACATCCAGAACGCGGCAAACCACTTGCCACGCTCACAGTCCGCGGTAAGACGATATGCCAGCGCAACAGGTGGCATGCGCGTGTTGGAATAAGAGCACGCTACGTGACTTTCTGGTCACAGAGGGCTAGTTTTGTTATTACAACATAAAAAATGGCATTTAAACGAAGACATCGTTTTGTTTAGGCACTCGAATCCAACAGGAGGAATAAAAGAAAGGGAGCTCGATATAAAAACCGGTACAACCACCTTGGGCTTTTTTGGAAGAGAGAGGGATGGAGAACATGTATTTTTCTTCTTCTTCTTAGAGAGCATATACTGCTTGACAGTACAACCACCTCATCTTAAATTTATCAAGATTATAAAAGGACTTGTTAGTGGTTCTGTAACTGCAATAATCTCGAGTGAATTTTCAGTAAGCATGAAGTAAGCATATATTTCCTGAAGTATACACTCTTATACATAGCAACTTACCGAGATAAACTCATAACTTCCCAACCCAGTTTGATATTATATTTGCACCTGCCTATCTTCGCAAAGAGCATCTTAAAACACTACGCAAAATATTTGCCTTCCTTTCAAAACAAAACTCAAGCACTGCAAAATGAAAAGATGGTAAAACGAAACCACAGTTCGTAGGGTTCAATCCTCAAACAATCACAAGTAGAAGCCAAAATGGCAGTAATCTCAGCGTTGTTACTACTACTATCATGATCAGATCAACAGATCAGGTAGCTAACTACTGAAACAATATAACAACATGAAATCAAAAGTGGATGTTAATCCGATGTTTTTTACTTTCTCTTCCTAAATTTCACTACCCTGCATATTTTTTTCACCACTTCGCCTAATACTAATACATACCTCTCACTTGGGTGCCCAAAAGACTCTCAAAACAGTGTTAAATTGAAGAAAAAATGACTTTTGCATCTAGATCCTCCGTGGAGAGGAAAATTGCAAGCGCCACCGGTTGTTATGGAGGAGGTTCCTCTCCGGCGACCTCGGCGGCGGAGTCGACCTCCTCGGGCGGCGGCTCCTCGCGGTCGTAGGGGGACAGCCACTTGGCGCGCATGTATTCGGGCTTACGCCAGGGCGGGAGGTGGAGGCCGCGCTTCTTGAGGCTGGCGCGCGCGGCGTCGGCGGCCGCGGCAACGAGGAGGCGGAGGCGGTCGTCCTTGCCGACGAACACCGCCGGCAGCTGCTGAAGGAGCGCGCGGTAGGACTTGGTGGGCCGCGCGACCTCGAACGTGGACCGGAAGTCGACGTCCACGAGGACGCGCTCCGGCGCTCCGCGGTTGGAGGCGGCGGGGAGGAGCACGTCGAGGTACGCGTGCTCGCCGGCGGGGTGGGAGGGGGATTTGTTCCAGCGGGAGACGCAGACGGCGGCGTCGTGGCCAGCGGCGCGGAGAGGGGAGGCGACCAGGCGGAGGAGGTCGCGCCTGCGCGCGCCCGCCGCGCGGTGGCGCTCCAGGTGGGCGCAGACGTCGGCGAGGAGGTTGCGCTCCCGGAGCGTGGAGCAGTGGACGAGGCCCTGGACACGGTGGCGCGAGACAATAAAAATAAGTTCTTGGGCACTTGGCCGTGGTCACCGCCGACGAAGAGAGAAGGAAAAGAAGCAACTTACTACCTTGATCGTTTCGGCGACGTCGTAGGACGCCGCGGCGTCATCCTCATCCTCGTCGTCGGAGTTATCACCTCCGTTGAAGCAGTTGCAGCACCGCCCGCCGTGCCCGGCCTTCTCGGCGCCCGCGCCGCCGCTGTCCTCCAAGAAGCTGCGCACCATACCGTCCAGGCACACAGAACTGGGCTCCGCCTCATCCTTCTCTCCCGCTGACGCCGCCACCGCCGACGGAAGCCGCTCCGCAGGGGAGATCCGCAGCAGCTGCCGATCGAACAGCCGCTTCAGCATCGACCTCGCCGGCACCGGGGACGGATCGATCGGTGCGGCCCTCATATCGACACAAGGAACGGAACCTAGCCGGACGTATCACCGGAGGACGCGATCTTGGGGGGCGGCGATCGCCTGAGACATGGCCGTAGGCTCCTACCCCTGGATGATTCGATCGGAGCGGTCAGGGTTTTTCTGATCTTTTTGGGGTCGTTTCTCTGGTGTTGGTTTTTGGGGGAAGAGCACCAGAAGAGGGGACCGAGTTTTAAAGGGGTCGGGGACGCCGACATGGACGGCACGGTGGCGTGGCGTACAACGTGGCCGTTCTTATCCGCATTCTGTCCTACGTGGCGCCTGTCAGGTGGGTCTTGGTACGCAATGACAGTGTATAACCTTGCGGTGAATAGTTTGGCATGCCATTGAAGATAACTCACCACCTTTTTTTTTTTGCGAGGAATACCTTTTTAATGTGACCATTTGCTACCAATTAGCACGAAAAAGTTCAATTTCCACTTGAATCGAGAGAAAAATGTTCTAAGATTAGCTCTCTATACAAAAGAGACTTTAAACTCTCATATAGCACTGCACCATATCCGCATTTAAGCCATAGTAGAATTTTAAATATCAGTCGTTCTAGAATTCAAATTATAGTATGCGTTATAAATCCTTTTTGAGATAAATTTGCACTTACCTTCGAATCCAATACCCTCCGATACCTCTTGGTGGGGTGGTGAAGTTGAAGGTGTACGACTTCATCTACTATGATTTAAATCATGTTGTCTACATTTTATACACACGTGAGTACGCTTTCAGTAAAAAATTTATAAGGTTGTATATTTATCTCTGACCTCCGTTTTCTAGGTGTGCACAACAAACGCACTTGCGTGTGCGTGCATGGTGGTGTATGCACGTGCGCGTCTCTTCCTTATAATCACAAAAAAGTTATTACTCATGTTTTCTTTATCGTAGAAAAAATAAAGGCCTATTTAGAACAAGCCCAATTTGGAACATATTAATCGTTATGTATGAATTTTGAAAGGGAAAAAAAGAGAGAAAAGTCCGGTTCTTGTGAAAATTATATATTCGAATTGGGGCCTAAATAGGATTATACATTTACTCCATACTACTTGCAAGTTGCAATTTTGTCATTATCATTCATCCTGGTTCATTCACATGCCAATAGCTAGAACAAAACGAAAATAACACTCTAGTAATAATTTGAAACCGACGGGGAAGAAAATGTTTTGCTTTCATACAGCGAGAGCCTCATATGCTGTGCGGCGGAGAGTAAATCGTATTTACATTATCAGTGATGTGCTGGTACTCAAAAGATTTGACGCGACTTCAAAAAATCGAGTCATTAGTGCCAAAGCTGCAGAAGCTACGAGAGCATTGATTGTCTGACACAGCCGAGAACGATGCCAAAATGCCGGGTTTTCTATTTCAATTCATCGTGCAGATCAATAAACTTCAGAGTTTAGACTCCATTCCAGCAGTAATCAGCGCCCATAATATCCAAAATGTCCTCTGAAAAAATATATCTGAATTATCCAACTCTGTTTCCATCAGGCTTAAGTCAAGGGAAAAATCACCCCAATAATCGACAAGATTCAATGTAAATTCACAACTATCCTCACCTGTCCTGCTTCTTCGTCAGAACAAAGAAGAGACAAAATTATAATACATACTAGTGTAATTTAATGGGCATCCGAATAAAAAAGAGCAATATATTATAAAATGATGCGGGTTGCCACACTAGCATGCAACCCCCAGTATTATTGACAGACTGTGCACAGATGTGAAATGCTCTACTGGCCACAGAGAAAAGTATTGGGTGTGTACTGTAAGCCCAATCAGTGATGAAAGCTTCTACTCAAGCAATTGCTTGCCACAAAACATGCAAAGACGCCTAGCATTTAGACAGAGAGAGAGAGAGAGAGAGTTCATCAGAAGCTTAGCCGGAGTTGAACACCTCCTAGCACAAGTCACCTCAGGAGCAAGTCACCTGGTGTCTGGTGAGGAATTTTTGGAATAATATATTTTTTAAAAAAATTTACAAAACTAGAGAGTCACCTTCAAAAAATTATAAAAATAGGCCTCGCATTTAATGAACATGCAGACTCTATAGATAAATTGGCGAGCGACAGAGAGTCACCTTCAAAAAATTATAAAAATAGGCCCCTGTCGCTAGATGAACTGGCGACAGACTCCTATCGCCAGTTAAATTGGCGACAGGACCTGCCTGTCGCCAATTCAACTAGCGATAGGAATCTATAAATTTTTAAATATAGTAAATAAACTCAAAAAATTACAAAATTTCTTCTAGAGCCTCCCGATAGAGTGTTCTGGCTTGTGTAATTTTTTCGTAATTTTATCCATTCTGAATTTGTCTCCAAAATTCATTTAAGTATATTATTTGTAGAAATTTTTAAATATACCAAATGAGGTCCAAATATTATACAATTTTTTAATGCTCATTATATAGTGTAATTGTTTGTGTAATTGTTACAGAATTTTATATGTTATGAAATTGTCTCAAAAATTAAAGGTTTATACAATCAAGTACACTGTATCAGAAACCTAAATTAAGAATTTTTTAGAAAATTTTAGGACGTATAAAATTTTGGAAAACTTACAAAAACAATTAAAATATATAAGGAGCATTCACAAAAAATTTCATAATTTTTGAACCTCATTTGGTATATTTATAAATTCCTACAAACAGTATACTTAAATGAATTTTGGAGACAAATTAAAAATAGATAAAATTATGAAAAACTTACACAAGCAAAAACACTATATCGGGAGGCTCCACAAAAAAAAAATTGTAATTTTTTAGTTTATTTACTATATTTAAACATTCTTAGATTCCTATTACCAGTTGAACTGGCGACAGGAACATGCCCATACTGTTCAGGGTTCCTATCGCCAGATGAACTGGTGACATGGACCTATTTTTGTAATTTTTTAGGTGACTCCCTAGGTTTGTAAAAAAATTAAAAAAATATTATTTCAAAAAAAATTCGTTTGGTGAGTCCCTGCTTGGCCCTGCTGTGTCTTACCCTGACCAAACAAATCAAAAACTTAAGCTGCACATTACTTGCTACAACAATTATTTGATGGGTTGCTTGATGCTTCACATAGTCAAGCCTCAATCAAACCATCTTACTAGCTTGGACCACAACTCCTCCTTGGCTTTGATTCTTGAGATTGCAAGTCTCTCTTGTTCTTGGAACATATATCATTCTTTATTTTAAAACATCTCGAATGCGAATTGCGACAAAAAAAATGTGTTGTTTTGTTTTATATTTGTTAAAGTAAGAGAAGTATTTCTACACTTCATACGAAAGAAGAGTGGTAGTATTCTGAAGCTTTTTTTTACTTTAAATCGTATTATGATTTCTGAAGCGATTGATTGACTACGAGAACACATTATGCGCTTCGCCTCTTACGGTGCTATACAACCGGTAATTGCAGGTGTTTTAGGACCGATCTATACAGTTTTCATATTGCATTAAGAAATCACTGCTAGTAATGAGGGGGCCAGCTAATACCTGTCAAGATTTTGAGGTATAAAAGTCACTGTAATCCTTGTGAACATGAGTAGTGGTCAGGGGTGGACTGTAACGTCCCAAAATTTGGATTTTCAAAAATCTTTTGAGTAGTTTAGGTCCCTGAAAAATTTCACCAATTTTATTTGAATTAATAAAGCTTAATTGGGAATTTTCCTAAATTAAAAATATTTAATTTGACTAATATAAACATTAATTAAATAAAAACTTGTGTTATTTGGCTTCCTTGTCTTTCAAGGAATTTTTGGGTATTTTCTGAGATTTTTCTGAATTTGTTTGCTATTTATTTGACCTCCTTGATTTTTTGCCTTTTATTTAATTCCGAAAATTAGCATTTTCTCTCTTCTGCCCATGTGCTACAGTATCCTGCAATTTACTGTTCATCTTCCAGCTCCCGAGCGCAGCAGAGTCCAGTACGTGCAGGAAACAAACTAAAAAATTCAAATTTCCATATCTTCCTCTACGGTGCATATAAAAGCGAGCCGTTTGCGCTCACGCGTCCGTGTTGATCTCCTCTTCCAATCCCCTGATTCGGTTTCCTCCAAACCGATCTATTTTCGTCGCAATCTCCAAAAAACCGAGCTCCAACCGAAGTTCTTCTCCGGCGAACTGCGCCTTCATCCGACGTCCCCCGGCCGACCCGTCTGCGGTGTTGGCTTCGCATCGTCACGTTCTACGTCATGGTTTCTTCCTCTTTGCCCGAAGATCACCGGAGCACCGTCGGTCATGTCAAGCCCTAAAGCCGAAACATGTTCATCGCGTTCCTCGCTTCCTCGGTGAGTTTTTCCAAAATCCGATCACGTCATCTTGTGCCCCTCGTCAATACCTATTTTTCCCCTCTTGTAGATTCAAGTTTCATCCACCGTGCGCCGAGAATCAAACGTTCTCTCGCCTCTTGTTCGTTGTCCTTCTCCGGCCAATTTCTCCTGCCGACGCATGGAGCAAAATCTTGATATCTAGACCGCGTCATCATCTCCGGCTCGTCGTTTCCTTTCCGTTTTGCCCCTTCGCCACCGTTGGTTCGCCTCCGTTCGTCGTCACCACCTTGAGCAAGAATCAGCCTAATCTCTGTTCACTATTCATGCTTGATGTCCAGTACGTGAGAGTTGTTCGGTTCCTTCTTTCTCTACTGTCGTTTGGCTACTGATCCTTCTCTATTACTTTTCCTCTAATCTTTGCCATGCAAGAAAACAAATATCTCATCCGTCTTACTTGTAGACCCCACATGTTATCGTCCTAGTTAAACACCCTAATTATTTCTCTCTCTTATATGCGGGTCCTGCATGTCAGTCAACTCTTGGTCAAACCCTTGTCTATGAGCTTGGTCCACCGTGGACTAGCATATCTCTGTGGACCTGGTCCATAGACCAGTGGCCCACATGTCAACCCCTAATCCTATTTTCGGGAATTAATTTAATTCTTAAAAAATCCTTTTATCTTATTGGTCCCACTTGTCACTCTCTCTACTTTATTTCTGGAATTATTTTAATTCTAAAAATTCATAAATATCAGTCGGTCCCACCTATCATACACTCATTCTTTTTCTAATATTTTCGGAATAGAATATTCTGAGAATATTCCGTAGAGCTTTTTCATCATTTCATGTGAATTCCAATCTTCCGAGAGTCATATCTTCTTCATCCGAATTCCGATTGAACCCATTCAAATTTCTAAATTCATCTAAATTCAATATCTATCTTTCAATACCATTCAATTTCAATTTGGAGTTTATTTTATTTGCCTTTTGAATTTAGTTTGTTTTACGCTTTCTTTCTCGTTAGACGCCGAAGTCCCGGAATCGTCCGAAGGAGCTGAAGATCAAGCAAGTAGAAGATTGAAGATAAATTAAGATCATCATTGTTATAGCAAGGCAAGTTATACCTTTGATAATATTGAATCCCAATTTTTAATTACTTTGATTTAAATTATTGCATTTACTTTAAGTAATTATTTAAGTGCTTTTGGGTTTAGCTATTAATCCAATTTGTTATATCCACTTTGTCTATTGTATGTCATAATCTTTTGTCACCCTAGATTGGTTCATATTTAGTTGATGCTATGGTATTACCAACGTGGGTTGGTTAGTACGAGTAGATTGCTTAGCCATGCAACAAGTCATCATCATCACCTGAGCTACAATTATAAATTTGATTAAGTGATTATGGAACTTTGTGATAAAACTGTGTGTGCTATGTGTTATTACTTTGTGATAGCATGTGTTGCACCTAACCAATAGGGTGGGAAAGGATTTGGACTGGGGCAAGTGGTGGATACTATGTGATATGGTGGACTTTGTGATGGGAAAGATAATCTTTGTGATTTAGTTAGAATCTGGAAGTCTTGCCTTGGTCAATTAAGGACTTAACTTTGTGCACCATTGAACTGAGCCTTACTGTACGACCACATGCCTGGTATGGGACGGGCCTAACTTAGTAAGTTATGGATTCTCGCATTGATGTTGGTGGATAGGTTAGGTGTGTGACAGGTGGAGGTGTGACTACTTAGTGGTTGCATCGCGGGACGGTTCGCCGCTTCCCTGTCCAGCGGTGTGTGTTATGCCAAAACGCTTCGTTTGGGTTGGCATAGCGGTTTGTAAGTACATCGGGAGTGTCAATGTTGAGATGAAGTTTCTAAACCGTTTGTTATGATCAGTGCGGCCACACTGGTTATATCGTGTGGGTAAAGTGTACAACCTCTGCAGAGTGTTAAACAATCTATTCGAATAGTCGCGTCCGCGGTCATGGACAATGCTCGGGAATTTCACACGAGGGGTAGATTTTCATAAAACAATTGGGAAGGGACAGCTGTGTGATTTAAGTCATATGGCTGTGTGAAAGAATTTGATTAGGCTATGTGTCTTTGTGAAAATAACTGTTAAATTAATATTGTCTATTTGTTTTGAATTATGTTTTCAATCTATCATTCATATTCAATTGCAAATGTTGCATTTCTATAAAATAACCACAGAAGTCATTTCCTTTGGAATAAGCCTGCATCTATACATTGCATTCTGTGGTATGACTTGCGAGTACGGTTGTGTACTCACGCTTGTTGTAAAACATGCGCCCAAACCTACATAAATGGAGGAATCGTGGTCAACAAGGTCTACTTCAAGGATCGAGAAGAACTAGGTCGCGCGACCCACCGATTGCTGTGGGCATATGGATGGGCTTCACCGAAGTTATTCCGTTTGCTCGCAGACTTCATTGAGCTATTCGCCTTCTGAGGCATTAATTGTAAGTTTTGACCTTAAGGTCTTTACTCTGATACTTATTGTTATTTGCCTATTTATTAGTCACCTTTGTATATGGAAATGATATTTCATCGATGTTGCCACTGTGTGCACTAGCGTGATCTGGACTAGTGCAGATACACAGAGGGTCCGAGTGTATTTTTGGGTCCCGCGGAGGTGGTATCAGAGCCATATCGACTGTAGGTCGTGACCTTAGTTAGAATGGCCGTTTGTAAGGAAAACTTCAAAACTTATTTTACAAATGGAAAATCTTAATGAGGTGTTATTCTCATCTTGTCTAGCTTCTATACTCTTCCATTCTATTTCTTTCTCATCTATATTCTTCCACCGCTATTTGGAGTATTAAATTGGACTATCTCCCCTCATAACTTCTATAGTCATCGTTATCCATGTCAAATGTGTTGGTGGATGCCCAAGAGCTATTTTGAGCAACTGTTTGAGGACCATGAAACCAACAAGAACATATCGACATCTTCCCAAGTGTTCAAGACAAGTGCGTCGCAAAAATTGAAGACCAAGAAGAAGTTGTACGTCACCCTGTCTTTTTCCAAGATTCGCCTACAAGGATCGCAAGCAGTCAACGTTTGATGAAGACCGTGATCAGATTGAGTTTTCTTCAGACCAACCATATAGGATAAATCAGCATAGGTTCCTCCCGTGTGTTGAACCAAGTTGCCCTGTTAAGTTAGAGTTTAATTGACTAGACGATTAGATCTTTGTTTCCCTTCTTCGGTGTAGTTTGGTTGTGAGTTTTATACTTCTTAATAGCTTTCTGGCTATTTGTGTGTTCCTTGGTGTTCTTTGAGTTAAACCTGCTCCCTTAGTAGATTCTCTTCCCTTACCTTGTGCTTTTCCCTCTCATCTATGAGCCCTGGTCAGCCAGCAGATGGAGAACCCAAAGCCAGCCTTGTTAGTAATCTCAAGACGATGCATGCTAGCTCGGATGTTGTCAATCCCATGGACGCTTGTCGCATCAGAGTAGCAGATCCAGTCATGGAACAATCCTGGGTAGCTCAGACTTAACTCATGAATGCGATGATGCAGAACATGAACAACAGGATGACCCAGCAGAATCAGACCACCGCTACTTTAGTCAATTTGATGAATCAGAATAATTAAGCAAGTCATCGTACCGTCGCCAGTGTCAGTACCAGAGAAGACGATGACCAACAACTATCTCCAGTGCCAGTAGTGATACATCAGAACCCGAGCCAGTTCCATGTCGCCCAGAATCAGATCATGCAAGTGACGATGCAACCATTAGACAATATTACTGTTTGCAATGGTGCACAACTCGTTGCCATCCCAACGGCGCGCCCTCAGTTCAAGCTTGTGAAGTTCCTAAGGACCAAGCCGCCTGTTTTTGAAGGTTCAACCACACTCAAGGATGCAGAATCCTGGATTCGCACCATCGAAGAGAAGCTAACTGTTGTGCAATGCAACGATAATGAGAAAGTTCTCTATGCCGCTCATCAATTAGAAGGAGTTACATTAGATTGATGGGAAAACTTTCATGCCGCCCATCAGGACAAGAAGACCATCACTTGGTTAGAGTTCCCCGCTGCTTTTCGCCAACAGCATGCGATATCAAGCATAAGTGATCAAGAGAAACCTGCTATTTCAATATCCTACACCAAATCTAGCCGTTGTCAGTTGAAATGCTGCCAGCCAGATAAGTTAGAAGATTGTGCATGTACCCACTGTAGAGAAATAGGCCATAGTGCTGATGAGCACAATATCAATTGTTCCGGTTGCGAAGGAAACCATTCCGTTGGAAAATGGCCCATGATCAAGATCACATGTTTCTTGTGTGAAAGCGATGATCATTATCCGAGCCAGTGCCCTATGTATTCCGTGTTGACTTCTGCAATGCAACGTCAGCGAGAAATATTTCGAGCTACTTTTAGAACATTAGCAAAAGAAGGCAAACCATTGTCAGTACAAGATATGTCTGCTGAAGGATCACAAAAGCAGAATATTGACCTCGGCAGCCCACCTTAAAAAAGAAACAAGCCAGTATCGTCAGGAGGTTGTTTCGAGTGTGGTAAGCAAGACCACTATGTCAAGAAGATTAGTCATTCCGGTGCAATATCATCAAGCAAATCACAATGTCTGCCACGTGTATGTTACAGTTGTCGCAAGGAAGGTCACTACGTTAGCCAGTGTCCTCAGAAGAACCAGTCACTAACTCTAGATGCAAGAATACCAGAAGTCAGCTCAGTCAAGATTTTAACTCCCAGAGCAGGTGGTAACGCAGTAGGATCCATGTGTCCAGCGAAGCAGTCAAAGAAGAGACATTTGAACGATGATGTTACCAAGAAAGTCAGAGAATCAATGTAACTTTTCCTTTGTTGGAGAGCTAAAAATGTGGACATCTTTGCATGCAAGTTATAGAGAAAAAAGAAATTATTGGATATTAAATCCTTGGATACCTTTCCAAGAGTCTGCCTTTGCAAGTTGAGTAATCAAGCGTTAAGTCATGATGATTGAGGGTCGTAGAGCCGTAACTATGGAATGTGATGTTGAATTCCAACTCATCATTTTGCATAGCAGTGAGACAATAGTAAATGATTGAAGAATCTAATCATTGGATAATGTCCATATCCGCAAGAGAGTATGCAATTGCCATTGCAAATGATTTATACAGCATGCAACTGTATTAGAAGTCAAGTTTGTCTTTGACTTAGTACCCAGGATCAGCCAATTTCAGAAGGGATTACGTCAGAGGTGAAATATGATAAAAGTTGTTGAACGAGTTTGCAAAAATGATAGAGCAGATCCGATGACTTTATCAGATAAAGGCAGTGTCAAATCAAACCCATCACCAATAAAGGTCGATTGAATACCGGTGAAGCGATGCGTTTGAGACAGTGTTAGTTGAAGATCAATGAGACAGTCATTTCAAGTTAGCCAAGACCCCTCACCGGTTTGTATGAATTTCAGAAGAGATTAATCGCAACTCCAGTGTTTGTATTGCCAGATACCAGAAAGAACCTTGATAGCTTTTATCACGGAACCTCCAAGAATTTGTGTGTTAAGAAGTTTCGCGTGCACTTCCTGACAACTAAAGTTTCAAGAAGTGAATTATCTTAGTCATAATTCGAAGTTGCTACCGTGGAGCAACAAAGACGGTTATTGGATTAAAAACTATGAAGTTGAAATCCGCTCCTCAGCCGGACCGAGATAAATGCACATACTTTGAAACAGAAGAGCTACTATAAGAATCTGATGATCAGTCAGCTAAAGTTACTTTTGAAAGTCAGAAGTTGAGTCTTGAGTCAGAAGTTGAGTCTTGAGTCAGTTTCAAGACGATATCTGTTGAACCCCAGAGTTCAAACCGATGCTAGAAATCATTGCTGACTAGACAGTGAGATGACAGTTTTGTCAAGAAAATCCGCCCTCACGTAAAGCAAAGGAAAGCATAAGAACCCGCTGAAGGCGAACATAAATGATGCACAAATCAATTAGCATATCTGCATATCTAATGAGGAGAAACTCAAGTAGTTGATGCTCAAACCAACATTTGAGTGCAAGCATTCCAGTTTCCCTGAAAGTACCAAGGCGTACAAAGATCTCAAAGTTGAATCGTGATGATCCAAAATAAAGCGAAATATCGCCGAATGGGTTACCCTTTGGTTTGTCAGAATGTTAGCCAACATGTTAGAAGCTAGTCAAAGTACTTCTATCCCTGAGAATTCAGACAAGGGATCTCCCAGGACCCAATCGGGATGTAACTTCTTGAAAGGTGATTGTTGATCATTTGACAGGAAGTTGTCACTTCATTCCTGTCAATATCACCCAGTTTGGAGATCGTTTAGCAGAGTGGTATACGACGAAGGTTGTATACGACAGAGATGGTATTCGTCAGCATGGGTGCAATGTCAGATCTACAGAGATGGTCAATTTGCACGACATGTCGGAGAAGTTAGTATCAGACCAAGGATCCCAGCTTATCTTGTATTAGCGACAAAGTCTATATGATGCTTGGATGGTCATTTCAGTTTAGTTTTGTGTATCGCCCGAATCAGCGGACAGATTGAAAAGAATTAGTGAGTTATGCCTTAACTCATAGTACCAAGTCGAACAAGTGAGTTTTGTGTGTAGAGTCTTCCTACAACCCAGATGTCAGCCAGTCGCAGTTGTCACCATCTGAAATTCGCAGTGGTTGATCGCATAAGTCATCGCTCAGCTAGGAGCATATCAAATTACAAAGTATGTGGATGTTGCATTAATCATGAAGCAGAAGACCAAGTGTCCTTAATCCTAAATGGAATTCAAGTAGCAGTGTTCAAGAAGGAAAGCTACACAGATTATACAGATTATCACCTTCGAAGCCATGTCTACCTTCAGAATACCTGTTGAAGTTCTGTGCTAAGAATTGTATGACAGATGTGACAAAAATGTGTCAGTTAGTTCAGATTCCGAAGCGCAGAAGAAGAGATAGTTTGCTAACCTGAGTTGCCAGTCAGCAGCAAGATTTCCTCCACTCCAAAAGTGCCCTCAAGCACCCATCAAGCAGCCCCGTTAGATGCGATCGAGTTTCAAGATGCCCTCCAGCCAAGAGCCAATTTGTCAAGTTTTCAGTGAAGCGAGAAGTTTGGCAAAAAGCAAGGCGGTTGTTCTGTAAGTGTTCAGAAGAGCGATTCTGTCAAAGTCAAAGCAATTTGAAAGTAAGAAGTGAACCCGAAGGCTGAGTTTCTTATCCTATTCTATAGCCAGCCTGAATCTCGGGGACGAGATTCCTTTAAGGGGGAGGTTTGTAACGTCCCAAAATTTGGCTTTTCAAAAATCTTTTGAGTAGTTTAGGTCCCTGAAAAATTTCACCAATTTTATTTGAATTAATAAAGCTTAATTGGGAATTTTCCTAAATTAAAAATATTTAATTTGACTAATATAAACATTAATTAAATAAAAACCTGTGTTATTTGGCTTCCTTGTCTTTCAAGGAATTTTTGGGTATTTTCTGAGATTTTTTGGATTTGTTTGCTATTTATTTGACCTCCTTGATTTTTGGCCTTTTATTTAATTCCAAAAATCAGTTTTTCTCTCTCCTACCCACATGCTACAGTAACCCGCAATTTACTGTTCATCTTCCAGCTCCCGAGCGCAGCAGAGTCCAGTACGTGCACGAAACAGACTAAAAAATTCAAATTTCCATATCTTCCTCTACGGTGCATATAAAAGCGAGCCGTTTGCGCTCACGCGTCCGTGTTGATCTCCTCTTCCAATCCCCTGATTCGGTTTCCTCCAAACCGATCTATTTTCGTCGCAATCTCCAAAAAACGAGCTCCAACCGAAGTTCTTCTCCGGCGAACTGCGCCTTCATCCGACATCCCCCGGCCGACCCGTCTGCGGCGTTGGCTTCGCATCGCCGCGTTCACGCCATGGTTCCTTCCTCTTGCCCAAGATCACCGAGCATCGCCGGTCATGTCAAGCCCTAAAACCAAACGTGTTCATCGCGTTCCTCGCTTCCTCGGTGAGTTTTTCCAAAATCCGATCGCGTCATCTTGTGCCCTCGTCAATACCTATTTTCCCCTCTTGTAGATTCAAGTTTCATCCACCGCGCCGAGAATCGAACGTTCTCTCGCCTCTTGTTCGCCGTCCTTCTCGGCCAATTTCTCCGCAACCGTTGATCCTCGCCTTCAACTCCACCACCGTTGAGTTCGCCGCCGCGTTCTACGCCGTGCTCACCTTCCTTTTTGCAGATTGTCGCCCGAAGTGGTACGCGCCCGTGAGGCCACCGTCGTCGGCGTTCTTCGCGTCGTTTCCGACGCATGGAGCAAAATCTTGATGTCTGGACCGCATCATCATCTCCGGCTCGTCGTTTCCTTTCCGTTTTGCCCCTTCGCCACCGTTGGTTCGCCTCCGTTCGTCGTCACCACCTTGAGTGAGAATCAGCCTAATCTCTGTTCACTATTCATGCTTGATGTCCAGTACGTGAGAGTTGTTCGGTTCCTTCTTTCTCTACTGTCGTTTGGCTACTGATCCTTCTCTGTTTCTTTTCCTCTAATCTTTGCCATGCAAGAAAAGAAATATCTCCTCCGTCTTACTTGTAGACCCCACATGTCATCGTCCTAGTTAAACACCCTAATTATTTCTCTCTCTTATATGCGGTCCTGCATGTCAGTTAACTCTTGGTCAAACCTTTGTCTATGAGCTTGGTCCACCGTGGACTAGCATATCTCTGTGGACCTGGTCCATAGACCAGTGGCCCACATGTCAACCCCTAATCCTATTTTCGGGAATTAATTTAATTCTTAAAAAATCATTTTATCTTATTGGTCCCACTTGTCACTCTCTCTACCTTATTTCTGGAATTATTTTAATTCTAGAAATTCATAAATATCAGTCGGTCCCACCTATCATACACTCATTCTTTTTCTAATATTTTCGGGATAGAATATTCTGAGAATATTCCGTAGAGCTTTTTCATCATTTCATGTGAATTCCAATCTTCCGAGAGCCATATCTTCTCCATCCGAATTCCGATTGAACCCTTTCAAATTTCTAAATTCATCTAAATTCAATATCTATCTTCCAGTACCATTCCATTTCAATTTGGAGTTTATTTTATTTGCCTTTTGAATTTAATTTGTTTTGCGCTTTCTTTCTCGTTAGACAAGTCCCTAATCGTCAGAAGGAGTCAAGATCAAGCAAGTAGAAGATTGAAGATAAATTAAGATCATCATTGCTATAGCAAGGCAAGTTATACCTTTGATCATATTGAATCCCAATTTTTAAAATTACTTTGATTTAAATTATTGCATTTACTTTAAGTAATTATTTAAGTGCTTTTGGGTTTAGCTATTAATTCAATTTGTTATATCCACTTTGTCTATTGTATGTCATAATCTTTTGTCACCCTAGATTGGTTCATATTTAGTTGGTGCTATGGTATTACCAACGTGGGTTGGTTAGTACGAGTAGATTGCTTAGCCATGCAACGAGTCATCATCATCCCCTGAGTTGCAATTATAAATTTGACTAAGTGATTATGGAACTTTGTGATAAAACTGTGTGTGCTATGTGTTATTACTTTGTGATAGCATGTGTTGCACCTAACCAACAGGGTGGGAAAGGATTTGGACTGGGACAAGTGGTGGATACTGTGTGATATGGTGGACTTTGTGATGGAAAGATAATCTTTGTGATTTAGTTAGAATCTGGAAGTCTTGCCTTGGTCAATTAAGGACTTAACTTTGTGCGCCATTGAACTGAGCCTTACTGTAGGACCACATGCCTGGTAGGGGACGGGCCTAACTTAGTAAGTTATGGATTCTCGGCATTGATGTTCAGGTGGATAGGTTAGGCTATGTGACAGGTTGGAGGTGTGACTACTTAGTGGTTGCATCGCGGGACGGTTCGCCGCTTCCCTGTCCAGCGGTGTGTGTTATGCCAAAGCGCTTCGTTTGGGTTGGCATAGCGGTTTGTAAGAACATCGAGTGTCAATGTTGAGATGAAGTTTCTAAACCGCTTTGTTATGATCGTCGCGCCACACTGGTTATATCGTGTGGGTAAAGTGTACAACCTCTGCAAAGTGTTAAACAATCTATTCGAATAGCCGCATCCGTGGTCATGGACAATGCTCGGGGATTTCACACGAGGGGTAGATTTTCATAAAACAATTGGGAAGGGACAACTGTGTGATTTAAGTCATATGGTTGTGTGAAAGAATTTGATTAGGTTGTGTGTCTTTGTGAAAACAACTATTAAATTAATATTGTCTATTTGTTTTGAATTATGTTTTCAATCTATTATTCATATTCAATTGCAAATGTTGCATTTCTACAAAATAACCACAGAAACCATTTCCTTTGGAATAAGCCTGCATCTATACATTGCATTCTGTGGTATGACTTGCGAGTACGGTTGTGTACTCACGCTTGTTGTAAAACTTGCGTCTAAACCTACAGAAATGGAGGAATCGTCGGTCAACAAGGTCTACTTCAAGGATCGAGAAGAACTAGGTCGCACCTGACCAATTGCTGTGGGCATATGGATAGGTTTCACCAAGTTATTCCGCTTCGTTCATTGCAGACTTCATTGAGCTATTCGCCTTCTGAGGCATTAATTGTAAGCTTTGACCTTAAGGTCTTTACTCTGATACTTATTGTTATTTGCCTATTTATTAGTCACCTTTGTATATGAAAATGATATTTCATCGATGTTGTCACTGTGTGCACTAACGTGATCCTGGACTAGTGCAGTATACACAGAGGGTCCATAATTGTATTTTTGGGTCCCGACATGGACCCAGGGCAAAATATTAGGTAGGGCGAGTTACAGCCTCGCCGGCCGCGACATGGCTGCGCTCCCCGCTCTCCGGCGAGGGGCCAGCAAGGTCATATGTATCACAGGTGTTCTTCTCGCATTTCTTTTATAAATCTAAAATAAATTGTATGTAATCCATTGGAGGCCATATTCTGGAGACGGCATCCCTGGACCTGCACTTGAGGCTGTTTGTTTCATCTTGGACAGGTCACTGGTGGTGAGGTTCTCCTACATGAGATCTACAATACTACAACCAGTAAATCACATTACTACAATATATTATAGCACCAATTGATCCTAAAAATTACAAATGGACACAAAACAATCAATCTCACATTGTCCTCGGCAACAGGGGAAGGTGGATGACGATATATCCATTAAAGAAAATTTTCACATATGTAAGAATGTGGTTCATTGAGGCATTGTATCAAACAGGTGGTGCGCAAACTCACCTTAATAGCAGCAACCCAGCGAGCGGCGATGATGGCCGAGATTGTGCGTCTAGCAGCTTCCTATCCAGCCTAGGATTCGCGGAGGAGCGCTACCAGCATCGCTAGGTGAAGCCACAATGCTCCAATCCTCAACTAACCAGCTCATTCAAGAACCCCAATTTACGGACTCCATCTTACAACCATTGCACGTCTAACAACCCAGCTCCACCTTGGAGAAATCATAGAAGAAAGAACTCACCTTGGAGGAGTTGCTCCCAGTCTTGAACCTCCAGGTCACCACACCCTCCGCTGATTCTGGTGCGCTCGGCCGGCTTGTGCGCCATCATGACTTCCTGAGAAAGCGCACCGATGCCCATCCTCTCTAGCACCATCTCTGGGTTGTGATGGACTCACGGTGTCACATATGGACTCATGTAGTTGGCCCTTGTGCAGTCAGGAGGGGGGAGGGGGTGCCAGAGGGGAACTCAAGCAGCCGCCCGAGCTGGCCCAAAGGGACGGTCCGCTCCTGGTAGTTGTACTACATTACTACTGTGCAGCAACTTGGCCATGGCCCAGGGATCGACTAGATAGTTTATGTTACTATCCATCCACCTTTCTTCTTTGGGAAATTCGCCATTTTGCCACACTTTATATGCGTCTTTGCTTATTTGGGCTTAAGTACAAGGTAATAGCTTAAATGACACATCTTTCATTCGCCACTTGATCATTTGCCATTTTTGACTAATTTGCCCGTGTCTTCTTCTTCCCCTTCTTCTTCCTCCTCATACTTGCTCTGGGCATGGCTAACTGGCACCTCCGCCACGGACGCCACTCCCTGCAGCCCGATGGCGCCGCCGAGGGACTCCTTGTACAGGAAACACGACGGCGGCGGCAGGTAGTCGGCGCGGAAGGGGGCGAAGGCAGCCTCATAGTTGTCGAGCACTGGCCCAATGTCCGGGATGTGGCCTTGGAGGCCCTCAGATAAGTCGTGGCCCTAGGGGTCGACGGCGACAACAATGAGCTGGACCATCCAGCTGGATTCGCCGGTGAAGTCGTGGACGACAGCGACGACGCCGGCGCCGAGGACGGGCGCGCTGCCGCTGGAGACCCAGCACTGGGTGAAGATGCGGAGCCCTCGCGGGTTGACGAAGGTGGAGGATGGGTGCACGACGCCGTTCCGCGCGTAGAACTCCTCAGCGGTGAGCTGGCCGAAGGGCCTCCGCTCGTTGCCTCCGCCACCATATGTGCCATCCCTCGTAGGTTGACGCCCGACCCCCCTCGGGGCTCTCTATGGGCGCCACGAAGGAGGCTGGTCGCGACGGCGGCGGGCAGCGGCGGTGGAGATGGCGCCCACCGCGAACGAGGAGGAGGGGAGGCCGTTCGTGGAGGAGATGAGGGCCGTGAGAAGGACGAGGAGGAAGCGGCGCGGCGTGGGAGGGGGAAGGAGATGGCGAGAGCGAGGAGGAGAGGTCAGGCGGGGAAGGGACGGGGAGAGGCGGATGTGCAACAGCGATGGCCAGAGCGACGGGTCGGCCATGGCCGGATCAAGGAATAGGTGGAAGAAGAAGACGAGAGTAGAAATGTCCAAAATAGCAAAAATACAAAGAGGCAAGGAAAGATGTGGCAAATAATCAATTACAATGAATTGATATTTTATCAAAACCACAATAAAGATATGGCAGATTATCAATGCCACTCTCTTTTTCCCCTTTTTCCTTTCCTTTTTCCAAACCAATCATGGCTGCCATGCCTTGATCAGGTTCTTTAACCCTATCAACAAGGTTGATCCTATCCGATAAAAACAATAAAATTATATTCCTCCTTCATTTTTAATTTCTTTTGTGGATTGACAAAGAGGCCGGTGGTCACCATAATGTGATGTGATTGGGTAAACAAACTAAAGGCAAACATGATAGGGAGATCGATGTTGCTAAAGAAAAAAGAAGGAATACTGTACAGGAGAGGAGAGGAGACTAGCGAGGGAGCAAATACTGATATAGCATGACTGCATGAGAGGGACAGCAGCACCCACCTTATCGTTTAGAGAAAGGAGAGCAGGTCCTTTGTGTAACAACATATTAGTCAAACAAAATTATTTGGTTAGATGTGTCACATCATCTATTCAATGTTATCTTTTCTGAATGACTTGTTCGGTGCCATCCTAGTCACCACTACTATTACGCAGAGGAAAAGCTCGGGAGATCATTGGAGAGTACAAGTATAAACAATTTTTTAAGTACAGTGAGGACAAACACTCCAGACACATCACCCACACACACACAAATGCGTGCGAATCTTCTATGCACGCTGAATTCGCCGTAGGCATCCAAGGCCCCGTGGAGAGCGTTAGTTGGCATTTTTCCCATTGAACGCCTGCATGCGTGTAGTCCTAAATTTGACGGACACCGGCACTGAGTCTAGAACTCAAACCATGGAGGATTGGGTGCACCTCTGCATCTCTAACCATCTGTGCTAGCTTCTATCAAGCATAACCATTATTAAAATAAAAAAGATAGGAAACAAGGCTTTGACTTATCTCTTGATATCGCTTACATGGACTACTATTAAAAAAGAACTATACCACTGTATTAGGATTTGAATCATAGTAGGTAGAGTCGTACATGCACAACTTCACCACCACAAATGAGCGATATAATATGAAAAATACGAATTCCAAATGCATAAGTTTCTAAAAATTCTTGTCAGTGTTTTAGAACCGATCTTACGTAAAGATTGTTTGATTCGGGGGTCTCCACAATTGATCACGCAGATAGAAAAGACATAGAGATTTTTATACAGGTTCGGACCTTCTCCAGAAAGAATAACAACCCTACTCCTATGTGTATTGTATTATGTATGCTGGTTATAATTAGTGAAAAAGATTTAGGCTTATGCTGCTACTGATTGCGTCTCAATCGCCCTCATTTTTCTCTGACTGAAGTTCTTTTATAGTACGTGAAGAGGTAGTCGTTCTAGGTCAAGAGACGCCTCATTATTCCGTAATAATGGTAGTAATCACCGGAGTGGTAACCTCCCACGTCGCTGGCGGTTATCAATCAGAGATAATAGTGTGTTATATACAGTTACTCCAGAAAATAACTGCGTATATTGGCTGCTCAGATCCCGTAATCAATTGGGCCTACAGGTAAGTAGACCCAATTAACTATGAGAAAGTCGTGACAAAGCTGGTTGTAGAAGGACTTACGACCAGAGGGTAGTCATAGAAAAACTTACGACTAGGTACTGGTCGTAGAAGGACTTACGACTAGAAGTGATCGTAGAAGAACTTACGATCACGTGGTAGTCGTAGAAGGACTTACGACTATGGGGATGTTCGTAGAAGAACTTACGACTATAAGGGGTATATTTAATAGTCGTGTGACGTCATATTTACCCGTAATACTAATTACAGATAAATAGTAAAATGAAGATTATTAGATCCTCGTCATCTAGCCCCCAGCTGGTACTCGAGCACTTTAGGGTGGAATTAGTGAACCTAGGTCCCAATTCCATCACAATGTTAAGTTTATTCGTGTACTTGTGCGAGGCATACCTGGGGATTCCAACATACCTCAAGCTCTTCTAGTATTACTATGGAATGGCTCAACAAGTTGGAATCGCTAGGAGTTGTGGTCTGAAGCTCCATGACGGGAAGTCGAAGGAATACATTCAGATGTTCACCCCGTCTTCGTGGTCGGGATGGAAGAAGAAGTGATTCTACTAGGAGGTCACCGAGGAGGACAGCCTTTCATTTGCCAAAAATGCTGCTGAGATGATTTCTTCCTGGGATTCGACCCCCAGGGATCTCGACCAGATCGCCCCTTATATTCAAGCTATCAAGGACTTGAAGGCAAGGGGACTCACCGGATGGCACGTGGTGAAGGATTTCATCACGCGCCGCATTAGTCCCTTGAAGAAATGAGTTTCTCCCATGTGGAGGTACTCAGGGACAATAGACCCGACTAGGTATTACAAGAAGGGTAAGTGAAATTCTTACTTTTGACTCTCGTTTTGGTTAATCCTAATTTGGTATCTGCTGAATATTTTATCTGTTTGCACAGATCTTTCACAGGTGGAGATTGACGCCCGTGTCAAGCTAATCTGTGAGAAGGGTCCATCAAATGTGGCGGCTCTTCAAATCCTAGCGATTCTGACCGCAGAGGAAAAGAGGGAATACCTAAAGGTAATAAAAAAATCGACTTCGTCTTTAGGTTTTTACAGTCGTAGAAGGACTTACGACTAGGAGTTTTTATCGTAGAAAAATCTTACGACTATGAGCTAGTCGTAGAAGAACTTACGACCAGAGGATGATCGTAGAATGACTTACAACCACTTAGTAATGTTTTCTTTTTTTGATTTTAATAGAAAGTAGGCATGAAAGACCTCCAAGACGACGTGGAGGTCGAATTAGTGGTTGTCGAGGCAGTGACAGAAACGGAGCAAGCAAAAGCTCCTCCAACTAAGAGGCGTCGACTTGTGAGGATCGCCGATAAGGACACCACAAGCTCGAGCCACGGTTGTTCCATATAAACCTTTTTGCACAATTTGTGACAGACATAGCTGCTGCAGAGAAGGCAAAAGCGGCCGAAGCAGCCATAGCTCTCAAATGCAAAATCCCCAAGGCCAAAGTACCATTCTATTACGACAATAAGACTTTCACAGTTTCTACTTCTCGTGGCTTTGTCAAGCAGCTGGAAAAGCTTCATGTCTTCTGTGAAGGAAACTACTGCTCCAGTAGAGCCTGAGGTCGAGGGGAGCAGTGCTCTTGAAGTGGTCAAGACAGGTCTCGGCTATTCGGGAGTCAGGAGGGTCTAGAAGCAGTAACTCATGTTCCCTTGATTGACTTTCGACCAGGAGTGGTCGAGAAGAAATCGAAGAAATCTTCCGTCGAAAAGTTTGCTTCCAAATTCCTGATTAGGTCCAGGACGCAGAGGTATGTGAAAAGACAAAAGTGTAAGGACAGCATTTACCTTTTTTTTTCTCACGATTTTAACATGCTTTCTTTTTTGTAATCTTAGCCCAACTCCCTCAGTCCACGAGGATGCTTCTATTGAGAAGCCTGCTGCTACTTCTTCAGTAAATGAAGAAATGACAGCGGTAGTAGCTGAAGGGTCAGCCACTATTCCCGTGGTGGAAAAAGCTGTCACTACTGAAGTTGCTACGACCACTGATGCGGTCGTAGGGATAGAGACGGAGACAGTGGAGGCTATGACGAAGGCGCCTAGAGAAGGTGGTGGTGAAAGCTCCGACCACCATGCCAGTAAGGAGGTTGTCGAGGACGTTCCTCTTGGTCCTCAAGGCGGGGCTGCCGTCACTGAATCAGAGGAAGAGGAGTACTTCAACTTCTGCTCTGATTTCTTTAGCCCTGCTTCCATTGTAGGATCTTCCGCCTTCAGATCTCGTGACCGAATCCATCATCCCAGTAACATTCCCAACTGTGGGGAAGTTTTCGATGACGAACATCTCGAAAAGGTTTGGTGGAATCGTGTCGAGGAGATGGATGGGCTGAAAGATCCGACAAGGATAGTCTCCATATTTGCTCGGACGAACTTGAATGTAAGTATCTGACGATGCCTGTAAGTGTGGTTTTTTCCTCGCTTCTCATTGTCTTTCTTTTTTGCAGAAAGCTTTGGAACAAATTGACACGGTTTGCGAATACAACCACAGCTTGTTAAGCTACGACAAGAGAAAGCGATACTCTGCGAGCAGGCATAGAGGTGGTAAGTGACTGATACTCATAGTCATTCTATGTTTCAACCATTTTGTACAGTACTCGTTGAAGTTGTCGTAGAAAATCTTACGACTTTGGTACTGGTCGTAGAAACACTTACGGTCAGAAGCTTGTTGTGGAAAAACTCACGGTTGGGTATTGGTCGTAGAAGTGCTTGTGACCAAAAGACTATCGTAGTAAAACTTACGACTGTGAGGATGGTTGTAGAATAACTTACGACCACTTGCCTCTGTATTCATGTCTACCCTTAACCTTTGTAGGTTCAAGAGTGACGAAAAGACCCTAGCTGATTTGCTCGACTATGAAAAACCCAAGACGAAAAGGCTAAGGTAAGAAATATATAACCTTCTGAAGAAGCTTTAGGAGGCTAACTCTGCGACCCAACAGTTGCAGGAAGAAATAAACAGTACGTCCTTGAAGTTACGACTGCTTATGATTTTGATCTTTACCTTCCTAACTTCTTGTTTTTTCAGAAAAAGAAGTCGAAACAAGGGCTCTTCAAACCAGAGTGGGGAACTCTTCATGCCAAAGTCAAAGAGAAGACTTTGGTTGTTCATGAGATCTCCCGCATTGCCAAAGATAAAGATCAAGAAATTGAGAAACTAGATTCTCAATTTGTTGGTAAGTAATTCTTTACGTGCTACCAAATTGGTTTTCCCATCTCATAAGAGTTATTTTATCAGACCAACCTCAATCTTTTCAGAGCGATTGGTCGAAATAAAATGGTTCTACGAGGCTTCGACTTGTACCTAGGAGGAGATGAAATTGACGAAGGCCAATCTTCAAGACAACATCTCCCTCTTGAACAATATACTTGGTGGGCTATGTGCTGAAGAAGTCATTCTTCGCGAAGACACGATAACTGCTAACATGAGTGCCATTGGGGAGCAAGTTGGTACTTTGCAAGAGTTGGTGATCACTCTGAAGACCAACCAGATCGACTCAATAAAGGAAGTGGTCGAAGGGGCTGTAAGCTATATCTTACCAAAACTTAAAGCCCGTGACCCCAACCTTAATCCTCATTCAGTTGAAGCCGACTTCGACTGTACTGAAGTAGAAGCGAAGCGGCTGATTGAAGAAATACAGTCGGTTGGCGAGAAGGTCACGGAGGAGATGCAAACAGGATCTCCTCCGTCTGAGTAATCTGTCAAAAGGATCATGTAAAGACAAATTTTTTGTTGATATATATATATATATATGATCTTCCCTTTTTCCTGCAAATCATCTCGTAGAGTAGTTAGTAACTCATAAGATAATGAATGGAAAAGATAATTAGACCAGATATATGTAACCATTCCTTCCTTCTTTCTTTTTCCTGCAAATCATCTTGTCGAGTAGTTAGTAACTCATGAGATAATGGACGGAAAAAGAAACCAAGACTAAGAATTTGTCGGGATACGGGTAGGCTACGCTAGCAACAATTCAAAAATTCTACCACATAAACCAGGATGCCAAGCTAGGGTTTCGGTGGAAACAACTCACGTGTCTCTCTCATGTCCTCCCAAACTAGCCTAAACCATCTCCTTATATAGCGCCCTGTGTCGGATCCTATCCGAACACGTTTGACGAATTGTATTCGTACTGGTTTGTTCCATCCCATTAAGTGTGTGACCCGTTAGGTTTATGTGTAATCGGTTGTGACTCGGAAACCCTTTCCGACCACGAGTCGTAGCGGTCCCTAGCAGGACATAACGATTCCCGAATACACACAAATTATATCGGACGAACCTTAATGCAATATGATCTACGACTAGGTCCTCATCACTTACGACCAGGTCCTATCTTTATACGACCAGTTCGCACTCGATCACGACCAGTTCGTAACTCCTTACAACAAGGTTTCGACCACTCTGTGATTTCGTTCGACCAGTCTATGACTTGCTCGTATCACCATACGACTTGTCTGGACCTGATCGAACTAAGTGACCTACTCTAGTATTCTCCTTTTGCCTCACGATATCTGGTTGAACTCTAGGTGAGATAATGTGTCATCCATGGACTGTTCAATACTTTCTCAATCGAGTTGTCGGATAACCTTATGTGGTCGAACACTTCGACCACTAGTGGCGTGGTCATGCACTTTCTTTATCCGACTACTTCGAGGGGCCCAGAGACATCTCTCCCGTTATGTTAGGAGGGATAAATCCCATATCCGACCAGTCACAGCCCTCCGCATGTTTTCATAGCATACCCGAAAGCTACCTTTATAACTACCCAGTTACGAGTAGCGTTTGGCAACCCCTAAGAGTGCTATTACACATGTAGGGAACCATGCTGATCTCAGGTCTAAGGATTATACATCATCATTGCTTGAGACCAACTAATGACACATAGAATCATAACAATCTCAATAGTGTCTCAATGTGGGTCAATCTAACCCCATGTTCTCTAATATGTGTTCACATTATTGATTCGATATCCCTATATCCATGACCGGTGAAACATGATCATCAATCAATACATGTGCTGGTCGTAGGGTCACTGGTGTTCCGATCAGTGACATTCGACCAAGGATACTTTTAAGAACGACATCATATAAGTCGAAGAGTTTCCCAACAAGTCACACACTCGTTGATCTTCAAAACTAACGATTCATTCAAGGAACATAATAACATTTATTCAAGAACTCATAAACATAAATATGATACAATCATCTCTATGATTGCCTCTAGGGCATATCACCAACAGAATTGAAGTCATTTTTATAACTTTATCGTAGCCCCCGACTATTTGCTTAGTTTATTTGAATAAACTAAGTAAATAGTAAAAAAAGGGCTTCTAAAAACAGAGAGATGTGTTTGACTTATAGTTTTTTTTTATTACGATTATCTTGCATTGGTTGAAAGAGTAGAAACGAATCAACGCTAGGAAGTTTCTTCTAGTGGGTAGGACCACGTGCAGAAAGAAAAGGCTTCGACTAGGTGATGTTACCATCTCCGATTAGATTAATCAAATCAAGAACATCAACTTGAGTGAAACAAACATCTAGAGGACCTTAGAAATTCGTTCAACCTTTCTCAGCGTACTCGATAGGTTTGCCCTGGTAGCAAAAGTTGGAAACGGGACGACGCTAGAAAGTTCCTTCTAGTGGGCAGGACCACGTGCAGAGAAGAGAAGCTTCGACTAGGTGTGTTTCTTCCTCTAATCAGTTAGAACTGACCGAGTTTACCAAAAGCAGTCAAACAAATTTTAAAAGTGCACTCTTCTTAGAGTATTTTTCAAAATAAAAAAAACTATGGTGGCCAGAGTTGGCTTAAAATCCTTTGACCATGTTTTCTAAGCCCAATGTCTTTGTATTGGCAGCAAAAGTTAGGAACAAGGCGATACTAGGAAGTTCCTTATAGCGGCAGGACCACGTGCAGAAAGGAAAGACTTCGACTAGTTGTTGTGTCCTTCCTTCGACCAGTGTAAAGAAAAACTGAGCGTATAAAAAATGATCGAAAGATTAGCAAAGCACTACTCAAAGGAAGACAATAAAGATAGAAAGAACTTGATACTTTATTGTCGTGGAAATTTGTTACACGTAAAATTTGCATAACTGGTCGATGTTCCAAGAGTTTGAGAGAACTCGACCGTCTTCCATTGCTAGTCGTACCGAACCTGGACGCGTAACTTCGACCACAGTGTAAGGACCTTCCCACTTGGGGGAAGTTTATTCCGATTAGACTAGGATTGGATAAGCCTCACTACCAAGTCACCTATAGTGAGGCTGTGAGGTTGTACCTTACGATCGTAGTGTCTACGTAGGGCTTGTTGGTAGACCGCTGAACGGATTAAAGCTTAGTTTCTATTCTCTTTGAGCAGGTTGATGTCGTCCGCTCGAAGTTGTTCTTGGGTGGATTCGTTAAAGTTTTTGACTCGTGCCGACCTGATCTTTAGTTCTGGCGGAAGCATGGCTTCAGCACCGAAAACCAAAAAGAAGGATGTTTCACCTGTAGCCCGACTAGCAGTCGTACGAACTGCTCATAATACTGAGAGTAATTCTTTTACCCAAGCCCCTGAGCGCTTAACAAGCTGGTCGAAGACTCGAGTTTTGATTACTTGCATTATTTGGTCGTTCGCTCTTTCGACCGCCCCATTGTTTTGGGGTGGGCAACGGAAGCGTAACACAACTTGATACCCAACTCGTCGCAAAATTTCTGAAATTTTGCGCACAAAATTTGCTTATCATTATCTGACTAGGTACCCCAAATCAAGTTATCACGCATCTAATCATGAACCTTTTTACTGCTGCTGTTGTTATCCCAATCACAGGTTCAGCTTCTATCCATTTGTGAACGTATCAATAGCTACAAAAAGAAACTCGAATTCGCCTGGAGCTCTGGGTAACGGTCCTAGGATATCGAGACCCAGGTCGCAAAAGGCCAAGATAGAGATTGTTTGTAATGCCTGAGCCGGTTGGTGTATTTGCTTGCTATGAAACTGACATTTTACATATTTTTTAACCAGCTCTTTAGCATCGTAGAGGCCTGTTGGCCAGTAAAAACCTTATCGAAAGGCCTTACCGACCAGCGTTCTGTAGGAAGCATGAGTTCCACAGATGCCTTCGTGTATGTCGTGAAGGAGTTTTAATCCTTCAATCTGCGGAATGCATCGCATGAGCACCCCTTGAGTGCCTCGTTTATAGAGTACTCATTCGACCAAAGTATACATTTTGGCCTTTTGGGATAAACGATCTGCCTCAAGATCATCGTCAGGTACGAAACCTGTCTGAAGATACTCATAGATGGGAGTCATCCAGGTATCCTCGTATTCTAGAGAGACTATCTCAATAGGAGGTGTCTCCGGTTCTTCAACCAGGGACAACTTCTGGAGTTGCTCAAGAAGACTCCTTTTGGTACTATGGATCGGGAAGAAGCTATACGATTAAGCTGGTCTGCGAGGAAATTACCCTTTAGAGGGATAAATTATACCTCGAAACCAAGAAAATGCTTTTCAAGCTTTTGGACTTCCGATAAGTACCGAGACATTGTCAGATTAGAGCACGGGTACTCTTTTTTTACTTGATTCGAGACTAGTTGAGAGTCTCCTCTCACGAGTAGTCGGCGAATTGAGAGTGCTTTCGTAGCTCGTATGCCAGCTAGCAAACCGTCGTACTCTGCCACGTTCTTAGTGGCCTGAAAGTTTAATTGTATGGCATACTTTAAGGTCGCTCCGGTAGGAGATTCCAGGACCACCCCAGCCCCCGAGCCACTTAAAGTAAATGACTCATCAAAGTACATCGTCCACTGGTCGTGGGAATCATACTAGGGATCCTGAACAGGTTCAGAATTTGTCCATTCAGCGACAAAGTCTGCCAAGATTTGAGACTTAATGGTCATTTGGGACACGAAATGGGTGTCGAACTCTCCAAGTTCGACTGACTATTTTGCCATGCGTCCCGCTGTTTGCCTATTCTGGAGGATCGCTCCTAAGGGAAACTCAGACGGCACAGCTAGTTTGTGCTCCTGAAAATAATATCGTAGTTTCCTTGAAGATATGAGGAGGGCATATAGAAGTTTTTGGACCTGAGGGTAACGCTCCTTAGGCCCATGTAAAACTTCACTAGCTCCTTAGGCCCATGTAAAAATTCACTAACGTAGTAAATCGGTCGTTGTACGTTTTCAAGTTCTACGACTAGTACTGCGCTCACTGCCTGTGGCATGGCAGCTAGATAAATTAAGAGCGTCCCTTCTGGCTTCGGAGAAACCAGAATAGGAGCACTCGTAAGATACCTCTTGACATTCTTAAAGGCAGCGTTAACCTCTTCCAACCACTCGAAACCCTCGTGCTTCCTCAGAAGCTTAAAGAAAGATAGTCAATTTTCTCCTAGACGTGCGATGAAACGACTTAAAGTCGTCATGCATCCTGTGAGTTTCTGGACTTCTTTTTTCGTGGTCGGAGGGCGCATTTGCACGATGGCTTTTATCTTTTCAGGATTTACTTCAATTCCTCATGCAGAGACTAGGAATCCAAGCAATTTTCCTGAAGAGACTCCGAACACATATTTCTCGGGATTGAGTTTCAAGTGGTGCTTTCTGAGGTTGTCGAATGTTCCTTACAGGTTTGTGATATGATTAAGTCATTTGCTGCTTTTTACAACTAGATCGTCAATATAGGCTTTCAAATTTCAACCTAGTTGAGGTGAAAAAGTCGTTTGCATCAAACGCTGGAAAGAAGCTCCAGCATTTTTTAAATCAAATGACATTTTGACGTAGCAAAATATTCCAAATGGTGTAATAAACGCGGTCTTTTCTTCATCTTATCGACACATATTAATCTGGTGGTAACCATAATATGCATCTAGAAAATATAATGTTTCACAACCAGCTGTAGAATCAACCAACTGATCGATACGAGACAAAGGAAATCATCTTTTGGACAAGCTTTATTAAGATCAGGGAAGTCTACGCATATACACCATTTGCTGTTTGACTTCCTAACCATTACGGGGTTTGCCAACCACTCTGGATGATTAACTTCTCTTATAAAGCCTGCCTTATGCAGCTTGTCCAATTTTGACCTAATATTATCTCATCGATCAGGGCTAATCTCTGTAACTTTTATTTTACGGTTACTTTGTTAGACTGTAAAGCTAGCATGTGCTCGATCACTTCCCTAGGGACTCCGGGTATGTCGGACGCTTGC
This sequence comes from Ampelocalamus luodianensis, assembly GCA_036346255.1. Lineage (NCBI taxonomy): Eukaryota > Viridiplantae > Streptophyta > Magnoliopsida > Poales > Poaceae > Ampelocalamus > Ampelocalamus luodianensis. The sequence continues at coordinate 13,476,716 of CM070636.1, read as the reverse complement.
CACGCGAAGACATCTGCGTTTGCTCGGAGGAAAGTGATGAGGGCGTCTTCCTACTTAGGTTCGGAACTATCCCCGATGCGAACAGTCTTCGAGGGCTCCTCCGCGTCTAGAGGAACCTCCTTAACTTGGTCGTTCGGCTTTGGTACAGCCTTAAGCTTTGGCTTGCTAGTCAAAGGCTGACTTTCTTCTCGAGCTGGTATTTGTCCAACCATCTCGAGGGACCGACGATCGCAGGTATGCGCCATCTTCTTGTCACAATAAATTGTGATCACTCCTTTGGGACCTGGCATCTTAAGATATTGATACCCACAGTGAGTAGCTATTAAAAATTTTGCTAAAGTTGGTCATCCGAGTATGGCGTTATATGCCATATCGAAATCGACCACATCAAAGGAGATCTTCTTTGTCCTGAAATTACTTGGTGAACCAAATGTTAAAGGAAGAGAAACTTGGCCAATAGGTTTGGCCGAAGACCCCGATACGATTTCATGAAAAGAGTATCGTACCGGTCTTATCTTAGTCCTAGGTACCTGCATCTCGTCCAGGGCACTAGTAAACAAAATATTTAACGAGCTACCACCATCAACTAATACTTTATTTACTTGACAGTTATTGATGGTGGGTTCGACCACGATCGAAAATCGACCTGGTTGAGTCGAAGGGATCGGGCAGCCACCCTTCTCGAAAGAGATGGTGACTTCCAACCACTTCGGCATCTTATTGACAAGAGGAGAGTCGATTGAGTTTACCTCGCGCTCGACAGCCTTAAGTTGTCGCCTTGACTCGTATGCCGATAATCCCCATAGATGTGATCGATGGTGTGCTGTGGATCCTGAAACGGCACCTCCTCATCATCATCTGACTCCTTTCGACCACTTCTTTGACCTACCTGTTCAAGAGTAGGAAACGGCCCTTTGCTGGAGTAATAGTCCTCGAGTTTTCATAAAAAAAAAAACTCGGCAGTTGCGAAGGTCATGCCTTTCTTTTTTATGAAAAGGACACCACCTAGGTTTGTCATTTTTTCGATCGAGGTGCTTACCTTTGCCTCGGTCGGAGTTTTGTTTGGAGTTACGTGGCTCCTTGTCGCTTACGGCTAAGACCTCCTTAGAACTAGTGGCTTGAGACTTGTGACCCTTCGCCTTGTTTTTGGATTTCTTAACCTTTTTGTCCTTCTTCTTACCACTTTCGTCTGCCTCTTGAGGAACGTTGTCCTCTCAATCAATAGTGTTGTTCCACTCGACCGCTTCAGTAGCAATCGCGTATCGATCGGTCATCTCAAAGAGTTTGGCGATAGTGGCAGAAGGATTCAAAGTGATGTCCTCTGTTATCCTTCTGCTGCGGACTCCCTGCTTGAAGGCTTTGATAACAGATGAGTCAGAAACCTCCGAAATTGAATTACGAACCTAACTCAAGCGCCTGATGAATTGATGCGGAGTTTCATGGTCGTTCTATCTCATCCGGTGCAGGTCGTCCTCCTTTCCAGGGCAGTTGTAGATGCCTTGGAAGTTCGCCAGCAGAATGTCACGAGCTATTTCCACGAGTAGATCGACTCGAGTGGCTGGTTTAGTAGCCATGATCAAGCAGACCCTTCGAGCACAGTCGGAAGATAATTTTCCATTACATGCTCTCCTCCTCCTGCTGCTCGGATAGCTGTTGTGTAGACCTGAAGGAATTCAATGGGATTTTGAGTTCCATCGAATTTCTCCATGTTCGCTGGTCGGAAACGAGGTGGCCAGCAAACTGCTCGGATGTCGGGTGAAAACGCCCGGCATCCGGTAATAACTTCTTGGCGCCTTCTTTGCAGGAAAGAAGGGTTGACGTCACCAGGTGATCGTACTCAATGATACCCAATCACAGGTGGACTTGACCTATAGTAGGCCTCAGTCTTACGAGGGAAATACTCCTTGTATTCCGTCTGCTACCGCAGATTTTGACCCTAGAGTGGTAAGCAATCACCTCTCCTAGGAGCTTGTCTATCTTCAGATGTTCGAGGAACCTTCCTCAAGTTAATAGAGCAACGTGACTTACAATCATGTCGACCTCCGTGCAATGAGTTGGTCGAACGACTGGCAGATGATGGAGCTGTACTGCTACAATTTCCGAAATGATGTCGACGAGGGCGCTCGAGTTTTGCCATCGTGTTCCGAAGCCTTCGTGCAATCTCTTCGGCAAAGAGATCGTAACCTGGTGCTCGAGCGAGCTCTTGAGTTGGATTCTCGAGCAAGTCATTGATATATTAGAGCTCCTGGGCTTCTTCTGACTGATCTTGAGCGCGCCCAGGAAGATTTTTCTAGGCCACTATTTTTCTCTATCGAGTTGTCTTAGGATTGCCTATACCAGACCCATGAGTTGGTTTCAGTGAAGTGCGAGAATGTTGAGGATTTCCCGTATGCTCATCAGGGTGTTCACCCCGTTCGTCAGTGGGGGTGCTCTTGCCATTGCCACGAGGAGACGTAGTGCGTGCCCGTCGGGGAGCATCGTTAGTCCTGCCTTTGGGAGAATGATCTTTATTAGAGGGAATGACGAAGACCTCCCGTTGAGAACCTCCACTTGCGCTCGAGGCCTCCTCACTTGAGGAGTAGTCGAGAGACACCATCTGGTGACTTGGAGTAAATCCCTCCAGGAAGGGGAACTCCAAGTTATAACCGTCTCCGTCCGCAGGTGTGTCTTGCGATGGGATGGTCGAACTTGCAAGAAAAGTGTGTTTAATCCCCTCCTCTACAGTATTAGTCGAAGAGAGAGGACCACCAAGTGCCGATGAAGCTCTGGAATGATGGCTTCCAGAACTTGCCTCGCCAGGTCGTATTGCCTTAAGGGGACTCGAACACTCGGAGGAAAAACTATCGTCGTGTTGTAAGTCTGTCTTGGGGCAATCCTGTTTGTGGTCGAATTGACCCTTGCTCCCTGAGGAAACTGGTCCCTCAGCTGGGCGTACCGTTGCGGGGGATAAGGATCCCTCCTCAACTCCGCCGGTGGTGTGGTCTCTAAGATTTGATAAAACATCTCTAGAGGTGGCAATACCATCGGATGATTCGATACTCGGTTCGTAATAATCGGTCAAGTTGAACCAGTTCTCATCGTTCCACTCTCCTGCCATGGAAGCATCAAAGAGAAAAGAAAAACTATTGACAAGGAATTACCAGAAGATCCCCATGGATGGCGCTAATTGTCGGTGTTTTAGAACCGATCTTGCGTAAAGATTGTTTGATTCGGGGGGTCTCCACAATTGATCATGCAGATAGAAAAGATACAGGGATTTTTATACAAGTTCGGGCCTTCTTCAGAAAGAATAACAACACTACTCCTGTATGTATTGTATTATGTATGCTGGTTACAATCAGTGGAAAAAACTTAGGCTTATACTGCTACTGATTGTGTCTCAATCGCCCCTCATTTTTCTCTGACTGAAGTTCTTTTATAGTACATGAAGAGGTAGTCGTTCCAGGTCAAGAGACGCCTCATTATTCTGTAATAATGGTAGTAATCACCGGAGTGGTAACCTCCTATGTCGTCTGGCGGTTATCAATTAGAGATAATGGTGTATTATATGCGGTTACTCCAGAGAATAACTGCGTATATTGGCTGCTCAGATCCCACAATCAATTGAGCCTACAGGCAAGTGGACCCAATTAAATATAAGGAAGTCGTGACAGAGCTAGTCGTAGAAGAACTTACGACCAGATGGTAGTCGTAGAAAAGCTTATGATCGGGTACTGGTCGTAGAAGGACTTACGACCAGAAGTGATCGTAGAAGAACTTACAATCATGTGGTAGTCGTAGAAGGACATACGACTATGGGGATGGTCGTAGAAGAACTTACGACCACTTGATTGGTTTCCCACTTAAGACTATAAGAGGTATATTTAATAACCGTGTGATGTCATATTTACCCATAATACTAATTACAGATAAATAGTAAAATGAGGATTATTAGATCCTCGTAAATTTTCAAAATAATTTACCAAATGTAGGGGTGTTTTATATCTTTTCAAAATTTTAACATCAAACTCAAATCAGATTTGCATTTATCTTTTTCATATATAGAAAATATGTTTTAGTTTGATATTTAAATTTTGTAAAGATATAGACCCTACATCTCATATTTTTTTTAGAATGTTTGAAACTTCTAGGTTTGATTTTTCACAAAATTTCCACCAATTCGTATTTTCACAGGATACACTGCAATCACTTACATTAATCTGATTAGTGTGTATCTTTTACTATGCAAAATTTTAACTCCTTATGTCCAATTCCTGGCCTCGCCCGTGATGGCGGGGGACAAATAAGTCTTAAGGACAGTAACATCGATGTTAGTGACCTGGAGCACATATTCAAATCATCTCCGACTATATGTACCAACACCCCCGTTCGTCTTTTCCTTCGCTTCCTATTCCGAAAATCTGAAGCTCTTGAACACGATCATCCAAGCTTGATGGGACGTGACCGGCCGGTGATAGGTTGGTATCACGCCGGGGGGCCATGGACTGACATGTGGCCCCCCCATTCCTCACCTCTTCTGCCGCAGGGCTGATCGTCAGGATTTCAGAATTCGCACAGTGACAGCGGCAAGAACCACAGTAGTTTTCCTTCTTTTTCTTTCTGAACATCCCTTGCCGACGACAGCGACGATTGTGCTGCCAACAGACGTGGCATGGCATTCCATGCTCTTCCTGGGCAGCAACGACAGAAGAGCTGATGCTGCAACTGCATCTGAATGCGCCAAGTTGCAGGCTTCCAGGTCAGACAATGTTAAACGAAGGATATCCTCCGCTGATTCTATGCTGGTTGCCTTCCTTCTACTGATATCGTCATATATAGAAATCACTGATTTATATAGACGGACACAGGCAAGATTGATTCTTTCTATTGTAGCTTATTGCTTTCCATATCTCTGTTCTACTGCCGTATACTCCTGTACTCCGTTCGCCAAGCCTGCCATTATATAATCAAGAGATGATAGAACCGTGGAAGTGCGGATTCTCCAAAACCTCTTGACATTTTCATATGGTATCAGAGCCACCTCTTCTATCCTAAGTCCAGATGGTGAACACAAGCTCCTCCTCATCCTCAACCTCCTCACCAATGGCTTCCACCACAATGCAAAAAGGCATACTGCCTACTCCAACGCTTGCCTATGGCCACCTGATCAACATCAAGTTGTCAAGAAGCAACCACTTGCCGTGGAAGGCCCAGCTTCTACCTTATCTCCGGGGCCAACAACTCTTGGGTTTTGTTGATGGCTCAAGCGTTCCTCCTCCCAAAATGCGTGAACAAACCACAGAAGAAGGCACCGCTCATGTTGCCGATCCAAAGTACAACGTCTGGCTCTTACAAGACCAGATGGTTCTCAGTACTTTGCTTGCCTCTCTTTCACCTGAGGTCTTGTCTCAGGTGTTGTTTTTGGGATCGGCTGCAGAAGTATGGGCTGCTCTCGAGCAAAATATTCACCTCCCAATCAAGGGCGAAGGTGATCCAACTCATGAGGCAACTCGTCACTGTCCAGAAGAAAGATCTGGCCATTGTTGATTATTTCAACAAGGTGAAGGGAATTGCTGATGCGCTGGCAGCCGCCGGCCACCATCTGACAGAGCAAGAGATCATCGTCTACATGCCGACAGGTCTTGATTCCGACTATGATCCTCTCGTGACTTCTGTTATGTGAGATCGGATCCGATTGGCCTCAATGGTCTCTACTCACACATGCTGAGCTTTGTGTTACGTCAAGAACAAAATCACTGAGCATACCAGCTGCCCGGGTTCACTGCGAATGCTGCATCAAGAGGTGGTCGCTGTTGGCCAAAACCGAAAAAGAATCACGCTTGTTCGGAAGAAAACTTTCTCTTTCCGATACCCTCGATGGATCATCGCCGGTAACGATGGTGTGGGTCGACGTCACATCTCTACTTTTCGGAGAGCGCGATATGATCTCAGACATTCACAGATCAAGAACTCAGACTCTGGTACCAATTGCTGGCTAAAATCGAAGAAGAATCACGCTCGATCGGAAGAAAACGTTCGGCAGAACATGATCTTAGCAGAACGTCTTGTAGGAAACCAATCGAAGCACTCACATGATGTCTCTGGATCCTTGCATGAAACACACACACACACACGTACTGGAAGCAATACACACACGTACACTAGAAACTCACGAACGCAAGAACAGATAAACAAGTTTGGTGCTGCTCAAATTCAGCATTTTCTGTTTTGCTTCTCTTATTTATACTAAAAAAAGAACTTAACTACATGCAAAAAAAGTGGCTGGTAACTCTGTTGAACCGAAAAGGCGACTAGAGGGGGGTGAATAGGAGCACGATATCTTTTTCTCCCCAATTAGATTCAATACGAATCTCACTCCAATAGCTATGAAAGCTATGAAGATCAATCAATCAAACACAGCGAAGACTTGTATTGAATCCACTCAAAACCCCGAAGCAAAATCAACATAAAACCAAAACACCAAATCTCGGGCGGTCTGACCTCTCACGGGGGCGGTCAGACCGGTTGACCTAGCGGTCGGACCTTTCCAAGCGGTCGGACCTCTCTCTCGGGCGGTCAGACCTTAGTTCAATGAACAGTGAAATCAGCACGAAAAACCAAAATGCAAATTGAGCTAACTTTTGATTCGTGCGTCCAAACCTCATGAAACTTGACACACACCTTCTCAAAGATGTCAGGAACCTATTCCAAGCAACGATCGTGAAGATCCTTGTCAAAGTTCAGACCTTTTTCCATTTGAGTGAAGGTGGTTCAAAAACCGAGTCAAGAACGAAATATGATCTAGAAACTTGCTCGTGGATGATTGATGATCAAGATGACCCTAGATGGGTTCCCACATGTTGCAGCAAGTTAGATCACAACAAGAAACCAACCAAAAACTCGCGGATCAAAGAAAGACTCAAAATCACCAAATAGAGAGAAAGAAAGCAAATAAATTCATCTTTGAGAGAACTTTCTTGGATTAATTTGATATGGTGCTGGTTTACAGCCACTCCATCAATGGAGAACAAAGCTCAAGACATGAGCACGAAATCAAATCAAAACTCTCAAGACCTAACCTCCACTACTCCTCTCCCTAAGCAACCTAGGGTTTCAATCACAATGAAAGGGTTGAAGGGGTGCAGCCACCTCCCTCCTCTATTTATAGTGGAGGCCTAGACCTTCTAGAAGAGTTTCCATAATGGGCTCCCGTTAAGGCCCAACACAAACGGGTCACACACGCACGCATTTTAAAGCGCCGTCTTCATCTCCTCTTGACCTAATCCGCTTCTCCAACGCACCGTCTTGCGCCGCGGGTTGGCAAAAGGTAACCAAGATGGTATTTGGTAAAATTACCAAAATACCCCTTCTCGGTCCTTCTCCGAAGACCGAGTCCAGATTGTGCGAAGCACTCGCTTGCTTCGCCACGTGTAGGTTGATCCAACGGCTCTCATCATGTCGGCAAGTCTCTCCCATCCGGCTCCCACCGAAACCACCATGGCACTTGCACCGACCCCCGCGCCGCTTGATCCAACCCGTCGCACCGAACTGCCCGTTCGGTCACCTTTGTCCATCTTGCACCATGCTTGAGTCCAATGACTTCACCCGGCATCGTCGATCGTTCTGAACCTTAGCTCTCCAAGTCTAGTCCCGATCATCCTCGCTGTTGACCGTCGTTGACCACCAAGCAACCTGCACAACAATAGACAAGCAAATCGAATCCGGGAACAAGTTCTTCACAACTTGACCCACGTTAGTCAAAACATGCATCATGCAACACATATGCAATGAAACCCATGAATTTGACCTAACTAGAACACATCGCCGCCACACGGGACGACGACTTAAGTCAAAACCAGTCAGACCGCCACCATGGCCGGTCTGACCGCCCCTGCCGGTCTGATCGCCAACAGACGGCCGGTCTGACCGCCACCAAGAGACTTAGCCAAAATTCCAACTCTGAAATCTGCAACCTCTCTGGAAATTTCAAACGAATAGAACTTTTGACTGGAGGCTCCAAAAATTATGGGACCAAGAGTAGTAGAACCTCCTCTCTTCAACAAAAATACTCCTCTGTCGCCTGTAAGTCACCTGAAACATCGGATCTAGCTCCAGGGCTAGTCTCATCAAAAGTGACATTGCATGTCTCCTGGACAATGTTAGTTTCAACATTAAAAACCCGAAAACCCCTCGAATGTGTAGGATAACCCAGAAATAAACCATCAAAAGTCATTGATTCAAATTTATCTAGGTTTCCTGTCTTGAGAATGAAACACTTAGCTCCAAAAACTCGAAAATGAGAAATAGAGGGTTTTCTACCAAAACGAAGCTCATATGAAGTCTTACCCAAAGACGGTCTCAAGAAGACACAATTTGCAATATGGCAAGTTGTAGCAATAGCTTCGGCCCAAAACCTCCTCGGAGTGCTATACTCATCTAGCATCGTCCTAGTCATCTCGACTAAGGTTCTGTTCTTCCTTTCCACAACGCTATTTTGTTGAGGGACGTGTGGAGAAGAGAACTGATGCTCAATTCCGCGCTCAGCACAAAAAGAGGCAAACGAGACATTCTTGAACTCTGTGCCATTGTCACTGCGGATCGGTCTCAAGGCACCCGGAAGTTCAGAAACCAAACGAAGAACAAGATCATGATAATGACCAAAAGCTTCATCCTTCGAAGCAAGAAAGAACACCCAAGTGTATCTCGAAAAATCATCGACTATGATAAGAATGTACCATTTGCCACCAATTGACCGAACCCTAGCAGGACCAACAGTATCCATACGAAGCAACTGTCCTGATCCGTCAGTCAGTCATGACCATAGTCACTGAAGGGTGTGAGGCGGCAACTTGCTTGCCATGTCTACAGGGCGCATATACAGCATCCCTGACGGCTTTGAGTTTGGGCAAACCTCTCATGAGATCAAGGTTGCTAACTCGCGTCAGATGATCAAATCCAATGTGCCCCAAACGTCGGTGCCAAAGCCAGAACTCAGAAGAAGATGTAATCAAACATTTAAGAGAACCAGCAAGAGATTCAGAAAAAACAGCTCCAAAGATCCTAGCAACTCTATAAATCCCAAAGACGAGCTCACCAGCTAAATCAAGCACCCGACAAGCATTTTTCTTAAATGTAGTTTCATAGCCATCATCAAGAAGCTGTGAGACAGAGAGTAAGTTAAATATGAGCTTGTCCACAAGGGCGACGTCCTTTAGGATGAAATTATTGTTCACCATGATTGATCTCGTTCCTTCAATCCGCCCTTGAGTATTGTCTCCAAAGGTGATGAAGACATCACCTGTCAACCGCGTAAAGGAGGTGAACCATTTTGAGTCTCCGGTCATGTGGCGTGAGCAGTGAGTCGACGAACCACATGTCCTTCCTTCGCGGCGATCACGAAAATCAAGGCACGGAAGAACGATGTACCTCAACATCAAGTTAGTTAAACATGACTTGGGAACCCAGTACTAAGACACACGTCTGCGAGTAGTATGCAAAGCAGAAGTGCTATCCTTGATTCTATTTGAAATTCTGTTATGAGCAATGGTGACTCTAACATGAGAGTTATCCTGTCTAGGAGCATGTGAATGATTAGCATGTGAAACAAATCCTAGACCAGGTTTCTTCCTTTCTAAATTACCATGTCTCACAAAAGCTCTAGGTTGATTAGATGACATTCTAGCAAGATTTTTCTTAGCGTTTTTCAATCTACGCCAACAGAATTCAACCAAATGTCCATCCTTCTTGCAATAGGTGCAATGGTACTTGGTACCACTGGGAGAAGCACCTTTTGACTGAACAGATGGTTGGGCAAAACCTGCAGATTTGAAAATGATCTTGGCAGGTTGGGTATCGAATTCAACTAAGCCATTTTTCAATATTTGAATGCCCTTAGATTTGTCATGTGCAAAGTTGTATCCTAACCCTTGGTTCTTATAAGGAGTCTTTGACTTGTCAAGGATCATGTTTAACTGTTTCTTTCCTTTAGAAATTTTTTCTAATGTATCATTAAGGTAAGCAATTTCTTTTCTAAAGTTAACACATGAATCACAAGTTTTAGCCATAGACCTCTTCTTATAAAGAACAACCTCAAGCTTAAGAGCTGGACATAAAGCACATGTAGCAGTCTCAATACTGTCCTTAAGCTTGACATATTTAGCTCTAACTGCTTCTAAAATATCTTTGACTTCATTTTCACGTTCTAAGCGAAAGTGCAAAGCTAGATTTCACATTACGAAGCATCCAACTTCTGGACTCTAAGCATTTATCACAAGGAGTAGATTTAACTTCAATTAGCTCAGTTCTAGCGTTTTCAAGTTGATGCAAGGCAACATCATGAGCAGATTGCAATTTAGAAAATTCAGAGTGCAGAACATGGCAAGATGAACATTCATCAGATTCAAGAGTCTTAGCATTTACAAGTTCTAGAGTTAAATTATCCACTTGTGACTCTAAGTCCTTGTTCTTAGCCATGGTAGTTTCCAAAGCCTTATCCTGACTCAAGAGTTGCTCAAAGAGATTATCACATCTAGCAGAAAGATCATCATAGGAGGGAGGTACCTCATTGTCATCGATGTCGACGGAGTCGGCCATGAAGCACATGCCGGTGAAGTCTTTAGCCTTCCCTTTGTTCTTGTCTTGAGGAAGCTCCTCCTCTTTGTCCTCCTCGCTCCCGGAGTCCACATCGCTCAAGGATTGTTCTCCAAGAGCGGCAAAGACCCGGTGAACAACCTTCTTAAGCTTGGCAGCATCAAACTTGGACTTGTACCCTTGAGGCTTCTTCCAAGCTGGCTTCTCTTCCTTGTGATTGCTCTTACCTTTCAGCTTAGGGCAATTTGCCCGAATATGATAGAGCTCTCCACACTCATAACAAGTCACAGGGCCGCCTCTCTTCTTGTTTCTCACATTGTTATAGGCACGTGTGACCTTTTTAATTATGAGGGCCAACTCTGGCTCAGAAAGACTCTCAAGCTCTTCTTCATGAATAGCATATAAACATGCAAGAGAAGAAGAAACGGAAGAGGACTCACACAACCCATCAGAAGCTCTCATGAGCGGGTCTGCTACCAAAGCCATATTTTCCTTCTTAGAATGATTCCCCCTCTGGATCTCATGGGTCTTGAGCTTGCTATAGAGCAGCTCTATGGTCAGATCAGAGAGGTTAACGTTCTCCGCAATGGCGGTAGCCTTTATCTCCTACTCCTTGGTGTTGATTGCAGCCAAGAGATGGATAGCATTTTCAGACTGAGAATATTCAATATTAACAGCTTTCAACTGATTAATTACTTTGTTAAAGCGACTGAAAATGTCATCGATGCTCTCTCCAGGACGCATCTCGAATTTGTTATACTCACGCTTGAAGACCGTTTGACGTACTTTCTTGATTTGGGACGAACCCTCATGGTAGGTTTTGAGGGTGTTCCAAATCTCGTGCGCGGTCTTAAGATTGCAAATCCGATCATACTCCTGTCTACCAAGCCCAGCATATAGAAGGTTCTTTGCCTTGTTGTTGCTAGCCAAAAGAGCGTCTGACGCCGGCGTAGCAACTTCGGGCAAAACAAGCGGGACTCGAACAGCCTCCCATATAGCTTGTCCTTCGCATTCAAGGAAGACTTGCATGCGATTCTTCCAAAAGGCATAGTCGATCCCATCGAAGACATGCGGCTTGGTTGAGTACTTCTCCATCGCCAAGTTCAGTGACCGGTTAAGATCAAGATTGAACTAACCGGGCTCTGAAACCACTTGTTAGACTGAAAAGGCGACTAGAGGGGGGTGAATAGGAGCACGATATCTTTTTCTCCCCAATTAAATTCAATACGAATCTCACTCCAATAGCTATGAAGATCAATCAATCAAACACAGCGGAAGACTTGTATTGAATCCACTCAAAACCCCGAAGCAAAATCAACATAAAACCAAAACACCAAATCTCGGGCGGTCTGACCTCTGACGGGGGCGATCAGACCGGTTGGCCTAGCGTTCGGACCTTTCCAAGCGGTCGAACCTCTCTCTCGGGCGGTCAGACCTCTAGTTCAATGAACAGTGAAATCAGCACGAAAAACCAAAACACAAATTGAGCTAACTTTTGATTCGTGCGTCCAAACCTCATGAAACTTGACACACACCTTCTCAAAGATGTCAGGAACCTATTCCAAGCAACGATCGTGAAGATCCTTGTCAAAGCTCAGACCTTTTTCCATTTGAGTGAAGGTGGTTCAAAAACCGAGTCAAGAACGAAATATGATCTAGAAACTTGCTCGTGGGTGATTGATGATCAAGATGACCCTAGATGGGTTCCCACATGTTGTAGCAAGTTAGATCACAGCAAGAAACCAACCAAAAACTCGCGGATCAAAGAAAGACTCAAAATCACCAAATAGAGAGAAAGAAAGCAAATGAATTCATCTTTGAGAGAACTTTCTTGGATTGATTTGATATGGTGCTGGTTTACAACCACTCCATCAATGGAGGACAAAGCTCAAGACATGAGCACGAAATCAAATCAAAACTCTCTAGAACCCTAACCTCCACTACTCCTCTCCCTAAGCAACCTAGGGTTTCAATCACAATGAAAGGGTTGAAGGGGTGCAGCCACCTCCCTCCTCTATTTATAGTGGAGGCCTAGACCTTCTAGAAGAGTTTCCATAATGGGCTCCCGTTAAGGCCCAACACAAACGGATCACACACGCACGCATTTTAAAGCACCGTCTTCATCTCCTCTTGACCTAATCCGCTTCTCCAACGCACCGTCTTGCGCCGCGGGTTGGCAAAAGGTAACCAAGGCGGTATTTGGTAAAATTTACCAAAATACCCCTTCTCGGTCCTTCTCCGAAGACCGAGTCCAGTTGACAGCGGCACTCGCACTCGCCATGCGTGTAGGTTGATCCAACGACTTTCATCATGTCGGCAAGTCTCTCCCATCCGGCTCCCACCGAAACCACCATGGCACTTGCACCAACCCCCGCGTCGCTTGATCCAACCCGTCGCACAGAACTACCCGTTCGGTCACCTTTGTCCATCTTGCACCATGCTTGAGTCCAATGACTTCACCCGGCATCGTCGATCGTTCTGAACCTCAGCTCTCCAAGCCTAGTCCCGATCATCCTCGCCGTTGACCGTCGTTGACCACCAAGCAACCTGCACAACAATAGACAAGCAAATTGAATCCGAGAACAAGTTCTTCACAACTTGACCCACGTTAGTCAAAACATGGATCATGCAACAAATATGCAATGAAACCCATGAACTTGACCTAACTAGAACACATCGCCGCCACACGGGACGACGACTTAAGTCAAAACCAGTCAGACCGCCACCATGGCGGTCGGCCGCCCGGCTCGATCGGCCAACGGATGGCGGTCGACCGCCACCAAGGACTTAGCCAAAATTCCAACTCTGAAATCTGCAACCTCTCTGGAAATTTCAAACGAATAGAACTTTTGACTGGAGGCTCCAAAAATTATGGGACCAAGAGTAGTAGAACCTCCTCTCTTGCCTACACCCTCTATTTTTGGCCCAGCCTCAAACTCCAACACAACTTTCAAGGCCGGTTAGACCGCTCAGCGATGGCGGTCGATCGCCACACCGCCGGTCGATCGCCGCTGGCGATCGGACCGCCAGCAAGTTCACCCGATAAACCACTTGAGGCACGGCCGGTCTGACCGCCACCAAGGCCGGTCTGACCGCCTGAGGCCTGACAGAACCTGATCTTTGCCGAAAACGCGTGTTTCCGCAAACCTTCAACGTCATTGCCAATTGTCACATCATCCTAAGATCATGAGCATATCCCCATGGTATCCACAAACTTCACATATTATCACACTAGTAACAGCTGCATGCATAGCATTACTTCTACCATGGGCACACTAGTAACAGTTGCACACTGGTAACAGCTGCATGAATACATACTCAGTGCTATGCATAAACTCAATCTTGATTATTCCTAACAATCTCACCCTAATCAAGGTGGCTTCACAGCAGTGCTGGTTTGTCGTCGGCATCCGCCTCCATGAGATGCACCTATTCCTCCTTCTTCTTGCAGTATTCGGAAGCAAAATACTCATAGTTGTTGCAATTGTAGCATCTTACTTTAGCCTCATCGAATTTCGATTTCCGTAGCTTCGACCACCATTTCCATTAGAGCCACCGGGCTAGCCATCTCTATTCTTCATCGATTGGGCCTCCCACTCGGTGCACATTAGGCGAAGATGTTCGTCGCCGTTGTTGCCGCACATACCGCGTAGATGCTCCTCATACGCCTTGAAACAGCCGATTGCTTCTTCCACCACCATTGTCTTTAAGTCCCCAAATTGCTCTGAGATAATCTGCAGGTACTTGCGTGGGATGGCACGGAGAAGTTTCTTCATGACGTAGCTCTCCTCCATCTTGTCACAAAGACCGTGAATCTGGTTGATGAGAGTCATCAATCTCATGGCGAAGTTATCCACCGACTCCGTTTCCTTTATGCACAAACCCTCGAACTCGCTCTTGAGGGTCTGCACACGCGCCTCCTTGATGCGGTCGGTACCGATGTACATCATCTTGATAGTGTCCCACGCAGCTTTCGTCGTCTCTTTTTCGGCAAGTAGGAGGAGGGTCTCCTCCGGAACTCCTTTGAAGATGGCCGCAAGGGCCATCTGATCTTGGCGTGCATCAACATTATCGGTCATCATAGCTTTCTAAACACCTTGGGCCTTCATGAACACCTTCATCTTAATTTCCCACGTGCTGTAGTTGCTCTTACTCAGCATAGGGTATTTAAGAGAGACGCTGCTTTCTCTTCCCGATACCCTCAACGGACCATCGCCGATAATGATGGTACGGCTCGATGTCACCTCTCCACTTCCCAGAGAGCGTGGCATGATCTTGGGCATACACAGACCAAGAACTCAGGCTCTGATACCAATTGTTGGCCAAAGCCGAAGAAGAATCACGCTCGATCAGAAGAAAACGTTCGGCAGAACATGGTCTTGGTAGAACGTCTCGTAGGAAACCAATGAAGCACTGAAGCACTCATATGATGTCTCTAGATCCTTGCATGAAACTCACACACGTACTGGAAGCAATACACACACACACGTACACTAGAAACTCACGAACGCAAGAAGAACAGAGAAAGGAGTTTGGTGCTGCTCAACTTCGGCATTTTCTGTTTTGCTTCTCCTCTTATTTATGTTGAAAAAGAACTCAACTACTTGCAAATAAGTGGCTAGTAACTCCACCTATTATCACACTAGTAACAGCTGCATGCATGGCATTACTTCTACCATGGGTACACTAGTAACAGCTGCACACTAGTAACAGCTGCATGAACACATAATGCTATGCATGAACTCAATCTTGATTATTCCTAACAATCTCCACCTAATCAAGATGGCTTCACAGCAACGCCGGTTCATCATCAACATCCGTCTCCTTGAGATGCACATGTTCCTCCTTCTTCTTGCGGTATTCGAAAGCAAAATGCCCATAGTTATTGCAGTTGTAGCATCTTACTTTAGCCTTGTCGAATGTATGATTTCCGTAGCTTCGGTCACCATTTCTGTTAGAGTCGTCGGGCTCGCCATCTCTATTCTTTGCTAATTAAGCCTCCCACTTAGTGCACGTTAGGAGAAGATGTTCGTCATCGTTATTGCCGCTCATACCGCGTAGACACTCCTCATACACCTTGAGACGGTCGGTCGCTTCTTCCACCATCATTATCTTCAAGTCTCAAATTGCTCTGAGACAATCTGCAGGTACTTGCATGGGACGGCGTAGAGAAGCTTCTTCACGATGTAGCTCTCCTCCATCTTGTCATCAAGACTGCGAATCTGGTTGACAAGAGTCGTCAATCTCATGGTGAAGTCATCCACCGACTCTATTTCCTTCATGCGCAAACCCTTGAACTCCCTTTTGAGCGTCTGCACACGCGCCTTCTTGACGCGGTCAGTGCCGATGTATATCGTTTTGAGCGTGTCCCACACAGCTTCTGCCGTCTATTTTTCGGCGAGTAGGAGGAGGGTCTCCTCCAGGACTCCTTGGAAGATGGCCGCAAGGGGCATCTGATCTTGGCACTCATCAACGTTGTCATCCATCACAGCTTTCCAAACACCTTGGGTCTTCATGAACACCTTTATCTTAATTTCCCACACACCGTAGTTGCTCTTGCTCAGCATAGGGTATTGAAGAGAAATGTTGCTTTCTCCTCGCGGTACCCTCGACGGACCATCCCTGGTAACGATGGTGCGGCTCAACGTCGCCTCGCCACTTCCCGGAGAGCACAGCCTAATCTTGGGCATACACGAATCAAGAAATCAGGCTCTAATACCAATTGTTGGTCAAAACTGAAGAAGAATCATGCTCGATCGGAAGAAAACGTTCGAGAGAACATGGTCTCAACAGAACATCTCATAGGAAACCAATCGAAGCACTAAAGCACTCACATGATGTCTGTAATATCCCAAAGTTATGTTACCAAAAATAAAATAAATAAAGTTATTATTTTGTGGGAATTTATGAAAATTAAAAGAGTTTAATTGCTTTTCTTGAATTTCCTAAATTTCAAAAGTCAAAAATAAATTTATCGAGTTTTATGGCTCTTCTTTGGTTTTAAAGTTGAAAAGGAAAATTTAAGTAATTTCTGGATCTTTCTGGATTTTAAAAGCTTTTTTCTTAAGTATTTCAAGCCAAAAGAAAATTATATGCAAAATTAATTACCAATTATGAGTTGGGATTATTTTATTTAAGTCCAAAATAACTCTAGGAATTTCTATGAATTTTTCTAGAATTTTTGGATTTAATTTGCTATTTTCTAAAGCCTTTTTTGAATTATCTGAATTATTTTAATTGCAAAATCAATTAAAAATCCTAAAACCCTCCTTGGGCTTAAACCTTCTCAGCCCAGCCCAAATCCCACACGCACGCTGCCCACACGGCCCGCCAAACCTCATGCGCCCACACCTCTCCCTCTTACTCTCTCTAACAGGACGGGCCCACCCGTCAGCGCCTCCCTCTCATGCACGCCCGCGCGTTTACATCCCATTCATTCTCAAGCGTTTGATTTACAACGAACGGCCAGATTTTGAAAGCACGTTGGGACCTTCCAAAAGACTTAATCGGCGTGGACCATTGGATCGAAAGCTGACGGTCTGATCTTGAGAGGACTTTCGGACGTCCGAATGGCACCGCAGCATGGACCGTCCGATCTACATCGGATGGTCGACACGCGCCCCTCTTTTTCCCTTTCTTTTCTCTCACCGTCATATCAAAATCCAGTCTCACACCTTCTTCTCCCCCACTTTCTTCCTCCTCCGCCACGCCAGAAACCGCCGCTATGGACGCGCGTGGGAGCTCCATCCCGCCACTTTTCCCGCCCCCTCTCTTCACGTGGCCACGCGCACTCACTCTCGCGCCTCACGCCGCCCCCACTCCTCCCTTGGCCCCCTCTTTTTCTTCACGATTTCGATGGTTCGCCCACGATCTCGCAACCGCCGCCACGCACGATCTCCTCCCTCGGCCACCCCGCGCCCTATAAAAGGAAGCCCCGGGAGCCCTCTTCCTCGCTCATCTTATTCCCCTCACCCACACCTCCTCTCCTCTCCTAATTTTGCCGGATTTCATAGTTTAAGTTCTCCGGCTGGGCGCCCTTTCCTCTTCATCTCCGGCGCCGTCCAAGCCACTCCGCCACTCCCGACCCCGGATTCAGCTTCGCCTCGATATCGCCTACCTCGTGCGCATTTCATCTTCACCGGAGGACCTCAGGAACGCCATCGCCGCCGCTAACCTAAAGTCATCGCCGCCAAACCTTGTCGCCGATGACCTTTCCGCCGCGTCCTCTAGCTTTTTCGGTAAGCACCAGACTCAGTGAGTCGCGCTGGTCATTTTGGTAACACCCGCGAGGCTCGCCGTGGTGCAGAGCGCCGACGGGCTCAACGCCGTACTACCGCCGGCCACAGGCTGACGTGAACCAGCCATGTCGCAGCCACGTATGTGCCACATCCCTACCACCTAAGCTCTTTAGTCCTAGTCAGCGCCACTTGTGCACACGTGTGCCACCTTAGCGCCCAACCCAGGCCTAAAACCGGGTGGACTTAGTCCATGTGGGCCGAGCCACTTCCAAGTGGGTCCCATGGCCAAATTCCTTTTTCTTTTATTTCTTTCCAGCCGAAAAAGCTCAGTTGACGTCATTAATCGATTTCTCAGTAAAAAAGTAATTCAGTAAATTCATGGAATTATGATTTTCATTATTTCATGTAATTTCCATCTTTTAAAGCCCATATCTTTTACATCCTAACTCCGATTGAGTCCATTCAAATGGATCAATTTACGTGGTTGTAACGCCACAAACAGTCAGAGATGTGCTGGTCGTAGAACGTGACAATGTCCAACGGCCGATATATTACGTAAGTGAAGTCTTACATGGACCAAAGGAAAGATATCCACAGGTACAAAAATTGCTCTATGGTCTCCTTATGGCTTCAAGGAAACTAAGGCATTATTCAGGCCCATAAAGTGGTCGTACCAACTGGGTATCCCCTTGGTCAAGTCCTAGGAAACAGGGAGTCATCAGGACGAATAGCAAAATGGGTGGTTGAGCTTGGGGCGTTTGACCTCCATTTCATGCCACGAACAGCAATCAAGTCCCAGGCAATAGCTGAATTCATTGCCGAATGGACAAAACCCTGAACCCACCCAAGGGCCCAAGTACAAACACCACGATGAGTGAACAAAGTACTTTGATGGTTCCTTGATGCTCCAAGGCTCGGGGGCTGGGGTCATCTTGATTTCCCCTACTGGCGAACACATTAAATACGTCATTCAGTTAAACTTTCCTGCTACTAACAATATAGCAGAATATGAAGGTTTGCTGGCAGGACTTCGAGCAACTCGTTCGCTCAGGATTCGCAGATTACTAGTGAAAGGCGATTCTCAACTAGTAGCGAATCAAGTAGGGAAAGAGTATCAATGCTCTAGTACCAAGATGCCATCATATCTGGCGGAAGTACGGAAACTCGAAAAGCATTTCTTCGATTTTCAGATCCAACATATTCCTAGAAAGGAAAACTTTCTAGCAAACTAGTTAGCATGGATAGCTTCTACCAGGACATCCGTCCCGCCCAGAGTTTTTCTCAAGCAACTCGATTCACCCTCGGTGGTCGAGCCTTCCGAGGACATAGATGTTCGCAAGGAGGTCGCACACCTCGATTCTGCAAACATGGATGCTCCACAGGTCGATGATGGTTGACGCCATCACGATCACGGTAGAGATTGGATAACATTGATCTACAATTATCTTCAGCATAATCTCATTCCAAAAGATGATGTAGAGGTTGTTCTTATAGCATGAAAAGCTAAATTATACACTCTTATTGAACGTACCTTGTATAAGCGAGGATCTCACGGAGTGTTGATGAGATGCATATCTCAACCGGATGGCATTAAGTTGCTAACCGAAATACATGAAGGAGTCTGTGGAGCACATCATTCCTACAGAATGCTGGTCGGTAAAGCCTTCAGACAAGGATACTACTGGCCAACTGCCCTTCATGATGCAAAAGAGCTCATGACGAAGTGCGTACAATGTCAGTTTCATAGCCGACAAGTACATCAGTCGTCCCAAGCTTTGTAAACAATTTCTCTTTCTTGGCCTTTTGTAACCTGGGGACTAGACATTCTGGGACCTTTCCCAGGAGCACCTAGGGGTTTTGAGTTCCTTTTCGTCATGATTGACATGTTTACTAAATGGATCGAAGCCAAGCCAGTTGTCAAAACTATAACTGAGGCTGCCGAGAGGTTTCTCACAAAAAAACGTGATCACACGATTTGGTGTGCCCAGTCGTATAATCACGGATAACGATACCCAGTTCTCAAACAGTAATTTTCAAAAATTCTGTGACGACCTAGGTATCAAGATACATTACGCTTCTGTTGCTCATCCGCAGAGTAATGGAGCAGTTGAGCGAGCCAATGGTATCATAATGCAAGGAATCAAACGATGAGTTTTCAACCAGTTAATTACACGATCAGGGGCTTGGGTTCAAGAACTTCCTTTTGTGTTATGGGCCGTTCGTACCACAACTAGTCGTGCGACCGGTAAAACACCATTTTTTGTTTATGGAGCTGAAGTCATGCTTCCTCCAGAACTAAAAATTGGTTCTGCTCGGACTGATTATTTTAATGAAAATGATCAGCGTGAGCGACGACTTGATGGCATCAATTTCCTTGAAGAACGACAGAATCAAGCCTTGATACGATCAGCAATCTACCAACTAGCCATGCGTAGGTACCACAGTCGTAAGGTGCAACCTCGCAGCCTCACTATCGGTGATCTGGTTCTCAGAAAAATTCAGAGCCAAGCGAGTCGCAACAAACTTTCACCCAAGTGGGAAGATCCATACATTGTGGTCAAAGTCACCCGACCAGGTTCGGTACGATTAGCTATGTCGGATGGGCAAATCTTGTCTAATTCTTGGAATATTGATTAATTGCGTAAGTTCTTTGTATAGTTTCTTTTATTTATTTCAATTCATATTTCAATAAAGATGTATTTCCTTTACAAGATAAGTATGGTTGTTTATAATTATTATTCGTTGCTAATGGTCACATATAATTATTATTGACGTTGGTCGGAGAAGACATTCATTCTCTCCGATGTCCCTTTACACAAAACCAAGAGGGATCTCCATTACTCATTGGTTATGACTTAATTGTCAAATGCCAAACCGGTCTTAGTCGTGATCATTGCTTCAATGATTCCCACGCACGACCACATACTCTTTTCTCAAAGAAACATACGAGTAAACGAAGCACAACACAGCCAATTTATATGGTTTTGTTATTCCTCAAGAATTCGCAGATTAACTTTCTTTATTTCAACATTCTATTCTACTCTTGTTTGGCTACTGGTTGGGACACGGAAAGCCTCCTAGTCAAAGTCTCTCCTCTCTGCACGTGGTCCTGCCCACTGGAAGGAGCTTCCTAGCGACGGTCCTTTTTCTATGATCCTCACTGCCAGTCGAACTTGAGCATGAGTACGTTTCGCAAAATATTTTACAAATCTTCAATTCTTGGGATTCATTACGACCAGTTTCGAATAATTTATATAAACAAAAATACTTATCGTTTCCTTTTTTGCATACATTTTTTGCATACTTTCTTCTTATCAAAGTAAGTCTTGTTATATCTTCAGACTATATGTGGTATCTCACAGTGATTCGATAATAGACAAAATTTAGGCTAGTCGAAATCATAAACTGGTTCTGACCACATGATTTTCTAGTGTTCACTAGATCATTTTTTACAAACATTATCAACACATATACCATGGTCGTAGTTATTACTCAGTTTCTTGGTCTACTGCTTCTTTAGTAAAGTTCATCTACTAATATAAGCAGTCGGGGGCTAGAAAATATATGAGTATTTAAAAACATTGATAAGACAAAACAAGAACATCGTTGATGATAAAAGGTAAGTTTCATTTACAGAATCTAAATATTACATCAATCTACTTGTTAGAACCATCAGACTGGTCGCTGTGTGATGGAGATCCGACTTTCATTTCCTCCACAACTTTCTCTCCGAGAGGCCTTACTTCCTCGAGAAGTTTGGTTGCTTCATCTTCGGAGCAGTCGAAGTCTTCTTCAACAGCTCCAAGACGGACAGAGGGGTCGGAAGCCTTTAGTTTCGCCAAGGCAACACTAATTCCATTCGCAATAGCTTGCTTCATCGTTCTGGCATGGTTTTCTCGAAATATTGTTATCACTTTCTTGAGGTCTTTGAGTTGATGGCCAAGAAAATTGATTCTCTCTGCAGGGTCTCTCAGAATGGGTAGTTGTGTTCCCGATCCCAGGTCAAAAAGCATCTTGTTCAGAGCCTTGACTTTGTCTTCAAGACTCCGATCAAATTTAGCCCCTTGGCCACGCTCAAATTTGAGAGTTTTTTCCGCTCGTTCAAGTGCTTGGGTTTTTTCTGCATGAGTGGATAAAAAGAAGTTAACAAATACTTTAAATTGGAGTCGTGGGATACTAGTCAAGTCTACGACTAGTTACCTTTGATTTTCTTCTCACAAGAGTCGAAGACCTCCTTTTTCTTGGTCATTACATGTGCGATCGACTGGTCTTTATTTTGATTTTCTTCTTTAAGTTTTATTATCATGGCTTCCTTAGTCACGACCTCTTCTTTAATTTTCTCTAAATCTATCAAATATGATAAAGAGAGAAGATTGAGTTACAAAAGAGGGACATGATGATAAAATATAAGAAGACAAATTAAAATAGAAAAGTTCTTACTTCTCAAATCAGAGTGTTTTTGCTCCAAATTTTTTATTCGTTGGGTCAGCCCTCCAACCACAGCGTAGTTTTCAACCATATGCTACAAAAATAAGTCCCTTTCTTTGATAAGTTTTCAAGGAAACTTTAAGAGAAAGAGTTATGAAGATGGTCGTAAAATACTTACCGAATTGCCAGGTTTTTATATTCGGCAAAAATCATATCTGGACCCATCTCGACTTGATGGTCCGATATCTTTCCCCAGGCCTCGTCAAGTTCCTTATCCTCGATAAATCGAGGGGGGAAGGGAACTTGTTAGCCTGAGGAGAATTTCCAAGCGGAGGTGGAACCTATTGGGGATCTCCAGAAATGACTACCTCCGGAGACGGAGTGAGAATCACTAGTGGATCCTGAGCAGATACCGGTACCGATACCTACTCAGGGGCTTCTTCAGCCACTTCATCCTCTCCAGTCTTAGCCTGAGGAGCGTCCTGGTCAGGAACCTCCACGACCACCTCTTCCCTAGGAACCTTTTCCTCAAGAGTGTTCTGGTCAAAAACGACTGGAACACCAGAAGATCTACAAAAGAAGAAAGTAAGGAAAATCAAGGTTCCAACATATCAAAAATATTCAAGGTATGTATATACATAACTTCTTCATTTAGATATACCTAGTCGATTTTTGGAGTTTAACCTTGTAACGCATCGAGTAAAATCCGTTGCGCTGGCTTTCCTCTTCTTCTCAACCAATTTCACCGGTTCTGAACCGGCAAGGTTTATTAGATCCTTCACATCCACTGGTTGAAAATCAGAAGTAATATCCACGACCAGTTGGTCAAGGATAAGGTCCCTGATCGCCAGGTTAGTGGGTGTAGATTCGTCGACCTCCAAAACAGTAGCTTCAGTAGCGACTAACAGGCCCTTAGCGACCTTGCTGGAGTGTACGAAAACCGTCTAAATGAACCATCAAAGATAATTAGGCGATAAAAATCATTCATCAAGAACATACATTTATGTTCGGTTACCTACCTCTGGAAGGCTGACATCCTGTGTGGTCGTAGGGATGGTCGGATCATCAATCGGCTCACAACTTTTAGTGGTCTCGTTGATCCTCAATCCAACCGACTACACATCAAAGAGGATTTATGGTATACCAATTAGAAAAAGTATGTATAGCAAAAGAAAAAGCATAGTTGATAGTCTTACTTTAAGTCTCTCCGCTCTCTCTTTGGCGAAAACGACCGCTAAGATCCAAGAGAAACTAGCCTTGTCGCCAGGCTCTCCGACATAGATCATTTTGATCCGGCTTCTAATCTCATCAGAAGATAAAGCTGTAAAGGTAAATAAGAGACTTGAGGATACAGAAGTAATCAACTAATATAGACAAACTGGTCGAAATCACTTAGAGCTTACCCTCTTTGGAATCTTTGGTCGCATCATCACGACCAATATACCAGAGCATCGGGTATGCTCGGGCCTTCAAAGGACTAATCCAGTGCATGAAAAAATCCTTCACTACGTGCCAAGATGTTAAACCCTTGACACTAAGAAGCTTGATAGCTTCGGCCCATCTTTCTATTTTCCCTTCCTTCTCTGTGGAGAAGCACCAACTCGGATTCTCGACCGCCTTCTTACCAAAATAATAAAGGCTATCTTTCTTCGTACCGTCATGTAGAACCAACTTTTCTTTCATAACGACCACGAAGATTTTGAGTACATGCGGATGTAGTCATCAGTTTTTCTGTCATGGAGGCGCAAGGTGCACTCTCTAGGCGTCCCGATCGTTTTCCCAGACTTCGTCATCCTGTAGTAATATTTGAACAGATCCAGATCTGCGGGAATCCCCAAGTATGCTTCGCAGAGATAGATGAAGATGCTGAGATTGGCGATAGCATTGGGAGCATGATTTACCAATTCAACTCTATAATACTCCAAAACTGTGGGAATGAAGGGGTGAATTGGCAATCTAAATCTGCATTCAATATATGCGAGGAAAATAGGAATTTTCCCATCTTCATTGCTCGGAGAATGTTCTCCGGCCGCTGACCTCCAAGAAATCAGATTCTTGTCGGGAGGCATCTTGATCTTCTTAAGCTCTCTAGCTTCTTCTTTCTTAAATCAGAAGCCGACCAGTTAGTAATTTAGTCCGACATGGTCAGATTTTTAGATGAGGAAAGAGGAGGGTTCAAGAATAAGAAGTCGAAGGCAATTTTTCTACTCAAGAGATGAAGAGGAAAAGTAGGAAGTGTAAAAACCTGAAGTCTACAAAGGGGTTTTTATAGCTCCAGAATTTCTAACTGCAATCGGGAGTTACCCTTCAGAATTTCTAACTGCAATCGGGAGTTACCCAAAAATCCAACATACAAAAATCTTTTCTCCAACGGACACAAAACTCTTCGATTCCCAAGGCAAGTTCTCAAATTTAAAGTGAATATAGACCGCTTCAAATATCATCGCATTTAATGAGCATCTGCCCGATACGACTTCATCAGAAGAGAGGTGTTCACACGACCTATTCATTTAAAGTTCAGGGGCTAGCTGACGAGGATTAAAACATCTATGTGTTATTTTTAATACATAAAGATCATACATCTTAATGGTCGTAACCCCTGATGTTCACGACCTTACTGGTCGTAGAGATTCCAGATGTTACACAATGGGTACCCTGGTCGGACGAGGTCCTGTGCCTAACCTCCGACCAGGGAACTGCTCGTAAAAGGTATGAACTGATGTTTGGAATTGATTCCAAGAGTATTCTCTACGATGTGATGAATGGAACACGTGCGTATATTCCATACCACACGACGTTTCTTATCCTGAGATACTGATGAACAATCACCATGCGGTTAAGTATCTCACAAGCATACAACCGCTGAACGGTTGATACTCCATCAACCGTCATCTCGCTCCGACCAGTCGCGACGCTTCACAACAGACGTCCTCTCCAGAAGTAACTGTCACCTCTTCAAGAGCTATTTAAAGATAGAGCATGGACGAAGCAAGGGAGAGGCCTCATCAGACTAAAGCATAGATATCATATTTGTGTTTTAAGTCTGACATTGTAGCATCGCAAGGAGTGTTCTCAGTGTAAACAGGTTTAGTCCACCACCTAGTCATAAGGCATTCTCTGTAAATTTCAGTTCATATTAATAAAAGAGCAGTCCCATTCTTTCCCCAGAATTTCCACGTTATTCTCTCCTATTCATTTCGTAAGATCGACGTCTTGATCGTCGACACAGCGGGGGGCCTCGGGTCTGCAACGATCCTTGCGAAGGAGGCACTCTCCGAGCTAAAGGACGGGCATGCCGGACTCAGTGAGTCCAGGCGATGCTAACAGGCCGGACGTAAGGACCTAGGTTTACCGGAGGCGAGTCGACAACATGCAACCGCGGAGGCACCATGTGTCGGACCCTGGGCTTTGATTACCCGAAGCCCTTGTGCTTGTACCGTACTAGTCCCATGATCAGTGGCTAGTACAAGCATCCACAACATTGATAATCACATCCATACAAAATGAAATAAAGATGGTACATAACTTAGACGATTACATAATTTACATCATAAGGGTCGACCGGCCAAATAAAACCCAAGTATCAACAGAGTGCGGCGGAAAGCATAGTAAATAAACCAAAATGGTCCAGTGGTATGCACATCCGAACTCTTAGGCAACCGACAAGAGGCAAGTCTTAGAAAGATCCGTCACCGAACCCTCTGGTACCAGGTGCGAAGAAAGCGTTGTCCGGCGTAGACTCATCCTCTAAGTCTAAACAACAATTTAAGCACGATTGAGTACATTACGTGCTCAGCAAGACATATAATGTATCACAATATATTATAAATGCAAGGCTTACCAAAGAATATGGCTCTATGCTACAAGTTGTTTTAGCATTAACCAAATTTTATTTGTCATGTCAATACGTAGTATTTTGCAACGAATATTTAAAGAGCAGTGAAATAGATAAAGGACAACAAGTAAGTAACTGAGTAAATAACAACTCGCAACCCTCCTCGGCTGCGAACAACATCTTGTTTTCAGCCATAGACATGTCAATCAACTTAAATATAAACCAACAAACCACTTTCCACATTTTTCAACGAAACTGCTCTTATGAAAATCAAGAATATACCAATTAAGACTGCACTAAGCATGCTCATAACCGCGAGCACAATTATTTAAATAGATTTACACTCTACGAAGGTGTACAACTTTACGAACAACACATATATTCTCTAGTTCGTTTGGTATCCGTCGATACCACCGCTCACTACCTTTGGTAAGCAGTCTAGAGCACGCGTCGAAACCTTTACATCACCTAATCTCAACTTTGCACTAGCCTGACGAATAAACACCCTCACTTCACCTGGGTACACCCCCTTCTCAGTGAGGCATTCACCGTTGTGTCGATAAGCTTTGTTCCCAACACCGTGATGAAGCGAGCCCCTTCAAGCAATCACATATGCTCGCACTACTACGCCCTATCAACAAGAAATGATGGTTTTCGATGACTTAATTAACTAATATCGTCGCATACCGGCACATGTGGTTGTATGCTTAGACTTAGATAGGAATTGCTGGTGTTCGGTTCTTAATTGACCCCGGCGAAGATATCCCTCTATCTACTTGTGCGATACACCTCTCACAGTTCTCATAATATAATATCACTCGTCTGCATTGCAAATTAAGTTTTTTATTTTTATTTTTTTATAAAAAATAACATAGATAAGACCATCTGGATCATCATTTCAAAACTCTCAATTTCATGCTCATCATGTCATACATTTTTGCAAATTTTACTAAAGATTATAGCTTGACTAAGCAATTGTGCGATACTCGTACCCAAAATTCCTAAATTGACATCATTAGTGATGTTTAAACTAAATTATTCAAGTGAATTTGGGATGGTGTAACAACACAGAAATATCAAGCAAAGCAAGATTAGTGACTAGAAATGACAAGATGGAAACTTTCAAAGAAGACTGGAAGCATCTGACGCTCTGCAAAATCGTCAAAAGTGTGTTTCGGGTTTTTTTTTTTAATAACAAAAGTGTATCGGGAATCTTGCAAAAATGTAAGCATATTCACAAACCAGGTTCTATGCGGTGTGGGGTGTGGCACAAGCGAAGGCAAATCCCAATCAGATTGCAAAGCAGTTCTGTGAAAGAAACGTTCAGGAAAACTATCTAATCTTGTTTCAGAGTTCAAACCCAAAATGGCCAGATCCTTTGCCGAACATCTGGAAGGAACAATCCCTCGTGACTAACAGCCGGATTTTGGATCAAAGACACGCAATCAGACTAAACATTCAGGAGCATTGTCTAGGTCTCTTTCCAGAGTTCAAACCTGATGCCCTGATCCTGCCGAACATCTGGGACAAACAGTATATTATGACTGACAGTTAGACTTGCAACCAACAAGAGTTCTGGCTTCTGAATTCCGATACCGATTGTCAAATATACACAAGCTAGCTCGTAGCATGTGCATTGCATTCAGTCTGGGATTCAGGTGTCATGCTAGTTGGGTATATTCATATTGCTTTGAAGAAACTAGTGGCCATGTTCCCTTGGTCAATTTATTCCTAGGCATGTTTCCTGCTCCGGATAACACTAGATGCATTTGCAGTTCAGTGTTCACACAAACACATCGTTCATTAAACGGAAACACGCTTTCAAATTTTCCATTTGAAAAATATGCCGCTCAAGAAGCACTGTAACTTTGGCTTTGTAGAGCTCTACTGAAACTAGAGTGCCCAAATTGTAACAGTTTTGACAGAATACGAAGGGGAAAAGAAGAGCAACTACTGTGAGACTGATCTCAGAAATAGACAAACAGTGATGAGGCAAGAAGAGGTATAATATGAATCGATTTCTCAATAGCGATGTATCAAAGAATCACCTACGCTATGCGAAATATGAACAATACAGTACTGTTACTTATCACATCTTTTGACCCTGCTACCTAAAACAATTTCGCCTTGTCAAGGTCTCATGAACTGGCTGGTCCGGCACGGGGATGAACTTGACGGCCCACGCGATCGGCCACGACATGGCGGCGATGGCGACGCAGATGCCCCACTGCCCCCACCCGAGCCTCTCCGTGCCGGCGAACCAGGTCAGCACCTCCACCATCACCACCTGCAGGACGAGCGTCACCGCGATGATGGCGAGGAACATCCTGTTCTTGAGCACCCCGGCGAAGACGTTCTTCTTCTCGATCTCCCGCGCGTTGAACTCGTTGAACACCTGGCAGAGCACGAACGCGTTGAAGATCATGGTGCCGTTCGCCTTCTCGTCGGTGCCGAAGGTGTCGCGGCCGCGGTACTGGAGAGCCAGGATCGCAGCGACCTGGAACGCGGCCTGCGCGGCGAGGTTGCGCCACATGGCGTTGCTGATGAGCGGCGCCGTGCGGCCAATGGGCGGGCGCTGCATGAGCGCCTTGGTGGGCGTCTCCGTCGCCAGCGCCAGTGCGCCCATGGTGTCCATGATGAGGTTTACCCACAGGAGTTGCATGGTGGTCAGCGCCATCTTGCCGGTGGTGATCGCCGACACGAAGTTGATGACGAGCGCGGCGACGTTGACGGTGAGCTGGAACTGGATGAACTTCTGGATGTTGTTGTAGACGCAGCGGCCCCAGCGGGTGGCCGTCACCACCGTGTCGAAGTTGTTGTTGAGGATGACGATGTCGGAGCTCTCCTTAGCGACCTCCGTGCCCTGGATACCCATGGACAGGCCCACGTCTGCCTCCTTGAGCGCCGGTGCGTCGTTGGTGCCGTCGCCGGTGACGGCCACCACGTGGCCCTTCTGCTTCAGCCGCTGCACCAGCACCAGCTTGTCCAGGAGCAGGGACCGCGCCATGACGCGGATGTTGTCGACTTTCTTGAGCTGCTGCTCCGGCGACAATGCGCGGAACTCGTAACCCTCGATGACGATGCCGTTGGGGTCGTTGTTCGAGATGATGCCGCACTCCTTAGCAATTGTGTGGGCCGTGAGGATGTTGTCGCCAGAGACCATCTTGACGGCGACGCCCGCCTTCGTGCAGGCTTCAATGGCTTTCTTCACCTCTGGTCTGCACGGGTCTTTCAAGCCAACGAAGCCCAGCAATGTCAACTCCTCGTCGTCGATCGTTGATTGCTTTCCGTTGACTTGCTTGTAGGCGAAGGCGATGCACCGGAGGCTGGCCACCGCCATGTCATTGATGACCTTCTCAAGGTTCTTCCTCTGCTCGACGCCGAGCTCGCGGGCCACTCCGTCTGTACCGACGTACATTGAGCAGTTAGCCAATATCATCTCCGCCGCGCCTTTCCAGTGCGCGATCACCGCACAGGTGGCGTTATCCCTGATCAGCACGCCGCTGCGCTTCTTGTCGGAGTTGAACGCCTCGACGTGAACTACCTTGCAGCTCCTCTTCAGTGTGTCGATGTCCATGCCGAGCTCTGCCACGGCCCACGACAGCAGCGCCTTCTCTGTCGGGCTGCCGGATATTTCCGGCGGCGACACATTGTCCGGCTTGTAGACGCTTCCGGTGGTGTTGAGCCCGGCTCCCTGGCACAGCAAGCTGACTACGGTTTCGGCGACAGCCGTGGCGGCTCTAGGCCGGTCAGTGCCGACCCAGAACTCGGTCACCTTCATCTGGTTCAGTGTGAGCGTTCCGGTCTTGTCGGTGCAGATGGTGGTGACCGAGCCCATCGTCTCGCACGCCGAGAGCCGGCGCACTAGCGCGTTCTCCTTCACCATCCGTTTCATGGAGAATGCGAGCGTCAGCGTCGCCGCGAGCGGGAGGCCCTCGGTGATGCCGACGAGCGCGCTGAACACGACGTTGAAGGTGACATGGCCCTTGTCGAACAACGGCTTTCCCTGGTCATCCTTGGTGCTTTCGGTGAAGTGACCCGCTGTGAGCACGGTGAAGACGAGCACCGCGACGGCGATGCTGATCTTGCCGATGCTCGACTTGAGGCCCTCGAGGCGCTCCTGGAGCGGCGTCGGGTCAGTGTTCTCCCGGGTGATGCTGCTCATCATCTGGCCCCACGTGGTGTCCGTCCCGACGGCGGTGACGAGCATCCGGCCGTAGCCGTCGACGACCTTGACGCCGGAGGCGAGGAAGGGGTTCTTCTCGGCGTCGATCTCTATCGAGTGGAGCTCGCCGGTCATGCTCGACTCGTCCACCTGCAGCGCGTGGCCCTCCAGGAACAAGCCGTCCGCCGGCACGACGTCGCCGATCTTTAGCACCACTACGTCGCCGACGACGAGGTCGAATACGGAGACCTGCCTCCGGGCAGCGCGGACGACTGTGACGGCTATTTTGTCGGACTCGCTGGCCAGCTTGTCGAACCACTTGGCCTGGCCGTGGTTGCTGACAGCGGACACGGCCGCAACGAGGAACACGGCGAGGAAGATGCTGACGCCGTCGTACCACCCATCCTTTAGGCCGTGCTCCTTGATGCCGAAGCCGAGGGAGACGACGGCGCAGACGAGGAGCACGATGAGGAAGGCGTCGCTGAGCGCGTCCCAGACGTGGCTCCAGAATCTCTTGGGCTTGGGCTTCGGGTACGTGTTCCCGCCGAACGCCTCCTGGCGCCGGCACACGTCGCTGCCGTCGCCGCGGATGCCGCTCTCCGCGCCTGACCCCAATGCGGCGGCAATGACGGCGCCGCCGCCAAGGCGTCGTAAGCAGTCCTCGCGTTTGTCCTTGACCAGGCACTTGAAGTGCTCGTCGTCGGCCGCGACAGAGATCGAGGTGGCCTTGGACGCGCTGCCATTGGCAGAGTCGGTGTCGGAGTCGCCCTCGTCGTGTATCTTGATGGCGACGTAGGAGGAGCTCCGGCGCAGGATGCCGGTGGAGACGATGCTGAGCCGCGCCAGCCTGTGGCACGTCTGGACGACGTTCATGGCCTTCCGCCATTGCTTCGCTGCCCCCCACGGCTCCCTCACCCGCCCGGCGGCGATCAAGAAATCGGCGCACTCCATCCGCCGCAGGAACGCAGGACGTACGTTCGGAAGCAGAGCAGCAGCAAACAAAGCAAGACGGGGTAAAAACCCTCTAAAGAATCAAAGAATCACGGCGAGCAAGCAGATTGCACCGTGACTAGTACGTCAGGCGACGTCGGGATCTTCGTTTGGGTCTCGTGGATTGACGTTTGCAATCGGAGCTTGATGGCATATATAGGCCGGATCGGTGGAAGCTGCCTGGAAATGAGCGCGGAGCTCTCGCGCGGTTGACCGCAAATACAGTCCACTACCAAAGCTGCAGGCCGCAGTTACGACGGTCTGTTGGTTGCGTGGGAAACGACGGCGGTTCAACTATAAGTTTTTCACGCGGCTAGAGCATCTACAATAATTTATTTCTTAACTTGTTACTAAGAGAAGAAAGAGTATTTCATCTAATAAAAAAACGGATTTGTTATTTTAATATCGTCTGAAATTTTTTTAAGTTTAAGTCAATTGTTGTGATCATTGTATTTGTATAAAGATTGATGTGTCATATGATTGCATATTGATCTAATGAATAAAAAATATGACTTATGCTTAAGAAAATTTCAGTCACCTTACGAATAGACAATCCCTAAAAAGAAACATGTCTTCCAACATATTGTTTCTTAATCTTGTATCTAAGACTTTAATTTCTATGCTATACACAAAAAAAAGGTTTTTAAGTAAGGGACTGTCTATTCATGAATTGTCTGAAATTTTCTTTTTATTCCTTCATCAACCGATCAATCTTTACAATGACTAGTAACCCTATTTATATGCTTTGGGATGAGGAGCCCACCTTGGGCCATGACTCCCGGTCCTAGGCTCGGTTTCTTAACACTCCCCCTTGGGCATTCATCCGACATGTTCATATCTCATCAAAACTCCATAAAAACCTAGTGAAAAAAATTTAGAGAAAGAGTACATGAAACACGTTTTCTGTGCTGCACGAATTGTCTCGTTAAAAACCTTAACCGACAAACTTCATGAAAACTCTTCAAGGGAAAAGGAGTACAATCCACCTAATTTCATTTAATCTCTTGGATTTATTCTTTGGGTACTTGATCTTCATGATCAAGCTTTAGTAATGAGTTTGTGAAGATTCTCCCCATGAATTCTGCACTTCTCTAAGTCTCATCATACCAATTCCACAGATGCATCTTTCAAAGGTAGACGCTGGAAGTGACTTAGTGAATAAATCTACAAGATTTTCACACGATTTAGTATGCAGTACTTTAATTTCGTCCATCTTTTACAATTCATGAAGATAGAATAATTTAGGGGTTGATATGCTTTGTGAGAGGATTCTTCACAAAACTCATCTGTACTTATGCAACACAAGCTGCATTATCTTCATAGATAATAGTGGGGGTTTGCGCGGTATTCAATCCACACGACTGTTGTATATGGTGAATCATCCGCCGAAGCTAAGCACATTCTCGTGAGGCCTCGTACAATGCTATTATTTCTGAGTGGTTCGTCAAAGTCGATACAAGACTCTGCTTATACGATTTTCATAGAATTGCAGTTCCACCACATAGGAGTTCATAGCATGTTTGCGATTTGGCTGTATGCGGGTCCTACAGGTACCCTTCATTTGCATAGCCAATCATATAAAGGTCTTGGTTTTTTCTGTAGAATAGACCAAATTCTTTGCTTCCTTAGAGGTATCGGAAGATATCGTTCATTTCCTGCCAATGCTTTTGGTAAGTTCTGTACTATACCTTACTAATAGGTTCACGACAAATGCAATATACGATTTAGTAAAGTTTACTAAATACATGAGTGCTCCTACTGCTCTCAAGTATGGAATTCTGGTCCCAAAACTTCCTCCCCCTCTTCTCTAGGTCTGTACAGGTCCTTGTTCTGCTGCAAGGATCACCCGACCATCGGCACTTTCGAAGAGTATGTCTTTTCAAAGTCGAACCTTTTCAACACCTTCTGAGTATAGGTTGACTGATGCACTAATATTCCTTCAAAGACATGCTCAAGCTGCAAGCCTCGGTAATATTTGGTTTTACCCAAACCTTTCATTTCGAACTCCGACTTCAGATCATCTTCATACACTGAGATTATATAAAATCCATCCTGGGATCATTGTATAAATACATAGGGTTTATTCTCATTGTTCGTGTAGCCTTTCTTGCATAGAAAGTCGCTTCAAGCGATTATACCGTATTCTGCCTGATTGCTTAATTCTGTAACTTTCTGAGTTTCACACTGTACAGATTTATATTTTCTCTATCTTGGTTCGGGACAAGAATACATTCGGGTATCTTCATATAAATGTCTGAATCTAATATTTTATAAAGGTATGCGGGTACCCCATCCATCTATTTCACTTCTAACTTCAAGTTCACTGCCATTGAGATAAATATTTAAAAGGAGTTCCGCCCATGACCGGGAATAAGTTTATTCATAATCATCTTCTGGATGTTGAGTGAAACCTTGTGCAACGAGCCTTGCTTCTTATCATTTCTCTTTCGAACAAATACTCACTTATGCCTTACGGGGTGCACATGGGGAGACATGCAGCTTACAGGCCCAAACATCTCTCTTTTATTCAAAGAAAATAATTCAGTTTCTATTGCCTTCTTCCAATCTTCCCAATCTGATCTTTTCTTTCATTCAGCGAGCGATGCAGACTCTGGATCAAGATCGATGATTGTGGCAATTTTCTTTGCAAAATAGATGTCGACATTGGATGTTGCTCTATTTATAGATTCTCCCGATGTCACAAAGTTTATAGCTATTTCTTCAAGGGGATTCTTTCCAATGCTTCTATTTGCTCACTGCCACTTCCAATTGCAAGGCAAGTCTCTTTAGTTTTTCAGCTCCGATGTGTGCGCACACATCCATGTTGATGTCTCCCTTCATAGGGATGTTCAATTCTGGTATGCCTTTTCTGAAGGTTCTATACCGGTGTCAGGTCTCAACTGGCTCCCCTTCTGGTTCTGAGGAACTTCGATGATTGGCTTTGTCAAGTCCTTATCCTCTTTTCACCAGGCATCCCCGGTTACTTTGGATTCGAGGGACCGGAGTTCTTGTCCTTTCAGATGCCTTAGGACAGGATTAGAGATACCTTCATTGGTATTTCAACCCTCTATGGTACACTACTTGTAGACAAATACGACTTGGTCACGCTTTTCTAAAGTGGTCTGGCAGTTGATTCGCTAATGTTTGCAAATCATTTATCTTCTGAACTTCAATTGTCTTCTGGACTTCAATTATCTTCTAGACTTCTCTTGTCTTCTGGACTTCTTTATTTGTTTTACTAGTGCGCGGGTCATATGCATAGATTTCAATTATCTTCTGAATTTCAATTGTCTTTAGGATTTCTTTTGTCTTCTAGACTTCAATTGTCTTCTGAACTTCCTATGACTTGCCACGTTATTTTTTGACATTTTCATCAAGGGTTGATTTCCTCCCTCTAATGACGGGAAATTTACCTCATCTAATATACTATAAGCGAATCGGGCATTATGCAAATCTCCAATCATAGGGTCGAAATACTTGATTATGGATGCTGCCTCATAACCAACGTACATCCCAGGCTTTCGGAGAATGCCCATTGCAGTTCGCTGCGGGAGTGGTATAGGTACAAAAACCTTGCAACCAAACCTGCGAAGATGAGAAGTTTTCGGTGCTGACCTTTACGCTAGTTGCATAGGTGGATGGATGTTATAAGTCGACGGTCTAAAATTGATGAGAGCTACTGCGAGCAGGACTACAAGTCCCCAACATGTAGCTTGTAAATTACAATTCTTCAAAGATCTGCTAGTCCATTCTGGGTGTGGACACACGGTACGAAATGCTCAACTTTTAATTCCCATTTTCATGCAATAATCATCAAATGTCTTTGAAGTAAATTTTTGGCGTAGCCCATTCTCATGGACTTCATATGATGATTAGGGAAAATATTTCTACTGTTAATTATATGCGAGATTTAGCTTTGCAAAAGCGTGGTTTCTCATAGACAATAAACATACGTGTGACCATTCCGATGAAGCATCGATGAGCACCATAAAATACCTAAATGGCCCTTCCAGGGGTTGTATAGGACCGCAAAAAGTCTCCCTGGATACGGTCCAGGAATGTAGGGACTTCAACCTTTGGTTTCAGAGCAAAAGGTCTAGTAATTAATTTTCCGATGACACATGCGGGGCATACAAAATCTTCCTGATTCGAGAAATTCTTTACATTCATATTATGTTCCTATGAATTGTTAATTATATTTGTCATCATCCTAAGACTTAGGCGGCATAATCTATCATGTCAGAGATAAAAAAAAAAGTTCAAAGCTTCTAAATTCGATTTTCAGGGCAGTATAGGCTACAGATGCCTTAATATTAGTATAATATAGACAAGTTTCATATGAAGGAAGACATTCTAATGCCATTGATCCACTTTCTTCACACTTTTCAATGAGCAGGTATTGCTTGCCATACTCTTTTTAGTCTCCACGTGGAAACCGTTAGT
Organism: Ampelocalamus luodianensis; assembly: GCA_036346255.1. Taxonomy (NCBI): domain Eukaryota; kingdom Viridiplantae; phylum Streptophyta; class Magnoliopsida; order Poales; family Poaceae; genus Ampelocalamus; species Ampelocalamus luodianensis. Next base: position 13,441,048 of record CM070636.1, on the reverse strand, counting down.
GCGAATATCCTTGAGAGTTCTAGTCGATTCTGGGTACAACAAGTCTTCTTCAATGACCAAAGTTGTGCTCATTGGGATTATAATTATGGCCCTTCCTGAGCCTAATATACAAGTATCGCTGCCTACGATTGTCGTAAGACTACCAGCATTCTTGCTGATCGACTGGAAAAAATTCCGTTTCTCTTATGATGGTATTCGTTAGGGGTGGATAATGAGCCAACTCGGCTCAGCTCGTTAAGGCTCGTTAAGTTAACAAGCTCGACTCGTTAAGCTAACGAGCAAAAATTCAGGCTCGGCTCGGTAAAAAACTCGAACTCGGCTCGTTAGGCTTGTTAATGAATTGACATCCAGAATTAATAAAACATCTGTGCAAATGAATAAACATCCATGCAAATCAATAAAAAATATCCATGCATATCACAAATTCATAATATCACTTGAATGAACTACTAGTGACTAGTTCATGCAGATCAATAAAATTTCTTCTAGTGAATTGTGATCAATAATATCAAAGTCCATAATATCAATCATAACATCCATGTAGATGGCGAATCACAATTCATAAGTTCATAATATCTCAAGATCACATCCATGCAGATCAATAATATCAAGAAAAAGTTCATAACTAGTCTATGCAGATAAATAAACATCCATGCAGATTCTTGAATTCACAAGTTCATAAAATCACAAGATCACATCGTTAGGCTCGTTATCATAAACATCCATAAAGTCCAATTATAAGTTGGAAATATTTTATTTAAGTCCAAAATGCCTTTGAGAATTTTCTCACAATTTTTGAATTTATTTTGCTATTTTCTAAAGCCCATTTGAATTTACTGGATTATTTAAATTACAAAATCGAATTAAAACCTCAAACAGTGTTTAGGCCAAATCTTGCACGGCCAACTTTCCTTTCCCCTCGCACACGGCCTGTTTGGCCCATTCCTCACGCGCGCTCGCACGCCCTTAACCCTCCATCCCGATTCGGCCATTGGATCAAGGATCAACGGACATATTTTGTTGAAACGTTCGGCGGTCCGAACGTCCTCTTCATTGTGGACCGTCGATCTAACTCAACGGTCCGATCTTGATGCCATCTCCGGGTGGTCCGAACACTCTCATCGTTGTGGATCGTCCGATCTAAATCGGACAGCCCGAACACCACCCGCTCCTTTCTTTCATTTCTTCGCTGTCACTTACAAGTGGGGCCCGCAATGCTTCATACGAATTGTACCCTTCCTCTCCTTCTTCTCCGTGCAAACTTCGCCCGTAATCGCCATTTTCGCCACACAGAGCTTCTCGAGAGAGAGAGAGAGAGAGCTAGGCGTGGGGAGAAGCGAGGGAAAAGGCCGGTGGCCGGAGGCCAAGCCAAGAGGGGGAGGCGACGCCAAGAATGGAGGGAGAGAGGTTGGAGCTTTCATGAAGTCGGCTCGGTAAAATAGGAGGATGAGTGGCGCCGATGGGAGAGGAGGAGGAGGGGCGCCGCGTGGGGACGAGGAGGAGCAGGGGCGGAGGCGCGGGTGTGAGAGGAGGAGGGCGACGACTGTGCGAGCGCGAGAGGAGAAGAGCGGCGGCAGCGCGGGAGGAGGGACGGCGGCATGGGAGGAGGAGCCGAGGAGGGGGTCGGCGTGGGAGGTGGAGGTGGGCGGCGGCATCGGGCTGAGGAAGGGGAATCGAGGGAAGGGAGGAGGAGGATGAAGCAGACTGGCGCGGAGGGGGCTGAAGAAGTGAAATCGAAGCGAGCTAAACGAGTTAACCGAGTAACTCGCGAGCCAGCTCGGCTCGGCTCATTAAGATATCGAGTTTTTTTGCCGGCTCGGCTCGGCTCGTTAAGGGACCGATTTCGAGTCAAGTCGAGCCGAGCTGGCTCGCGATTTTTGAGCTTTTTTTCCACCCCTAGTATTCGTTGTGCCGCTACCTGCTAAGTACACTTCCTCTATAGGGCACCACACATGTTCTAATATAATGTACTTTATTAATATATAGCAGAAAGCAAGCAACACATAAATAAAATACTTCAGATATCATAACATAACTTGCTATTATAAATACGGGAAAAAGTCTTGTAGGACTCATCATAAGAATTTAATGCTTTGCTCTCCTAGAGCTTGCAACCATTATTCAATAATTCAATGTTTTGCTTCAATTACAAAATGCAAGTTTCTACAAAAGATCCAAGTGCAATGCGTGCACTAGATCGAATAGGCAAAGTATTCAGGAACTTCTGCCTCAATCTGCTCTATGTGTGATCTTCTCCTCTTGGGCAACTACGACTGCGGCCGCTGCGATGTCCAAAGGAGGGGAATCCACATCCATAAGTGTAACTAATGGATGTGAATCTTCTATGCCTACAATGATTAGGTATGCCTCATGCTGTTCTTTGCTCTTCTTCTTAGATTGAAAAACATCAATAATATGCGACCCACTACCTTACTCTTCTTGCCCCTCTCCTTTGTGAGAGGATTCATCACCTTGTAGCTACTAGCATTGGCTTCATGGCCAATATTGCTATTAGGTGGCTGTGAGATGTAATTCTTCCTTAGAACATCATCTTGAGCTTCTGCAACTTGTATAGTGTCAATTAATTCGGCATACTCCATGTAGCCGTCTTGACGATAGTTGCGTGCAGATTGTACCGCATTCGAGTGAAAGGTAGAGAGAGTCTTCTCAATCTTATGTGGTCGAACACTTCGACCACTAGTGGCATGGCCATGCACTTTCTTTATTCAATCACTTCGAGAGGCCCAGAGACATCTCTCCCGTTATATTAGGAGGGGTAAATCCCATATCCAACCAGTCACATCCCTCCGCATGTTTCATAGCATACCCGAAAGTTACCTTTATAACTACCCAGTTACGAGTAGCGTTTGGCAACCCCTAAGAGTGCTGTTACACATGTAGGGAACCATGCTGATCTCAGGTCTAAGAATTATACATCATCATTGCTTGAGACCAACTAATGACACACAGAATCATAACAATCTCAATAGTATCTCAAGGTGGGTCAATCCAACCCCATGTTCTCTAACATGTGTTCACATTATAGATTCGATATCTCTATATCCATGACCGGTGAAACATGGTCATCAATCAATATATGTCTTTGATCGTAGAGTCACCGTGTTCGATCGGTGACATTCGACCAGGGATACCTTTTAGAACGACATCATACAAGTCGAAGAGTTTCACCAACAAGTCACATACTCGTTGATCTTCAAAACTAACGATTCATTCAAGGAACAGAATAACATTTATTCAAGAACTCATAAACATAAACGTGATACAATCATCTCCATGATTGCCTCCAGGGCATATCACCAACATATTGTTCATGCGATGCAATACAAAATAGTGCAATCAACATCCGTTCTTTCATGCAATCTACCGATCGACATTGTGCCAGCGACTTCAAGTCTACTCGTGGTAGATTAAAACAAATTTGCACCGTATAAAAACAATCTAGAAAGCAAATTTGCAGAATTTAAAGCGATCTAGAAAGTACGATTCAATCTACGAGTGTCGTTCATCGACGGTTACCTTTTCGATGTGAGGATAGTCGATCGTGTTGATAACGTGTTGAGGAACCGTCGCTGGCGAGTCCAGCTCGAGCGATTACCTCGTAGACAAATTCAGAATCGTAAGAACAATACAAGAACATAAGAATAGAACAAGAGATTGAACACAGAGATGTAGGGTGACTTCTTGTTTCTCTTTATTCCTTCATCAAGCAATCAACATTTACAATGACTAGTACCCCCTATTTATAGGCTACAGTGCTTGCTAAGGTTTAAAATGAGAAACCCACCTTGAATCAGGACTCCCGATCCTAGATCCGATTTCTTAACACTCCCTACGAGGGTGTCGCCCTTCACAGCCCCTCAGATGGACGGCGGTTGCCAGGGGGGCAGAAGATTTTTGTCGGCGTTTGGCGCTACTCCAACTGTTTGGTCGTTAAAGGATGACAGGTTGCCGTGTTCAATCAGTCGGCCGTCGTTTGGCCCTACTCCAACTGTTCGGGATCTAACCAGGGACAGAGCTTCAGCGAAATCGTAAGGGGGGCCAGCGTCGAAGCCGCCGGAGACTACCGCTATGACGTCGCCCGAGGATGCTGCCGCATTGGCCGCCGTGTTCACGTTGCCGTCGTCATCCTCAGATCAGTCGGAGGAGGCCGTCCCCGACCTTGCGGGCATTCTCCTGCGTGCCGCCTTGCCGGCGCCCAAGGACGTCCGGCTGTCGCCGCATCCGATGCCTCCACCCCAAAGACCGTCACGCTCGAGGATATCCAGCGTGCGCAATCGGCCCGACCACCAGCGGAGTGAAGAAGCCCCACCGCTTCCGCCATGGCACCATCGCGCTCACCGCTCAGGGAGATCCAGGCGGCGCGCAAATCGGCCCCGGCCACCGGCGGAGTGAAGAAGCCCCACCGCTTGCGCCGCCTGCGCCCGTGCTCACCGGAGCCGCCGCCGTTCCCGACGGCAGCGCATACACGGTGTTTAATTTTTTTTCTCCAAAAAAGCTAGGGGGAGCGACAGCCCACTTTAGCCCTCACTAAGCTCTGTGCCTGGATCTGACCTCGACCCATCAGTCTTTGACAAACATACTTTTTAAAAATGACGAGTATTGTTAGATTTGTAACCTAGAGTACTTTTAATTCGACGTGTCTTCCAAATGTAAGGGGAAAATGCGATCTGCCCTGCATATGGAAGTTATACGATTCGATTGCAATTGTGAAGCAGCTAGACGATGTTTAGTTCCAACACTCCATAGCCCTGCATATGGAGTGTCTTTGCCTCGTCCACGCAAAAAGTTAGGGGCCTGTATATTACTACCTACTACCAAAGTACCAGTGCTGGCCTGGAAATGCATGCATACATGACTCACGTACGGCGAGATAGAAGAACCTCGTGCCCATAATGAGCTTAATCCAGTACTACACTTGTGGTAACAAGCGTACGTACTCCAGGTTGTGTAGCTGTGAGGTTGGTTTTCCTGGGACCATGTGCACCCAGTTGACGAATTTTTAGCTCAGATAACACTTTTGTGATGTGTTATTACGGAAGTAATGTCCGTCGTAACGAAATAGCAGAAAATCACAGACACGATAACTTGACTAGATTTGGATTCGGGACCAGACGGCCGGCGTGGGAAGCGATGCGAGGGGGTGTGCATGTCTGCCTGCCTCTGCCCCTCTCTCTGTCAGCGTGTGTGTGCGTCCGTGCACTCTGCATGCAGTGCAGAGGTGGCCGTCAAGAGAGAGATTTAGGGCGGTCAAAAGATAGGGTGGCCCCGGGCATAAAAGCACCTCCCGTGCATAAGTCCAACTTTGCGGCCTTTAATTGCTCCATAGGAAGCATGTTTCGATCGCCAGGAGGGCAAACACTGCACGACGTGACCCGCGGGTTTCGATACCCGCGTGTGTGTTTTTCAACTTGTTTTCCTCTTTTCTCTCTCTCTCTTCCTGCACAACTGCACGACGTGACCCGCGGGCTTCGATACGCGCGTTTCCCTCAAATGCTTTCCTCCTCTCTCTTCCTGGCACAACTGCTGCTTCCCTCAACTATTTTCCTCTCTCTTCCTGGCACCACTGCACGACGTGACCCGCGGGTTTCGCTCAACTTGTTCTCTCTCTCTCTGGGCACACGCATTACGCATAGCATATGATGGATCTGCGGTATTGTTGAGGAGGCATGTACCGTGCGTACAGTAAAACGCGTCTGCCACAAGATCGTTGCATGGTACTGTAGCATACTGACCGAATTCGATGTGCATAAGACATTGTACTGTATTGTTATTGGCCTTCGATCGGACGATTGAGGACGCTCCTAAAGTATAATATTGTTCATCTTCTGTATTTACCTCTCTAATGCAAACGATCCGAACCCAGAAAGAACAACGTACCGAGGGAGCCCTACCTAAAAAAGTATAGGGGACGGCGCTAGGTTTCGCCTCCCCCTCGCAAAAAAGTTAGGACTCTTCCGGAGCTTTATCTAAAAAAGTATGGAGGGCGGCGTTATGCTTCATCTCCTCCTCGCAAAAAAAAAAAGGTTAGGACTCCCCCGAAGCCCTAACTAAAAAAGTATGAGGGACGAAGCTAACCTTCGCCTCCCCCTCACAAAAAAAGAGGTTAAGGCTCCCCCGGAGCTCTATCTGGAAAAGCACGGGGGACGGCGCTAGGCTTCGCATCCCTCTCGCAAAAAAAAAAAAAAAGTTAGGGCTTCGTAGGATCCCTATCTAAAAAGTATATGGGGCGGTGCTAGGCTTCGCCTCCCTCTCACAAAAAAGTTAGGGCTCCCCCGGAGCCCTATCTAAAAAGATATGCGGGACGGTGCTAGGCTTCGCCACCCCCTCGTAAAAAATTAGGGCTTCCCCGGGGCCTATCTAAAAAAAAGAAAGGTTTCACCGAAGCTTCGTACAGACCTAGAAAGAAACAGGACATCACACAGCAGCAAACACACAAGTAAACATGCAAAGTAGGCTTTATTCATCACAACAAATCCCAAATAAATATGTTGGAATTAATACGGGCTGGGCCCATGTTTAATTCTAATTAATTCATGTAAAATCCCAAAGGCCCATGTGCATGTGCTAAAACTATTTAGTCCCATATGGAGGGTTGAATGAGAGTTACACCACTTTAAAAGGTGGAATGTGGTAGCCCCCTTGTGGAATTGGAGAGAGCCAATACACGCGCGCGCTCGCTCGCTCGCTCGCCACGCCGTGCCGTGCATGTGCATGTGCATGTGCATGTGCGCGCGTACGCAGGCGTGTCGGGTGCGTGCGCGTTTTTCTTTATCTATTCGAAAATCGAAACGCACTGATTCGCAGTTAATGGCATTAACAAACGGCTGGCAGTAACGGTTCAGTTACCAGTGAGTAATGGTGACACTACTGACTGGGTAATGGCTGAGGTTACTAGTGAGTAATGACGACCGTTTCTAGTCTCTGGGTTTTTGCCATTATATGGAACAGAGCACTTGTTCTTCTGGCTGACTAATACTCTCCACGAAATACAATAGTATACCACTGGTTTTGTTGCTGTCTCTGACGATCTTCATCCCGGCAAGGCGCGTGTACGGCACACCGGAGAGCGAGCCTCGGAACCTCGCCCTGAAGACTTGCACGAGCGAGGACGAATAAGGTTTTTGGGGAGCGTTCGCGTGACTGCTCGCTTCATCTGATTCTCCGCTAAGTCTACATCAATTGCACGACTACTACCACTACGTCATGACGAACGACAATCCAGTCAAAACTCCTGTTGTTGCTACTGGATCTGGAACTCCTACTGCTGCTACTCCTTCTACTGGATCCAGGTATGTCTATCTTGCACATATTTGTTGGTTAGTTTTCTTATCTATTGTTAACTTGAACACAGAGATAGGTATACTAGTTTATGTCCTTCTGGATCTTAGTATGGCTATAGTGTTTTTGTTCATTTACTTTGTAAAAATGGCTATAGTATTCTCCATGATTTATCTAGTACATTCCTGGATTAATATAATTCAAAAAATGCTCATATATCCAACAATCCAAAAACCTTATTATAGGTATTTTTTCAATCGTTTTTTGCGCTAAAACCCTCTGAATTCGACGGTGCGAATTACAAGAGGTGGCGCACCAAGATGGTGCTTTGGCTAACTGCCATGAACAACTGAAGGAACACTTACTCTTGAACAGGAGCAAACGTTCGAGGCTGCTGATAACCTTTTTAAAGGTGTCGTGATTAGCGTTCTTGGTGAGAAGTTAGTTTATGCATACAAGGCAAGAACAAGACTACACAAACAACTAGCTTCAAAAAGAAGAAAAAAACACAAAGGATAGTCTTTGCTTTGTGTGTGGCGAACCTGGTCATTGGGCCAAGGATTGCAGTCAACGCAAGGGTGGGAAGAATCAGCAAGGGCAGAATTCTAAGTCTACTAATGTTATTGTTGGTACTACTGAGACGGGAACATCAGGGTATGGTAATTTACCTACTGTTCTTTTCGTATGTCAATCTACCGATTGGTGGATAGACACTGGTGCTAATATACATGTGTGTGCTGATATTTCATTGTTCTCTTCTTACCAGGTCACTCGGGATTCAGCCGTTCTAATGGGGAACGGATCACATGCCACTGTTCATGGTGTTGGCACGGTCGATCTAAAGTTTACTTCGGGAAAGATTGTGCAACTGAAGAACGTGCATCATGTGCCATCTATAAATAAGAATCTCGTGAGCGGATCTCTTCTGTGTAGAGATGACTTTAGACTGGTATTTGAGTCCAATAAATTTGTAATGTCCAAGTGTGGACAATTTGTTGGTAAAGGCTATGTGTGTGGAGGCTTATTCCGCCTATCTCTTTCAGATTTGTGTAATAATGTTGTGAACCATGTTTGCAGTGGTAATGAGACTACTATTTGGCATTCACGACTTTGTCACATAAATTTTGGTTGCATGACACGGTTAGGCAGTTTAGAGTTAATCCCAAAAATCACCCTTACCAAAGGTTCTAAATGTCAAGTTTGTGTGCAATTAAAGCAGCCTCGTAAGCCTCATAAGGATGCGGAGGTAAGAAACTTGGCACCATTAGAACTCATACATTCAGATCTGTGTGAGGTGAATGGTGTGTTGACAAAAGGCGTAATAGATATTTCATGACTTTGATTGATGACTCCACTAGGTTCTGTTATGTGTATCTTTTGAAAATTAAAGATGAAGATCTTCACTACTTTAAAATCTATAAAGCAGAAGCTGAGAACCAACTTGAAAAGAAAATCAAAAGGGTTAGGTCTGATCGTGGCGGCAAGTACTTTTCTAATAAGTTCAATTTATTCTGTGAGAAACATGGTATAATCCATGAGAGGACGCCTCCCTATTCACCCCACTCAAACGGGGTTGCTGAAAGAAAGAACTGCACTCTAACGGATTTGGTTAACGCCGTGTTAGAAACAGCGGGTCTTTCCAAAGCATGGTGGGGGAGGCTATATTGACTTCATGTCATGTTCTAAACATGATTCCCACAAAGAATAAAGAGATAACCCTATATGAACAATGGGAGAAGAAAAGACTATCACTTTCATACTTGCGCACTTGGGGTTGTTTGGCGAAAGTCAATGTGCCAATTTCCAAAAAGCGTAAGCTTGGATCAAAAACCGTGGATTGCGTTTTTCTAGGCTATGCTCATCATAGCGTTGGATATAGATTTCTAGTGGTGAAATCTGGAGTACCTAACGTGCATGTCGGTACAATTATCGTTCATCAGATGCTATAGTATTCTCCATGATTTATCTAGTACATTTCTGGATTAATATAATTCGAAAAATGCTCATATATCCAACAAAATAAAGTACATACAATGGAGCCCGGCTCCAGGAAAGAAAAAAATTATACAATCAACCACAACATACAGGCTACACACAAATACTAGATACACGCAATCAACCACTACGGCGCCTCCGCATACAATACGTTCGGGCGGAGTAGCCACTCGCAATTCCTCAGTGGACAGCCCGGTCTCCATAAACTTCAAGAGCGCCCCCCCGAACCTGCTACACACCGCCTCGAACGGTGCTTCACAGGAGGGCGTCGGAGCCAAAGTCACAGACTCGGCACGAGACTGAGGGACCTCCTTTGAATGTCGTGCAGCCTCATTGTTCCCAGAAGCGAGCGATCTCGTCCCGGGCGGCGGCGGCCTTGCGCTGGCGTAACAGCCCGAACTCCTTCATGGCCCCTTCTGGGTTTGCCAGGCGCCAGCGCTGCCACTTTGTGCCATGGTACACCATTCCCTGATGGCACAGCTGCAACGACCAGACAGAGCGGAGGCAGCGCTCTACCATCAACTCGCGCTGGGGGGCAGTTACCTTCGCCATACGAACTTCGCATGGCTAAAGCCCTCGACCAGTAGTGTAGCAAAGCAGCGGCACTCGTCCTACGCAAACCACGAGCTCAAAACGCGTAACCGCAAAAACACAACACATCACAACTTTGCAAACAACCAGTTCTTCCAAACGTTATTTTCATTCAAAAAGCGGAGGTCATTACAAAAAGAGGGGAACCCCCAAACGCAGCCCCAATCGGGGCAGACACCCTGAAGGGGGCGGGGGAAAACAAAAGAGCTAAATTACTAAAATCTAAGTACATGAATCTAAAAGGCTCGGGCGTCACACCTTCTCGCCAGTGATGCCCCCCTCACCAGCCTCCTGGTCATTCGTCGGAGCCTTACCCTTCTTCTTCTAGGCTTGCATCGCCTAGAGGGAATCCATCGTAGCCCCCAGAAGTCCTGCACGAAGACGTTGCTCGCCTTCTGCGTCCGGCAATGGCCCGCGGCAACCATTTCGGCAGTCGCCACTGCAATGGAGCGGGTAGCGATGGCATCCAAGTGTCCCACCTGGCCTTGTCCAAGGAGGCGAAGGCCGTTGCCCAGGCCACCTTCATGTAGTGGTCTCCATACGCCTGTAGGATCACCTCCCGCGCGCGAGGTGGCCAAGGGTGATGTCTATCTCCCTCATAGTGTGCTGTCTCAAGGGAGGCAGGGTGGCGAGGTCCACCACTGTGCCCTCGAGGGCCTCCATAGACTCCCAAGTCGCCAGCGCCACCGAGTGAGACAGCTCCCGCTCCGCCTCGATCAGTGTCTCAAGGTCTGCTCGAACGCCTCAAAGCATCCGAACCTCATCGTGCAACCCAACTCCGCCACCCTAGCCTCCAAGGCCTTCGCCTTATCAGCAAGGGCATCACGCTCCACGCTTAGCACCTCGCCCTACGAGTGCTCCGAGTCAATCCACTTTTGGATCTTGTCAAAGCCGTGCGAGACATCGCTCTCGAGAGCATGCGACAACATCAAGGTCTGCACGAAGCAACATGTCACACAAGCAAAAAAAAAACTACCTTCGCTGCATTCGCCTCAATGGACTGAAACATTCCCTTAAGGGACATATTCCGAAAAATGTCACCCACATAGGACGGGGCAACGAAGTGGATGACCTCCTCGCAAATGCCCGCAGCCCCGACGCTGACCTTGAAGTCAGCAAGGCAAAGCGGGCCTAGGTCCACAATAGCCGTGACGGTCGAAGCGGCGGCTTGTGAGGGAGCAGCCTTGGAGCTACCCGAGGCAGAGCCACCCTCGCCAATCGTGTCCTCCCTATCACACATGACTGCGAGGCGCATGTACGGGTTAGAGCTACAAACATACCCTAGTTTGTTAAAAAGAGAAGAGAATGCGGCGCCTACCGATCGCATCTCGCGTGGTAGGAGGGACGACTCGGGTGTCCGCGGAGCCCCCACTGTAAACATGCGACGGGGTGTTGTCGCCCGAAGACTCTTTGAGGGGCAAACCCGCTATCCCAAACGAGCTCGCTGCCCCCTCCACCTTTGTCGTGGCACGCACAGTCGCCCTTGGTATCATGTCCTCCGTAGGGGACACACCGCAATCTCCTGACGAAGGGCTACTAGATCTAGCATGCTCCACCCGCTCTGGGTCCCCTGCGCCACCCTCTTGGTCGCCTGCTCCACCACATCCACCCTCGCACAGGAGGGTCCGCCCCACACCGCCAGACCCAGCAGCGCGCAGTGGCATCACAACGATCGGCCTAGCGGCATCGCCATCATCGGGCACGCGGGCTCGCTTCCTCCTCCCCTCGTCTATGTCCGGGCACTCCATAAGATGGATCATCTGATCCGTGTATGTGTGGTTTAGGCAAGGCTCCCACACAACCAGCCCGCGTTTCGCGTGCTCTTCGCCCGTGTAGGGGCCCAAGAGATGCTCCACGACACACGCGGCTTCGCCGATTGGCGCAACTACAATGGTACAAACATGCTTCGTCTTAGAGAGAGAGAGAGATTTTGCGAAGGGCAACGAACTCAACCTTCACGATTAGCCACGGTGATGGCAGGGAGCCCGAACTCCGGAGCCCCAAGCCTCACGCTCCACCCCTGCACCAAGGGCCAAACCCTGAAGGCACATAACTCCTCCACGACGTACTGCGTGGAGAGCCTCCTTGTCGCACTCAGCAGCATGTGAAAGAGAGCCTCCTCCCGCGACGTGAGCGTGATCTCCGAGGTGGCAGTAAGACGTATTAGCCCCCCACCGGATTGGAGGCCACGCACACCAGAGAGGAATGGTAGAACCACCTCTGGGTCCAATCTGTGTCCCAGCAGTTCTGAGCGGCCGGAGCGGGCACGTACATTTGACAGCGTGCCTTTAGCCGAAAGTTCACACTGCCAAAGTTAAGTGTCTTGCCCGTGCTCTTCTTTTTTTTGGCTGGTTGTGTGCGTCATGAAGGTAGGCGAACAGGCGAACAGGCGCTCCTCACCGCTCGTCCCTATGGACCGTAGGATCCACTCGAAGACCCCCAACTTCATGAGGGAGTTGGGCGTTAGCTGCGCCAACTCCACCCCGTAAAGTCGAAGGACCCGGGACACCAGCTCCACGCATGGGATCCGAAGCCCAATGTCGAAGAAGGTGACGAAGACCACGGCCTCACCCCGTTGAGGTGCTAGCTCCGTCTCCGACCCAGGAGCCTACACCTTCGCGAGGCTCTCCAGTTTCCCCTCGTCCACGAGGATCCGAAGAACCTGCTCTGTCACAATAGACTTCTTGAGGTCGCTGGTGTAGACCACGGCCCCCACCATCCTTGGCGCGCCTCGTCGTACCCGAAGCCCCAAAAACCTTACAAGCACACTCTCAAGACAACTTCACAAGCCCAAAAACAAACTTGAGAAGGAACTAGGGTTTGCAATGTGTGGTAAGGGCTGGCACTGTGGGGGTTACCCCCTATTTATATACACATCAGGACAACAACCAAACAAAGCGGGGAAGCCGAAGAGCCACGAGCCACTCACTGGGTGACACATGTTGTGTGTGCGGCATCCCTAACCAATGGCATTATGGCGCACGTCATCCAACGGCGGCCTGCACTACTTGAGGGGGTGTCATCAATGCCAACCAATGACATTGTGGCGCACGGTAACCAACGGCAGCCCGCACTTCACGGGAGGTCCCGGACAAATCAAGCTTCGCCAGGCCGAAGGGGATGGTGTGTCTGGACTCTTTGGGAAAATAGCATGGTTTCAACCATGACGAAGCAGGACCTCGACCGTGAGGGGTTTATTGTAGGGGTGGCCCCAACAACCTGGCGAAGACCGTGGGCCTTCCCCGAAGGCCCTACGCGGAGAAGCGCGGCTCGAGGCCCTTGAAGGGCGCCATGAACACCCTTTGGGAGGGCCCCGAAGCCCGCCCGGGGGCCACCAGGCCGGAGGCACAATTGGGAGGCCTCTCTGAGGGTACCAGGCATGCCTCCGGGGAGGCTCCGAAGGTAACACGGAGGCTTCTGAAGGATCCTTGAGGCTCCACGACCCCAATAGTCAAGGGTCCCCTGAGGCCACCTCGAGGGCACCGAAGGGTGTTCGGGGCTCCCCGGCCCGAAGACACCCCGCACGATGCGAAGGATAGGGAGCGCCGATGGACCAGACGTATCGGTTAGATAGACCAGATGTATCGACTAGATGGACCAGGACCAGGGAAGTCCATCGTAGGCCGAAGGTGACACGCAGGGAGAGGAAAAGCCCCTGCAGCTCCTATAGACATAAGGTCTTTTTAGGGGTATGTCTCTTGTACCCTGTCGGAAGGCTATAAATAGCCATCTCACCCCATGTAATAAAGAGGACCCTTTTTGGAGACAATTAATACACATTTACTTCTCGTGACAACCGGCCCCCCTCCTCCGAGGATCTCCTGGTCTCTCTCTCGTAGTTACCGGGGGGTCCCTCTTTCTACTGCCTAGCCCTCTTTGTTATGACACCATGTAATCTTACCATAGTTTCACTTTGCACCACCTCTTCTTACCATGTGTTGCACTTTGCATTGGAGGGCTTCTTCAGTGCTCGTCGATGGTGAACGACAGCGAGAGGGAAACATGGGAGATGTGCGGGAAGCTTGCCAGCAACGCGAGGTGGCAGCAACACGAAAAATAGATTTAGCATTAGTTTTTTTTATTGTGCAAAGTTGTAATACTCACCAGTAAATAGCGCGCAATCAATATCGGTGGATCTTTGCGCGCCTTGTACTCCTAGTTAGCTACTGCTTCACTCAGAAGAAATTAAATTTGAACACCATATGGTTGCATGATATCTGCTTGTCATTTGTGAAAAGTACAGATATGAACGAACGTACACGTGCCCGTACGTGTGACCATGTATAGCTCGTGCGTGGATGCCCTGCGGCTTGCAGTTCGAATTGTAGTAAACTTGAATGGGGACTAGACGCAGCACTTGCGTCTGAGTAGACCAGATCAGAGGTAGTACGAGTACATTTGAAGGGAAATTGCAAAAACATTAATCCCAGTTATGCCTCCCCCCGAGTTCAAAACCCCCGGCATTCTACGGCTTTATTTACACCTTCTCTACAATCGGAGGTTTTTTTTGAAGGAAGAGGCAGGAGAGCTACCTTTGCAATGATAAAGTAGGAGAAAACAAGATTAAAAAAGATACACCCTGACAAAAGGGAAAACGCAACTGAGGCACGCCTTGCAACACTCTACCGGCATCACCAGAGCTAGAGACACCAGCTAGCGAACTGTAATCACACCCTAACACCAACCAACTCTGTCGCCCACACATCAAAGCTAAGGGAATGATAGCACCACTCATCCAACCCACAAGAACCCGGACTCGTTAAAACCGGACAGTGAAGAGAATCGCCCTAACACCGACTTGAGAGAGAAGAATAGAAGCAGGTGTTGGTCCACACGCTGACAAGGCCACCAGCGAGGAGCTTCATATGAATTAGCTGAGGATGCAGTTCTTCCCCTCAGCATTAACAGTGGACGATGAAGAACCAAAGGACGACGACTCTGACTCCTCTCCCCCTCCACCCACGTGGCACATTCAAAGGCGCGACGAACGAGGCCTCTAGGACAGTCATCTTGCCCCTTGAGACGACACCTCAGCGGCAATAGCCCCCTACTCGGGCTCTTCCACCGGCAACAACACCCTACCCAGGATCTTCCAACAACGGGCCTGCTAGTCCTCACGACACAGTCTCCACTCAAGGCACCTCCGACATAGCAGCATGGAAGGCCGACCTTCTCTTCTCCACCTCACGCAGATCGGTGAGCACACAACGAGATCCCAGGCGTGGGGTTCTGAAGCCGGGGGTGAGGAGACTTATTTGGCTGTGGTAGGATGATCTCTGGATAAACTTGCCGACGGCCGCACCGTAGCAGCCGGGCAGTGGCGACAGCGACGGTTTCCCACGACGTCGATGGTCGGCAATCTCCCACGATAGGCCCATGACCGCTGTGGCCACCCCAGCTGACCAATGGTAGCATCTTCAGGGGTGGACCTCTCTGGCGTGGAGCACCCAGTGTGTGCAAAGGCGACGACGACCCCAGAGATGCAGAGGCGACAGCTCCCTGTGCGACAGGGGCCTCCCGGCGTGTGCGAAGACGATGACAGCCCCAGAGATGCGGAGGCTGCAGCTCCCTGTGCGACTGGGGGCCTCCCATCGTGTGCGAAGATGGCGGCTCCCCGCACGACGAAATCCTCAGCGTCCACACCCCGAGCCAGCATCTAGTGGCTACAACGGTGGGTGGTGGTCGCCCCTGGGTGGCCGGCAACCGCGGCCGGCGGGTGCAGCGGGCCAAGCGGTGCTAGCGGGCCATGGTAGTTAGGATCGCGACTCTAGAGCGATTCGACGAATCAAGATCCGGATCTAGATCCGCCTTCAAGGTAGGGGATCGCGTAATACCCCCGCTTATCGATGTCGTAGAGACTTAGGGCAATTTTTCTAGCTTTGCGAGTTTTAGAGCAAAATTTGTTGGAGAGTAAATAAACAAGGAGCGTGCAAAATTATATCGTGTGGTAATGTTCGGGAAGGACTAATTGGAAAGAGTGTAATAAGTTTAAACCTTATAAGAATCATACAAACTTATAGTATAGATGGAAATCGTATTTTTTTCTACGCGATCTGGGGCTTGAGCCCACGGCCAAGAGAGAGGCCCATGGGGTGGAGTAATAAACGGAATTTCGGAAGGACCGGCCAGTTTTTCGGCATCTGGGGCGCCACGGCCCCCAACCCTGGCCGGCCAAAAGGGGCGCACTCCCCCAACCCTAGCCGCCTCCCTCCACTCCCCACTCCCCCCACCTCCCCATTGTGGCCGCCACCTCCCTCACCCTCCCTCCTCCAACCGGCGCCCCAACCTCCTCCTCCCTACCTCCCCTCCACCCCCATTGCTGCTGGCCAAAGGGAAGAGGAATCCCCATTGCAGCCGGCCAAGGAGGAAGAAGAAGGGGAAAAGAAGAGAAGGGAGAAGAAAAGGGAGAAGAGAAGGAAGAGAGGAGAAGGAGGATTTTCTTCAGGGCCTGTTCGTCGTCGTCCAGCACGTCGTCAAGGGTAACGACGGGTTTTCTTGTGATGTGTGATAATCATTAGAGGCGATTGCTATTAGATCGATTGGATCGGTTTAATTCTGTTCAATGTTCAATTCTGTCCAGAATGTTGCGCGGCCAGTTTCATATATTTAGAGGCCGAATTATGAGTTTTGGTCTCCTAGATATTTGTAGATTATGTTCTTAGATTTCAGTGGCCACCAAGATCACCCAAATCCGATTAACGGTCAGGAAGTTATGAATTTTTTAGTATCGCTGCCTCGCAAATCTGTCACCACGGCGATGCAGTGGGAATCTGGTTAAAACTGCTATTTAAAAGGAGAATCAGGGGATCTCAGTATAACGAAAAATGTGGGTAATTGCCATACCTTTTTAGAGAGATAAAGAACGCAAGATTTAGACGTTCGTAGCAAAAGTTATGGAGGTTTAAGTGTACTGTCCAGAGAGACCGACGTGATAATTGTTGTTCAGTAGATTGTGTTGGTAGGGGCAGTTTATGGCAAAATCAAAAGGGCTCCCCAACTAAGTTTATTTAGGTAATTCAATTACCTTTTCAGAAAGTCTAAGAGCATCTTAGTTGGACTCCTGAGCAGAAAGTTATGTATTTTAGAATTTGGTGTTCACAGTGATCACCAAAGCGATCGCTAGAAATTGGAGGTTTTGATAACACTTGGGCGGTTAGCGAGTTCGTTTGTGTTGTTTTTATGCTTTTGGTCTAGTATGTTGGTCTTAGATTGGGATATCTTTATGTTCAGGTGGGAGCGTGACCCCAGGGGCAGCGCCCTCTTCGCGTCCACCGTTCTCGCACACGGTTGAGGCAAGTATTCGGGCTATTGCACTTTTATGTTGTATGGTGAAAATTGTGATGGGTCTTGTTGGTATTAGCCATGTATACCTGTTAATGAGATGAGTTACCATTTATCTTGATGACTGCTAGTTATGGTTAAAGAATTCCTCCGCATGTTTTTAGTGCTTACATGTTTACGTGGACACTTTGGATTCTTACATGTGAAAGATGTTGTCATGGTGCATATGCATATTTTGAGCATGAGTTTATATAGTTGAGGTCCCCGTCATGCAATGAAGGGCTTGAGATTCCCATATTCGTGTAATGTGGGCTATGAGCAAAGAGGTCCCCATCATTATGATGATGGGCAAAGGTCCTATACATGTGGTGTATAGGCTCTTGGTCCCTGTGCAAGAGGGCACAGGCAAGGGTTTTCATTGACGGATGAATACCCCGTATTACCGGTAAAAATACGAAAAGAGAAAAAGTTCAAGAGGAGCATTGCATGGGTTGCATTTATTAAGTTTAAAGGCTATGTTCAGTGTATTGTTATCGTGGATTATCAATGCTATGTTTGTATTCTTGTTATAGCCTTGTTGGTACTTGCTGAGTCTTTGGCTCACTCTTGCTTTAATGTGTTTTAGGTACCAATGGCAGAAACGACGTGCATGGGAGGGTGTAGATGTTGGACACGCACACTACCTCATGCTCTTAAGGCATTTACCACTTAGCTTCAATTTAGAAATAAATAAACTGTTTGGTTATCACCCATAGATGGTTTTGGCTTGAGTAACTGGTTAATTGTAATAATGATATTGCCAGGTCTTGGTATGTTCATTTGATTATCATGCTTGTTTATGAGAATTTTGATAAATGCTATGTTTCATTGTTGAACTCTCGATATAGCTGATTAAACAAAGGAGACTCTGTCGAAATTTTGTAGCTTGTGCTAGGTTAGTTTATTTCCAGTAGCATTCCAGGCTCATGTCGGGCTGGGGTGTTACAGGGACGCCGGCGACCCGTGAGTTTCGACCAAGGGGGAAGAGCCGCTCCACGTCTCCGGAGGTTCGCCGGAGGCTTGCCACCACTGCAACGGCAACCGCCCCGCTCCCTCAGCGAGAACAGGAAGTGAGGGGAAGGGGAGGGAGAGGGAGGGGAGGCTCAGGAGGGAGGGAGTATGGGGGCCGCCGCCGGTGCCAGAGCAGCGGCAATGGCCGGTGGAGGGCTGGGGGTGGGGGTTCTTGGAGGTTACAGCGTTGCCTCCTGAGTCGCCCGAAACGAATGACACAGAGTCAAGTGGATCTTGTCCCCAATCCCATCGAAGGGGGTTGAAGATGGTGTTTCCCCATGCGAACGCTTATCATAGTTAGGTTTGGCTAGGCTCCAAAAAATTCCTGGCTCCACCACTGATTATAATCACTACCAAGCACGTCAGTAGGTTAAGAATTATTTAATACCTTATAATGTTTTTCCAATTAAATTCGTCAAGAAAGAATTCACGATATAGTGTTTTTGTTTCTCAAGCCAAGCAAAAAAGGAAACTTATGGGGGTGTGAATGCAATAATATAAGTAAAGGAGTGCTTTGTAAAATCATAATGACGAGTAGGCCATGTTTACAGTTTTCCCTATAATTAGTGCAGCCGACTGGAAGTATAAGTAAAAAATGAATCGATCCAGACATCGGACTGGCCTCATATATATGGATAACATTGTGGCCCGTGCGTCTGATACGAATGATTGTATCAGACGCTCCCACTCCCCTTCCGCACTTCTCCACCCAATAGTCTAATACTACTCTCTCTCTCTCTCCTTATCCCATATGCAACACACACATACAACCAGACATGACACATCACACCCACGCACTGCTCTTCCTTTTCCCCATCACTTTGCTCTCCACCTAGACCAAACCACCCAAGTCGCCACCCAAATCCGATGCCGGTCCCGGCAGAACTTGCCGCCGGGCACCGTTGAGCTACTCCCTGTTCTTCCCTAATGCCATTCCTCCCATTTATTCCTCTCGATTCAGTCCTACTTGTGTTCCTAAGGTTTAAATCCTAGCTTGGGCTTTGCAAGGATTCCTCACTGCTGGCGAGTTCCCGTGTGCATCCTACTCCTCTCCGTCCCTTGCTCACGGATCCGGCCTCCCCCAACTCCAGCATCCACTCGGTCCGCCACCTTCACCTACCGGCCGTCACCCAACACTACGCGCCTCCCCGCTGCCACCGTGGTGCCGCTGGAGCATCTGCAAGTCAATAGCTCCATGGAGGCCGACTCCCACAACCACCAAAGTAGGTTGTTGTAGGTTTTTTTTCAATGTGTTGCAGCCCTTTTATGAAAATGTTGCATAAAGTATTTCATAATGTTGCAAGGTTTGTACCAGAGATTTTTGTTGTGTTTGTTGATGGTTGCCCTTTGTTTGTTGCAGTGTTACAACCCTTTAAATGAATTGTTGCAATTGTTACACGGGATGTTGCAATATGTTGGTTGTTGCAGATGTTTTGAAAAAAATTATTGCGACCATTTAAAAAAATGTAGCGACCATTGAAAAATGTAGCGACCATTGAAAAAATATTGCATATGAATTATGAGATGTTGCATCTTTTTTTTTTGATATGTTGGCGTCCTTTTCCAGATATTTGTTTTGATTCTGAGATTTTTGAGATATCTCTTCTTTGAAATGTTGCATATGAATTTTTGATGTGTTGCATATCTCTTCTTTATAATGTTGCATATGAATTTTTGATTCTGAGATTTTTGAGATATATCTTCTTTCAAAATATCATGTAAAATTCTTTAAAAATAGTAAATTTTGGCTTTGGGTCAAAAGTAGATGGGCTGGCCCGAGGTTTGGCCCATGGTCAGCTACGGCAATAAATCACGCAAGTACGTACCTAGTACCATGTACTCCCTCTCCTGCTCAATCGCATAGCACGAGCTTGCAAATTTAGCCTCTTCGGAATGCAAATAACCATTCGTTGGATTTTGTAAGCTCCTTAGGGCATGTACAATGGTAGAGATGATTGCTCTCTCTCTCTATCAATTCGTGTCATCTAGAGATAAGACTAAAGACAATTTCTACAACGTGTTGTCTCTGTAAGTGGTCACAATCTTTTAACTTTTGCGTTAAAAAAGGTGTTTGTTGGAGACTAACTCACACAATGGTGTTTTGTGATGTCTTTATGTCCTTGTTTCGTAGGTTTGGGTCGTCTCTTCACCAAGAGATAAAATAGTGTAACCAGCAAGCCACCTGTCATTGACTTAGTATGTTTAAGTACTGTCATTTAGTGCTAATTGACATTTTAATCATGCAGGCCCACTGGTAGAGAGCGGGAGAGAGAAACAGGGCTACGCGCATGGCCGTGTGCCATGGTGAGCTCGCCGCCGGCGGTCGGGGCGACGATAAGGCTCGGGGATGGCAAAAATGGGTTGCTTTCTCGACGGTGATGCCAACGCATGGTGGTGGAGGCCGAAGAGATGGCTAGAGGTGGTGCTACACCGGAGATGAGCAGTATAGCTCCTCGGGCTCAAAGTGGCTTTCGTGATTGAGGCAAATCAGCGGCAAAAGAAGGTGCGCATTGGCTCTAGGAGGTTACTATGATGCTACACGCAGTGGCTCAGGGACCAATGGTCACTGGAGCGGCGACGACAAGGCTTCCCATGGCGGCGCCATGATCAGTTATGGCGAAGTCTACGCTATACTAGCTAATCATCAGATCTAATACGCATAAAAGCTCTAGGGGACTACTAGAAGCTCACCAAGGTCCTCAAAGGCATCAAGGGATGACCGTAGTGGCAAGGCGACGTTGAGCAGTGGCAGCGCAAAGGAGGCTCTCGGTGACAGCGTGTTGTAGTGATGGAAATGCTACAAAGAGGTGCGCATTAGCTTGCATGCACGCTGAGATGATAGGGATAGAAGGAATTGACCATGGACTCGCTGAGGTGGCGGCCGTGGGGACCCCAAAATTGAATCCATTTCAAGTCAAGTGATTGCACAGAAGGCACAATCCTTAACCGAAAATGAAAACTATTTCATGGTCCGGATATGCGTCTCATGTTAGCTCCCAAGGATCAGTGGCTAACATGCACATATCCAACACAACATGGATCACATCCATAGTCAAACATGCAGAAATATTATAAGCATTATTATTTCAATCTCAACAAATAGGACCTTATGACCAAATTATGTATAAAAGGGTCGGCTGACCAAAACTAAACATAAGACAATAAATTGCAACGGAATAAAACATGGAAATAAAGGTAAATACCAAGATTGGCATGCCCATACCCATAAGCAATCAACTGGAATTAAAGCCGATGCATCTGTCGCTATCGCCCAGAAATAGAGCGATAGTTGAAATCGATTCGTGCGACGATCTTACCTGAAACAAGTGGACAATCTAATTGAGTACAAAGGGTACTCGCAAGTCTTACACAAACTAATAAAAGAAGGTGTATGATAGAGCCTATCCAAAGTATATGAGAGTATACATGTTAATGGCTGTCCAAAGGAAGGTTGTATTGGCATAAGTTTTGCATAAAAGCGATAAGTTTTATTCCTACACATTCTAATTTGCAAAGGCCATTTAGTAACCAAAATTTGGACAAAAGAAAGACAAGTAACATTGATATAATCATAGATCAAAACATATCAAAGTGGCTGTCCAATTTGATAAATTGACATGCATGAACAACCATTCATGCCGATACCAAGTTATAACCATGTCAATTTTAGTTTGGAACTCTAACAAATGCTGTCTCGAACCCAAGTGATCGTCCATAACCGTGGACATGGATATTCGAATAGTTTTATCTCTGCAAGGGTGTACATCTTTACTCACACAACTTGATTAGCCCGTAAGCCTCCAGATAATAGCACATTTCCTTTGGTATGCCGGCAAGGGAAATCAAGACTCAATATTTTTCAGCAAGAACATCTTACTGAGTTGGAAACACCCATGCAAGACAAATCCCACTTAGTATAAGTTTCTGATAGAACCTGCTAAACGGGGCACGCATGTTGTGCCAGGAGTGTTGATCCAATTAATAGAAATTAAAACTGCGCTCACTTACACATATTAAATTGCAATCGAAGCCCTATGAACACATGATCATACACATGATGTCCACACACCACCTATGTTCTAACTCAATAATATTTTCTCCTTACTTAACTAAACGGTGTCCATATCACCGCATATGGTAGTACGAGTGGTACTTGGATTAACGAAGGCACAAAGTTCGGTCCTTGGTGATCCAGACAAGACTACCACGATACCTAATTCTCATGCACGAAAGCACCCACACTATAACCACTTGTCCAGATCTAAACATGTTTAAAATTAACAAATTTTTAGACTACAAAACCAGATACGAAGATCTGGACCAAAAGTATATACGACAATTGTTCAGTGTCTCCCACGATTGACGAGATAAGCCCGCCAACCGAACTAACGCATCTAATGACTTGCAGGGCTAAACATTCATATAAAGAATGTACACCATCACATGATATCTAACTTAAGCTCAATTGTATGGAATGATTAAGGGTAAACCACAAGCATTAGGATCTAACTAATCTAGACTCACGAGTTAACAATATAACAAAAATAGCATGCACACAATTATTATTGCAATTCAAAATACTAAAGTACAAAAACTGGGATCAAGATGATACAAGAGGATGCTTGCCTGGTTGGATGTCCACTTGTTCACTCTCAGTTACATATTCGCTTACGTCTGGCACTTTGGAATCTAAAGAGAACAATTATCGAATAAACATCGAAAACATCGAGAAAATCCAAAGTGCTCAAAATGCATAAGCTTTATACAGTAGTGAGATTATGATTTTATATGAATTTTGGTGAAAATTTTAGTTCAATTGGAGTTCATATGAATTTCTTATGGATTTTTAAAGTTAATTCAATTTCTAGTGTAAAAGTAATCCTTTGCTAAAATTAATTCCAATTCTGAAATTTTATGTGACAGCAATATGTTTCAAACCTATTCCAAGTTAAAGTTCATTAACAAAGGAAACCAACAAAATTTGCTTCACACAATTTGGTTCTAAAATGAATTAGTTATGAGTTTGTGAAGTTTAACCAAATTTCATGTTGTAAACAATTTATTTCAGATTTTTCAACTATGAGTATGATCTTAAGATTTTATGCTAATATCATACTAATGATTTTTATTTTTTAAAGGTTTTACCAATTTGTATTATCCAACTCAAAGACCTAGTGCTACTATTGATACCACCATAGTCCAAGCATAAGGTCTACTGTTATTTGATATTTATATACCTCACTCTTGCCTTCAAAATAACTTCCCTACTATAGATTGAAATACTATTGGCTAGTCACTAAAGGGGGTTTACTTACAGATCTTTGCATTTGACAAGTTTTTAGCTCCTGTTTGTATTAGAAAAACCACTAGCTCACTGTTGATTTTGAATATCAATACATGTTTGTCAGGCTGGGTTGCTTCGGTTAGCTTAAGAGCTAAATGAATCAATAACTTTCTAATTACTTGCAGAAAAATTGACAGAAGCTTACTGTCCAAACTAATTACTCTCTAACCTCTTAATCATTTTACTAACAAGAATTAGTTTACCAACTACCTTGATAACTATTCCATTGTCTAAAAGAGATTCACTGTTGTACTGAGAATGACCCATCCTAATACTTGTTTTTCAGATTCAGGGGCTCTCTTTAGATCGACTTCTAATGTCCATCTAATCCAGCATAACCTTTGCTTTCAGATTAGGTTACTACTGTTAACTAATTGTCTAAAGACTAATTGAAGCATTACAATGGTAACTTCTGCATTAACATTGACATTATCCTAACAACTAATTATCTTTAGAAACCTCATATGCTCAGTATTTATAAAAAGGATTTCACTGATTTGTCAAAAGACTTAATGAACCAAGAATAACTCTAACTACTGGAGTGAGTCATGTTATCAACCCGCTGACAACAACTTGTCATCTACCTTCTCTGTTCATTTATCCTATCAAAGGAAAAGTTCAGAGTAAGAGTGTTTGCTACTAGGCCTTCTTACTAACTCAAATTATAATCATTTGTTAAGTGAGGTTTTGAATGATTTAATAACTGAACACAGCATTAAGCACTAATCTTCCTTTTCTGATCAAACAACCTACAACAACACAAGTTGACTGAACTAAAGTGCTAAACTAGACTCTCTTCAATTTAAATTTCCGAAAGCTAACTCCATTGAGTGATAATGGATATTTTCAATACTTGATAGCAAAAGACAAGAGGTTATACATGCAGGTTACTTTGTCATTTCCAGCTTTATTCTAACCTTTTCTCTTATCTGTTTACTAGTTCAACCCAAAAGACTACTGATTTGTCAACTACTCTTCCCACTAATTCACTTTTCAAATTGCTTATCACACTTTTGAGTGGCATCATTTTCAGTCAACATGGTTGTTTTCTCAACTCCTTATAGTGATTCCATTTTCAGTGAAGAGAGTTCTTCAGAGATGGAACTACAAGAACAGGAACAGACAGAGGGGCTTGGGCGTGGCATGTTGCCGGCGAGGGAGTGGCGGCGAGGCAGAGGTGATCGCAAAAATGGGTTGCTCGAGGGCTACTGAAGCTAGGGGTGGCGGTGGCGCGGCTGAAGCTGCACTGTGGCGGCGTGGCGAGGGCGAACGGCGGCCGGCCGTGGAGGTGAATTTGGGCGGTGGTGCTCGGGTGGAATAGAGGGCAAAGTAGGAGGAGCATGAGCACAAGGGTACTAAGGGGAACTCACCGGAGTACTTGGTGACGACGGGGAGTGACCGAGGTAGTCCGGCGACGTGAGCCGGCGGCGGCAAGGGTAGGCCAATGGTGCGGCTGACCTGCGGTGAGGGAGAGCCCAATTGAGTGACAGGGAGAGGTAGAGTGAAGATAGACGATGCTCAGGGAGGGAAGAATCGGATAGGGAGTACTCGGAGGAGAAGTAGCGGCGAAAATGGCGGGCGCTGCTGGTGATGAAGAAGAAACCGAATGCGCAGCTCCACGGTGGATTAAACCTCGAATTAGCGAAGGGGAGTGGCTGCTTGTGGTGGAGGGCGCTTCGTGACGTGGTCGGCTGAGGTCGGAGTTGGCCGGAGAGGCCGGAACGACGACGAGCAGTTCGGTGAAATGGCGGCTGGCACTAGAGCTCGAATGTAGACACGGGGAAACCGGAAGGATGGAGAGGGGAGTGAAGAGGTGAGGTCAGGGCAAGGGCGGCTTGGGCAAGCGGTGCTGGCACAGGAGAGGGACGCGTGTGACTTGCGCTGGCACGGGCGAGCACCTGCGTGGGGCGTGGCCATGGCACCGCTTTGGAGAAGAAGGGCTGTGGCCAACGGGGCCCACAGGTAAGTGAGAAGGTGAGTGAAATTTGGTTTTCCAAATTTTTGCAAAAGGCTGAGATAGTTTAAGAAATCATTAGGCATGGTTACATAGCTCCAAAAATCCTAAAATTTATATGGAAAGTTCCTAACACTATGTATAACAATGTATAAATTTTCTAGAATATTTCATGGGTTGTATTTTCTGTATAATTCTTTTAAGTTCTTGTTTTATGTATTTGACTTTGGATTTTCTGGTTTGACTGGTTGCTTAAAAATAGCAATTAACATCTAACAATTGTAAAATTTTAAGGGTGAGTTTCTAAAGTGTTTCAGAACCTAGGAAAATTATTTTAGGCACTGTTCACATGTTTTTTATACTTTAAATTCAAATCCAATTATGAACATGCAAACTACATGAAACCAAATAACCTCCAGAAATTCCAGAAAATTCAAACAAACAAACAAGATAATATAGAATACAACTAAAATATTCCTAGATATGGGTCCTACAATATTTTCAAAAGAAAAATCAGTTTGCAATTTCTGAGTTAAAGAAAATATACTTTCAAGTTTGAAATTAATATTCCTTTTTAAAACAACCTCAGGTATTCTAGGAGTATTTGAGGTATTACTATGTTTAAATTGAAATCCAAATAGATACTCCCACATTTGAAACCGTTTTAGTTTTGATTCAAATTCAAATTAAGCTTTTGAATTGGTAAAAGAGTATAGTATTTTCTAGGTTTTTGGAAGATCAGGTTTTACAACATTAATTTTTGCAACAAAAGGTTTTTAAAAGTCCATAATTTCATAAATGTACTTTATATGCTTAGCTACTCCAATTTAAGAATATGGGGCTGTTACAGTGGCTAACTGAAAAATGGTTGTGGTGGCAAAAAATGAGGAAGAAGGTCGATTTGGGAGATTCCTTGCGTGTGGATCATCATCAACCAAGGGAGAAGCATCAGTGAAGTATAGGACATGGAATGACGCGGTCAGGTGAGGTTCAAGATCACCAGAACATCGGGAACATGGAGGTCCGAAGTGGAGTGTGCGCCGGAGGTGAAGAAGATGATGTTGCGTTCGCGCTACGGGGTTCCCAGAGCTACATCAAGCAAAGAAAGAGCATCGGTGAGGTAAGGGGCGCACTGTGACGCAGGTGGTGAGGGCAAAGAAGCTCACCGGAGCTAATGGCGTTGCGAGGCTTGCTCACCGGCGTCGAGAATGGCACTCTCGTTCCGATGAAGCAAAGATCAAGAAGCTCTGGTTCTTGGTGGGAGACGAGAATGACGAGCTAGGGACTCTATGACGCGGTCGAAGGTTTAAGTATGAGTGAGCAGTGCGCGAGAATAGCGGTGAGAAACTCGCGCTCCTGCTTCGGCATCTTCGCCAGGGCGGGGGAAGAGGGGGGTGAGCGCCATTAAGAGGTAGGTAGCATGGGCGGAGCCAAGCGAAGGTGACGAAGGCAGGTGAGGTGTGAAATTGATAGGTGTCGAAGGAAAACAATGGGCTAGCGGGCGGAGCTGGCGAGGGCGCATGAGCGCGCTAGCGAGCAAGGGTGAGAGCGAGGTGGACGAAGAGCTCTGACGAGTGGGGCCCACTCATAAGCGAGAAGGAGGAGCACGCGTGGGCGTGGGCTGGAGCTAGCGAGCGAATTTTGGGCCGGCTTGGATTCTGTCCAAAAGGGCGAGCAGAAATTCAAAACTATTTTTGAATTTCTAAAACTGGATGAGTTCTTTGCTCAATTTTTGAACATATCAAACATGCTTCGAAATTTATGATTTTTTGTGGAGGCTTCTAACATCATATAGTTTTTCTTGTTTTTTTTTTTGAATTTTATCTGCTCTGTGATTTTCTCTGAAATTCTTACAAGTTGCTGCTTGTATGAAATTTCATTATTTTCTTTATACAAAAAGTTCAAAAAAATCATGCATAAATAGTTTCTGACATAGAATATGCTAAAAATTGTTTTCCTATTTATTTTTTAATTATATCTTCCCCAAAAATGAAAATTTTAGGATGTTACACCATGGGCAGCTACGGGCTCTACTACGCAAGCTACTTGCCCTCTACAAATTGAAGCACACATAAGGTTCCGGAGCTCACCACGGTCACGAAGGTGAAGATAGTGAGGTCGAAGACGGCTTGAAGCGGTTGGTCGATGTGGACAACATTGGTGGCGTCAAGCTTCACAGTGATTGAGCTCCTCGACGACAGAGACACTACAAGAAGCGACACATTAGCTCACGGGTGTGCTGAGGATAGTGTAGACGTGACAGATTGAGCGGGGACTCACCGAGATTCAAGGAATGTCGAAAATGGCGGCGACGGCCACAGATGAGGAAGAAGAAGGTGAAGCTCGGACTTACAGCGAGTCGGCCTGCGCTGGTGTGCGGGATGAAGGCAAGGTGGACGAAGACCTCTGACGCGTGGGGCCACCACGTCAGCGAGAGGAAGAGGGCGTGAGTGAGGTGGGCTACTGGGCTACGGTGATGCACAAAGGGAAATGGGCCACGCTGGGTTTCGGCCCAATGGCGCGCAGGAGATTTGAAATGAAGCTTGAAATTTCTAGTAAAAGGCTGAGAGTTGGACGAATTTTTAAACATGGCAAACAAGCTCCAAAATTTATGATTTTTTTTTTGTGTGGAGGCTACTGGATAATTGTAGTTCATTTTTAAATTTTGTCTGAATTTTACTTGGTCTGTATTTCTCTAAAAAATTCTTTCAAGCTACCGTTTGAATGCAAAATTAATATTTGATTTTTGCAAAATTCAAAAGCATGCTGAAAATATTTTTCTCACATATAAACATGTTCAAAATTGTTCCCTCATTTATTTTCAATATACTTACCAAAATTGAGATTTTTGGATGTTACCCTTATTGCTTTCCATATCTCTACCGTATACTCCTGGACTTCGCCCGGCAAGCTGGCCATTATATACTCAAGAGATGATAGCACTGTGGACATACCGATTCTCCAAAACCTCTGAACATTTTCACAGACATGTGTCGCAAGGGAGTTTAGGCGTGTTTGGTTCATGTCCTGGCACCCGCTCGTCGGGCCACGACGCTGTCGGGTATGTGCCGGGGTGGCGTTTGGTTCGCGTCCTGGGCGCGCATGCCTGCTAGGCTCGGAGTATAGGTCCAGGCGCCCAAGTTGAACGCCTGGGAGTGCCTTCTTCTCCCTGCAAGCCTTCGTCTTCCTTGCGCGCCTCTGCCTCTCCACCGTGCGCCTCCACCTCTCCTGGCCCCCCGTCCTGGTCATCCGCGCCATGGTCTTCGCCCCGAGCTCCTCTCCAAAAGTCCCATGGTGTCGGCCCCTGTTTCGCCTCTGTCTCGCCGCAATCCAGTGACAAGCCATCGTTGTTGGGAGCTCTTTTCCATTGCATTCCGCTGCCATCCATCGTCCTTCGTCTGTTCCATCTTCACCGTTGGAATCGCGTGTCCGCGTTCTACGTCATACTCCCGTCATCTTCGTCTGAGCGTCACTGAGCCGCCGCCGACATCGTCCTCCCCAAAGCTGGCTACCGCCTCCTCCGTTGATCTCGTCCCCGGTGAGTTCGATTACTTCCCCAAGCGCGTCATCTTCTTCGCCCCGAGCTCCTCTCCAAAAGCCCCATGCCGCCGGCCCCGGTTTCGCCTCCTTCTCGCCGCAAATCTGCCGACTCGCTGCCGTTGCTGTGAGCTCTTCTCCGTCGCATTCCGCCGCAGTCAATCGTCCTCCGCCCGTTCCGTCTTCACCGTTGGAATCACGTGTCCGCCTTCTACGTCGTGCTCCCATAATATTCGTCGGAGTGTCACCGAGCCGCCGCCGACCTCGTCCTCCCCAAAACCGGCCGCCACCTCCTCCGTCTATCTCCTCGGCGGCGTGTTCATTTATTTCCCCGAGCGCGTCATCTTGAGTTCCTCGCTGCTAGCAACCCATTTTTGACCTCTCCGGTCATCGACGATGAGTCCCTACCGGCGCTGAGCCGCCTCCACCTCGCTGGCCGGAAGAACAGAGGAAGAGGAATGGGAAGGAAGCATATTTTTGGTTTTTACGCTTTCTAGTTTTGAAAACGTATTTTCTATCTCCAAGCACGTATCACCAACAAAACACTACATCTCCAGGCTTCCCTGACAAGACAAAAATCATCTGCTTCTTAGTCTACTCTCAGCCACAACTTTTTCTCAGACACGGCTCTCAGGCTTTGAACCAAACATGCCCTTTGTAAGCGCTCAAGCAGTTTCTCACGGCTATGAAATCGTTACGAACAATCACCCACAAACTAGCCTTCTGGGTAAATAGCATGCATGAATCGGTGATGTTTGGTTACCAGTGTCTAAATGTCGATCTTACCTAGTAGCAGCAGGCTAGGAGCATGTCAATGCACCAATGTAGAGGTGCAGCATGGAGGATCTGCATGTCGTATCCAGTAGTACCATTTCCTCTTTTTCTTCTATCTTTTCCTTGACTCTCTCTGAGAAACTGGGTGCTCGAAAAAGTTCTACTCAAAGGCGGAGTTGAACCTCGGATCGCTAGGACAATAGCCCGATGCTTAGAATTAAAAGATCATATCAATTTCTTTGAAAAATCAGAAAAAAAACAATTTAAACTCGAAATCAACTGGATCTGTCCGAGGCATGACCCGTAGCCAGCTACGCCCCTGGTTCTACCCATACTGGCAAATTGGTATGCTATCAAGCGTCAACTCTGTGGCTGTGGATCTAGTTCTAGACTTCTAGCCGCGTGTTTGCTAATTGCTAGACCAAACTGTGTATTATTTTGCTGGCCTGTCTTTCCATCCACGAGCCAATTGCCCGGCCGCCGCTCCATTCGTCCCTCCCTCGTATAAAACCGCTAAAAACAAAAAGAAGAACAAGGGAAAAACTGACAAATCAAAACCATGTCAGAAGACTCTCAACACATTAACCCCGCGTTGCATATAACAATCAATAAAAATTACAACGTCCCGTTTGAAACACGAAAATTTCACATGAAATGGTTCGATTCGCACGGGGATTCAAGAAATAGTTTAATTCGCACAGGATTCAGGACCAAACGGGACATAAAAGAAAAGGGCAGGTACAAACCCTACCCACCCAAATGGGCCCAATGCAAACTACTGATCAACTACGAGAAGGAACCGCGCACCTAAATGGGTTTCTTTTTCTTTTTCTTTTTAATTTTTTTTCACCCAGCCGCCGAAATCTTCCTTATCCCCGTCGCGCGCCTGGTTCAAAACCCCCCAAAAACGAAATCCGCGCGAAAATTCCCCGGATTCCCGCCCAAAACCCAAACCCGCTCTTCCACCGACATAAATATTCCTAGACGGAGCCAAAAAAGGGACACGCAAAGCGCTCCTAGGTTCCAAGCTTGCTGCTCTCCAGCTCTTGAGAGAGAGAGAGAGAGAGAGAGAGAGAGAGGCAGAGGAAGAGAGGTGAGGCGGAGCGTCCGGGTGTGTTAGGGTTTGAGATTTGATCTCTTCTCTTGCTTGGTTTACTGATGATAGGCGTGGTGGTGGTGGTGGTGCAGGTAGGGGCGTAGGAGGTGCTGCGGGGAGGGAGATGGCGGGGAAGGGAGGGAAGGGGCTGCTCGCGGCGAAGACGACGGCTGCCAAGGCCGCCGCCGACAAGGACAAGGATAAGAAGAAGGCACCCGTGTCCCGCTCCTCGCGCGCCGGGATCCAGGTTCCGTTCCCCCTCTCCCCTCCCTTCTTCGCCTTCAGATAAAACGATGGGTTTCTTGGATCGTTCTTGATGAAAAAGTTTGGGTTCTTGGCTAAAGTTCGTTAGATCTGGGAGCAAGTTCGCAGTTTCTTGTAGCGGAATTAGGCCCAGGGCGCAGGTTTCGTTCGTTCGAGAGATCTTTTTCTTATTTTTCTGGAAACACATTAGTTCGAGATATCGTACGAGCCTATGGTGTTTTGGCTTCAGAATTAATTTAAACCACTCGCCTGTAGTCGTTGCAAATAGCTGGGATGCCAGATTTAGCCCTCTGTTTATGAGAGGGCTAACTAGTCACTAGCATTAATTTGTCACCAAGCCTGTATGTAAGCTAGCGTTTGTTGTAGTTTCATTGTTCTAATATAAAATCACTGAAGAAAATCCCTGTATTCTTATGATTTATGAATTGCTGCGTTTTTGGTTCCATACTTCGTTTGAGAGGGTGCGGAAGCAATTGCTAACATTTGCTGTCCTAGCAGTACGCTGTAAGCTTCAAACCTTCAGTATCATGAACAAGTGTTCAGTATTTATCTGATTTAACTTTGTAACGTCCCTAGCCGCCACGAGAGGAACACGACGACGTGAGCTCGTAAACTGGGTAGATTTCCCGTGGTCACCGATGGATTCACCGGGACGTGAGATCGATAGAGAGGGAATTAGATAGTATTGAGAAAGAAGACGAACAGGAGGAAGAAGCACAGGAAGGGGAATTTCAGATTTCAATTCATTGGTTCTCGATGCCTTCTCAGATGATACATGTCTTCCTCTTATACCTCTCTCTCACACACTGCTCATTGGGACTCACCATCCATAGACCAAGCGCACACAGTTTTCTTTAGCTCACAGCACAGGTGTTACACTAACACCCCCATGAGAATTCGCTTGTCCTAGGGTTTCTGTTCCTTAGCACTTCAAGTAGTCGAGAGAGATTGATGTAGGGTGACTCAAATATGCTGAAACTTTTTTCCATTGCCTTTTGTTTTGCTTTCCATGCCTTTGCAAAGTTTATCTTGTACTTGTACCTTTCCATGTTATAAAGGTGTCGCTTAGGCATTACCTAGGTTTTAGTAGTTAGGCAAGCTCGGGTGGCGGTGGCGGTTCGAGGAAGAGGCTCTGTGCGTCGGATCCGGGTGGGGGAGGTCTGGTGGCGCCTTGAGGGAGCAGGGGAGCGAGCAGGGGAGGCCTGGCGGTGTGTCTGGGAAGAAGGATCTGGGTTGGAGCCAGGCAGGGGAGGCCTGGTGGCGCCTTAGGGAAACAGGGGAGACTCAGCGGTGTGCTAGGGAAGCAGGGGAGACCTGGTGGCGTCTCGAGGAAGCAACATCAGCAGTGCGGTGTTGGGGTTGGGGAGCAGCAGTAGCAGGGTGGTGTCGGTGTCGGGGAGCAGCAGTAGCAGGGTGGTGTCGGTGTCGGGGAGCAGCAGCTGCAGGGCGGTGTCGGTGTCAGGGAGTAGCTGCAGGGCGGTGTCGGTGTCAGGGAGTAGCAGCGGTAGGTTGGGGTTGGCGCACAGAGGGAGCAGTAGATGGCGGTGGTAGCTTGAGCAAGGGGGTGAGCAGGGAAAAATGGCTAGGGCAAAACACCCCTGCCCTGCTTCTCCTATATATGCATAGGCCAGGCCCAATTCCACCTCTTTTCTTTTTTTCCTTTAAATGACTTAGATTTTGGTCATCATCCTTTGGGTTCAGTTTGGTTTGGGGGTAGTCTAGTCTATTTTTTAGAGGTCGTCTAATCATCGCCTAGGCAACTACCTAGGCGCCTAGGTGTCCAAGTGCCTTCTCGTCTCGCCTTGTCGCTGTGACAACATAGTTACTTTTGCTTAATGGCTAACATGAAGTGTTACGCTTCTATGACCTCTACAATCTCTACATACATGACATTTGCAATGAAAAAAAAAGTTAGATTGTAGTGCTTTGGTAGTATGTTGATAAAAAACATGAGTGGTCCTTCACCTTCAACATGATTCAGTGTATTTTATAGTTTGGTTTATAGATGTGAACATGCGAAGGATATCTATCTTTCTCACATTTTACAATGTATTGTTCTTTGTTTGATTAAACAACTTTAAACTACTTTTGCATTGACATTGTTCACAATTTGACAACATCTTGTAGAGCTGATTTATCTATAGACATGACATAAACATGCACCATATTTTGTGTCTATTTCAAGCATCATCATCTGAACAATCGTCATCCTTCTCGTCCTTTTCCAATGCTTGCTCTTCGGTTTAGGCTTTTTGGTTTTACTATTTCAAGTCATCTATTATGAATTCAATGTATTTCCCTATGTCCTTTTGTCCATGGGATTGACATGCTTGTCTATTGCCGCAACTACATATGCATCATAATCTTCTGTTCTACTATCCTCAACTTCCCTATGCACATCACACTACTCTCCCCTACTTTATGGGCCCATTTAGGCATGGCCTTGTTGGCCAAACTAGCTAAATGTGTTGTGTTGTGTTGGCCCATGGGCTTAGCTGGTGACCTAGGCACGATTAGTCTAATGGGTTAGAGTCAACCCGTTTAGCCTATCTAGAAAAATGGTGTTGTTGCTGAGCATCATCGCGCACCTCCTCTTTCGCCTCAGGAGCTGCCGTGACCTCCTTTCCCTCCGCCTCACACTATGTTGTGTCATGTTGTGCTTGGACTAGGTCATGGTACTATACGTGCTGGGTTGGCTTGTGGGTCTGAGGTCGCAACCTAGGTATGACATGGTGTGTCGGGCTGGGTTGGCATGGCCTATTTAGGTGTTAGGTCGTGCCTGGGCTGGGCTGGGCCAACAGTACTGTAGAGCTGGCCCGGTTGGCTCATTTGGCCACTCTACCGCAAACACAATTTCTTTAGCTCACAGCACATGTGTTACACTGTTACAAACTTATAGCAGAAGTTTGTGAAGGCTACTCACACTTGTACTGTTTTGAGGGCTTGTGCACAAGTAATTTTAGGGGGATATATTGTTCAGTACATCTTTTGCCATTGCGCACATTTGCGCAATTGCATGGACGCATTAGATATCTACTCTTTACTGTCACTATAGACAGCAGGCAGCAGCTTGTCATTGTCTGGCTTTTGTGAAATTTGGATGGCCCATTAAATCATATAGCACTGACCTGCTTCAATGTTGGCAATATTGCAGTTCCCAGTGGGCCGTATCCACAGGCAGCTCAAGTCGAGGGTCTCGGCGAATGGTCGTGTTGGCGCCACCGCTGCGGTGTACTCTGCAGCAATCCTTGAGTACCTGACTGCTGAGGTCCTGGAGCTGGCCGGCAACGCCAGCAAGGATCTTAAGGTGAAGCGTATCACTCCGCGCCACCTGCAGCTTGCGATCCGCGGTGATGAGGAGCTCGACACCCTCATCAAGGGCACCATCGCTGGCGGTGGTGTCATTCCTCACATCCACAAGTCCCTCATCAACAAGACCTCCAAGGAGTGAACACATCATCCTTGTGTATCTTGTGCTTATGGAGTTGACGTTTGCTGTAAGGGTCTTAGTGATCCCTGTTATGTTCTAGTATCAGCTAGGTATGGTTATCAAAACTTGAATTAGATGCTGCTGAATATTTGTGTTAGGGCTAGTTTTGGTAATTGGTAGTGAAGACTTGGAGCAGGTGTTGTGATGTGAAACTGCTTATATTTTGTCTGTTGAAAACTAGCTAATCTTCGGCTATTGATCTCAATGATCAGGTGATCATGTGATTATTTGTTGTTATTGATTAATGTCACCGTTGTTGTAGGCCCATCAACAAAGCGATTGAATTGGGGGTTAGCGTCATTTGCATGTCATTCGTGTTCTTGAACTTAATGGTTACCGGCTTACCAATGCTATTGAGTTTGTGATCAATTACCACTTACTATACCTTTTTCTATTGTGGTTGCCATATACTGATTCTCAATTCAGAATTCAGATAAAGTGGTCATGTGAAATTCATCCCTACATGTTTAGACTTCCGAGTTCTTACCATCTTGTATACTCATTGGTAATAAGCAGCTGATGGGTCTGTCGTGTTCATCAGTTTAGGTTGTGTTTGGATGGGTGGATGGGATGATCCCATCCAACTCTTATGGTTGAACTTGTGAACTGTGATCAGGGTTAACTTACCATCTTGTATACTCATTGGTAATAAGCAGCTAATGGGTCTTTGTCATGTTCATCAGTTTAGGTTGTGTTTGGATGGGTGGATGGGATGATCCCATCCAACTCTTATGGTTGAACTTGTGAACTGTGATCAGGGTTAACTATGGATTAATGTTGTCTGTGGATTGTTGTTGCACATGTCAATACAAGGTAAGGTTTCAGTCGATCTATTATACTGTCTATATTTATACTTGCGGTTCCAAGGATATTTGGGGCCTCTAGGGAAAACATTTTGGTTTGTTACTGTATACACCTCTTTGCTGACAGCGGTAGTTGGAGATGGACCTGGTTCTCACCGACACAAAAACAGTTGAAAAATTAAGTACTTTCTCACACAATTTGTGTCTGGTACAAGAATTGAGTTGGTTTTCTCTTTAGACTTATTCAGAACCAGTAGGCCTAGATCAACATGGACTGGAAATCTGCTCTCGTTTACATGGACAATTTCATCTCTACCGCATCTGGAATTCTAGATCACTTTTTACATAGCGTAGTTCACCCTCCCCTCCTTTGTCAAAAGGTTATGAAAGACGATGCATTTTTAATTCTTCCATAAACTTACAAAACAAGGTGTGGAGATCATGTGAATAGGATCTTAATCTTAGTGTATTGAATAATTGGCAATAGCGTCGAGGTGTTTGGAAAAACCCGCGTCGAGGTGTTTGGAAAAACCCTCGTTTTCGGTGAAGTTCTTGTGCTGTCAGGTTTGAGGCGGTCTGACCAGCCATGGTGGCGATCAGACCGGTCCTATCGGGTTGTTTTGCTTGTGAGAGGTTGGCGGTTCGACTGGCCAGAGCGGCGGTCCGACCGGCCAGTGTGGCGGTCTGACCGGCTACCGCTGAGCGGTCTGACCGGCCATTAAAGTGGTTTTAGAGTTTGAGGCTGGACAAAAAATAAAGGGTGTAGGCAAGAGAGGAGGTTTTACTGCTCTTGGTTCCATAATTTTTGGAGTCTTCAGGCAAAAGTTCTATTTGTTTGAAATTTTCAGAGAGGTTGCGGATTTCAGAGTTGGGATTTTGACTAAGTCCCTTGGTGGCGGTCAGACCGGCCTTTGGTTGGCGGTCAGACCGGCTAGTGGGCGGTCAGACCGGCCAAGGGTGGCGGTCTGACTGGTTTTGGCTTGTTCGTCGGCCTGTGTGGCGGCGATGTGTGTTTGTTAGGTCAAGTTCATGTTCATCAGTGCATATGTGTTGCATGATGTATGTTTTGGCTAACATGGATCAAGTTGTGAAGAACTTGTTCCCGGATTCGTGTTTGCTTGTCTATTTGCTGTGCATGTGGCTTGTAGGTCAATGACGGTCAACGGCGAGGAGGATCAGGACTAAGCTTGGAGAGCTGAGGTCCAGAACGATCAAAGATGCCGGGTGAGGTCAGAGAACTCAAGCGGGGCGTAGGATGGACATGGATGACCGAACGGGCTGTTCGGTGCGATTGGTTGGATCAAGTGGCGTGGGAGTCGGTGCAAGTGCTCAGTGGTGCCGGTGGGATCCGGACGGGAGAGACTTGCCGACATGGAGCCGTTGATCAACCTACACGTGACGAAGCAGGCGATTGCTTCACCAGGATTGGACTTGGTCTTTTGGAGAAAGATCGAGACATGGGTATTTTGGTAATTTCACCAAATATCGCCTTGGTGACTTTTGGCTAAACCGTGGCGCGGGTCGGCGCATGGTGAAGCGGTTTAGGTCAATCGATGATGAAGACGACGTTTTGAGATGCGTGCGCGTGTTAACCCATTTGTGTGTTAGGGTTTAATGGGTACCCTAATGGAATATTCTCTAGGATCTAGCCTCCACTATATAAGGGCTAAGTGCTGACTGCACTAAGTTCCTAAGCTCTCATTTGGAGATGTCCTATTGTGTTTTAGGGTTTTGGGGAGAAGAGAGGAGAGCTAGGGTTTCTAGAATGGATTGAGTGTGTGTTTTTGGATAGAGCTTTGTCCTCCTAGATTGGAGTGGCTGTAAACAACAATCATCCATCTATCCAATTCAATCCAACCAGATTTCACAAGATGAGTCTCTATTTCGTTTTTGTGTTCATCCTCTTTATTTGATGATTTTGGGGCTTTCTTTGATCCGGGAGTTTTTGCTTTGTTTCTTCTTTTGATCTAGTTTGCTGTGACATGTGGGAACACATCTAGGATCATCTTGATCATCATTCACCCACGAGCAAGTTGTTGGATCAAGTTTTCGTTTTTGCCCGGTTTTGAACCCTCATTCGGTAAAATGGAAAAAAGTCAAAACTTTGATGTGGATCTACTCAATCGTTGCTTGGAATAGGTTCCTAATATCCTTAGAAAGATGTGTTCCAAATTTGGTCAAGTTTGGCCGTGTGGATCAAAAGTTAGACTAATTTTAGTTTCGGTTTTCGGGTTGATTTTCCTGTTCATCGTGCTAGAGGTCAGACCGCCCATCTGAGAGGTCAGACCGCCCGTGTGAGAGGTCTGACCGTTAGGCAAAAAAGTTGACCCGATTTCTGAGAGGTCAGACCGTCCAAATATTTTGGTTTTGAGCTTTTGATTGTTTTGCTTTGGGGTTTTGATTGGATTCAATACAAGTCTTCTACTGTGCTTGTTGATTGATCTTCATAGCTATTGGAGTAAGCATCGTGTTGAATCCGATTTAGGAGAAAAAGTTGAGCGTGCTCCTATTCACCCCCTCTAGTTGCCTTTCCGGTTCAACACAAGTACGTGTTATCGGAGTCGTTCTGATGAACTTGCTGGGTAAGCTGGAAAAGGATGTTTAAACTAAATTATTCAAGTGAATTTGGGATGGTGTAAAAACATAGAAATATCAAGCAAAGCAAGATTAGTGACTAGAAAATGACAGGATGGAAACTTTCAAAGAAGACTGGAAGCATCTGATGCTCTGCAAAATCGTCAAAAGTGTGTTTCGTTTTTTTTTTTTTTAAAAAAAATAAAAAAGTGTATCGGGAATCTAGCAAAGATGTAAGCATACTCACAAACCAGGGTCTATGCGGTGTGGGGTGTGGCACAAGCGAAGGCAAACCCCAATCAGATTGCAAAGCAGTTCTGTGAAAGAAACGTTCAGGAAAACTATCTAATCTTCTTTCAGAGTTCAAACCCGAAATGGCCAGATCCTTTGCCGAACATGTGGAAGGAACAATCCCTCGTGACTAACAGCCGGATTTTCGATCAAAGGCACGCAATCAGACTAAACATTCAGGAACATTGTCTAGGTCTCTTTCCAGAGTTCAAACCTGATGCCCTGATCCTGCCGAACATCTGGGACAAACAGTATCTTATGACTGACATTTAGACTTGCAACCAACAGGAGTTCTTGCTTCTGAATTCCGATATCCATTGTCAAATATACACAAGCCAGCTCGTAGCATGTGCATTGCATTCAGTTTGGGATTCAGGTGTCATGCTAGTGGGGTATATTCATATTGCTTTGAAGAAACAAGTGCCCATGTTCCCTTGGTCAATTTATTCCTAGGCATGTTTCCTGCTCCGGATAACACTAGATGCATTTGCTGTTCAGTGTTCACACAAACACATCGTTCACTAAACGGAAACACGCTTTCAAATTTTCCATTTGAAAATATGCCGCTCAAGAAGCACTGTAACTTTGGCTTTGTAGAGCTCTACTGAAACTAGAATGCCCAAATTGTAACAGTTTTGACAGAATACGAAGGGGGAAAAGAAGAGCAACTACTGTTAGACTGATCTCAGAAATAGACAAACAGTGATGAGGCAAGAAGAGGTATAATATGATTCAATTTCTCAATAGCGATGTATCAAAGAATCACCTAGGCTATGCGAAATATGAACAATGCAGTACTGTTACTTATCCCATCTTTTGATCCTGCTACTTATGTTATGAATAGTGCATATATTCATCATGAGCCAATGAATCAATATATATATAAGTACATGTGTGACGTATGTGCACGTAACTTTTTATACAAGGAAAAGAATACATAACCAATAATATACATCTAACAACCTAAAACAATTTTCGCCATGTCAAGATCTCATGAACTGGCCGGTCCGGCACGGGGATGAACTTGATGGCCCACCCGATCGGCCACGACATGGTGGCGATGGCGACGCAGATGCCCCACTGCCCCCACCCGAGCCTCTCCGTGCCGGCAAACCTGGTCAGCACCTCCACCATCACCACCTGCAGGACGAGCGTCACCGCGATGATGGCGAGGAACATCCTGTTCTTGAGCACCCCGGCGAAGACGTTCTTCTTCTCGATCTCCCGCGCGTTGAACTCGTTGAACACCTGGCAGAGCACGAACGCGTTGAAGATCATGGTGCCGTTCGCCTTCTCGTCGGTGCCGAAGGTGTCGCGGCCGCGGTACTGGAGAAACAGGAGCGCAGCGACCTGGAACGCGGCCTGCGCGGCGAGGTTGCGCCACATGGCGTTGCTGATGAGCGGCGCCGTGCGGCCGATGGGCGGGCGCTGCATGAGCGCCTTGTTGGGCGTCTCCGTCGCCAGCGCCAGTGCGCCCATGGTGTCCATGATAAGGTTCACCCACAGGA
The DNA here is from genome assembly GCA_036346255.1 of Ampelocalamus luodianensis. Taxonomy (NCBI): domain Eukaryota; kingdom Viridiplantae; phylum Streptophyta; class Magnoliopsida; order Poales; family Poaceae; genus Ampelocalamus; species Ampelocalamus luodianensis. The sequence goes on along the minus strand of CM070636.1, from coordinate 13,401,197 downwards.
GCTGCACGGTGGTCAGCGGCATCTTGCCTGTGGTGATCGCCGACACGAAGTTGATGACGAGCGCGGCGACGTTGACGGTGAGCTGGAACTGGATGAACTTCTGGATGTTGTTGTAGACGCAGCGGCCCCAGCGGGTGGCCGTCACCACCGTGTCGAAGTTGTCGTTGAGGATGACGATGTCGGAGCTCTCCTTAGCGACCTCCGTGCCCTGGATGCCCATGGACAGGCCCACGTCGGCCTCCTTGAGCGCCGGTGCGTCGTTGGTGCCGTCGCCGGTGACGGCCACCACGTGGCCCTTCTGCTTCAGCCGCTGCACCAGCACCAGCTTGTCCAGGGGCAGGGACCGCGCCATGACGCGGATGTTGTCGACGATCTTGAGCTGCTGCTCTGGCGACAATGTGCGGAACTCGTAACCCTCGATGACGATGCCGTTGGGGTCGTTGTTCGAGATGATGCCGCACTCCTTGGCAATTGTGCGGGCCGTGAGGATGTTGTCGCCGGTGACCATCTTGACGGCGACGCCCGCCTTCGTGCAGGCTTCAATGGCTTTCTTCACCTCTGGTCTGCACGGGTCTCTCAAGCCAACGAAGCCCAGCAATGTCAACTCCTCGTCGTCGATCATTGATTGCTCATCGTTGACTTGCTTGTAGGCGAAGGCTATGCAGCGGAGGCTGGCCACCGCCATGTCATTGATGACCTTCTCAAGGTTCTTCCTCTGCTCGACGCCGAGCTCGCGGGCCACTCCGTCTGTACCGACGTACATTGAGCAGTTAGCCAATATCATCTCCGCCGCGCCTTTCCAGTGCGCGATCACCGCACCGGTGGCGTTATCCCTGATCAGCACGCCGCTGCGCTTCTTGTCGGAGTTGAACGCCTCGACGTGAACCACCTTGCAGCTCCTCTTCAGTGTGTCGATGTCCATGCCGAGCTCTGCCACGGCCCACGACAGCAGCGCCTTCTCTGTCGGGCTGCCGGATATTTCCGGCGGCGACACATTGTCCGGCTTGTAGACGCTTCCGGTGGTGTTGAGCCCGGCTCCCTGGCACAGCAAGCTGACTACGGTTTCGGCGACAGCCGTGGCGGCTCTAGGCCGGTCGGTGCCGACCCAGAACTCGGTCACCTTCATCTGGTTCAGTGTGAGCGTTCCGGTCTTGTCGGTGCAGATGGTGGTGACCGAGCCCATCGTCTCGCACGCCGAGAGCCGGCGCACTAGCGCGTGCTCCTTCACCATCCGCTTCATGGAGAATGCGAGCGTCAGCGTCACCGCTAGCGGGAGGCCCTCGGGGATGGCGACGACGATGATGGTCACGGCCTGCTGGAATATTCTGACGAGAGCGCTGAACACAGCGTTGAAGGTGACGTGGCCCTTGTCGAACAGAGGCTTGCCCTGGTCGTCCTTGGTGCTTCCGGTGAAGTGACGCACGGTGAGCACGGTGAAGACGAGCACCGCAACGGCGATGCCGATCTTGCCGATGCTCGACGTGAGGCCCTCGAGGCGCTCCTGGAGCGGCGTCGGGTCAGTGTTCTCCCGGGTGATGTGGCTCATCATCTCGCCCCACGCGGTGTCCGTGCCGACAGCAGTGACGAGCATCCGGCCGTAGCCATCGACGACCTTGACGCCGGAGGCGAGGAAGGGGTTCTTCTCGGCGTCGATCTCGATCGGGTGGGGCTCGCCAGTCATGCTCGACTCGTCCACCTGCAGCGCGTGACCCTCCAGGAACACGCCGTCCGCCGGCACGACGTCGCCGATCTTTAGCACCACTACGTCTCCAACGACGATGTCAAATATGGAGATCTCCTGCCTCCGGGCAGCGCGGACGACTGTGACGGCTATTTTGTCGGACTCGCTGGCCAGCTTGTCGAACCGCTTGGCCTGGCCGTGGTTGCTGACAGCGGACACGGCCGCAACGAGGAACACGGCGAGGAAGATGCTGACGCCGTCGTACCACCCGTCCTTTAGGCCGTGCTCCTTGATGCCGAAGCCGAGGGAGACGACGGCGCAGACAAGGAGCACGATGAGGAAGGCGTCGCTGAGCGCGTCCCAGACGTGGCTCCAGAATCTCTTGGGCTTGGGCTTCGGGTACTTGTTCCCGCCGAACGCCTCCTGGCGCCGGCACACGTCGCTGCCGTCGCCGCGGATGCCGCTCTCCGCGCCGGACCCCAATGCGGCGGCAATGACGGCGCCGCCGCCAAGGCGGCGTAAGCAGTCCTCGCGTTTGTCCTTGACCAGGCACTTGAAGTGCTCGTCGTCGGCCGCGACAGAGATCGAGGCGGCCTTGGACGCGCTGCCATTGGCAGAGTCGGTGTCGGTGTCGGAGTCACCCCCGTGTATCTTGAGGGCGACGTAGGAGGGGCTCCGTCGCAGGATGCCGGTGGAGAGGATGCTGAGGCGCGCCAGCCTGTGGCACGTCCGGACGACGTTCATGGCCTTCCGCCATTGCTTCGCTGGCCCCCACGGCTCCCTCGACCGCCCGGCGGCGATCAAGAAGTCGGCGCACTCCATCCGCCGCAGGAACGCAGGACGTACGTTCGGAAGCAGAGCAGCAGCAAACAAAGCAAGACGGAGTAAAAACCCTCTAAAGAATCAAATTGCACCGTGTCTAGTACGTCAGGCGACGTCGGGATCTTCGTTTGGGTCTCGTGGATTCACGTTTGCAATCGGAGCTTGATGGCATATATTATATATAGCCATATAGGCCGAATCGGAGGAAGCTGCCTGGAAATGAGCGTGGAGCTCTCGCGCGGTTCACCGCAAATACAGTCCGCTACCAAAGCTGTTATGACGGTCTGTTGGTTGCATGGAAAACGACGACGGCGGTTCAAGTTATGTTTTGCACGATTAGAACATCTATAATAATTTATTTCTTAGTTTTTTACTAAGAAGAGAGAACGCTCAATCTTATAAAAAAACAAGTCTTCCAATAGATTGTTTCTTGAACTTATATCAAAGACTTTAATCGCTAAAATTGTGTATGATTCTTGATGATCAATAATGAAGTACAACTTTGTGGTCTACATGTTTTAGCTCATTTATCATACTAATAATAAAGTCGGACTGCACAAATGATCGGGTGAATATTTTGTTTTAAGACAGTGAGACCCACAAAACGCGTTTTTAGGTACCGAGTAAGTTTCCAATAGAGTATGATTGCTTCTTATGTCTTGGTATTAACAATGTGATAGTTTCTTCATCTTAGATGTTTGTTTTCCTCGAAAGTTAGTGAGGGTGTCATGAAATCCAATCCGGGTTACCTAAATATTACTTCGTTTGTTCAAAAATATATGGCGTTTTAGAAACCGTGTAATCAGAATTTTCAACTTTGATCATTAATATATAAAAGCTATTTGTGTAGGTATGTAAAAATAGTATTGTTAGATTAGTCAGGAAAAATATTTTCATAATATAATTTTATATTATTTACGAACATATAAAAAGCAATGTTTAAAATTGAATGTTGAAGATCGTATCAACGTTGAAAAGGTGATATATATTCTTGACTAGAGAGAGCAGATAAGATCTGGTTAGGTATTTGGCCGTTGTAACGTTTACTTATTAAGGTAGGGTGGGTTGGTAGGCACAGCGAAAGGTGAAAAGATTAGATTCCTTTTTTCTAAATATATACCTCTATTGTTGTGGCGAACCAAACTGCAAGTGATCGATTCCATCTCTCGTTGATGTAAAAAAAAAAGGTATTCTTTGTTGGAGGGACATAGTACTGCTAAGCAAATAATAGTTCTGTTGGACGGTTAATCGAGATTGAACGGGCGATTATACGTTCCCAATAATATGTTAATTTATACTATAAATGGAATGAAGACAATCCGTCCACCAAGATTACGATGTACCATCACCGTATAAAAACATGATTAATCCATTCTTTTTTTTAGAGGAGATTAATCCTCATTTACATTATATAGGCTATGCATTATTATCTGTATAGTGCATACCATGTGCACCATATATTAGATAGCATCACTCACTTATTAAATGTAATTAGTAAGTCATAATAAAAAGTTATAACAAAATAAAAGATGCAGGGCACGGCTCCCAACTCATACTCGATTCTCCTCCCAATTCCATGATGATTCCGCAAAAGGAAAAGGGAAAACTACTCCAAGATGTTTGTTCGAAATATTCTGCGTACGTCGGTGCATCGATTTTTTGGGCCGACGCCGCGGCGCGTTGGCTCCGACGTCCGGAGCGTATGCATGTGAGCTGGGGGCACGGGCACGACGGTGGTGTGGTGTGGGCGTGTGGCTCCGCCGTTGCGCCGCTAAGCTTCGGGGTTTGCTCGTTAATGAAGCTTTGGTGCGCGCGTGCGCGGATGACAGGTTGCCGCGTTCAATCCCTCCTCCCCTACGCGGCTGTTCGGGAGCCTCCGAGAGCGTTCACTCGGACAATTTTGGCCTCGACCCATCAGGCTTTGACAAACGATGCTTTTTAAAATGTCGGATATTGTTAGATTTGTAATCAAGAGTACTTTACTGGTGTTCTACGTTTAGAGCTGTTTGCTTTTGTGTTTCTTAGAGGTAATGGCCAAAATTTGGCAAGCCAAAGTCAGAGAGAGTACGAACATCCACGGTGTGGTTCTATTTTCAGCCGGCATCGTCTGCAGGTTTGGAGGCAGCAGCCAAGTAATAGAATATTAATATAATTCCAACCGTTCATCCGGAATCGATTGAAACAGCCTAAATCACACATGAACAAAGAAAAACAGGAATGAAGAAGAAAGAACGATCAATCTGCACAGCCCAAATCGATTGAAACCATTCATCCGACCTCCCAAATGAACAGAGAAAGAAGGGGAAAAAAGGCTCTGTAATGTTTTAATTCTTTGCATGAATCACACATGGATTCCATCATCCATCACACAGAGAGAGAAAAGAGAAAGAAATGAAGAAAGAAGCAGAGAGGCAGACGCGCAGGCAGCGTCCAAGTGGGAGAGAGGGAGTGGAAGCGGAAATGGAAGCAGAAAGGGCGGAGGACGGAGGTGCAGCCGGGCTGTGCGTGCACTGGAGCCACACCATCCTCGCCTTCCGCAACCGTCGCCTCCTGGCCACCCACCGCTAGATCCGGTCGCGGCACGCCATCATCGGCCGTCGCTCATGCTGCTGCATCAGCTCCGCACCAGCCTCGCCGCCGCCTCCAGGCCTCCACCGCCAGATCCGGTTGCGGTACGCCATCATCGGTTGTTGCTCATGCTGCAGCATCAGCTCCTCCACCAACCTCACTGCCACCGCCTCTTGCTGATGCTTCTTCTCTTTCGCTTCACGCGCCGGTGAGGGGTACGAGGACAGGCTATGCGGACAAGGTGGCGAGCTGTTGCGGTGCTGGAATCGTTGTCTGGTGGTGGGAGGCGAGGTGACGAGCTCAGGTGGTGTGAGGAATTGGGACCGGGATGGGGAATTGGGGGATCGCGAGGAGGGTGGTGGGACCGTGGGAACTTAGGAATCAGTTGAGCTGGACAATATTTTATTTTGATGCGGGGCCACCATAGAGGCTAGACGTAGTGTTACGTGTTACAGAGAGAAGTGATGGTTGGAGCCTCGTTGCTTGGTGGTGGGTCCGGTCTCAGAGACTAAGGGTGTGTTAAGGGTACGATTGGTTCGTTGAATAGAGTGGTCTTGAATCATTCAATACGAAAAATAAGTTCATTCAGGTGTTTGATTTGGTGCATCGGATCGTTTGATTCAGTACCAACTCGTTCCATCGCGAAGCATATTCGGCATAAATGCTGTACCGCGCCGTTCGACCAAATTTCCCGAACCACGCGGTTCATTCTCGCCTTGCCCAGCTGCGCTCACTCTCTTCCCCGCTGCTTCACTGCTGTGCTCACTCTTCTCACCCCGCTGCGCTCCCCCTCGCCCCTACCCCGCCGCGCTCGCCACCGCCCGCATCGCCCCTGGAGAACATCATCTCCTCCCCCCACAGAACTCCGCCACCCGCCTCACCTCCCATGGTGTCGATTTGACGCATAAGGACGCCCTTCTTCCTCCCCTCCCGGATCTGGCCCGGCTGCTCCTTCCACCTCCTCTCCCGGATCTAACCCAACGGCTCCTTCTTCCTCCCCTGGTGTAGGATCAAGGATAACCGACTAGAGGGGGGGGTGAATAGGAGGTTTCTAAATTTAATTGACCAAATTAAACTTAGAGCATGATAGTTCTAGCAATTACTTCCTAACACAATATAATGAAGGAACTATCAACACTTTACTACAATAAAGAGCTAATATCAAAACTAGATACAATTTTAGCTAAGCAATTCAACACGAGATAAAAGCTAGAATTGTAAATGCGGAATAGGTAAAGACGAGAAATAACCACAAATGAGACAATGAAGTTTTTCCCGTGGTATCGAAGACTTACCGGTCTTCACTAGTCCACGTTGAGGAAGCTTGACAACTCAAGCCGGCTCCACGAATTAAGCCTTCCATCGATCACTAGTGGTTGTTCTTTCTCTGCTCCGGAGATGGTGAATACCAAACCAATCACAATCTTTGCACCGAGCCTCTTCACAATCTTCTTGAAGAGATCACCGTGCAATCACCGCCAAGCCGTCTAGGAGTTCGGCAAAACTCAAAGAGTAACAAATCAATGACCTTCTCGTATCCCTATATAGCTACTCCGTATATAGTCGAACTAAATGACCTTCTCGTGTATTCTCCCTTCACCTCACGATATCTGGTTTGAACTCCAGCTGAGATATTTGTTATCCATGGACTGTTCAATACTTTCTCGATCAAGTGTCGATAACCTTATGTGGTTGAACTCTTCGACCACCAGTGGCATGACCATGCACTTTCTTTATCCGACCACTTCGAGGGCCCCAGAGATATCTCTCCTGTTATGTTAGGAGAGACAAATCTCATATCCGACCAGTCACATCCCTTCGCATGTTTCATAGAATACCCAAAAGCTATCTTTATAACTACCCAGTTACGAGTAGTGTTTGGCAACCCCTAAGAGTACTATTACATATGTAGGGAACCATGCTGATCTCAGGTCTAAGGATTATACATCATCATTGCTTGAGACCAACTAATAACACATAGAATCATAACAATCTCAATAGTATCTCAAGGTGGGTCAATCCAATACTATGTTCTCCAACATATGTGCATATGTTCACATTATGGATTCGATATCCCTATATCCATGACCGGTGAAATATGATCATCAATCAATACATGTGCTTGTCGATGAGTCACTGATGTTTCGACCAGTGGTATTCAATCAAGGATACATTTAGAACGACATCATATAAGTTTAAAGACCTTCACAAACAAGTCATATACTTGTTAATCTTTATAACCAATGATTCATTCAAGGAACAAAATAATATTTATTCCATAACTCATAAACATAGACGTGATACAATCATCTCTATGATTACCTCTAGGGCATATCACCAACACGAATGTTGCTCTGTGTTGTCCGAAATGGACATGCACTGTAGTGATGCATTTAAGAACGAAATCTCGGTCGAATTAGGGAAAAGCAATAATTAGCGTTGATTAAATGACTGCTAAGTCTCACTGATACGTGGCCCCTAAAAAACAGTAAACGAAGTTCATTAAAAACCTGGTTTCCTTTAAGTCGCTGACATGCGGGTCCCACAACATTTAAATGCACAGTAAACCACCCGGTGGACCACACACTGTGCGCATGAACCTTCAGTCTACACATTGTTGTGTGGGCCAAGTCATTGACGAACGAACCCCACATGTCGGGTTAATAGAAATCAGAAGAAAAATAGAAAATACGCTTTAGTTTTGAGGAAATACGCTTTCTCTGTTTAGAAAACGTAATCCTCAGTAAGTCCAGAGGATAATACGTTTTCCTTACTGGAAAGTGTAAACTGCAATAGAACGTATGCGAGAATACGCTTTCTCTGCTGGAAAGTGTAAATATCGAAAAATACGCTTTCAACGTCATTTTTCTTTTTCTCTGGAATTTTCAAACCGAACCAAATTGAAATGCTAATAAATTCTGCATAAAAACTACAAATTGAATTATTTTTATTTATAAATTTATATAAAATCATGCTCTACCAGAATATGCAAAAATATTTGAATTTTGTCACTGTTGCATTTATTGGTGTTATTTAATTCATTTCTGGCTCTTTTTGGATTAGATGTTGATTGCTCGAGCGATTATTTCAACGACCAATCATTCACATATTTAGAACAACAAGAGCAAGGCAAGCACCTCCTTCAATCATGATGATCCCATTATTTTACTTATTGTACTTTGTTTTGCAAAATCTAGTATGCATGCTTGTATGTTTGATATGAAAATGCTGTGTTCGGGAAGTCGATAGTTGTGAATCCTATTTGATGCATATAACTCCTTGGAATATTGATCCCTTACTATTGTAGTTGTTAGGTTATGGGTTAGACAATATATAATGTCATTTTGGAGTGTTTGAGTGCGGTTATCGCATAACTGCTTATTAGAGCGATAGATTTTCTAATTTTTTTAAAAATAAAAGGACACTATGATAAATGTAAATTTGGGAGATTATGAAAAATGTCCAGAGGGGTGTACCTCTATTATTTTATATAAAAATAAAAATGCAAAACCTAGCTTTAAACACGGGCAAGTTATATTATATTATGAGAAGAGAGAGGGGGTGTACCTCACTAGTAGATAGGGGGAGATTGTTGCTCGAGGTTAATTAAGGACCGGACACCAGAAACTCCAATCTAAGACCTAACATACAACCATATATGCTGATATGGGACTGCCTTAGCTAATTAAGTCATTGAAAACTAGCATTGCACGTTGGTAGAACGTATAGTGCGGACATGATCAGATAGGCATGTTCGAAGGGGCTCCCTTCACCACGGTGTTGGACACAAAGCTTGCTGACACAACTACGAATGCCTCACTCGACGGGGAGTAACCGGGTGAAGTGAGGATAAACATTCGTTGGGCTAGTACAAGGTTAGGATTAGATGATGTAAAGGCTTCGATGTGTGTTCTAGGCTGTTTACCTACAGTAGTGAGAGGTTGCATCGATGGATGCCAAATAAACTAGAGAATTCGTGTACTATAGGTAAAGTTGTACACCTGTGCAGAGTGTAACTCTATTTAAATAGATGTGCTCGCGGTCATGAGTGTGATTAGTGCGGACGGTATGGGTTTAGTTTTGATTTTCATCAAAACCAAATATGGGTAATAACTTGTGGGTTTTTATTTGAGTTAACTACCATGTTATGGCTGAAATTGAAATATTGCTTGCAACCGAGGAGGGTTGCGAGTTGTTGTCATTATTCTTTTGAGCTCGTAACCGAGGAGGGTTACAAGTTGTTGTTATTATTCATTCCATTGCTTACTTACTATCCTGCACATATTTAACTACTCTTTTAAACTTTTCATTGTAAATTACTACGTATTAATATTGCAAATAAAAATGGCTTTAAGCAAAATAACTTTTAGAGTAGAGCCTCGTTCCTTAATAGCCTTGCATTTATATATATATAACTTTGCGATACACTATAAGTCTTACTAAGTACGCATTGTACTCAATCTTGCTTATATTGTTGTTTAGAGTTTGAAGATGAGCCGATGCCCGATGATATGTTCTTCACGTCCGGAACCGGAGGGTTTGGTGACGGGTCTATCTAGACCTTATTTCTTGTCAGTTGCCTAAGGGTTGGATGGGCATGCTGCTGGAATTTCTTTACTTATATTACTTCTTTCGATGCTACTTATACTCTGTTGATACCTACTTTTATTTGGTCTGTTGGCCGTTGATGTAATAATTGTAACTGCTTAAGTTCAGCACCACTTTGTTTTATTTTGTATATGTGAATATATGGATATGAATGCCAAATATTATGAATGTGTGCACTAGCCACTGATCATGGGACTAGTACGGTACACACATAGGGTCTTCGGGTATTCCACGCTCGGGGTCCTACACACCGTGTCACGCTCCGGCCCGTACGTAGGTTCACGCTTGCACCGACGTGCTGGTTTGTCGAGCATGCTGGTGATGAGGAACTTCTTGCTCTCCGTGATGTAAGGGTTGGTGAAGATGATTGAGTGAAGCTCATTAACCATTGGAGATGCATTGAAGCTAGAGTAAGCCACAAACTTGAAGTGATACCATAATGTGTTTGCACTTTCCTTTTATTTACTACTTTTATTGTTCTTGGATTGTAGTAAGAGAAAAAAAGCTGGTTGCGACCACGATGAAAGGCCATTACAACTATCGCCAGACCATTTCTGGCGAAGTTAGTAAAAGTTCTTTACAAGTTGGTACTGATTTCACACTAGTTTGTATATAGTTAAAAACTAATGGTTTGCAGTAGATGCATTCAGATGCCAGATTATGCAAGGTGCAACTGTGATTAGTACAACTAGATAATGTTACATGAGCTTAACAGGAAAAATCTTGTATGTGTGTGCAGAATTGCAGATCAAGGTTGTCAGAATCTTGATTCTAGTCATATTGTATAATCTTAATTTGGTAGAATCTTAATATTATTACGATTTTAACAAAAAAAAATTGTAGGCTCATGGTCAAAATTTTCGTACGATCCTATCCGATTCTACTGATTTATTATAAATAATTATTTGCGTATGCCTCTTTCATTGTATTTTTTTACTTTTTATTTCTTTATGTCCATTATAACTTGCATAAATAACTAATGATATTTCATTTGCACTACAATTTGGTAAACAGAAGTTTTAAAATACAAGATGGTTTTTTTTAAAAAATTCTTTGGTAGAATCGGATAGAATCTTAGATTCTATATCGATCCTACGATTCGCGATCCTGCTAAAGAACCACTGATCCGATTCAGGATCGTGATTCTGATAACCTTGTTGTAGATATATACTTTTATTAGAAATTCCTTGTAAAAATTGATCATATTATAGTCCTGTAATAGTATTGTAATTTTTATGGTATTATCATGAATTTAGGCAAAACTCTTGTGGTGCTATTAATGAACAAGAGACAAGTGTTCATTGACGGTTTGAAAAAAATAGATTGTGCTATGTGTTATAGTGTCAATCAACTTTTCAGTGTTTTAGAACCGATCTTACATAAAGATTGTTTGATTTGGGGGGCCTCCACAATTGATCACGCAGAAAGAATGACATAGGGATTTTTATATAGGTTCAAGCCTTCTTTAGAGAGAATAACAACCCTACTCCTGTGTGTATTGTATTGAGTATGCTGGTTATAATCAAGATAAAGTGCAGAGAGAAAAGGCTTCGACTAGGTGATGTTACCACCTTCGACCAGATTAATCAAATTAAGAACGTCAACTTGAGTTAGACAAACGTTTGGAGTACCTTAGAAATTTGTTTGGCCTTTCTAGTGGGCTCAATAGGTTTACCCTGGTAGCAAGAGTTGGAAATAGGACGACGCTAGAAAGTTCCTTCTAGTGGGCAGGACCACGTGTAGAGATGAAAGACTTTGACTAGGTGTTGTGTCTTCCTCCGACCAGTTAGAACTAACTGAGCATACCAAAAATAGTCGAACGAATTAAAAAAGAGAACTCTGCTTAGAATATTTTCAAAACGAATGAAGAAATAAACAAAATTCTTATTATGGGTAAATATCTTTCGATCATGTTTGTTGAACCTAGTATCTTTGTATTGGTAGCAAAAGTTAGGAACAAGACGACACTAGGAAGTTCCTTCTAGTCGGCAGGACCACATGCAGAGAGGAAAGACTTCGACTAGTTGTTTGTACCTTCTTTCGACCAGTGTAAAGAAAAAACTGAGCTTATAAAAAATGATTGAAAGATTATCGAAGCACTACTCAATGTAAGACCATAAAGATAGAAAGAACCTGATACTTTATTATCGTGATAGTTTGTTACACATAAAACTTGCGTAACTGATCGATGTTCCAAGAGTTTAAGAGAACCTGGCCGTCTTCCATTGCTAGTTATACCGAACCTGGTCGCGTAACTTCGACCACAGTGCAAGGACCTTCCCACTTGGGGAAAAGTTTGTTCTGATTAGATTGGTATTGGATGAGCTTTAATACCAAGTTACCTACAGCAAGGTTGTGAGGTTGGACTTTACGATCATAGTATCTGTGTAGGGCTTGTTGGTAGACCGCTGAACGGATAAAAGCTTGGTTTCTCTTTTCTTCGAGCAGGTTGATGCCATCCACTCGAAGTTGATCCACTCTCCTGTGGGCACTCGTCATGTTGTGAGCCTGCCTTGATGCAGTCCTTGTTGTGGTCGGATTGACCCTTGCCCTCTGAGGAAACTAATCGCTCAGTTGGACGTACTGTTATGGGGGATAAGGATCCCTCCTCAACTCCATTGGTGGCATGGTCTTCTGGATCTGATGAAAGATCTCTGGAGGCAGCATCACCATCGGACGAGTTACTCGGTTCGTAATTGAAACCGGCATCCATGTCGATATCTGCGTAATCGGCCAAGTCGAACCAGTTCTCCGCGTTCCACTCTCCTACCATGGAAGCATTAATAGAAAAAGAAAATCTATTGATAAGAAATTACCAGAAGATCCCCATAGACGACACCAACTATCGGTGTTTTAGAACCGATCTTACGTAAAGATTGTTTGATTCGGGGGTTTCCACAATTGATCACGCAGAAAGAATGACACAGGGATTTTTATACAGGTTCAAGCATTCTTTGGAGAGAATAACAATCCTACTCCTGTGTGTATTGTATTGAGTATGCTGATTACAATCGAGGTAAAGTCTAATACTTATGCTCCCAATTGTCTCTCGCCTATCATCTCTGACTAAAACCTTTAAATAATGCACAAAGAGGTAGTCGTTCCTCCAGGTCAAGAGGCGCCTTATTATTCCGTGTAACGGACATAATAATGGTAGTAATCACCAGAGCAGTAACCCCTCCACATCGTCTGGCAGTTACTTGTCAGAGGTAATGGCGTGTTACGTGCAGTTAACCCAGAGAGTAACAGTGTATATTAATTGCTTAGATCCTCTAATCAATTAGACCCACTTGTCTTTAGGCTCTATTGATTACGGGGCGGTCGTAGCTGAGTTGGTCGTAGAAGAGCTTACGACCATGGGTAGTTGTAGAAGGACTTACGACTAGGTACTGGTTGTAGAAGAACTTACAACCAGAGATAATCGTAATGGAACTCACGACCATGAGGTAGTCGTAGAAAACCTTACGACTGGGTACTGGTCGTAGAAGAACTTGTGATCTGTAACAGCCCAATTTTCAAATTTCAGTAAAATTTAAAATTTATGTATCTTTGTGGAATTTTCTGAAATTTTTAAAAGCTTTTATAATTATTTTAAAGTCAAAACAAATTTATTTGCAAAATTAAAAGCCAACACAAATTTGGAAATAATTTTATTAAGTCCAAAATAAGTATGGGAATTTCTGTGAATTTTTCCATAATTTTTGGAATTATTTTGCTATTTTCTAAAGCCTAAATGAATTATCAGAATTTAAACAAATAGAAAAGCAAAAGAAAAACCAAAAATAGCTTTGGGCCGAAACCCAACGGCCTCGGCCCAAAACCACCTCACGCGCATAGCCCACCGGCCCACGTCCCGCGCCCGCTTCTCCCTTCCCCCCACCGTCCTATTCAAATCGGACGGCTACCAAGCAGCCACACATCTTCCTCTCTTCCTCTTCTCCGCGCCGTTGGATCATTATCCAACAGCCGCCTGTGCCCATTTTCCCCCACGTCACCACGCAAGATCTCGGCCACCGGATCATCATCCAACGGCCCAAGACCTTCGTCTCCGCACTCATCTCCTCCACGGGAGATTTTCGCACCACCGCCATTGAAGCCCACGTCCGAGCTCCGCCAACGGTCTTCTCCAACCACCCCGCACTCCTCGCGTCGTGCGCACGAAGCCGCGCCGATCTCCGCCACCTCCTCCACGCCGTTTCCCCCTCTTTCCCCGTTCGTGCGCCACAACTTCCAGCAACCGCCGCCGCACGCCCCACGACGCCCCGCCGCTCCCGGCCTCCCTTTGCCCTATAAAAGGGAGCCCCGCGAGCCCCTTCTCCTCCTCAGCTCGTTCCCCCATCTCACTCCTCCTCTCTCGCCCCAGCGCCACCGGATTTCACCGTTGAAGCTCGCCACCCGAAGGAGCTCTCGCCGCCGATTGCGCCGTCGCCGACGACGCTTCTTCCTCGCTGACGCCACCATCGCCTTCGCCGCCTTCTCGCGAACCTGGTGCGCCCCTTCCCGTCAACCAGAAGGCTCCGGAGCCCCTCTTCCGCCAGCAGCCCCGACGTCGCCACCACCTTCGTCCTCACCGCTGGCCACCGCCTCACCCTTTCCCGTCGCTGTGGTGAGCATCATGATCACCGTTCTCTCCTCTCTCTTCTGGTGCACTCGTGGGACACCGCCGCGAAGCACAGCGCCGGCAACCATCGGTCTCCGCGCCGGCGCCGACCTCACCGACGTGGCACCGCCACATGGCAGCCACCGAGGTGCCACCTGTGCGCCACCGCGGCAAAGCAGCCCGCGTGGCGCCGCGTCAGCGCCACGCGTGTGCGTGCGTGCCACCTCAGGTGCACCAAGTCCCACCCGGCTTGGTAGACTTAGTCTGCCGTGAGCCGAGCCACCGACACATGGGGCCCACCTGTCAGAATTTTATTTTTAATCCTTTTAATTCTGAAATACTGTAGCTGGCGTCAGCATTGTGCAATAAATAGATTTTTCAGTAGAAAAATAATTCGGGAAATTCAATTAAATTTCAGATTTAGGTTTAAAACTTCTAAAATTCATAACTTTTGCATATGAACTCCAAATTGGGTGATTCAAATTGCAAAATTTATATAAAATTATAATCTAGCTAACTAAACCAAAATATTTTAATTTGGAGTTAATTTGAACTATGTTTTTGAATTTATTTGAATTTGAATTTGAATTTATCGTATTTTCGCGTTTAGACTTCGACGACTCCGGAGAGTTCGACCAATCTGAAGACCTAGAATTCCAGGACATCAACGAAGGCAAGTTACACCATTGACCATATTGCCCCCCAGTATTTTAAGTTATTTTCAGTTTTTAAATTCTTTATTGCATGCATATGTTTGTATAAATACTTTTATGTCATGTTTTATGTATAGTTACCCCCATATTTTATTGTATGGCCAATTTGAATATTGTATCTGATTACCTTGACACCATAGGCAAAATATTATCAAAACTAAACATATGCTTAGCCAGGCTTAGTTCACACTTACAGAATTTGGGAGGGTTTAACCAAATTTATTACGAATTTGTTTCAGACTTGACATTCTGGTATTGTCTTACCACATGGATTTATAAATAGAGTTTTATTCAAAATAAAATCAAAAATGGGTTTGGACTTGGGCGAAATGGTCGGAATGGTGGGTGCAGGTTTATGCACAGGATTGATCTGGTTAAGATTAAGGCCCATGGTTTGTAGGAATGACGCCCAAGTCAATTGAGGACCGGTCTTTGAGCCGCTTATTGCTATGCCTTATCGTACTACCACATGTCCTGTATGGGCAGGATTTGGCTAATTAATTTGTGATGTTCTAGTGTATTTATGTCATGTGATTATGCGAGTGTCGGTTAGGCGTTTTATTCCCACTTGGCGCAAGAGGGGCTTTGGAGGACAGTTAGTCAAAGGCGAAACCTTAGCGGGCATGAGTACACTAGGATAGAACATTGTAAAGGCCTCATGGTAATTGCTCACCACACGCCTACGGAAGCATGTATTGGCGACATAACGAGCATGTCACCTCGTGTGGGTAAAGTTGTACCAACTCTGCGAGTAGAAACTATTCGAATAGCGCGTCATGGTCATGGACATGCTAGCAGGGCCACTTAAAGTTAGAATTATTTTTGGTTTTTAAATGCTTTATTAAATGTTGAGGATGGTTAATCCTTATGAAAAATTGGGCGGGAAGCCAAGTGTTAGGAGGGGATCCTTCACTTAATCATTGGAGGTTATCCATATTACAATGTTGTCATTTTAAAACATGATTTTAGTCATAATATAAAACTGCCTTAGAAATTACTATGAATATTTAAACTGAAAATGCTGTTTATGCAAAACAACCCCTGCCATACTCACTTGCTACCTTATGCATGCATTTTAATTCAATATTGGGTGTAACTTGCGAGCACGGAAGTTGTGCTCATCCTTGCTGAATAAATCTTATTCAGGAGAAGACTTCTTCCCCGACGGTGAGGATTCGGACGAGTAGGCCTTTTGACCCAGACGATTGCCTGTGGCGCATCGTGTGGCTCACCTCTATTATTATGTTTCCGCTGTGTTTATCATTTGATATTTGATATTGTTGTTCAGACTCGTTTGTATTAAACAATTATTTATTTAATGTCATTTACGATTTCGTGATATGAATGTGATATCCATTTTGTGAGACTGTGTACACTCGAAATCATGGACCGGTGTTTGAACACAGAGAATTCGGGATCCTTCGCTCCCGGGTTCGACATGACCAGAGGTGATTGTAGAAGAACTTACGATCATGAGTTAGTGGTAGAAATACTTACGACTATGGGGGTGGTCATAGAAGGACTTATGAACACCTGGCAGGCTTCTCCCTTAAGACCATAAGGGGTATACCTAAGAACCATATGACAGTATATTTACCCATAATAAGAATTATAGATAAATAATAAAATGAGGATTGTTAGATCCTCGTCACAACTAAACATCAAGGTTGTAGAGGTAGACTTGTTGCTACCATAAATCTAGACATGGTATCCCTTGTTCTCAAGTAATCATTATCTAAATTAATGCTGAATTAGATTAATCTTTTACTTCTAGTTACTATTATGGCAATAAAGTGCATCAAAACATATCATTGAATGGAGTACAATATTCTTCATTTGTCTTAACACCAACTGAGTTCTTACGAGTTACAACATGCATGGTAGATCACATAGTAGATCACATAGAGAAACAACTCTTAGTATTTTGGATTATTTTAGATGCAATCTAGGGCTGCAATCTCCATTTCTGTACAAATGCATAGGTTAAACACGAAGTATATATGTGCCCATGTTTTAATATCGAACTTATGAAATGAATGCGCGCGGGGGTGTGGGCTCCTTGATCGAGACTACACAGGGATGAGACATAGAGATTTAGACAGGTTCGGGCCTTCTCCTGAGAGATTGTGTTTACAATAAGAGAGAAGTTATCGAAGGCTAGAACTAATGACTTCGGTTTTTTTTTTATGTTGCTTGTGTTGCTCCTTTGTCTCTGTCCATCGGCATTATCCCTTATATAACGTTTGAGAGGGTGACAGTTGTCCATGCAAAATGGCGCCTCAACGGTTGAAGAATTGCGCACGTTGAGGGTAGTTATTGTCAGAGAAACAACACTCCATGTTTGCCTTGCGGTTATGCTAGAGGCAAAGACTAATACGCGCAGTTATACCAAAGGATAACGACACATATTTACTATTGTGTATAATTAGACACAACGCATGAGGTCCCTATAATCGATTTGGTCCACATGTTTGTGGTCCTTATCGACCATAGGGTGGTCGTGGTTGACCTAGTCGTAGTATGACTTACGATCATATGGTGATCGTAGTAGATCTTACGATCAATAGGTAGTCGTAGAAGAACTTACAGTCATGAAGTGGTAGTAGGATACCTACGACCATACAGGGTGGTCGTAGAATAGCTTACGACCACTAGGTGTTTATGATATCTCTCATTATTGATAATGAGGGGTATCTTTCAATGTTGTATAAAGACATTATCATCTATAATGAATATTGCAGATAAAATAGTTTAATTAATTGAGTATTATTAGATCCTCATCAATATGGTTTGTGGTTATTAACTTCCCGAATTTCTTTTCAGGTCCAAAATTTAAGGGTTGTTGAAGTTATCATTTGATGACAGAGTGATCATCCTTATTCTGCAAACGGCGGCAGCATGATGACAGTATTTTGCAGACATCTACATTGTTGACTTTTGTGTTGATGTTTTGTACATGCCAAAGCTAGACTAATATCGTGGTTGAAGGGGTTGGAATATTTTCATGTGCTTGCCAAGCTTTTACTCGATTAGAATTCAGTTGATTGTGTTGCCATGGCTATATTAGAATGCTTGGAAATCGCATGCACTCTATGTAGGGGGAATTGATATTTTGCCCCCCCTTTAGTTGGGATTTCAGAAAATACCCCCATTCCCGATGTAATACATTTTTTGCCCCCCCTCTTAGTCTATTTCTTCGTTTTTGCCCTCTTTGCATTATTTTATTAATATCCAACCGTTTTCACTGTTACAACCACGCGAAATGACATTTTTACCCACAGCTTTCCTCTCCTGATTCATGAATAGTAGTACGACACGGCCGACCAACAAATCCGCCATCCGCCTCCTCGAATGCCAAGCAGAACCTCTACCCTGAGGTAGATCAATCCCACCCCGACCTCAACACCGCCTTCCTCTCCAACCCCACCACCGGCGCCGCCACCACCTCCAGCTCGTTCTACTCCACCGTCGACCCCCGCGAGCTCGCCGCGAATCTCTTCCCCGATGCCGCGGATGACGCCGCCCCGCCCCCTCCCACCACCGAGGAGACCCTCGTCGCCGTCCCGGGCGCACAACTCCACCTCGTCGATCCTGACCACAGCCTCGACCTCGGCGCGGGCACGCTCTCCGTCGTCCGCCTCCGCCAAGGTGACCACTCCATCGCCATCCTCGCGTGCCTCGCCCCGGAGAAGCCCAGGCGGCGCGCGCCTCTTCGGCTTCTTGAGCATCGGGTGGTCGGCCGACGGGCGTGCAGAGCCGTGTAGTGGCCGCTCACCCGCAACGTCGCGGCCGTCAAGCTCGACCCCGCGCACTACTTCTTCTCACTCCATGTCCCGCATACTGACCATGCCGACGACAAGGGTGATGCGGAGGAGGCCGAGGCAGACAAGGACGCGGATGGGGAGGCGACCCTGAGCTACGAGCTCACGATCGCGGGGAAGGGCCAGGAGAAGGTCTTGGAGGAGTATACCACCTTCTCAATGAAGCAGGTGGATGCGGCGGCGAGGGAGAAGTCGGAGGTGATGGACACAAGGGCGGTGACGGTGATCACACTGGAGGAGGTTGTCGGGGATAAGAAGGAGGTGATGGAGGAGCAGTCGGTGCGCCGTCGTCGGTACCTCCGGGGAGGCCTTGATGAACCCGAAGGTCCAATTGTTGGCTCGATCTTTCGATGAGAACGATAAGTTCGGTAGGCGTCGCTCAACTCTCACGATACTGGCTAAGAACACGTAAGGCTCGAAATCACACAATCACTGAATTGATTGACAAGTCGTTATCAACTGTGCACGAAAACCCGGATGACCTGACCACGAAGGTCGATTCCTGCATACACCGAAGAAGCACGCAAGAAAAAGATAAAGCAATATGAAATTGCAAATATGAATTAAATATTGAATTGAGTTGGGATTTTGAAGCGGTATTATGGTTGGTCTAGTTGACACAAGCCAATACACGAAGTTGCAACAAGGTTAACTTTTAACTAAACAAAATCCAAGAAAACTAGAGGGGGTGCTGCCTCCTTAAATAGGGAACGAGGAGCCACAAATCTAAAGTAACTAGCGGGGAGGGACTAATCTCGTGGGTTACTGTTCATGTGAACAGTACCATACCTCTAGGTGGGCCGTCGGCATATGAGCCAAGTTGAGTTCGATTACAAAGCTCAGATTAGCCCAAACAGGTGATATGACGCCTTCTTTAGATGATTGCGATCAGTTCAGAAGGAATTTGAAGGTGAGACTGGATTCGTTGGAAAGAGGACAAAATAAGCTTTCAATCAAGTACTCGTGGACCTCCAACGGACTCTGTATGTGAAAGTTATGCCCGTTTGAAGTTAGTGCTGTCAGGCTGATTCCGAACTGATTTGACCAAAACGTATCCAGCTTGGCACATGCAGTAGCACCATGGTTTGTAGACATAGTACTATGGCATGTAGATGTAGCACCATGACATGTAGACGTAGCACCATGGCATGTAGACGTAGCTCGATCTAATTGGGTAATATGGTCTTGCATTAGCCGAAAGTCCTATTGGCGAAGATGTTGTTGAAGTAGAGGATGCGGTGCAGCAGGTCGAAGCAGTGGTTGCATCCTTAGGTTTGATGTCTTCATCAGGCCTCCACCACCACCACCCACAGTAGTGTCGGCGCCGCCAGTTTCAGCATGTGCGCCATCCTCGTCAGCGCCGCCGCCCGCTCCCCTGCCACCAAGGGCGTCGACGCCGTCGTAACCACCAGCAGCAGCGGCCGCGGGCCCGCCATCGCGGCGGAGCCCCCCTGGTCTCCTCCGACCGCGTCCTGCGCCAGCAGGCCTCGGGTTCATGGCTCCATCGATGAGCGCCATCTCCTCCTCGCTGACAATCTCCACGGGAGGAACACGGCAGGGGACATGGTTTGGTGCGAGGAGAACGGGCATGTTCCGACCCGAGGGTAAGAAGGTCATTTCACATGCCAGGTAACAGAAAAACAGGCGGATAATATTAAAATAATAGAAAGAGGGCAAATAACGAAGAAAACGACTAAGTTGAGGGTAAATAATGTATTACGTCGGGAAGGAGTGCATTTCCTGAAAACTGAACTAAGAGGAGGGCAAATAATGAATTCTCCCCTCTATGTATGGTGTACCACACATGTGTTGTGCTGGATCAGAAATTTCATATTTCCTGGTTATGTATTTTGCATAATCTGAATTTAATCTATGTGTTGCGGATGTTTGATTGTTGAGATGACATGTCTTGTGAGTCATATATTATTGACAAAATTGTATGTTTTTGCAAATTCTGATTAAATGGTGTAAAATCCAGAGAGAATATAAAATTTACTATTCCTGGCAGATTTCTTGACAATATAGCCTGCATAATTAAATTTGCTTGGTATTTTATATGTATATTCCTAAGTGCCTAATTTGCCAAGAATCATGCAATGCTGTCATTATATCTGCCGAAAATACATCTAACTACCGGGGAAACTCTAACGGTCAGGGAACATTTAACTGCTGACAAAATATTTATCTGCCGGTGAAAAACTCAACGCGTCTTCCAAATGTAAGGGGAAAATACACTCGAGTATCTGCGATCTGTGTGCATATGGAAGTTTTACGATTCGATTCGATTGCAATTGTGAAGCAGCTAGACGATGTTTAGTTCCAACTACGACGACCTACGTAATCCAGTACGTCGTCAACGGCGTCTCGAGCATGCATGCATAGATCGGAGTAGACTTGTTTATGGACGCCCGACCTGAAATTTCCATGTTCAGATCTTGATTTTCAGTCTAAAAGCTCGAAAATCCTGACAATGGCATTAAAAATAATTGCCTAGGTCGTCGCAGTCTAGTAGTATGGATACATCATTCGTACTGGATGCTGACGCCGCGACGACGTAAGACCGGTTCTTGTCCGTGGAATTGCATATGAACTAACGATCGGTCGATGAATATTCTCCAGACTCATAACAATAATACGTAGCAAATTATAAATTGATCAGGAGGAATAGTTAAGTGATCTCCGGTCACAAATATATATCATTTTGAACACTGATACGGTCTTTAAAACACAACTTGACCACATATTTCTGTGAGTAAATCTTATTTTGACCACATATAATCTTCTTACCATGTGTCGCACTTTGTATTTGACTGTCTTCTTCAATGCTCACTGACGGCAAACGACAGTGAAAGAGAAACATAGAAGGCTTGTGAGGAGCTTGCCGGCAGCGAGACACGACATGCATGATGTCAGCAACCCGAATAATAGAGTTAGGATTGTTTTTTTTTTATCGTGCAAAGCTGTGAAACTCACATGAAAATAGCGTGCAGTCTATATCGGCGGATCAGTACTACTACTCCTAGTTAACAACTGCGCTTCACCCAGAAGAAATTAAATCTGAACACCATATGGATGCATGATATCTCCTCGTCATTTGTGAAAAGTACTATAGATATGAACGAACGTACGCGTGCCCGTACGTGTGACCGTGTATAGCTCGTGCGTCGATGCCCGGCGGCTTGCAGTTGCAGGTCAAACTGTAGTAGGCTTGAATGGGGACTTGACGCAGCCCTTGCGTCTGATCTGATCAGATCAGATCGGAGGTAGTACGAGTGCATTTGAAAGGAAATTGCAAAAATATTAGGAACTTAAATTATTTTTTTATCTATTTAATCAATATCTAATTATATGACACATCAATCTTTACACAAATCTAATTATCACAACGAGTGATTTAAACTTAAAAGTATTTCAGACAACTTAAAAGTAGCAAGACTGAAAACATTAATCCCAGTTACGCCTCTCCCAGTTTCCCCTGCACACGCTTATCGTAGTTTGGCTTGGCTGGGCTCCAAAATTTCTGGCTCCGCCACTTGTTATAATCACTACCAAGCACGTCAGCGCAGGTTAACAACTATTTCATACCTTTTTAATGTTTTTTCCAATTAAATTCGCCGAGAAAGAAATCACAATATAGTGCTTTCGTTTTGCAAACAAGCAAAAAGGAAACTGATGGGGGTGTGAATGCAATAATATAAGTTAAGGAGTGCTTTGTAAAATCAGAGTGACGAGTAGGCCATGTTTGCAGTTTTTCCCTATAATTACTGCAGCCGACTGGAAGTCAAGTCAAAATGAATCGATCCGGACATAATTAAGGACGCAAGTACGTATCTAGTACCATTGTTAGGCTGCTCCCAATACTTCATCTTGGTAAGTTATCTTAAGACTGTCATATATCAAAGGTTTAAGATACAATATTTTAAAATACCATACATTAGAAAGATGGTATCTAAATATCTTTTATACAATAAAAAAATTATAATAAAAAACCATCCACTGAGAGTAACCTTAAACTACGTGTACATTCGGTCGTCGTCGAGATAAGCCTGGTCTTCTTCTTTTTCGATGAAATAAGGACGCAAGTACGTACCTGGTACCATGTACTCCCTCTCCTGTACCGAGAGATAAAATAGTGTAACCAGCAAGGAATTCAGCACAATTTCTATGTTCCAAACACGGTTTCTTCGTGTGGACAAAGAATATAAAAAGATTTTCCGTATGGACATTCGCATATGACTGGCGCCTCCATATGGAGACATAAGGTTATAAAAGCCATATATGGAGACCAGCGAGACTTGTCACATCGAAACTGCATATTAGTTTAGAATATTATTATCATTATTCACGTGGAATAAGGTTTGTTTTATATACATTTTAGTTTCACACCCCAATTATATACATAAATAGATGTTAAACACCGATACTTAATTAAACATCGATATTACAAAATAAATACCTTATATATCATATGTGACAGAAAATATTATAAATACTCTTACCAATCGATCGCATGGCTGCGTACCCTGAAGAGATTCTAATTACGTACTGTAATCGTGGTGACCAACTGACCATACCCTGGGTACTTGCATCCCAAACAAGTTACTGAAGCACTTGGAAGCGATGGGTGTTTGGAATTTTGGACAGTGGTATCATATTCCTGCCTTTCTGCCATGTGGGTCCCACTAGTCCGCTATAGTCTTGGTCAAGTCGATGCATGGGTAATGACTTGACCAGTGACGCGTCATCGCATAGCTGGCCAAGTTCTACTGACTCGCTAGGTAAGTGCACGGTCTCCAGCGAACCCCCTCTGAAGTCTCAAACGACAATGAGTCCGAACTTCAGCGGCCTCTAAAAACTTAGATAAATCTACGTTTACATTTTGGCCAATCTATTCCAAACTTCAGTTTACAATAATTGTCAATCAACCCTGTTTGAAACGCAAGAATTTCACTGAATTTCACAGGAGTAGTACTATTCCGGTAGGATCTTGCTAAATTCCTATGTTCCAAACATGCTCTTACTTCGGTTAATTTAACCAAGGACTTATTCGAGTAAGGCGTCGCGAGTTACTCCCTCCGGTCACAAAAGAATATCAATTTAAACATCGTCATAGTCATTAAAACGCAACTTTGACGACTAATTTCTCATATAATATATTATAAAGCCTAATAAAATCATACATTTATGAAAGTTCTTTTCAAGGCAAATCTTTACATATTATTTTCATGAGTTCAATTTAAATATTCAAAAAATATATCCATGACCAAAATTTAGAAAGTTTGACAGCAGTAACTAAAAAAGATATTCTTTTGTGTACGGAGGTTGTAACTTGTAAGCGAGCTATACGCAGAAACAGTATTCCCTAGGTACCCCGAGTACGTATACTCTACTTAATTTCCCGTCGGCAACTGATGACAGCACAACCGCGGCCACGACATCACGTCTTGTGCCCTTTACTTAAGCGAATGGAAACTTGCTTAGTCGATCGGGTGAAGAAACCGACTCCATCTTGACATATATTGATATTGTTGATATTATTTAAAATGACAGGGACGGCCTTTGAATTGAAAAAAGATTTAATGGCGGCGTAGTAATTAAAGGAACGCGTAAGCATAAATTTAAATTCAGACAACAAAATATGACAGCATAATTCGATTCGAGGGGACTTTGACAAGGAACAGTTCGTGCTTATACATGTGTTTTTTCAGAGACAGTACATCGAAAACGCACACCACGTTCACGTCACAATTTGCATATGCCGCAGGACCATGGGTCAGACATATAGTAATTACATAGTATACATTCAATCAATTGCACCGGCTGGTTCTTGGTAATTGGGTGTATGTGTTTAATATTTTGAAACACTAAGGAGTAATGAACGTGTTGGATTCATCTACACAGCTCGCCAAGCTGGCTGACGTGTTGGAGTTATCTACACAGCTCCTCCTGAGTCGCGATTCTTGCTCGCCGAATTAATGACCTAGTCGAATATATGGAGCAGTAGCTCTGAAGATCACGCATGTGATTCTCCTTCTGATCCTTGATTGGTACGTGGATTAGATGACCGAAATTAAGATGCAAGTTGGTTTTTAAGTGAAAGTTGCAATGAAGCTAGCTCGTTTCTGAAAAGAAAGTTGCAACGAACTACAGAGAACTTCAGGTAATGCGAGTGGGGATGTGGGATCAAGACGGGGAAATCGGAGGGCTGTCGACCAAATCAATGGGAAAATATCCGAGCAGTCTCAGAAACGCTGCTCAAGGTCATGCATGCAAGTAACTATTATTCGTCAGGTCTAAATTAAGCACTGCCCTCCTGTGCAAGCCTGCCCATAAATATATATCTGCAATGCGAATCTGATTTTCTCTCTCTCTCTCTCTCTCAGAAACGTGAACAAAAAGTTCCGAACTATATATACCTGCCAATGAAGATAAAAACTTGTTAACTGAAGCCGTGCGCAATCCATAAATCACCTATGCCAGTTTCGCTCAAAACTTTAATAAGCTTTTCACCTTTTAGACCGAGCATAGAGGAAGCAAATTCTATGAAACGGAGCCTCACGGTGAGGCCCCTCCTCTTTACCGTTCGATCTCCTCCTCCTCCCTCTGTCTCTCTCCTGGTGGACGGTAGATACGAGGGGCCTCTCCTGAGACACTGTCCCATAGAATTTATTTTCGAGCATAGAAACACTAGGCAATGTGTGGCTTGCCACAAAAAATGTGCCCAGCAAATTAGTTGTCACAAGAAGTTGTTTATGACACACGGAACATGGGGCTAAGAAAACGTGGCAAATGACAATTGTGGCATGGAACTAAGCACGTGTTTAAGAAACTATGACGTGACTCATTAGGCGTGGCAAAGTGAGTCATCAAAACAAACACCCGGCGGTAACGTCTTAGCTAGTTTCAAGGAAGATAAATTGTTGGACCGAGAAGGTGACTAGAGGGAAGAGTTGAATAGGCGTCTACATAATCGAAATATATTTTTAAAAACTTTCCTCAAGGAGGAATCAACACTCTTCACTCTGATAGCTATTTAGAGCTACTAAGATCAGAGCGAATCATTCAAACATGAACAAAACAATAAGAGGATCAAGATTCGCCAAAATCCCCACTGGACCAGTAAGACCGAATTAACAGGGTAGGACCGGATGGACAGTAGTGGTCTGACCGGGATGAACAGTAATGATCTGACCGGATGAACAGTAAAATCAACACATAACTGAATTTTAGTACGATTTCAAAATCACGAATTAATCCAACTTTTGATCCATAACTCCAAACTTCATGAAACTTGAAACACACCTTCTCTAGAATGCCAGGAACCTTTTTCCAATCAAAGAACTTGAAGATCATTTCCAAAGTTCCTATCTTTTTCGTTTGAGTGAAGGTTGCACAAAAACCAGGCAAAATACGAAAACGAAGATGGAGATGAGCTCGTGGGAGAAATCAACCCAAGATGGCTAAGAATGATTTTCCACATGTCCTAGCATCCTTAATCACAGCAAGAATCAAACTAAAAGCCCTCAAAAGCAAAAGCCCCAAAATCAGAATTTCTTCAACTAAAACTGAGCAAACTCAAGAACTTGTAATAGAAAGTGTCTAGATGGATGAGATCTGGTCTTCAAGAGATATCACCATCATTTACACATCCTAGGTACAAAGCAAGATCAACAGAGGATGAAGAAACACTAAAAATCAAGCCAAATCAAGAAATCAACACTTGAGCATATGAGAGGAAGACATGGATGAATTTGTATATTTGATTTCTACTTGGAGATAAATATTTACAGTCACTCCCTTGGGAGGACAAAGCTACTAGGGCAGCACACACACACAAGTGCTTTGATCTCTCTCAATACATCTCTCAAACTCTAGCCTCCCCCTTTCTCCCCTTTCCCCAAATTTTAATATTAGGGTTCCTTGGCTTCTTGGTGTGCATATCATGCACCACCTCTTTCATAGTGGAGGCTAGGTTTAGAGAGAAACCTTAATGAGCACCCGTTAAGACCACACACAAATAGGTCTCACTCACGCACGCTTATCAAAGCAACGTCTTCATCTTTAGCTCCATTAGGCCAAATACATCATGCTTTACCCTCCATGGAGTATCATTGTGTTGGTGATATGCCCTAAGAGGCAATTATGGAGATGATTGTACCACATATATATTTATGAGTTATAGAATAAATATTATTATGTTCCTTGGATTAATTATTATTTATAAAGATTAGCAAGTATATGACTTGTTGGTAAAGCTCTTTAATAGTTGTATGATGTCATTCTAAAAGTATCACTGGACGAATGTCACTGCTTGGGACACTAGTGACTTTTCGGCCAACGTATGTATTTATTGATAACCATGTTTCCCCGGTCATAGACATGGGGATATCAAATCAATAATATGAGTACATGTTAGCGAACATGATGCTGGATTGACCCACCTCGAGACACTATTGAGATTGTTATGATTGTATGTGTCATTAGTTGATCTCAACCAATGATGATGTATAAATTCTTATACCTGAGATCAACATGGTTTTCTATATGTGGGACTGTACACTTAGGGGTTACCAAACGCTACTCCGTAACTATGTAGTTATAAATGTAGCTTTCGGTTATGCTGTGAAATATGCAAAGGAATGTGATTGGCTGGATATGGGATTTGCCCCTCCTAACATAATAGGAGAGGTATCTCTAGGCACTTCGATGTGGTCAGATGAAGAAAGTGCATATCCATACCATAAGTGGTTGAAGAGTTAACCACATGAAGTTATCTGTCATTAGATCGAGTAAATATTGAACAGTCCATAGATAACAAATATCTCACCTGGAGTTCGACCAGATATCGTGAGGCAAAAGGAGAATACGCAAGCAGATCGTTTAGTTCGACCAGATACGATCTTGTCGTATGGGGATATGTAATGTCTTGAGCTGGTCGTATATGATCACTAACTGGCCAACGAACTGGTTGTAAGGTGTTATGAATTAGTTGTAACCAGATGTGAACTGGTCGTATTGGTCACTTTGTTCTGCTATGAACCACTACCGACTTATGATCGGAAAGGAGTTTCTGGGTCACGATCTATGATGCATGACTTACAGGGTCACACACTTAATGGGTTGGAGCAAACTAGTTCGGATAGGATCTGTTATAGGATTTTTATAAGGGGGCATGTGGCTTTTGGACGTAAAAGAGTTACACCACCGAAACCCTAGCCACCACCTCCTGAAGGGCCCTGTCGTGCATGCTGGTGTTAGCACACCGACATACGATATTCCACCCCTGGACTTGTGTATACTGTAGAGGCACTACTGCGATTGCTGCTGCACTGATCGAGGACGATACGTGATCTACGCAAGGAATGTGAAAAGTTGCTGATGGAGATGATCAATCCCGAGGACATTGGACGATCGACTACAACCAGTACATTGACACGCTCGATGTTGGACTAGGTTGCTCCAAGTCTTCTTCCGCTGTATTGCGCGTCTAGTGGTAACGATATGTTTATGATATCTTACTCGCACGACTTCCTGATTTACCAAAATACCTCTCTACTGACCTTCCCGAATTCTTCACATCCAAGCATTATCCATGCTTTGCCATCATTCATGTAGCCCTAATGACTTCCTATCAAGCCTCTCACGTGTTCAAATCTTATCGGACCGTCATCGCTTGCAAACCGGTCCAAGTCACTTGGCGCACCACATGCCTTACCATGCACCATGATCACCCCCCCCCCCGCTTCTATGGTCGTTCTGAACCTCAGCTCCCCCTGAGCTTAGTCTTGATCCACTATGTCATTTCTGGTCATGTGCCGTGAGGATGGTATGCTAGCGCGACAGGTGGTCTACGCATGTTCCTGCCGCTGATTGGGTGCACGGTAGGCCACGTGCCGGTGCCGCTTCCTGGGTTCGCGGCACGTGGCCTACCACAGTATGGGAACGTGACACTACTACAGAAAACGTTATCACGAGCGGTTCGAACCGTCATCACGCAGCGGTTCGCACCGCACGTGTTTTTATCGTCTGTGATAACGCAGTTATCACGAGCGGTTAAAAACCGCTCGTGATAAGTAACAACACAGACGGTTCTAATTAACAACCGTCTGTGATATCCATATATCACAGACGGTGCTAATTATAACCCGTCTGTGATATCCATATATCACAGACGGTTCATAATTCGCACCGTCTGTGATATATGCATATCACAGACAGGTCATAATTAGCACCGTTTGAAATATCCACATATCACAGACGGTGATAATTATGACCCGTCTGTGATATCAATATATCACAGACGGCGATATTTACGAACCGTCTGTGTTATCCATCTATCACAGACGGCGATAGTTATGAACCGTCTGTGATAGCTCTTTCAGCATAACCAATTTAATTTTGATTTTCGGCTAGCCTCAAGAATTGCTAGCCATACCCTCTGAAAACAAGCAGGCAGAAAATAGATACATTACAGATGAATCAATCATTGACACTCAAAGTGATCATTTAACTCAAAATCAATTCGACACGAATATGTATCAAATATTGGCTAGCCTCAGGAGTTACAATTGAATTACAACTATTCAAAGTGAATTACATTAATGAATCATTCAGCGGTGTTGGAGTAATGAAACTCTCCGTTGGCGCTAATGATATCCGTCATGATGAAGGTGCAGAGCTTCCCTCGAACATCTGAGATCTCTCTCTGAACAAGTGAATCTAAATCTATATTGAAGATCTGTAGCTAGCAAGAGTGAAGTAGTAAGCATATATATTTAAATTTATAATTAGGAAATAATTATTGCGAGATTGACCAACCTCGGGATCCTCCAACTTAGCACTCATGAGAATCTGCATATGATGGCAAACGTAGAATGCACATTCTTCTGTTTTTTGCTGACGACACTGCAAAAATAGAATTACATATATAGGTATAGTCAGTTCGAGACGCATTATTATGAAGTATGATAGAATTATTGTGTTGTAGCACGTACCGAAAATCGCGTCCTGTGATTAAATGTAGCGTTTGTTCCCTTGTATAGCCCTCCCTCGGCAATATAGGAGATGAACGACCTACATATTTCCAAAAAGATAACCTCGGCCATTTCAAACGAAGGAAGACTACAATAGAGTTATGTATGGAGGAAATAAGCAAACCTGTCTAGTACTCCTCGCACAAGGGTGAAGTCGTGGCTTTTTTTCATTAGGGAATCAAGGTATAGTACCTGGTTCCTCTTTGGTATAATAACTAAAAGGACCCAGTGGTGCCTACTCATGTATGTCGCTTGAGTCATTAAACCTAAGTTCGTGCTGCATATAAAATACAAATGAAATTTGTATAGCAAGTAGTGAAGCACTTACTTCTGGTTGTAGGGCACCATTATGTAGTCCTTGTCATTTTGAGCAAGCAATCCTGTCGTTATGTATTTCTCGACGTAGGATGCGTCTGCCAAGATGGTTTGCTCAGAGACCACGTGTGGGTCGAGGAAACCCACCGGTTCTTTCAATCGCCGGGTATTTTTAATCATGTATCTATACATAAGCAATGAGTTGTTATATTCGGTATTACATGAATGTAGAACTTGATTGTACACACTTACAGTGTCCAGCATCGTAGAAGTGAGGCATCGAGGGCTTTGAGGTTGAATAGGTCGAATAAGTTGTCGAAGCCCACGACGAAGGGGGCCGGCTCATGGAGGAAATAGTCCTCCGTGTATCTGACAGTGATTCCATCAGCGCACCCTTTCTCTTTGGTCTTGTGCAAGTACCAGGTATGCAAACTCTGACAACCTAATCCAGCGTAGGCCAATACTACGGTGGTCGCCAACGGACTTCCGAAAGAGTATTTCTTAGGGTTAGGAGGCGGAAGCGCCTTAATGTTCTTCGATTTCGATTTGTCTTGAACGACTTGCCCGCTACGCGTCCTCCGTGAGACGACTCGGAACCAAACGGCGATGCGCTTTTTGTTCGTTCGGTGTCTTCTCCACAGAACCGATGAGGCGTGCTACGAGCGAAGGTTGAGGTGTAGTCATGGAGGTCTGTTGAGAGGCATGGTCGTGCGAGATGGTTGGGGTAGAGTCATCGAGGTTGAGGCGACTGCGCAGGTTCGAGCGATGTCCTTCTTGGGTCTGTTGAGAGGCATCGTCGTGTCGAGATGGTTGGGGTGGAGTCATCAAAGGTTGAGGCGGCGCTGCAGGTCGAGCGATGTCCTTCTTGGGCCTTTGGATAAAAGCGCATACGGCATCCCCTAGTGTTACGATGTCGTCGTTGGGCGAATCTCGGCGGGACGGCCTTAAAATTGTCATGTACCATGTCCACCGGACCTGGCGTAACCTCGCACCACACGGGCACCGTCGCACTATCCCTTCCATGCATGGATACGCCACCCCACGCCCAGCCTCAATAGACATCCCAACCATCCTCACTTGGAGCGTGCAGTGCGTCGGCTCCTACAAAACGATACGCAATTAGCTAAGGCGTCCTATAGGTCTATCTTTGGAGTATTCCAGAGATGTACATTACCTTGATGTCGTCGATAGGTAATTGGACGTCATCATGTTCATAATTTTGCGTGGATGCAACGCTACTCCGATGTTGAGGAGGACTAGCTCCCAAAACAACGGGGGCGGCTGGCGACTGGTTGAGGAGTAGGAGTTGATTCACTTGGTCCTGCAATCTTGCTATCTTTTCTTCAAATTTTGCGGTAAGCACCCGTTCTCTTCCTTCAAATTTTGTAGTAAGCACACGTTCCAACTCTGTGTCGTACTCGGCCTTGGATCTCTTCCTGCTCCTACACGTGCAGTAGTCGTCTGGGAATCCATCCCTCCAAGATACGTTAACTCCTTTGCCTCGTGTGCGACCCGGGTGCTCCTTGTTTCCCAGAACCATAGATGGTATATCCTTCTCCCTGTCTGCTTGGAAGGAGCCTTCGAAACATGCGGAACTCAATTCTTGCTGCAAGAAGTCATCATGTTTTTATAGACATTATGAAGTTATGGACTTATTAACAACTAGGTAGTTCGAAGACATATTTACCACACGGTTGGCCACATCCCGGTCTGCCGGGTTTGTGAAAGAGATTTCGCCCGAAGACGTGACTGATGCCCTCGCTCTTAACCAAGAGAGAGCGCGCTCGTCTGTGATCTCAGCAAATGGCCTTGTTGCGTTCTCGTCCTCCGCCGCCCATTGCGCGGTTTTACCCGCGTACCCAGCGGTGCCGAGTTTGTGGGGGTGGGTGTTCAGTGTCTGGAGAGCCTTGTGCGTCGTACTTTCCTCAAGAAATTCGGGCGTCGTCTTCATTTGCACAAAGGCGTCCCATATATCCCGCGACAAGAATTTATACGCTGTGAAGGGCGTTCGACACGTGTTCACGTACTTTGTGACAAGCACGCTCTTGAAGGTCCTCCACGCCTTTTCGATCGAGAGCAACGCCTGCCGTTCCACGCGCGTCAGGTCTGCGGCTGGGAAAGTGAATGATTTTAAAACTTCGTCCCACAGCTGGCGTCTCCGAACATCCGACACAGTGTCCCAGCTCAGTGTGGTGATGGGGACCTGTTCCCTTCCAAGTATCCCGCACATGGTCCGGAATCTCGCCGCTGCTTTGGGGGGAATCACAGGGATCCCATAGGCATTGACCTCCGTGACGGTCATTAGGTCTGGAGGAATTTTCGATGTTCCTCTGCCATCTCGCATACGTACCACTTTCCTCGGAGATCCAGACGCATTCGGCGACGTCGATGACGGCGGCGAAGACGGTGCGGACGCCATGTAGCTTACTTGCTATCTATATATGCACGAAGCAATATGCGTAAGCTCTATCTGACCAGATTCAGGCAGATTTACTCAACTTAACCGAAAATGATGCACAAACGTAATTTATAAAGAAGGATTGATGGTAGTTTGTGCTCTCAGAAGGAGAGTTGCAAAAGAATAAGTCTTTGCCATCTCAATTCTATTGTCTATACTCTTCATTAAATGAATATGATAGTATAAATTCAAACTATGAGCTCTAAACAGTACTTTGCTTAACTGTCAAATGATCTCAACTGTTACCGAAAATGATCTTATACATTCAATCTCAGTATAAGACAAAAGTTCATCATAGAGCGAACCAGAACAAAGCCCACTGATCAATTTCAGTTCACATATTATCAAAGACTATTAAAGTCACATCACAGACGGTTCGTCAATACAATAGAGCTCAAGAATGAACTAACAGTATATCAAATTGACAGTAGCATTCAACCGAAAGTAACAAATTAACAGTATATCAAATTGACAGTAGCAAGTAATACAATAGAGCTCAAGAATCAACTATCACATTCAATCTCAGTATAAGACAAAGTTCGTCACAGAGCATGTCAACAAAGCCCACTGATCAATTTGCAATATCTTTAGTACTAGATTCAGTTCACATATTATCTTTAGGAATACTCATAGAGAGGATGCCGCACAACAACTCATGGTGCAAGGAGGAGGCCGGTGCAGGGGAGGAGGCCGACGCGGGGAGGAGGGAGGCGCGGGGAGGAGGACGGCGCGGGGAGGAGGCAGGTGCAGGGGAGGAGGATGGCGCGGGGAGGAGGCTGGCGCAGGGGAGGAGGCCGGTGCAGAGGGAGGAGGCCGACACGGGGAGGAGGCCGCGTGTCGAGGCGGAGGCAGCGTCGTCGATGAAGGGGCGGCGTCGGGTCTCACGGCCGGGGAGGTGAACGGGCGAACCCTAGAGGAGCCGAGAGAGCGCGCGA
Source organism: Ampelocalamus luodianensis (assembly GCA_036346255.1). Lineage (NCBI taxonomy): Eukaryota > Viridiplantae > Streptophyta > Magnoliopsida > Poales > Poaceae > Ampelocalamus > Ampelocalamus luodianensis. Next base: position 13,367,643 of record CM070636.1, on the reverse strand, counting down.
GAGCCTAAGGGGTGCGGGAGAGGAAGTGACGAGTAAAGAGCAAAACCCTAGCGGTGCGCCTTTTTATAAAAAGGATATCACAGACGGCTCTATTAAAGCACCGTCTATGATAAGATATCACAAACGATTCCATTAAATAACCGTCTGTGATATTGAGGATATCACAGACGATTATTTAATGGAACCGTCTGTGATATTGAGGATATCCCAGACGGTCCTTTAATGAAACCATCTGTGATATTTAGGATATCACAGACGGTGCTTCAATAGAGCCGTCAGTGATATGGTAATATAACAGACGGTTATTTAATATATTCGTCTGTGATATCTTATCACAGACGGGTCCATCATAGAGCCGTCTGTGCTATGGATCTCATTCCCTTCATCTCCCGCGCGAGTGTCTCTTCGTCTCCTGCTCCAGCTTTACTACTTTTTTTATATAAATAGACAACCCTTATCAAAGGGATTTCTCACGAACCTCCTTGATCATCCCCTCTCTCTCCACAAATTCCAAATGGCTTCCTCTCTCGTCCCGGCTGTACTGGCCTACATTTTGGTTGTGTACTCGCACCTCTCTGGTCGCAACCTGGCCCAAGCTGCGAACAAGGCGTCCGTTCGCAATGCAATCCGTTGTAGACCCTCCCATCTACCGGAGACCATAACGGCGATCATCGGTCGATTGGAGCTCCTCCTCCAACAGACCAGTGCGAGGCTCTCCAGCATCCGGCGAGTAAACCTCGTCATGGAGATTGTCCTATGGAACTCTTTGGTCCGCACCGAAGATGCAGCCCAGAGAGTCGAGGACGACCTCGACATTGCAGGAGAGCGGGTCCGCCTAGCCGAGACTGTGGAGACCAGGGTTGATGGCCTCTGGGCTATATAGGACTTGATTACGGAGTCCGAACATTTACAAGAGGAAATTGAGCGTGCAAGGTCACAGGTAGAGGCGTTTGGTGAGGCGAGCCACGATCCCGCCCCACCAAGAAGACGAGAATGCGTCACGAAGATTTGAAGACTAAGATAGGATCGCTCATCCTTTTTTATCGTCGTGATGTAAAACGATAAGGCGATCTATTGTGCGTGATGTAAAACAATATGGTCTTTTTATAAATGCGTGATGATATGGTCTTTGTTATCATCTATTTATTATCGGGCAATTCATTTTGTTAATTATTTGCGCACATACATGCTCAGACGCTATCACGAGCGGTTGAATGAAGAACCATCGTGATAATATCCTCAAGATGAGCGGTTCCTCCTACTAGCAAATGCGTGTTGAACTTATCTGACGGCTCCATGTGGAACCATCGTGATATCCTCCATATCACGAGCGGTTAATGAAGAGAAATGTCGTGATATACTCACATCACAGACGGTTTGTCAATAGAACCGTCTGTGATGTGAGTATATCAAAGACGGTTTTCCTTACTAACCGTATGTGATATGGAGGATATCACAGACGGTTCCACATGGAGCCGTCTGTATAAGTTCAACACAGACGGTTATTGAGAGGAACCGTCTGTGATATACTCATATCACATACGGTTGGGAATAAGAACCGTCTGTGATATGCCACCCCTATAAATATAAAGACCCGATCGACAGACCCTCCTACCCTAGCGCCTCTGATCTCTTCTTTGGAATAGAGGGGCTTAAGAAGCTTTGCTCTGTGTTGGCTGTTGGAGGCTTGTTTATTTTACTTGCCTTGTTCTTGGTTGTGGGTTGCCCTAGCAACTTATGGCTATTTGGCTTGCATGCTTGCTTTGTGAGGCTTGGCTTTTGTGGTAGCTCTCGGTTTGGGTGTTGGGAATGAGTGTTTTGTTTCGGCTGTGGGTGTTTTGTGAGTGGGATAAGCTTATGGGGGAGGTGCATTTCGACTGTGGCTCTTCTCTTGACCTGTTCATTTAAGTCTCACATTGCACTGTGGCCTGAAGGAGAAGGACAATGAGGAATCTCGCGGGATATTAGGAATTTTCGTCGTGAGCTCCGAGGGTAACGATCTTTAACTCTTTATATTTGCTCTAGGTTTATCTTTAATCAATTTTAGTGTATTTGGTCAATAGGAGGAGTAACGTATTTGCAGTTTATTAATATAATTTAACACTACTAATTGTTACGTGTGTAGCGTAGATGGACCAAAACTGGATGTACGGTGCGAACCGTGTGAGTGAAGAGTATATTAATGACGTGATTGCTTTTAAAAGAGCCACGAAGCAGGATATGCTGAATAAGAGGATAGAATTTATGTACTGTCCATGCATTGATTGCGGTAATCTGAAGATTTTTAATAACTCGGCGCAGATCGTAGGGCACTTGATTGAAGGGTTTCAAAAAGGGTATACATGTTGGACCGATCCACGGTGAAGAGCAGATTATACAGGAAGTTAATAATGATGACATCGCCGAGGAAGTTAATAATGATGACATCGCCGAGGAAGTCAACGATATGCCGGATGTGGACTGTGTTTTTGATGACGATAGATCGTACGATGACAATCTGGATCAGATGCTACGCGATGCAGAAGGAAACTACAGTGAGAGAGAGTTTTGTAAATTCGAGAGTTTAATGGAGGACTCGGGGAAACCTTTGTTCCCTGGCTGCAAGCCGGAATACACAAGGTTGACAACCGTACTTGAACTGCCGAAATTGAAGGCAAGCAATGGTTGGTCCGACAAGAGTTTCACGGCGTTGTTAGGTCTCCTAACGGACATTCTTCCGGAGGTAAACGTGTTGCCCAGCACCACCTACCAAGCCAAGAAGGTTCTTTGTCCATTGGGAATGGAAGTAGAAAGAATACATGCATGTCCGAACGATTGTATCCTGTATCGTAAAGAGTATGCAGACTTGCATGTATGTCCCGTGTGTAAAGCATCCCGATACAAGTGTAAGAATACTGCTAAGGTGAAGCAAAGACCTCCTGCTAAGGTGTTGTGGTATCTGCCTGTGATCCCACGTTTGAAGCGTTTATTTGCGAACCGAAAGGAGGTAAGATTGCTGCGTTGGCACTCGGAGGAGCGTAAGAAAGATGGGAAACTAAGACACCCTGCTGATTCTGCCTAGTGGAGAAACTTCGATCGGACCTTCAAAGAGTTCGGTGCGGAACCGAGGAACATAAGGTTAGGGTTGAGTACAGATGGAATGAATCCTTTCGGTAACATGAGCAGCCGACATAGCACCTGACCCGTGAATCTATGTATGTACAACCTTCCTCCTTGGCTGTGTATGAAGCGGAAGTACATTTTGATGTCACTACTTATCCAAGGGCCGAAGCAACACTGGGAACGATATTGATGTGTACCTAGCACCATTATGGATGATCTTGTGACTTTGTGGAATGAAGGGGTACAAGTATGGGATGCGTAAAGCGAGAGAACTTCTCTTTACGCGTCATGTTGTTCTCGCACTATCAATGATTTTCCTGCCCTTGGTAACTGTCCGCCGATGCGAAAGGAGCCAAAGCCTGTCTGCACTGCTTAGATGCTACCGAGAGTGTATGGCTGAACAACTCGCGCAAAACTGTGTATATGCGTCACCGTAGGTTCCTTCCCAGGAGTCACCCATACCGCAAGATGAAAAAATAATTCGACGGAAATAAGGAGGACAGTTCAGCTCCAAGGGCTTTTAGAGGGAAAGAGGTCTATGATATGGTTAAGGATATCGATGTTGTGCTTGGGAAGGGACGTAAATTAAAAACCCGTCAGAAGAACATCTGGAAGAAGCGGTCAATTTTTTGAAACTTGCCTTATTAGGAGCACTTAGAAGTTCGTCACTGCATCGACGTCATGCATGTGGAGAAGAATGTATGTGAAAGCTTGATTGGTCTCTTACTGAACATTAGTGGCAAAACAAAGGATGGTGTTAACGCACGACGTGACTTAGTTGATATAAACATAAGGCACGAGTTAGCACCGAAAGAGACCGATAAAGGACGAACATACCTTCCACCAGCTTGCTACACTATGTCCAAGGCTGAGAGAAATGAATTGTGCCAAAGCTTGCATGGTGTCAAAGTCCCGTCTGGTTACTCCGCTAACATTAAGAAACTTGCTTCTATGCAAGATTTGAAATTAATTGGTATGAAGTCTCATGATTGTCATGTGCTGATGACACAAATGCTTCCTGTTGCAATTAGGGGTATCTTGCCTAATAAGGTCCGAGTGGCAATCTTGAGGCTGTGTTATTTCTTCAACTCAATTGCTCAGAAGGTCATCGATCCCGAAGGACTAGATGCTCCACAGGCCGAGGTGGTGACGACTCTATGTCAACTTGAGATGTATTTCCCTCAGTCATTTTTCGATATCATGGTCCATCTCATTGTTCATCTTGTGAAAGAGATAAAGATATACGGTCCTATGTTCCTACGTCATATGTACCCGTTCGAGAGGTATATGGGAATTCTCAAGTCCTACGTACGGAATCGATCTCGACCGGAGGGCAGCATCATCAAAGGTTATGCAACCGAAGAGGTCATTGAGTTCTGCGTCGACTACATGGCTCAGGTGGAACCGATAGGTGTGCCTCTATCTCGTCACGAGGGAAGGCTGGATGGTATCGGGATCATCGGAAGGAAATCAATCACTCCCGATCTGGATACGTACGCTCAAGCCCATTTCACGGTCTTGCAACACATGACCCAAGTGTCCCCGTACATCGACGAGCACAAAGACATGGTACGCAAACAGAATCCAGACCGGTCGGAGGTTTGGATCACGAGAGAGCACAACCGTCGGTTCAACGAATGGTTAAAGGTGCGAATCATAACTGGGAGGTCATCAAGTGATGATAGGCTGCTATGGTTGGTAAAAGGGCCACAATTTACAATTGTCACATGGCAAGGATACAACATAAATGGGTACACATTTTATACGGCAGCTCAGGATAGGAAGAGCACAGTCAGAACAACGGTGTCCGCATAGATGCATTCAGTACCGATGGGCTGAGGAGCTCGTACTATGGGCAAATAGAGGAGATATGGGAGCTCGACTACGTGTTTTTCAAGATCCCCCTATTTCGGTGTCGTTGGGTACATCTCCCACAGGTGAAGGTCGACAAGTACGGCGTCACTACCGTGGACCTCGATCGTGTCGGATACAAAGACGAACCATTCGTACTAGCTAACCAAGTTGTTCAAGTCTTCTATGTAACCGACCCGGCAAATAAGAAGCGTCACGTAGTTCTTCATGGAAAAAGAAAGATTGTCGGAGTTGAGAATATAGTGGACGAGAAAGAATACAATCAATTTGACGAGTTGCCTCCTTTCGGAGACGGCATCAGGCTCGAGGAAGAACCCAGCGAGGAAGCTAGCTATATACGCGTCGATCATCATGAAGGGCTATATTTTAATTAAGAAATTGCTCTATTGTAATTAATTTATTCCATAATATCATGTGTTATGGACTTGTAATATGTCGTACGTATATTTTGATGTCAACGTGGAATTGTAATCCCTCCTGTCCTTGTGGACCGTATATTTAAAAATTCATTTAATTTGGAAAATAGTCCAGCTGCACCATCTTTCTAGAAACCTAAAAAATTGAAATTTTATGGCAAATAGTCCAACACCTTTGCAAAGAAACTGGCATACTCATGCCTAATTCTGCAGTCGTCACTGCAGAAGACGACGTAGTCGTCCCACCCTTCCACACCGCAGCCAGTCCTCGTGCACCGGTGGCCATCCTCCGACAGCGCCCACACCCGGCCGAGTGGCCCGGCCTTCTTCCCCCACGCCGCCGCCTGGACCATGTCCGCGGCGAGCCTCTGGCACCGCCTGCACTCCCGGTTGGTCTTGGCCGTCTCGCACCCGCCGTCGGTCGGCTCGTCCTCGACTTGGCTGATGTAGTGCTTCCCAACGTCGTGCGTTTCGCCGGCCGTGTAGAGGAGGAGACCGAGCACGTAGGCCTGTAGATATAAAGATGTACGTACGTTAATCGTAGGCTGCATAGGTCCTCCATGGGCTGAGGAGAGCTCGCGGTCACACGGCCGACGATGTCGACGACGACATCGTGAGAAAGAGCGGCGACACCGACCTCCTCGCCTTGGTGCTTGCCTAACTGCTCTGCATGCTCACCTTGGCGATTGCTGCGTGTATGTACTCAAAACCGTGAGACGAAGAGCGATGAGAGGAGTTTAATCTTTGGTGAATTATTCCGTCTTATAAAGAATTAGGAGTAACTGGCATGTGAGACGAAGAGACGCATGTAGTTGGCGTGCGAGACGAATAGACGGCGGTTCTGCGTTGGTGAGATGAAGAGACACATCGATCGCGCGGGAGATGAAGAGGTAGGAAAGAAATATCACAGACGGTTCTATCTTGGAACCGTCTGTGATAATACTATCACAGACGGTTATTTAATATAGTCGTCTGTGATACTAGAATATTACTGACGGTTCTAAAATTGAACCGTCTGTGATACTTCACAGACGGTTTTATTTCCAAACCGTCTGTGATAAGGCGTACTCATCACAGACGGTTGATATTATGAACCGTCTGTGAAGTATCACAGACGGTTCATAATATCAACCGTCTGTGATGAGAAACTATCACAGACGGTTCTTATTACCAACCGTATGTAAAGTATCACAAACGGTTGGTATTAAAAACCGTCTGTGATGAGGCGCGTATCACAGACGATTCCAAATGGAACCGTCTGGATAAGTTCAACACAGACGGCTCCTTTGGAACCGTCTGTAATGAGGTGTCTGGTATGACTTGTTTTGTAGTAGTGTGACATGTGGCTTTTCATGATAAAATCGTGCGATAGAGATATAATTTTTATCATTTTGTTTACTAGTTTTGCTACCGTATTTTAAAAATATGTCATTTTAGCTGAATACTCGTTTGGTTGATTCTCGTACGAAGTGGGTGCACGTGGGGTGGGTTAGTGGCGCTCATCTGGCTTACACGTAGAATAAGCTCCGGCTGAGTAGTTGGGAATAATAATTAGCTTAAACGTACCCAAGCTAGCTGCATGCACACTGTATATACAGAGAGTTCATCTGGTTACCTAACATGCATGCGAGACGATCAATCTGGACCAACGCATGGAACTTGCGCAGTAATTGTAGTTTACCAGACCAGCAGTTGATCTTCAGAGGTGTGTATCACGTCCATGTATATAACGCACTATAACGAGGGAGACTGCGGCATGAGTTCATCTGGTCCTCTCTCGTCTGATTTTCCTTTGGAAAATCTTACATTCTCTTTTAGCTGCAAGAAAATCTTACATCAGAATCGATCGTCATCGTCACTACATCATGTTCTAACCAATGGATTCTTTGTTTTTTTTTGAAGCAAAAGTTCTAACCAATGGGTAGTCAAGTCGGAAACTGGTGTTGGAATGCAAGGTGTCTTCGTATCCATGGTACAAGTACATCATTAGTTCCTTGAGAATCATGTGGAATTTTTAGCATATACAAACACCTTTTGAACCCGTATTTACAGAAATGATCACGCGCGAGCCGTATTTGCACATATAGCAACGTTGCCCCACGACCGCCGTACGACAACACCTCTCCACGTGCCATGTCAGCCGTTGCTGCACGGCAGTGCGACAACGCCTCTGCCTCCGCCACATGGCCTCCCCAGCTAGCCCCGCCGCCACATCAACCGTTGCCGCACGATGGCCATGCAGCAACGGGCAACACTGCATCAGTTTCTACGATCATGACATGGTCGTAAGTCATTCTACGACCATGACATGGTAGTCGAACCTCCTTCGACTAGGTAGTCGAGTACTATTTATCGTTTCGACTACCTGGTCGAAGGAACGGGTGAGGTGGTGATGGGGTTGACTGGGGAGGTCACGTGGCAACGGTGGAGGCATTGCCGCACGGTGGTCGTGCGGCAACAGCTGACGTGGCGTACGAGGAGGTGTTGCCTCACGACAGCCATGCGGTAACGATACTATATTTGCAAATACGATTTATATATAGTTATTTTTATAAATACAGGTTTAAAAGATATTGTATCTGCCAAAAACTGGAATCATGTGAGACCTTACCGATCAAGTGTCTGTACCTAGCTTTTGTCGGCTTTGTCTGTGGCAGTTGCGGCCCGGTCGCATGGCAGATTCCTGCGTGCAAAAATACAGTATTAGCACATACTCCGTATCAAGACTGCTCCTGTTGAGCGCACACCCGTCAGCGGTCCACGCGACACAAGAGCGGCCGGAGTAGCGCGTGGGCCTTAGCGATTCGGCAGTCAGCGCTGGCCTGTAGGATTTTTTTTAAATAATATTATTTTAAAAGATATTTACAAAAATAAATAGTCGCTCCAAAAAATTACAAAAATATGTCCCTGTCGTCAGTTCAACTGGCGACAGGAACCTATTGCCATTGAACTAGCGACAGGGACCCTGTCGCCGGTCCAACTACTTATCGCCAGTTGAACTGGTGACAAGAAGTTGGGCAGGTCATGTAGCCAGTTGAAACCCGACTATAAAAACCGCAAAAAATCAGTGCAGGATTCATTTTTATTCCAGAAAAAAAAACAAGAGAGAGTTCGAGAGGGAGAGAAAAAATAGTAGCGAAGCTCTGCCGGTTCGTCGCGGAGGAGAGAGATTGACAGAGCATCAGTTTCGATCAATCATCTTGCAGGTAAATTTTTCTGAAACTATGTACGTTATGTCAAAACCTTGTAGGTTAGCAAACAAAAATAGCAATATGGAATTGAGTAGGTTAGATAAATGCAGTCGAACTGTGTAGTACATATTTTGAGTTATGTAGCGACATAGAATAGCGACAATAGCGACATAGAATTGAGTAGGTTAGATAAATGTAGTCGAACTGTGTAGTACATATTTTGAGTTGTGTAGCGACATAGAATTGCGACAATAGCTACATAGAATTGAGTAGGTTAGATAAATGTAGTCGAACTGTGTAGTACATATTTTGAGTTGTGTAGCGACATAGAATTGCGACAATAGCGACATAGAATTGAGTATGGCACTGGTTGACCGCTGTAGTTATATAATTAATGAGGAATTCTCTTTTAAACTAGAAGAATTGCATGGCACATTTTAAAATTCTGAAGAAAACACGGAGTAGCTGAGTAGGTTGAAAGAGCAATGAGAATATTTGTGCGCGGTTATTATTTTGTTAGTGCGCTGTTATTATTGTGTTAGTGCACGGTAAATATCTTGTTAGTGCCGAAAATACCATTTAAACTAGAAAAATAGCATGACATGTATTAAATTTGTAAAGAAAATTCGTAGTTACTGCATAGGCTATGTAAAGATGCACGAACAAAATATGAACTTTGTTTATTACTGTATTTTTAGGTATGGCAGACGCGAGTCACTACGAGTTTCTTGATCCAGTGATTGACACGCGTCACCGTAGCCGCCTCAGTACCGTGCTCCCCCCGGAGGGCGATGCGCCGATAGAGCTTGGGGCGTTTCGGCTACGCACGCCCATCAGGGCATGAATGCTGCACCGAGACTAGATTCCGAGGTACGTGCAGTTCTGACTTTCATGCACTCAATCACGGTCTGATATTTTGCGTGGACTCACGTTTGTTCTTAATCGTTTCGACGCAGGTTGAGAGCGGCAGACCTTCTTCCACTAGCGAGGATGGTGGAGGCGGCGTGGGAGGACGACCAGGACCAGCGTGCTGGTCGTATGTCTAGGCGTTTTCCATACGACCGGGCCCTGTTGACAACGCTGGTTGACCGCTGGAGGCCAGAGACCCGCACGTTCCACCTCCCGTGCGGGGAGATGGCGCCGACTCTGCAAGACGTGAGCTACCTGACTGAGTTGCCCTGCGCAGGCGCTCCGATGGCGGCGCACGACGTCCCGCCCACGTGGCGCACGGACCTCCTAGCCAGGTTCCACGATGTGCTACCGCCAGGCAACGGGTACATGGAGTTCAGCAGCCCGCACGGGCCCACGCTGAAGTGGATCTGTCAGTTCTACGTAAGTCTTCATAACTATTGTCCTCTCGCAACAATTCATATGTGAACCTTGCTGACGTGTACGTGTCTTCTTGCAGCCCGAGCGTATGGTGCAGAACGCAATGGACATCACTGTTAGGAGGCACTTGGAGGCCTACCTGTTGTGGTTGTTCGGGTGGGTCATGTTCCTGGGCTCCCACGGCGACAGCGTCGACAAGCACTACATCTGGTACACGCGTAAGGTGGCGGACTTGCCGATCGACCAGATCCCGCAGTACGCTTGGGGTCCAGCCGTGCTATGCGTGACGTACCGCGCACTATGCGACGCGTGCCAACGTGCACATGACAGCTCCATCCTCTCGGGATGCCCGCTTCTACTGCAGCTGTGGTCGTTGGAGCATTTCCAGATCGGACGGCCATAGCTGGACTTGGGAGTGTATGAAGAGAGTTTGTACGTCCCACAGGATGACTTGGACCGGGCGACCATGGGCACTGTGTGGTGCCGCCGACGGGTTAGTTTCATAGTCACTTATTGTTTTCGTATTGCAATCACTATTTCGTGTGCTTAGTTTGTAGTGTTCTATTGCACAGGTCACCTTCACGCCGATCACCTCGCAGGGCTCATACCCGGAGTATGTTGCAATGTTCGATCAGCTGATCGATGACCGCATCATCTGGACACCGTACAGTGACGAGAGGGTGATCGCGCGCGCCCCCAATGGACTGTCGGTGCTGTGCACGTGAGACTACGTGTACTGGTACACGCTGAGTGCCTTAGTGCATGATATCTTCGTGGAGGAGTACCAGGTACAGCGGGTCATGCGCCAGTTCGGTCTGCGACAGGAGGTCCCAGCCCCTTGGGGGGGAGGCGGGTGCCGGTGCACGTACACGCGTAAGTTCACTCTTTACTTCTTTCGTACAATATGTGTTATATCCCCACCAAATAATTTTCTTGCCATCCACAAGTACACTAGGAAGGGAATTCGTGGCACGATGTCTTGGTTAGACGGGATGGCCCCTTGGGTTGAGGGTTGGAGTGGCACGCACGACGACCTCATCCAGTGTGGGCACGATCCGTACGACCCCATGACGTACGGCCAGTACATGGAGTGGTACGCTACTCGGACGAGGCTTCGGTGCGTCCGGGTCGTGGTCGACCCTCCTCGACATGAGGCCGCGACGTCGGAAACGTACCCCACCCAGCCGGACTCCGTTTTCCACCGCTGCGTATGTATTCAACAGTCCTTATTTCATATTTAATTTGACAGACTTAGGTCTACAACTTGTTGATTACCTGTGCAGGTGGATCTTCACCGGGAGATTATCGAGTTGGTAGACTCCACGCAGCACATGACAATGCTGGGGGAGACTAGAGGGCTCCTGCAGCGGATCAGGGAGGCAGGAGTACGCGGAGTGCAGATCGGGACATGCGGGCCTGCCGGCACAGTGACATGGCGCATGGGAACAGCGCGTGGACCGAGTCCGCGTGCGGGCGCGCACGGGCGTGCGTGGGCGGAACAGTGGCCAGGCCCACCTGTTAAAGAGTTAGGGAGGGGTTTAAGACATCAATTAAAGGCTAATGATTGGCTTAGGGTTTTAAGACAGCCATTAGTCGCTAATGATGGGTGAACAGGGGCTGTCTGAGCGTGCCACGCGCGGGGGAAGCTCACGGGCGCATATGGCGGAGGCGAGCGCAGTGGCGGCTGCCAAGTACCGGAACGGAGAGGTCTCGGCAAGGGGAAACTGATGGTGTCGATGCGGTGGTTGGAGGATGGCCGGAGCGGCGGCGCGGTGAAGTTGAGCGGCAGTGGCGGCACGGCTGCGGCGAAGGGGGAGCTCCGGTGGTGTCCTGAGTCAGGGAAGGGGAGCATGGGGAAGAGCTTAGTGAGGCAGTCCTACCGGGTCAACAATAGGGGTAGGAGGATGACGGTAGCCGAAGAATGGTGGTGAAGGAGGTGGCAGCCGGAGGCGATGAAGAAGCTCAAAATACGCCGAAAAGAAAGCGAGAGAGAGGGAGAGGGTTGTGGGGATGGAAGGAGGAGGAAGAGGGGCATCGGGGGCTTCCATTTATAGCTAGGAAGGAGGAGTGGAGGAGGACGCTCGTGGCATGGGTGCGGCGAAGCTCCGGACGGTGCAGGGTAAGGCGCGGGTGTGGGATTCGCGGCGAGAGGGGATGGCAACGAGACGGGGCAGCAGCGAAGGGACGCGACATTCAATGCTCCGTTGACGAGAGCACTGCGAGGGCAGGGGCGGGACGAGGGCGTCAGCGGGATTCGCAGCGTGACGCAGGCGGGATGGGCGTTTCATCGGGTAGAAGCGGAGGAGGAAGATGACAGGCGAGAGACGCTGGCGGGTGGGCTCGCCGCGTCAGCGAGAGCGAGCGTGGACGCGCGGTGGAGCGGGCTGGCGCGGAGATGGGCCGGCGAAATGGGCCAAGCACGCAGAAAAGAGGAGCGGGAGAGAAACGGGCTGAGCGAGATTCAGCCTGCAAGAAAAGAGGGATTTTTAATGGATTTTTTATTTAATAAATTCCAGAAATTGAAAAGACTTTTTAGAAAATAGTTAAAAGAGTCTAATAATTTCAAGAAAAATACACAGAAATTCCTTGAGTTAATTGGAACTTAATAAAATTATTTATAACTATAGTTTAGCTTTTGACTTTGCAAACAAATTATTTTTTAAAACTTTTTTGGGCAAAAAGAAAACCCTTTTAAAATTCCAGTAAATCCAAGAAAATACTTTAAATACTCTTTTGACTTTTAAATCCAATAAAACTTAAGAAATTCAAATGAACCAAATTTTGATTTAATTGAAGTTTGGTTAACTCAAATTAATTTTTATTATTATTTTTCTGAAATTTCAGGTTTAAGCTTTAACAATTCAATAAAGCAAATGGTTAATTTTAATTTTGAAAATTTTCAAAAAGTTCAGAAAAACTTGGATGTTACGGATAACTTGCTCTCGAAGGATGGTTTCCCCGGTAGTTTGATTGCTCTACATACTAGGTCACGGTGTAATGAAAATTAAAGAAGCTATGTCACTTGTTCATGATCGAATTGATGGCTCGATCGATAGGGACCGAAGCTATACCTTCACAAGACAAAGACAAAGGAAATAAAACAAAGGAACGCGGGGACTGCTGGGTTAATTTAGACATGGTTTGATAACATACATGTGACACAAAGTTAATTCGACGTGTCTTCCAAATGTAAGGGGAAAATACACTCGAGTTTCTGCGATCTGCCCTGCATATGGAAGGTATACGATTCGATTCGATTGCAATTGTAAAGCAGCTAGACGATGTTTAGTTCCAACTACGACGACCTACGTAATTAAGTACATCATCGCATGCATGTAATGATGGAGTAGACCTGTTCACGAGCGGTCCAGTCCGAACCTGACCTAAATTTTCGGGAAATGCATAGGTCGGTTCTTATCCGTGGAGATGCATAGAAACTAACGATCGGTCGATGAATATTCTCCATGCTTAGAATGATAATATGTAGCAAATTATAAATAGTTAAGTGATCCATAGTCAGAAATACATATCGTTTTGGACACTGATACGGTCTCTAAAACACAACTTTGATTATAGATTTCTATGAGTAAATTTCACTTTAGATAATGTAATCTTACCATGGTTTCATATTTCATCATCTCTCCTTACCATATTTTGCACTTTACATTTGACCGTCTTCGTCGGTGCTCGCCGACCATGAACGACAGCGAGAGGGAACATGTGAGGCGCGCAGAGAGCTTACCGACAGCGAGGCACGGCTGGTGAGGTAGCAACCCGAAAAATATAGTTAACATTAGTTTTTTTAATCGTGCAAAGCTGTAAAACTCACCTGAAAATAGCGTGCAGTCGATATCGGCGGATCTTCACCGCGCCTTGTACTCAAAGTTAGCCACTACTTCACCCAGAAGAAATTAAATTTGAACACCATATGGATGCATGATATCTCCTTGTCATTTGCGAAAAGTATAGATATGAACGAACGTACGCGTGCCCGTACGTGTGACCGTGTATAGCTCGTGCGTGGATGCCCCTGCGGCTTGCAGTTGCAGGTCGAACTGTAGTAAACTTGAATGGGGACTTGACGCATGCAGCACTTGCGTCTGAGCAGACCAGACCAGACCAGAGGTAGCACGAGTACATTGGAGGGAAATTGCAAAAAATACATTAATCCAGTTACACCTCTCCCGAGTTCGAAACCCCCGGCATTCTACGACTTATCGTAGTTAGGCTTGGCTAGACTCTAAAAAATTCCTGGCTCCGTCTCTGGTTATAATCACTACCAGGCACGTCAGCAGGTTTGCAACTATTTCATACTTTTTAAATGTTTTTTCCATTTAAATTAGCCGAGAAAGAAATCACAATATAGTGTTTTTGTTTTGCAAGCCAAGCCAAAAAGGAAACTTATAGGCGTGTGAATGCAATAATATAAGTTAAGGAGTGCTTTGTAAAATCAGAGTGACGAGTAGGCCATGTTTGCAGTTTCCCTATAATTAGTGCAGCCGACTCGAAGTCAAGTCAAAATGAATTAGCTCCACGCGTACATTCGGTCGTCGTCGAGATCAGCCTGGTCTTCTTTTGCTTCTCTTTCTTGGGAGTTGAGAGAAGTCAGGAGCCATGCGATAAAATAAGGACGCAAGTACGTACCTAGTACCATGGATGTCAATTTGAATGTTGTAACTTTACCGATTAATTTCTTATGTAATATAAAATTATATATTATGAAAGTTTTTTTAAGACAAATTTTTACATATTATTTTCATCGGTTCAATTTAAATATTGAAAAATATATTTATGACCAAAATTTAGAAAGTTTGACAACATATACCTAAAAAACGACATTCTTTTGTGTACGAAAGGATTAACTTGTAAAAGAGCTATACGCAGAAACAGTACTGTATTCCCTAGGTACCCCGAGTACGTATACTCTACTTAATTTCCCGTCGGCAACTGATGACAGCACAACCGCGGCCACGACATCACGTACGGCATTATATTATTTTGGGGTGAGGTACACACGTCTTGTGCCCTTTACTTAAGCGAATGGAAACTTGCTTAGTCGATCGGGTGAAGAAACCGACTCCATCTTGACATATATTGAATTGTTGATATTATTTAAAATGATAGTGACGGCCTTTGAATTGAAAAAAAGATTTAATGGCGGCGTAGTAATTAAAGGAACGCGTAAGCATAAATTTAAATTCAGACAACAAAATATGACATCATAATTTGATTCGAGACTTTGACAAGGAACAGTTCGGACCTATACATGTTTTTTTCTGAGAGAGTACATCGAGAACGCACACCATATTTACGCCACAATTTTTAGAAAATACATCTAACTACTAGGGAAATCCTAACTGTCGGGGAATATTTAACTGCTGGTGAAATATTTACCTGGTGAAAAACTCAAAATCTAGGGCATATAATTATTGGAATCCACATATCTGCTATAGAAAAAAATATTTTTTCAGGCAGCACTTTACCGGGTGGGCAGGCAGTAAGTGCCGGAAAAACTCCTCCCCAGCAGATAACTTGCTCTCGAAGCACGGATTCCCGGCAGTTTGATTGCTGTACATCTTAGGTCACGGTGTAATGAAAATTAAAGAAGCTGCCACTTGTACATGATCGAATTGATGACTCGATCGATAGGGACCGAAGTTAATTCGACGCGTCTTCCAAACGTAAGGGGAAGACGAGCTAGCTCTGAAGATCATGCATGTGATTCTCCTTCTGATCCTTGATTGGTACGTGGATTAGATGCCCGAAATTAAGATGCAAGTTCGTTTTTAAGTGAAAGTTGCTATGAAGGTATCTCGTTTCAGAAAAGAAAGCTGCAATGAACTACAGAGAGCTTCAGGTAATGCGAGTGGGGGTGTGGGATCAACGAGGAAATCGGAGGGCAGTCGACCAAATCAATGGGAAAAATATCCGAGCAGAGTAAGAAACGCTGCTCAAGGTCATGCATGCAAGTAACTATAAATATATATATATGAAGCTTTTTTCCTACTTCCGGGAGTAGTTACTCCCTATTTCGTATCTCACATATCTCACAACGTAGAGAGTATCTTGCGCAACCGAGAGTATGTATGTGTAGTATACGAGTATATAAGACCATATAGGTGGTATTTACACATTTTTAGAGGTGGTATGTATAATTTTTAGACATACTCCTTTTTATGTGCGAATATGAACGTATTTACAAAATATGCTAAAAACTATGGACTCTCTTACAAATTTTTCGCGTGGTTCATATTGGAGTATCTTATAATTAGTATATGAGTATACCCAAAGTGATAATGGTGTATGTCAAGTTCTTTTAGGTGGTATATCAGAGGTGGGAGTAACTACTCCCGAGAGTAGAAAGTATTTTTCATATATATATATATATATATATATATATATATATATATATATATATATATATATATATATATATGCATTATGAATCTGATTCTCTCCCTCTCAGAAACGTGAACAAAAAGTTCCGAACTATATATATCTGCCAATGAAGATAAAAACGTGTTAACTGAAGCCGTGTGCAATGCATAAATCACCTATGCCATTTTCGCTCCGAACTTTAATAAGCTTTTCACCTTTTAGACACAGCATAGAAGCACTAGGCATTGTGTGGCTTGCCACAAAAAATGTGGCCAACAAATTGGTTGTCACAAGAAGTTGGGTCTATGACACATAGGACATGAGGCTAAAAAATCGTGGCAAACCACAATTGTGGCATAGAACCAATCATAGAGATGATTGTGTCACGTATATATTTATGAGCTATAGAATAAATGTTATTATGTTCCTTGGGTTAATTATCATTTATAAATATTAGCAAGTATATGTGACTTATTGGTGAAGCTCTTTAATAGTTGTATGATGTCATTCTAAAAGGATCACTGGTCGGATGTCACTGATTGGGATACTAGTGACTTATCAAATAGCGCATGTATTGATTGATGACCATGTTTTCCGGTCATAGATATTGGGATATCGAATCAATAATATGAGTACATGTTAGTGAACATGGTGCTGGATTGACCCATCTCGAGACACTATTAAGATTGTTATGATTGTATGTGTCATCAGTTGATCTCAAGCAATGATGATGTATAAATCCTTATACCTGAGATCAGCCTGGTTTCCTAAATGTGCTAATGTATACTTAGGGGTTACCAAACGCTACTCTGTAACTAGGTAGTTATAAAGGTAGCTTTTGGGTATACTGTAAAACATGCGGAGAGATGTGATTGGTCAGATATGAGATTTGCCCCTCCTAACATAACAGGAGAGATATCTCTAGGCCCTTCGATGTGGTCGGATAAAGGAAGTGCATGGTCATGCCATAAGTGGTTAAAGAGTCAACCACATGAAGTTATCCATCACTAAATCGGGTAAATATTGAACACTCCATGGATGACAAATATCTCACCTGGAGTTCGACCAGATATCGTGAGGCAAAAGGAGAATACATAAGCATGTCATTTAGTCCGACCAGATACGAACTTGTCGTATGGGGATACGTACTGGTTGTGAGCTGGTCGTACATGATCACTAACTGGTCAGCGAACTAGTTGCATAAGGTGTTACGAACTGGTCGTATGGAGATACATACTGGTCGTGAGTGATAAGGACTTGGTCGCAGATGGTATTGCATAAGGTTCGTCCGATATAATCTTTATGTGTATTCGAGAGTCCATTTGTCCTACTAGGAACCACTACCGACTTGTGGTCAAAAAAGGAGTTTCTGGGTCACGACAAATGATGCATGACTTACAGGGTCACACACTTAACAGGTTGGAGTAAACTAATTCGGATAGGATCTATTATGGGCTCTTTATAAGGGGAAGCGTGGGGCTTTTAGACATAAAAGAGTTACACCACCGAAACCCTAGCTATCACCTCTCGAAGGCCCCTATCGTGCATGTTGCTGCTAGCACACCGGTGTATGGCGTTTCACCCCTAGACTTGTGTATACTGTAGAGACGCTACAACAATTGCTGCTACGCTGATCGAGGATGATATGCGATCTACGCAAGGAATGCGAAAAGTTGTTGGTGGAGATGATCAGTGCCGAGGACGTTGGACGATCGACTATGACCAGTACAACGACGAGCTCAATATTGGACCAGGCTGCTCCAACTCTTCTTTCGCTGCACTACATGTAGTGGTAACAATATGTTTATGATATCTTACTCGCATGACTTCCTGGTTTACCAAAATACCTCTCTACTGACCTTTCCCGAATTCTTCACATCCAAGCATCATCCATGCTTCACCATCATTCATGTGGTCCCAATGACTTTCTATCAAGCCTCTCATTCATTCGAATATCACCGAACCGTCCTCACTTGTAAACGGGTCCAAGTCACTTGGCGCACCACATGCCTTACCATGCACCATGACCCCCCAGCTTCCATGGCCATTATAGACCTTAGCTCCTCCCTGAAGTTAGTCCCGATCCAACATGTTGTTTCTGGTCATGTCCATCACCGGTAGCTCCCGCACCGGTTCCTCGTCTTCTTGTCTTCTAACCACCCTGGTAGCCTCGTTCATCTTCCAGCGGCATCTTGACCGTTCCGGACCCAATTCCCCAAGCTTAGTCCCGATCATGTTCACCTCACCATGACATAGCTTTGGAGTCCTACAACCAACACCAACAAGTAAACCGTCACGTAGCACCGCATGACACACAAAATCATCAATTGACACAAACTTAGAATACCTGTCACTGTGTCACACTCCGGCCCATACGTAGCTTTGGGCCTGCACCGGCATGCTGGTTTGTCGATGTATGCTGATGATGAGGAACTTTTTGCTCTTCGTGACGTAAGGGTTGGTGAAGATGATTGTGTGAAGCTCATTAACCATTAGAGATGTACTGAAGCCAAATTAAGCCTCAAACTTGAAGTGATACCATAATGTGTTTGCACTTTACTTTTATTTACATCTTGTGCTGTTCTAGGATCGTAGTAAGAGAAAAAAGCTGGTTGCGGCCATGATGAAAGGCCATTACAACTGCAGCCAGACCATTTTCGGCGAAGGCAATAAAAGTTCTTTACAAGTTGGTACTGGTTTCACACTAGTTCGTATATAGTTAAAAACTAATGGTTTACAGCATATGCATTTAGATGCCAGATAATGAAAGGTGCAACTGTGATTAGTACAACTAGATAGTGTTACATGAGCTTAATAGGGAAAATCTTGTATGTGTGTGCAGAACTGCAGATCAAGGTTGTCAGAATATCGATTCTAGTCATATTGTATAATCTTAATTTGGTAGAATCGTAATATTATTATGATCATAACAAAAAAATTGTAGGACCATGATCAAAATTTTCATACGATCCTATCCGATTCTACTGATTTATTATAAATAATTATTTGCATATGTCTCTTTCATTGTAATTTTTTACTTTCTATTTCTTCATGTCCATTATATCTTGCATAAATAACTAATGATCTTTCATTGGCACTATATTTTGGCAAACAAAAATTCTAAAAGTATAGTTTTAAAATTTTATAAGTGTTAAAATACAAGATAGATTTTTTAGAAATATTTCTTTGGTAGAATCAGATAGAATCTTAGATTTTATATCGATCCTACGATTCACGATTCTACTAAAGAATAACCGATCCGATTCAGGATCGCGATTTTGACAACCTTGTTGTAGATATATACTTTTATTAGAAATTCCTTGTTAAAGATTGATCAGGTTATAGTCTTTTAGTAGTATTGTAATTTTTCTGGTATTATCATGAATTTCGGCAAAACTCTTGTGGTGCTATTACTGAACAAGAGACAAATGTTCATTGACGGTTTGAAAAAACAGATTGTGTTATGTGTTATAGTGTCAATCAACTAAACATTCAAGGTTGTAGAGGTAGACTTGTTGCTACCATAAATCTGGACATGGTATCCCTGTTCTCAAGTAAGCATTATCTAAATTAATCCTAAACTAGATTAATGTTTTACTTCTAGTTACTGCTATGGCAATAAAGAGCATCAAAACATATAATTGAATGGAGTACAATATTCTTCATTTGTCTTAACAGCAACTGAGTTCTAACCTTACAAGTTACAACATGCATGGTAGATTACATGGAGACAGAGACTAATACGCGCAGTTATAGCAAAGGATAATGACACATATTTACTACTGTGTATAATTAGACACAACGCATGAGGTCCCTATAGTTGATTAGGCCTACATGTTTATGGTCCTTATCGACCATAGAGTGGTCGTGGTTAACGTAGTCGTAGTATGACTTACGATCGTAAGGTGATCGTAGTAGAACTTACGATCAGTAGGTGGTCGTAGAAAAACTTACGATCATGAAGTGGTAATAGGATGACCTAAAACCATATAGGGTGGTTGTAGGTTGTAGAATAGCTTACAATCACTAGGTGTTTATAATCCCCCTCATTAGTGATAATGAGGAGTATCCTTCAAGGTTGTATAAAGATATTATCATCTATAATGAATATTATAGATAAAATAGTTTAATTAATTGAGGATTATTAGATCCTCGTCAATATGGTTTGTGTTATTGACTTTCCAAATTTCTTTTCAGGTCCAAAACTTAAGGGTTGTTGAAGTTACCATTTGATGACGGAGTGATCATCCTTATTTTGCAAATGGTGGTAGTATGATGACATCACATCTACATTGTTGACTTTTGTGTTGATGTTTGTACATGCCAAAGCTAGACTAATATTGTGGTTGAAGGGGTTGGAATATTTTCATCTGCTTGCCAAGCTTTTGCTTGATTAGACTTCAGTCAATTGTGTTGCCAAATCGCATGCACTCTATGTATGGTGTACCGGACATGTGTTGTGCTGGATCATAAATTTCATATTTCCTGGTTATGTATTTTACATAATCTGAATTTAATCTATGTGTTGCATTTGTCTGATTGTTGAGATGACATGTCTTGTGAGTCATATATTATTGCCAAAATTGTATGTTTTCGCAAATGATGGTTAAATGGTGCAAAATCCGGAGAGAATATTAAATTTACTATTCTAATATTAAATTTACTATTCTGGCAGATTTCTTAACAATATAGCCTGCATAATTAACTTTGCTTGGTATTTTACATGTATATTCCTAGGTGCCTAATTTGCTAGGAATCATGTAATGTTGTCGTTATATCTGTCGAAAATACATCTAACTACCGGGGAAACTCTAACTGTCGGGGAACATTTAACTGGTGGCAAAATATTTACTTTCCAGTGAAAACTCAAAATCTAGGGCAGATAACTGTTGGGAATCCACATATCTACCGTGGGAAGAAATGTCCTTCCCGACAACACTTTACCGGGCGAGTAGGCAGTAAGTGCTGGGAAAACTCCTCCCCAGCAGATAACTTGCTCTAGAAGGATGTATTCCTCGGTAGTTTGATTGCTGTACATACTATGTCATGGTGTAATGAAAATTAAAGAAGCTGTCACTTGTTCATGATCGAATTGATGACTCGATCGATAGGGACCGAAGTTAATTCGACGCGTCTTCCAAATGTAGATGGATGGGATCTGGTCTCCAAGACATATCTCCATCATTTACACGTCCTAGGTACAAACCAAGATCAAGAGAAGAGGAAGAAACACCAAAAACCAAGCCAAATCATGAAATCAACACTTGAGCATATGAGGAAGACTTGGATAAATTTAGAGATTTGATTTCTACTTGGAGATAAATATTTATAGTCACTCCCTTGGGAGGACAAAGCTACTAGGGTAGCACACACACAAGTTCGTTCATCTCTCTCAATACATCTCTCAAACCTTAGCCTCCCCCTTTCTCCACTTTCCCCAAATTTTCATATTATGGTTCCTTAGCTTCTTGGTGTGCAAGTCATGCACCACTGTTTTTATAGTGGAGGCTAGGTCTAGAGAGAAACCTTAACAAGCACCCGCTAAGGCCACACATAAACAGGTCTCACTCACGCACGCTTATCAAGCAACATCTTCATCTTTAGCTCCATTAGGCCAAATACATCATACCTTGCCCTCCCTGGAGTATCATTGTGTTGGTGATATACCCTAAGCGGCAATCATGGAGATGATTGTATCACGTATATATTTATGAGTTATAGAATAAATGTTATTATGTGGTCGGATAAAGGAAGTGCATGACCATGCCATAAGTGGTTGACGAGTCGATCACATGAAGTTATTCGTCACTAGATCAAGTAAATATTGAAAAGTCCATGGATGACAAATACCTTACCTGGAGTTCGACCAGATATCGTGAAGCAAAAGGAGATTACACAAGTAGGTCATTTAATCCTACCAGATACGAACTTGTCGTATGGGGATACGTACTGGTCGTGAGCTGGTCATACATGATCACTAACTGCCCAGAGAACCGGTCGTAAGATATTACGAACTGGTCATGACCAGATACGAACTGGTTGTATGGAGATACGAACTAGTCGTGAGTGATAAGGACCTGATCGTAGATCATATTGCATAAGGTTCGTCCAATATAATCTTTATGTGTATTCGAGAGTCGCTCTGTCCTGCTAGGAACTGCTACCGACTTGTGGTCGGAAAGGAATTTCTGGGTCACGACCGATGACACATGACTTATAGGGCCGCACAATTAACGGGTTGAAGCAAACTAGTTCGGATAGGATCTGTTGTGGGTTTTTTTATAAGGGGAGACATGGGGCATTGGATGTAAAAGAGTTACACCACAAAAACCCTAGCCACTGCCTCCTGAAGGCCCCTGTCGTGCGTGTTGGTGCTAGCACATCGTTGTATGGCGTTCCACCCATGGACCTGTGTATACCGTAGAGTTGCTACTGTGATTGTTGCTGCGCTGATCGAGGACGATATGTGATCTATGCAAGGAACGCGAAAACTAGCTGGTGGACACGATCGGTGCAAAGGATGTTGGACGATCGACAATGACCAGTACATCGATGAGCTTGATGTTGGACCAGGCTACTCCAACTCTTCTTCCATTGCACTGCGCATCTAGTGGTAACGATATGTTTATGATATCTTATTCACATGACTTCCTGGTTTACCAAAATACCTCTCTACTGACCTTTCCCGAATTCTTCACATCCAAGCATCGTCCATGCATCGCCATCATTCATGTGGGCCCAATGACTTCCCATCAAGCCTCTCACGCGTTTGAATCTCACCGAACCGTCCTCACTTGCAAGCGAGTCCAAGTCACTTGGCGCACCACTGCCTTACCATGTACCATGACTGTTCTGGACCTTAGCTCCTTCTTGAGCTTAGTCCCGGTCAACCATGTCATTTTCGGTCATGTCCAGCACCGGTAGCTCTCGCACCGGTTTGTCATCTTCTCAGCTTCTAACCACCATAGCAGCCTCGATCATCTTCCGACGGCACCTTGATCGTTCCGAACACAGTTCCCCAAGCTTAGTCCTGATCAAGTTCGCCTGACCATGACGTAGCTTTGGAGTCCTCCAACCAACACCAAGAAGCATACCGTCACGTAGCACCGCACGATACACAAAATCATCAATTGACACAATTCATGAGTCAAGAACACATGCCTTCAAAGTTTTGCTCCCGGAAGCATCACTTTACCTCAAAAGGTCTTTGCTCAAACTTCATCTTCCGTGGTTCTTATCTGTATTGCACCTTGCTTGAGAGTTGAGACCAACCATCCCACTCATTTTGGATCTTGATTCTCCTAACCAAGTCTCGGTCCTCCTCGCCATTGACCATGGTTGACTCCAAGCCACCTGCACAACAATAGACCAAGCAACTATTTACATGCACAAAATTCTTTACAACTTGACCCACGCTAGCCAAAACATGCATCATGCAACACATATGCACCAAATACATGACCTTAGGTCAAATCTCAAAATTTAGCACACCTCTCCATGTACCGAACCACCACACTCAGCGGTTTGACCGACAGCATCTGGTCGGTCTGACCGCCAACCAATGGTTGTTCAGACCACTTTCCATTTCCAGAAAATACCCATCTCTAGACTTTTCAGATAATTTCTATCTAGTTTCACGCTGAGTCTCCATTTTCAATGGCACCTGGTGCAAACATATCTCCAAACACTCCTACAAAAGTGTTTGGTGTCCAAATCCCCAAAGGTTGCACCGTCGGTCTGATCGCCACCCATGGTCGGTCAGACCGCCCTAGGGCCGTCGAATTCGGAGCTATCCGAAAAATTAGTTGGAGCAATCCGGTAAACTATCCGGTAACATTACAACACAAAATTCCATACCATCTGTATCTACCAACAACAGTCAACACTTGACAGCCTCCCTCCTTCCTCGCTGCCGCCACCTCCGTTCCACGGCCGCCGCCTCCCTCCTCCCTCGCAGCCGTCGCCGCTATCTCCCTTCTCCCTCGTCGTTGCCGCCGCCATCCTCCCTCGCAGCAGCTGTCGCCTCCCTCCTCCCTCACCACGGCTGCCGCCTTCCCCACTCGTGTCCTTCCCTGCTACCATGACGCACCCTTGTGGCTTCCCTCCTCAGCACTCACAGCGACTGGCATGCTCTGCGTTGGCGCTATCGCGTCGCTGGTCCTACTATGATAGGGTTTTGCCCATGGTCTCCCCTTTCTGTAAAGTTCTTCAAGTTTTAATATTGTTCTCTCCGAACATTTGGTAAATGCTATAACCATGGCTTCTATGAATAAGGTATGAAACCCAGGTGTTATAGCTACAGAACACATAGATTGGACAAGGAACACCATTAGCAAAACATTATGTGAAATTCAATAGAAAGTTCACATTAGCTGTGAAATAGTTTGATTATATCAATCAATTGCCTCATAAAAAGATAATTACTACCAATGATTGTATTTAAAGTTATTTGAAAAAAAAGCACGCTAGTTGATTCATGGTCCAAAGA
Source organism: Ampelocalamus luodianensis (assembly GCA_036346255.1). NCBI lineage: Eukaryota > Viridiplantae > Streptophyta > Magnoliopsida > Poales > Poaceae > Ampelocalamus > Ampelocalamus luodianensis. The sequence goes on along the minus strand of CM070636.1, from coordinate 13,342,867 downwards.
AGCCTTAGGACCAGTTTGCAAGCCTAGAGCTGCCATCACCAAGAATATATACGATAGAGCTATTATGCTCCTAAGTGTAGAATAACTTATTCGACGCGTCGACCAGATGAGCGCGCCCACCACACCCCTTGTGCACCCAATTCGTACGGGGACCAAGCCAACTAGTGACACGTAGCCAACCAACTAACAAATATGGGTTTCTTATTAGTACTAGAATATTTATTTTCTTATTTTAGCCACAACTTTTGATTGTTAGCTCCGATTCACGAACGGTCTTCACTGGTAGCTCAGTGATAACGAGAGTGAAAAAATGATATAGTCAACAAATGATAAATGCCTCTGTGCTATAAGAGATTTACTAAGGTCTCTTTGTGCCTTTACTGCAGCACTACAAGAGATGTATTGTGATCTCATTGTGCTTTTACTGCAGCACTACAAGAGATTTACTGCAATCGCCTTGTGCTTTTACTGCAGCACTATAAGCGATTTACTACGATCTTCTTGTGCTTTTACTGCATCATCACAATAGATTTACTGCGATCTTCTTGTGCTTTTACTGCATCACCACAAGAGATTTATTGTGATCGTCTTGTGCTTTTACTGCAACACTATAAGAGATTTATTGCACCTTTACAAGACATACACTATCACACTTAGTATTACTCCACTCTTATGCCTTTACTACATATTTATTAGAGACTTACTATCACGTTGAGCACAGAGGGGCAAGTGAAGAGAGAAGCGGGGCAAGTGAAGAGAGAAGCGTGGGCAGATTTCAAGTTTTGAATGACAATATCTCATAAACAATTTATCCTATTTACAATCCGTGTGAAGCGTTTCACTGGAAAAAATGTGCTTAACAAAAAGAGATCGATGATGAATATGTTTTAACACTATAAAAATGAATACTCCATCGAAAGTTCGAATTCACTGTATCTAAGCCAGCCCATTACTGCATCGTCTAAGCACGAAAAAGGTTGGTGGAGAGCGGCGTAGGGATTTACAGAGGTGGGAGGTGGTGGGTTTTCTTGGACCAGCCTTTGGCCAAGGTGGGATGTGGGTTTTGACCCACAGAAGGTGGTAGAGCGCAGAATAACTTATTCTATTTCGTGTACTTCATAGGGAAGCCTTATCATAGAGAAAGATAATTCTAATTTTCATATATCATATTGGGTAATTTGTGGTATTTCATTGCTACAAACATGGGTTATTGTAAAATAAGATATGTCATTTGGGTACTTTTCTTCAACTCGGAAGTATTTTGATACAAATAGTTGAAGTTAGTTTTATGAAAGAAAATAAGGCGAATTATGGGAGTGTTGAAGTATATCAAAATAGTTGAAGTATTTTGACACACACACACACACACACACACACACACACACACACACACACACACACACACACACATTCTACACCTTATTCTACGCTCCACCACCCTCAGTGGGTCAAAACCCACATCTCACCTTGGTCAAAGTCCGGTCAAACAAAAGCTACCACCTACCTCCGTCAACCCTTGTGTCACTCTCCACCCACCTTTTATATGCTCAGACGATGCTATAATTGACTGTCTTAGGTACAGTAAATCCGAACTTTCGGTGCAATAATCATTTTTTACCGTGTTAAAACATATTCATCATGGATCTCTTTCTGTTAAGCACAATTTTTTTTTCCAGCAAAACGCTTAAATGGATTGTAAATAGGATAAATAGTTTAGGAGATATTGTCGTTCAAATTTTGTAATCAACACACGGTTCTCTCTCCACCGCCCCTCTGCACTCAGCATGATAGTAAACGTCTGATAAAGACGCAGTAAACGGAATAAGGAGTGCAGTAATACTAAGCGTGATAGTGACTATCTTGTAAAGGTTAAGTAAATGAACAAGAAAATCATAGTAATTTCCTTTTAAAAAATAAGATCGCATTAAATCTTTATAGTACTGTAGTAAAAAAGCACAAGGAGGTCGCATTAAATCTCTTATAGTGCTGCAGTAAAAACACAAGAAGATCGTAGTATCTCCTGTAGCATTGCAATAAACGCACAAGAAGATCACAGTAAATCTCTTATAGCACAGATGCATTTATCGTTTATTGTGAAACTTATATCATTATGTTACTCTCATTGTCACTAAGCTACCGGTAAAAACCGTTTATGAATCGGAGCTATCAATCAATAGTTATGACTAAAACAAGAAAAAAAACATTCTAGTACTAATAAAGATCTCATATTTGTTAGTTGGTTGGCTACGTGACACTAGTTGGCTTGAAGTTTTTGGCTCATTTAGCTTCTTTTCGAAACAAAAATAGCAAAACTAGCCCCCCCACAAACGAAATGACAAAAATAGCACCTCTACCGCGCGATTTTGCTACAGAAAGCCACGTGTCGCGATCTCAGACCGCAGCAGGCCACGTGCCGCGCTCTCAAATCGTGGCAGGTGGCTTGTCACACACCCAGTCAGTGGCAGGATGGTATGCCAGCGTGGCAAGTGGTCTACAGATGTTCCTACCGCTGATTGGGTGCGCGACAGGACACGTGCCGGTGTCACTCACTGGGTTCGCGGCACGTGACTTGCCACAATCTGGGATCGCAGCACGTGGCTTTCTGCGGCAAAATCGAGCGGTAGAGATGCCATTTTTATCATTTTTGTTTGCTAATTTTACTACTGTGTTTTAAAAATATGTCATTGTAGCCAAAGACTCGTGGGCTTGGTTCCCATACGAATTGGGTGCACCTAGTGTGGGTTAGTCGCGCTTAGAATAAGCTCCGGCGGAGTGGTTGGGAATAATAATTAGCTTAAACGTACCCAAGCTAACTGCATGCACACTGTATATACAGAGAGTTCATCTGGTTACCTAACATGCATGCGAGACGATCAATCTGGACCAACGCATGGAACTTGCGCAGTAATTGTAGTTTACCAGACCAGCAGTTGATCTTCAGAGGTGTGTATCACGTCCATGTATATAACGCACTATAACGAGGGAGACTGCGGCATGAGTTCATCTGGTCCTCTCTCGTCTGATTTTCCTTTGGAAAATCTTACATTCTCTTTTAGCTGCAAGAAAATCTTACATCAGAATCGATCGTCATCGTCACTACATCATGTTCTAACCAATGGATTCTTTGTTTTTTTTTGAAGCAAAAGTTCTAACCAATGGGTAGTCAAGTCGGAAACTGGTGTTGGAATGCAAGGTGTCTTCGTATCCATGGTACAAGTACATCATTAGTTCTCTCAGGGAAACCGTACCGATCAAGCGTCTGTACCTAGCTCTTCGGCTTTGTCCGTGGCAGTTGCGGCCCGGACGCAAGGCAGATTCCTGCGTGCGAAAATACAATACTAGCACAGATCAAAACTGCTCCCGTGGAACGCACACCCGTCACCGGTCCATGCGACACAAGAACGGCCGGAGCAGCGCGTGGGCCTCAGCGATTGGGCAGTCAGACGGATCGAGCCGCGGAGCCAGTCAGGCCGCGACGCACGCGGCGCCATCTGCTGCCCAGGCAGGCCGCGGCAGTGCTGTGAAAAACGGCCGACCCGGCCGATTAATCGGTGACTAAACTCTCACAAATAGTATAATCAGAATACGCTATTAACGCTGTCGGAACAATTAATTGAAGGCATAATCCGAATAATCGGCAGTTTTGTAGAGCGGCAATTTACAATAACTTTGGATAAAAAAAAGGTTTGTAATTAATTTTAGATATTAATAAGAACACGCAATCATCAGTCAAATTTCGATCAGCCGTATCATGATTAATAGTTTAGCGGCACCCATCCGTCCGCCGTAGGGCTGGAAAAATAGCTCGAGGCTCGCGAGCCAGCTCGGCTCGATCTTGGCTCGAGCCGGCTCAGCTCGGGCTCGTAAGATTTTCGAGCCGAGCCGAGCCCATCTTCTGGCTCGCATGATTTTCGAGCCGAGCCCGGGCCGCTCGCGAGCCAGAACGAGCCAAAACGTTCGGCCGTCCTCCCTTTTCCCGTTCGGACGTTCCCCTCGCCAATCGCCTCCAGTCTCCAAATCCAGATCTGATTCCCCGTTCCCCTCGCCCTTCCCTCTCTCCGGCACTCCCTCGGCAGCTCCGCCCGCCGCCTCCCCTTCCCTCCCCGTCTCTCCCCCTCACCCAGCACCGCCCGCCGCCTCCCCTTCCCTCTCCGGCTCTCCCCCTCGCCCAGCTCCACTCCACCACGGCACCACGCCTCCACCTCCTCCACCCGCCGCCTCCCCCTCGGCCCCCGTCGCCCAGCTCCACTCGCCACCTCTACCTCCACCCGCCGCCTCCCCTTCCCTCTCCGGCTCTCCCCCTCGCCCAGCTCAACTCCACCACGCCTCCACCTCCTCCACCCGCCGCCTCCCTCCACCTCGGTCCGTGCTCCACGCCTCCACCTCCGCCCGTTCCCTCACCGCTGTCGCCCGCCGTCGGAGGCCATCGAGGCGAGGCGGCCGTCACCGCTGCTGATGCGGTGATGCCACAGCCGGCAGGATCTTCCTCGGCGCCGGCCTTCGTAGATGTGGATGTGGTTCATGTGAATGTGAATGATGAATTGATGTTTTTGGGTTGCATATTGCGATTGTTGTTTTGTTTCGTATGCGTGGATGTGTTCTTCAACTGCTTCCTCTCCGGTGGTGCTGCGGCTGCTGCCTTCTCATGTCCGCTGGCGTCTCCGCGCCGCCGGCCCTTAGCTCCCAGTCGCTCCGTCCCGCCGCCGCCCGACCTTCGGCCATCGCTCTTCTCGTCATCGGGCTGGTCCTGTGCGCAGCACGACAACATCGTGTTCGTGTGCCTGTGTCTTGGCTAGCGAGGGCTCGCGAGCAGCTCGAGCCCTGGCACCGAGCCGAGCCGAGCTGAGCCCAACTTTTAACTCGTTTATAGAACAAGCCGAGCTGAGCCTCTATTCTATTCGAGCTTGAGCAAGCCGAATTCGAGCCGATTCGGCTCGTTTCCAGCGCTAGTTCGCCGAACGCGTACCGCTTTCCACGCACTGGGCTGCGAATGATTCAGCGGCACCCCGTCCGTCCCCCGAACGCGTACCGCTTTCCACTCCACACACTGGGCTGCGCAAGGCGCGGCAGACGCGCGTCGTGTCGTGCGGAAGGGGCGCGTCTCACATGGATCCGCGATGGCGCGCCGCGCCTGGAGGCCGGGAGGCGAGAACGGGAGGGGGTGGATGGCGGGCAGGCCGTGCAGCGAACGAACGAGCCAGCCAGATGTACTGGGCCGGGGGCTGCCGGCCGTCGTCCCGTGGCGGATCGAGCCGGGGACGAATTACCAGGGGACTGTGAGATAGGCCCAGGTTGTTGGCAGGGCCTCTTGTCATCCGGAATTGACTAGCTCGGTTACATTATATACTCCGCAAGTCACGAGCATGAGGTGAAAAAAAGGAAAATAAAGAACCAGGCCTTGAACTGTACTCCATTCGCCACAAATATAAGTTGTTTATTTTATGTTTTTTAATCGTAGCATGCTAGTAAAATTAATAATAAAAAATACATATTATGAAAGCATTTTTTATGACAAACCCAATGATATTATTTCCATGTTGTAAGTTTATATACTTTTATACTATATAGTCAAGGTTTCAAAAGGCTAACCGCACGGATCCCATGCGACTTATATTACGGACAGAGTAAGTACAAAGTAATAATCAACGGCCCACGCTGCACATCAGAAACCTCTCCTAGCTACTCTCCCAGATTAAATGATGAGCTGTCTTGAAATCATACTAGAGCCGGGCGCGCACGAAGGATATGTCTACTAAATAATCGTTAAGATGAGAAAGTTATACTCAAATAGATTTCAATTGCTGTTAAGAACATAAGTATAGGAACCTCGTCAAAAAACAGTTTAATAAGAGGAAATGAATAGTCAGCACTTGCTCCTAGGGTAAGAGCTGGTGAAACTGCACTATAATATATGATTCAACTAAAGGTACAACCACAGAAAATGATGAACAGCTAAACACTAAATAATAGGAATAATTGATTATTTGTCACTGCAAAAGAGTAAATTTTAGAATTCGTCACTGTATGTGAGTATGACATGTGGGTCTTAGGACCACGTGTCATACTCACAATAGTAGCAAATCCTAAATTACGCATGAAAGTACAGTGACAAATAATTGAATCTCCCATAATAATACACCTTCATGAAGTCAATCTAATTAGTTCACTTTAATTTTACCTCGCGGACCTTTATATGGCCAATGTAACAAACAAAAATTCTCATCATCAGTAACGAAGAAAATTGTAGGCTTGATGTATAGCAAGTTCAAGTGAATATTTTGCAATGGAGTACTTCCTGGTGAATCAGATATATTGCCAAACCGAAGTGAAGAGCCCAGCATAAGGTGAAAAGGTGTTATTTGAGACAAATAAGCAATATAAAGCAAAAACTGGAAATCTAAAAGGCTTGTTCTGCGACAAAAAAAAAAAAAAAAACTAGCTAGGAGAAACGGTCTATATTTACTCTCAAGTCTCACCACTCTAGGTAAATCAGATCATGTTAATCTTCTCACATATTACATATATGCAGAACATCCATTAAAAAGATTATTGTAAGGCGTTAATTAGGCACCGACACATAAGCTTGTGTTATGCAAACAATGATTTAATACATAATATACAAAATCATGTTTGAACAGACATACTTCTGGTCTAGATTGTGACCAATTAAGCTTCACATTTAATCACCATACTACTATGAGCTGCAGTATGAAAAATCACTCACTACTGAATGAATGAACACCACAAACAGTGTGGGCATGCCAACATTCAACAGACATACTGCAAGTATTGTTAGCCTCTAGAACACCATGATGAACCTGCACATAAATGAAATACGACAGCAAAAGGAATACTAGATAGTTTTGACGAGGATCTAATAATCCTCATTTTATTATTTCATAATCATGTAATATGACGTCACGTGGTATACCCCCTAATATTAGAAGGGGAAAGCAAGTCAGGTAGTCGTAAGATCTCCTACGACTACCCCCCTTGTCGTAAGCATCTCTACGACTATGGTGTAATCGTAAGTCCTGCTACGATTACGTCCGGTCGTAAGTCTTCCTGCGACTAGTACCCAGTCGTAAGCCTTTCTACGACTACCCCCCTGGTCGTAAGTTCCTTTATGACCAGTTCTGCCACGACTTCCTCACGATTAACTGGGTCCACTTGTCAGAAGGTCCATTTAATAGTGGGAATCTAAGCAGTCAAAATACGTAGTTATGCCTGATATAACTACAGATAATTCTCCACTATCTCGATCGATAATCGTTTGACAAGATGGGAGGTTACTACTCCGGTGATTACTCTCATTATTACGTAATAATGGTGAGCGACTAATTAGCCTGGAATGACAACGGCCACCACTGCGCAGTAAAAATAAGTGTCTTTTAGAGATAGAGGGGAGAGGCTTTTCGGTGTAATCCAGATACCCAATACAAGAAACACAGGAGTAGGGTTATTATTCTCACCTGAGAAGGCCCGAACCTGTATAAAAATCCTCGTGTCTCTCTCGTCTGCATGATCAATTGTGGAGACCCCCGAATCAAACAATCTTTACGTAAGATCAGTTCTAAAACACCGACAGTTGGCGCCGACCGTAGGGATCTTCTGGTAATTCCTTGTCAACAGTTCTTTCTTTTCTCTTTGATGCTACCATGGCAGGAGAATGGAACGAGGAGAATTGGTTCGACTTGGCCGATTACGCAGACGTCGACATGGATGCCGGTCTCGAATACGAACCGAGTATCGAATCTTTCGACGGTATTGCGCCTCGGAGATCTTCTATCGATCTCGAGATCGCATCACTACACGAGTCGAGGGGAATCCTTATCCCCACGACAAGACGCCCGATCGAGGAACCAATTTCCTCAGGGGGCAAGGGTCAACATGACCGACAACAGGACTGTCTCGGGGCAAACTCGCAACACGACGAGAGTTTTTCCTAAAAGTGTTCGAGTCCACCCAAGACAGTACGACTTGGCAAGACAGGTCCTGGAAGCCATCATTCCGGAACTCCATCGACACCTGATGGTCCTCTCTCTCAGAGTGTTTCCGCAGGGAAGATGATCAAACACGCTGTTCATCCAGATCCAACCGTCCCGACGCAGGACTCACTTGCAGACGGAGACGGTTATAACCCGGAGTTCCCCTACCTGGAGGGGTTTACTCCAAGTCGCCAGATGGTGTCGCTCGACTACTCCTCAAGCGAGGAGGTCTCGAGCACAAGTGGAGGTCATCCACGGGAGGTCTTCGTCCTTCCCTCTGATAAGGATCGTTCTCCCAGAAGAAGGATTGGCGATGCTTCCCGACGAGCATACTCTACACCACCTCGTCGCAATGGCAAGGACACCACCACTGGCGAACGAGACGAACACTTTAATGAACGTGCGAGACATCCTCAACATTCTCGCCCTCCATTAAAGCAAACTCAGGGGTCTGAAATAGACCGTTCTGAGACAACCCGACGGAAGAAAATAGCGGCTCAGAAAAACCTTCCTGAACGTGCTTATTTCCAGTCGGAGGAAGCTCAAGAACTCCAGCACATCAACGATTTGCTGGAAAACCCGACTCAAGAACTCGCTCGAGCACCAGGTTATGAGCTCTTTGCAGAAGAAATCACGCAAAGGCTTCGCGACACGATGGCCAAACTCGAGCGTCTTCGTCGACCATAACCAGGAAGTCGTAGTACTACGACTCCTTCTTCTGCCAGCCGTTCAGATAACTCGTCACATAGAAGGCGGCACGACTTTCACTCACGTCGTTCTCCCGACCCGAGGAAGACGCCACAAGCCCACAGGAGAGGTGATCTTCCACCACTTCAGCGACGAGATGCACGGCGGCAAGTGGAGTACGAGGAGTATTTCCATCGTAAAGCTGAGACCTATCGTAGGTCCAGCCCTCCTGTGGCTGGGTATCAACGAGTTCGATCATCCGGCGATATTAACCCTTCTTTTCTGTAGAGAAGGAGGCAAGAGGTTATCTCGGGGTGTCGGGCGTTTTCACCCGACCTTCGAGCGGTTCGCTGGCCACTTCGCTTCCGACCGGCGAACATGGAGAAATTTGATGGAACTCAAAATCCCATCGAGTTCCTCCAAATCTATACTACAGCTATCCGAGCTGCAGGAGGAGGAGAGCATGTCATGGCGAATTACCTTCCTACTGTACTCGAAGGATCAACGCGATCATGGCTTTTAAATCAGCCATTCGAATCGATCTACTCGTGGCAACACCTCTGTGATCTTCTGTTGGCAAATTTCCAGAGCACTTACAACTGCCCTGGAAAAGAGGATGACCTGCACCGGATAAGGCAGAACGACCATGAAACGCTACGGCAATTCATCAGATGCTTCAGTCAGGTTCGAAATTCTATTCCGGAAGTTTCTGACTCATCCGTGATCAGGGCTTTCAAGCAGGGAGTTCGTAGCAGAAAGATAACAGATGATATCGCTTTACATCCACCTGCCACCATCGCCGAACTCTTCGAGATGGCCGATAGATATGCGACTGCTGCTGAAGCAGTCGAGTGGAACAATACTATCGATCGTAAAGACAACATCCTCGTGAGGCAAAGTAAAGTGGTAAGAAAAAGGATAAAAAGGCTAGGAAATATAAGAACAAGGCAAAGAGACACAAATCTCCAGTTGCCTGTTCTAAGGAGGTCCTAGCCGTAAGCGACAAGGAGCCACGCAACCTCAAGCAAAATCCCGATCGAGGTAAAGGTAAGCGCCAAGATCGGAGAAACGACAAACCCAGGTGGTGTCCTTTTCATAAAAAAGAAGGGCATGATCTTCGTAACTGCCGAGTTTTCCTACGGAAACTCGAAGACTATTACTCTGGCAAGGGGCCACTTATTACTCTTGAACAGGTAGGTCAAACCAGTGGACAGAAGGAGTCGGATGATGAGGAGATGTCGTTCTAGGATCCACAACACACCATTGATCACATCTATGGGGATCCTCGATACGATCGCGAGACAAACCAAAGTCGTTGAACGTGAGGTAAACACAGTCGACTCCCCTCTTGTCAATAAATTACCGAAGTGGTCGAAAGTCACCATTACTTTTGAGAAAGGTGATTGCCCGATCCCTTCGACTAGACCAGGTCGATTTCCGATAGTGGTCGAACCCACCATCAACAATTGTCGAGTCAATCGAGTTTTAGTTGATGGTGGAAGCTCGCTAAATATTCTGTTTACGAGTACCCTGGACGAGATGCAGGTACCCAGGACAAAGGTAAGGCCGGTATGATATTCATTTCACGGAATCATACCGGGGTCTTCGGCCAAACCAATTGGCCAAGTTTCTCTTCCTTTAACGTTTGGATCACCAAACAATTTCAGGACAGAGAAGGTCTCCTTTGATGTGGTCGACTTCGATACGGCGTATAATGCCATACTCGGACGACCTACTTTGGCAAAATTCTTAATAGCTACTCATTATGGGTATCAATGTCTTAAGATGCCAGGTCCCAAAGGAGTTGTCACAATATACTGTAACAAAAAGATGACGCACTCCTGCGACCGTCGCTCCCTCAAGATGGTTGGACAACTACCAACTCGGGATGAAAGTCAGCCTTCGACTAGCAAGTCGAAGCCTAAAGCTGCACCTAAACCGAACGACCAGGTCAAAGAGGTTCCTCCGACGCAGGGAGCCCTCAAGACTGCTCAGATTGGGATTCTTCAGGCCCCAAATAGGAAGACGCCCTCATCACTTTCCTCCAGGCAAACGCTGATGTCTTCGCGTGGCAAGCATCTGACATGTCCGGAGTCCCTAGGGAAGTGATCGAGCACATGCTAGCTTTACGACCTGATAAACTACCCGTAAAACTAAAGTTACGGAGATTTTTCCCTGATCGACGAGATGCTATTAGGTCAGAATTGGACAAGTTGCTTAAGGCAGACTTCATAAGAGAAGTCAACCACCCAGAGTGGTTGGCCAACCCTGTAATGGTTAGAAAGTCTAACGGCAAGTGGCGTATATGCGTAGACTTTACTGATCTTAATGAAGCTTGTACAAAAGATGATTTCCCTTTACCTCGTATCGATCAGCTGGTTGACTCTACCGCAGGATGTGAGATGTTGAGTTTTCTGGATGCATACTCTGGTTACCACCAGATTAGTATGTATCAAGAAGACGAGGAGAAGACCGCATTTATTACGCCCTTTGGGATATTTTGCTATGTCAAAATGCCATTTGACTTAAAAAATGTTAGAGCTTCTTTTCAGCGTTTGATGCAAACGACTTTCGCTCCTCAATTAGGCCGAAACTTAGAAGCCTATGTTGATGATCTAGTCGTAAAAAGCACCAAACGACTCAACCATATCACCGACTTGCAGGAGACTTTCGACAACCTCAGAAAACACCACTTGAAACTTAATCCCGAGAAGTGTGTGTTCGGGGTCTCTTCAGGAAAATTACTTGGATTCCTGGTCTCTGCACGAGGAATCGAGGCGAATCCCGAAAAGATAAAAGCCATCACTCAGATGCGCCCCCCGACCACGAAGAAAGAAGTCCAGAAACTCACAGGATGTATGGCGGCGTTAAGTCGTTTCATAGCACGACTGGGAGAAAAATGATTGCCTTTCTTCAAACTTCTAAGGAAACACGAAGGTTTCGAGTTGTCAGAAGAGGCTAACCTAGCCTTCGAGTAAGTCAAGAGGTATCTTACGAGTGCTCCTGTTCTAGTTTCCCCGAAACTAGGAGAGACGCTCTTAATTTACCTAGCTGCCACGCCACAAGCAGTAAGCGCAGTGCTGATCGTAAAACGTGAAAACATACAACGACCAGTATACTACGTTAGTGAGGTTTTGCACGGACCTAAGAAGCGTTACCATCAGGTTCAAAAACTTCTATATGCCATCCTCATGTCTTCGAGTAAACTGAGGCATTATTTTCAGGCGCACAAACTAGCTGTGCCGTCTGAGTTTCCCTTGGGATCGATCCTCCAGAATAGGGAAACAACGGGACGCATGGCAAAGTGGTCAGTCAAACTTGGGCCGTTCGACATCCATCTCGTGTCCCGAACGGCCGTTAAATCCCAGATCTTGGCAGACTTTGTCGCTGAATGAACAAATCCTGAACCTGTTCAGGATCCCCAGTACGATTCCCACGACCAGTGGGCGATGTACTTTGACGGGTCACTTACGATAAGTGGCTCGGGGGCTGGGGTGATTCTGGAATCTCCTACAGGAGAAATCTTAAAGTATGCCATACAATTAAACTTTCAGGCCACTAATAGTGTGGCAGAGTATAAAGGTTTGCTAGCTGGTATACGAGCTGCGAAAGCGCTCTCGATTCGACGACTACTCGTAAGAGGAGACTCTCAACTAGTCGTGAATCAAGTCGGAAAAGAGTAACAGTGCTCTAATTCGACCATGTTCCGGTACCTATCGGAAGTTCGCAAGTTAGAAAAGCACTTTTTGGGCTTTAAGGTACAATTTATCCCTCGAAAGGATAATTTCCTCGCAGACCAACTGGCTCGCTTAGCTTCCTCCCGACCCCTGGTACTGAAAGGGATGTTTTTGGAACAGCTTCAAAAGCCGTCTATAGTCGAAGAACTAGAGACGCCTTCTATAGAATCAGTCTATCTAGAGTACGAAGATACATGGATGGCACCCATCTACGAGTACCTTCAGACGGGTTCCTTACCCGATGACGATCCAGAAGCAGATCGATTATCCCGAAAGGCCAAAATGTATACTTTGGTCGAAGGTGTCCTCTATAAACGAGGAACCCAAGGGGTGCTCATGCGATGTGTTCCGCAGAGCGAAGGATTACAACTCCTTCACGACATACACGGAGGGATCTGTGGAACTTATGCTTCATACAGAACACTGGTTGGTAAAGCCTTTCGACAAGGTTTTTATTGGCCAACAGCCCTCTACGATGTCAGGGAGCTGGTTAAAAAATGTGTACAATGCCAGTTTCATAGCCGGCAAATACACCAACCAACTCAGGCGTTGCAAACAATTCCTCTGTCCTGGCCTTTTGCAACCTGGGGTCTTGATATCCCAGGACTGTTACCTAGAGCTCCAGGAGGTTTTGAGTTCATTTTTGTGGCCATCGATACATTCACAAAATGGATAGAAGCTGAGCCTGTGATTGGGATAACAACGGAAGCAGCAAAACGGTTCATGATGAGATGTGTGATAACTCGGTTTGGAGTACCAAGTCAAATTATCACAGATAACGGCAAACAGTTTACAAACGCAAAATTTTAGGAATTTTACGACGAGTTGGGAACTCGTTTGTGTTACGCTTCTGTCGCCCACCCCCAAAGCAACGGGGCAGTCGAGAGAGCGAATGGCCAGATAATGAAGGGAATCAAAACCCGAGTCTTCGATCATCTTGTCAAGCGCTCGGGGGCTTGGGTACAAGAACTACTACCTTCAGTATTATGGGCAATTCGTACGACAGCTAGCCGAGCTACAGGAGAAACACCTTTCTTTCTAGTTTTCGATACCGAAGCCATGCTTCCGCCAGAACTAAAGATCAGGTCAACAAGGGTCGATAAGTTTAACGACTCCATTCAAGAACAACTTCGAGCGGACGACATTAACCTGCTCGAGGAAAAGAGAGACCAGGCTTTAATCCGTTCCGCAGTCTACTAACAAGCCCTGCGCAGATACTACGATCGTAAGGTCCAACCTCGCAGCCTTGCTGCAGGTGACTTGGTATTGAGGCTTGTCCAATCCCAGTCTAATTGGAACAAACTTTCCCCCAAGTGGGAAGGTCCTTACACTGTGGTCGAAGTAACGCGTCCATGATCGGTACGACTTGCAATGGAGGACGACCGCGTTCTCTCAAACTCTTGGAACATTGACCAGTTACGCAAATTTTATGTGTAGCAAGCTTCTACGACAATAAAGTATCAGGTTCTCCTACCTTTTTTGTCTATTTTTCTGAATTTCGCTTTTATTTTCGACCATTTTTTATGCTCATTCCTACTGTACACTGGTCACCAAAAGGACAACACATTTAATCGAAGTCTCTCCCCTCTGCATGTGGTCTTGCCCGCTGGAAGGAGCTTCCTAATGTCGCTTTGTTCTTTACTACAACAACCAGTACAACGCTTATTGGGCTCACAAACATGGTCGAAAGTTGTTAAACAAATTCATGTCACCTTAGCTTATTTATCTTGCAAAATAAACTAAGAAGAGTGCACTTTCTGGGGTGTGTTCGACTACTTTTCAATTAACTTGATTGGTTTTTACTGGCCGGAGGAAGAAACACACCTAGTCGAAGCTTCTCCTCTCTGCACGTGGTCCTGCCCACTAGAAGGAACTTCCTAGAGTCGTTCTGTTTCCTACTTTCTTCGCCAGACAACTTCGCCAGGAAAAACGAAAATAGTCGAATGCATTCTTCAGGTCCTCTAGACGTTTGTTTCGCTCAAGTTGTTGTTATTGACTTGATTAATCTGGTTAGGGATGGTAACATCACCTAGTCGAAGCCTTTTTCTCTGCATGTGGTCCTGCCCATTAGAGGGAACTTTCTAGCGTCGATCTGTTTTCACTCTCTCGACTAGTGCAAAAGAGTCGATACTAGACAACTACAAGTCGGACAAACCTCTCTGTTTTCAGGAACCCTTTCTTTACCACTTTCTTAGTTTATTCCTAATAAACTAAGTAAGTAGTCGGGGGCTAGGATAAAGTTATAAACATGACTTCGTTTCTTAGTCTTAATTTTTTGAAGTTGTCATCTTACGAGTTACTAACTACTCTACGAGATGATTCACAGGGAAAATGAAGGAGAAAGGAGGAATCGTTCATATCTAGTCTGATTATTTCTTCATTTTTTATTATCTTACGAGTTACTAACTACTCCACGAGATAATTTGCAGGAAAAAAGAAAGGATCATATATTTACGCATCACCACCAAAAAGACTTGTCTTTACAAGTTTGTATTACACGACTACTCTGTTAAGGGAGACTCTATTTGCATCTCCTCTGCGACCTTCTCGCCAACCGACTGCATCTCTTCGATCGGCCTTCGTGCTTGATTCGGTGCAGTCAAAGTCGGCTTCAACAGAATAAGGATTAAGGTTAGGATCACGGGCCTTGAGTTTTGCTAAAACAAAACTCACAGCTCCTTTGATCGCTTCCCTTATCGAATCATTCTGGTTGGTCTTCAGAGTAGACACCAACTCGTTCAAAGTATCGACCTGTTCCCCAATAGCACTCGTATAAGCAGCCATCGTGTCGTCGCAAGGAGCAATCCTCCCGGCATGAAGCACATCAAGTACATTGTTCAGGAGTGAGATATTATCTTGAAGATTGATCTTCATTGATTTTGTCTCCTCCTGGGAATAAGTCGAAGCCTCGTGGAGTTGTTTTATTTCAATCAATCGATCTGGAAAGAGTAAGGATTGATTAGATGAAGTAGTTCTATGAGAAGATAAAACAAATCAATAGCAGGTAAAAGCTCTACTTACCAGCTAATTGAGAACCCAAGTTCTCGATCTCCCGATCTTTCTCCTTCGCGATGCGGGAGACTTCACGAACAACTAAGGATTTCTCCTGGACTTCGATCCGGAGAGCCCCCACCTCGGCCTGAAGGGCCTTATTTTCAACTTCTTTTTCTATAAAAGAATGAGAGGTTAAAAAAAAAGAGAGAGGTGGAAACCAAAATCAGAAGCAGTCGTGATTACACGTATTGTTTATTTTTCCTACAACCGCTGGTTGCAGAGTTAGCCTCCTGAAGCTTCTTCAGGAGGTCGGTGGCTTTATCCCTTAGCTTTTTCGACTCGGTTTTTTCAAAGTAGAGTGAATCAGCCATGGTCTTTTCGTCACTCTTAAACCTGAAAGGGTAAAGGGAAGACATGAACACACTTAAAACAAGCGGTCGTAAGTATTTCTAGGATCGATGAGTGGTCGTAAGCTATTCTACGACTACCCTCTAGTCGTAAGTTTTTCTACGACTAGTACCAAGTCGTAAGTTTTTCTACGACAACCTTCTACGAGTCTCGAACAACTAATCGTAACGACACGAGAGTCGGTTACTCACCACCTCTCGCTTGCTCGCAGAGTCGCTTTCTCTTGTCGGTTTGACAAGTTGCCGATGGTATTCACAAATCGTAGCGATTTGCTCCACGACTCTCTACAAGGAGAAAATGATAAGAGAAAGAAGTAAAACCATAAGTGAGTATCAATGAATACTTACGCTCATATTTGACCAAGCAAACATGGACATTGTTCGTGATGGATCCTTCACCCATCCATCTCCTCGACTCGTTTCCACCAAACCCCCTCAAGTCGTTCGTTGTCGAAAACATCCCCACAATTGGGAATTTGCTGGGGTGTGGAACTCGGTCGCGAGATCGGAGGCGTAAGATCGCACGATAGAGTCGGGCCAAAGAAATCGAGCAAAGTTGAAGTACTCTTCTTCCTCTCGACTCGGTGACGGGACACCACCGAGGGCCGGAAGGAACGCCTCGACAACCTCCGCACGCACGGTCAAGACTCTCGCGCCACCGACTTCCAAGATCTCCTCGAGGCCTCTGTCGCCTCCTCTCTAGTCTCTACGACAGCCTCGGTTGTCGTAGCAACTTCAGCATCCTCGCCGGTCGAGCGACTCTCGAGCCGCAGTTTCTTCCGCCACAGGAATAGTAGCCGAATCTTCGGCTACTACCGCAGTCACACCCTCGTCGGCTGAAGGAGTGGCAGCGGGCTCCTCTACCGGAGAATGCCTGGGGGCTGAAGACGTCGGGCTAAAACCACAATATGCAGAAGTAAGTCAACTCGTAAAAGACAAACAATAAGTGCAGTTATTACACTTATATTTTTTACATACCTCTGTGCGTTGGACCTAACTCGAAACTTGAAAGCAACCTTCCCGACGGAAGATTTTTTCGTTTCCTTCTCAACCATTTCTGGTCGAGAAGCACTCGGGACAATAGGAGTCGCCTCCTCCCAACTTCCCGGGTGGTCGAGACTCGCCTCCTCCCGACTTCCCAGGTGGTCGAGATCAGTCTCGACCACCCTAAGAGCGCTGCTCCCCTCGGCCTCAGATCCCACCGGAGCAGCGGTTTCCTTCACAAAAGACATGAAGTTCTTCCAGTTTTCCTTTTCCTGCTGTCTTATGAAGCCACGAGAAGCTGAAACTGCGAATGACTTGTTGTCGTAATAGAAGGGTACCTTAACCTTGGGGACTTTGCGCTTAAGGGCAAAGGCCTTTGCTCCTGCTTTCTTCTTCGCCGCAGCCATGTCCGTGGCAAATTTAGTGAAAGGAGCAGGAGGAGCCGAACTTGAACCACCCTTATCGCCGACTTTTGCCAGTCGACGCTTCTTGGATGGAGGGTACTTCGCTGACTCCGCCAGCGCAGTCGCCCCGATGACCACCAGATCGACTTCTTCGTCGTCCTGGCGATTCTCCATGCCAACTTTCTTTTGAAAAAGAAAGAAAATGGTCGTAAGATCTTCTACGATCACTATCTGGCCGTTAGTACGACCAGCTCAAAAGTCGTAAGTATTTCTACGACATTATCTAGTCGTAAGTGCTCTTACGATTACTTTCGGTCGTAAGTTTTTCTACGATCAGTATCCAGTCGTAAATTTTTCTACGACAAACCCGTTAGTCGTATATCATTTTACGACAGCAAAACGCCTAAAGACAAAATCATTTGATTACCTTTAGGCGCTCTTCTTTCTCCTCTGTGGTCAAGACCGCAAGGATTTGAGGAGCGATAATGTTGGCTGGATGCTTCTCGCAGATGAGCCTGACAAGCGCGTCAACCTCCGCCTGCGGAAGATCTGTACACATAAACAGTACGATTAGAAGACTAAATCAGGATTAACAAAGGACAGAACCAAAAGAGTAAGTTTTGCTACTCACCGTCTTTATAATCCCTGGTTAGGTCGTCCTTTCCCGAGTACCTCCACATAGGAGGAACTCGTGCCTTCAAAGGACTAATCCGGCGCGTGATGAAGTCCTTCACCACGTGCCAACCGGTGAGCCCCTCAGACTTCAAGTCTTTGATAGCTTGAATATAGGGGGCTATCCGGTCAAGATTACTGGGAATCGAGTCCCATGAAGGAGACCGTTCGGCGGCCTTTCCAGCGAATGAGAGGCCATCCTCCTTGGTAACCTCCTAGTAAAACCACTTCTTTTTCCACCCCGGCCAAGAATCCCAGTAAAACCACTTCTTTTGCAATGGAGTACTTCCTCGTGAATCAGATATATTGCCAAACGAAAGTGAAGAGCCCAGCATAAGGTGAAAAGGTGTTATTTGAGACAAATAAGCAATATAAAGCAAAAACTGGAAATCTAAAAGGCTTGTTCTGCGGCAAAAAAAAAGCTAGCTAGGAGAAGCGGTCTATATTTACTCTCAAGTCTCACCACTCTAGGTAAGTCAGATCATGTTAATCTTCTCACATATTACATATATGCAAAACATCCATTAAAAAGATTATTGTAAGGCGTTAATTAGGCACCGACACATAAGCTTGTGTTATGCAAACAATGATTTAATACATAATATACAAAATCATGTTTGAACAGACATACTTCTGGTCTAGATTGTGACCAATTAAGCTTCACATTTAATCACCATACTACTATGAGCTGCAGTATGAAAAATCACTCACTACTGAATGAATGAACACCACAAACAGTGTGGGCATGCCAACATTCAACAGACATACTGCAAGTACTGTTAGCCTCTAGAACACCATGATGAACCTGCACATAAATGAAATACGACAGCAAAAGGAATACTAGATAGTTTTGACGAGGATCTAATAATCCTCATTTTATTATTTCATAATCATGTAATATGACGTCACGTGGCATACCCCCTAATATTAGAAGGGGAAAGCAAGTTAGGTAGTCGTAAGATCTCCTACGACTACCCCCTAGTCGTAAGCATCTCTACGACTATGGTGTAATCGTAAGTCCTGCTACGATTACGTTCGGTCGTAAGTCTTCCTGCGACCAGTACTCAGTCGTAAGCCTTTCTACGACTACCCCCCTGGTCGTAAGTTCCTTTATGACCAGTTCTGCCACGACTTCCTCACGATTAACTGGGTCCACTTGTCAGAAGGTCCATTTAATAGTGGGAATCTAAGCAGTCAAAATACGTAGTTATGCCTGATATAACTACAGATAATTCTCCACTATCTCTGACTGATAACTGTTTGACAGCATGGGGAGGTTACTACTCCGGTGATTACTCTCATTATTACGTAATAATGGTGAGCGACTAATTAGCCTGGAATGACAACGGCCACCACTGCGCAGTAAAAATAAGTGTCTTTTAGAGATAGAGGGGAGAGGCTTTTCGGTGTAATCCAGATACCCAATACAAGAAACACAGGAGTAGGGTTATTATTCTCACCTGAGAAGGCCCGAACTTGTATAAAAATCCTCGTGTCTCTCTCGTCTGCGTGATCAATTGTGGAGATCCCCCGAATCAAACAATCTTTACGTAAAATCGGTTCTAAAACACCGACAAGTTTGTTGGTGATATGCACTAGAGGTAATCATAGAGATGATTGTATCATGTCTATGTTTATGAGTTATTGAATAAATGTTATCATGTTCCTTGAATGAATCATCAGTTATAAAGATTAACAAGTATGTGACTTGTTGGTAAAGCTCTTTAACTTATATGATGTCATTCTAAATGTATCTCTGGTTAGACGTCACTGGTCAGAACACTAATGACTTATCGACCCACACATGTATTGATTGATGACCATGTTTCACCGGTTATAGATATAGGGATATTGAATCAATAATATGAACACATATTAGATAACATAGTATTGGATTGACCCATCTTGAGACACTGTTGAGATTGTTATGATTTTATGTGTCATCAGTTGGTCTCAAGCAATGATGATGTATAATCCTTAGACCTGAGATCAGCATGATTTTCTACATGTGTAATAGTACACTTAGGGGTTGCCAAACACTACTTCATAACTGGATAGTTATAAAGGTAACTTTTATGTATACTATAAAACATGCGGAGGGATGTGACTGATCAGATATGATATTTGCCCCTCCTAACATAACCGGAGAGATATCTCTGGGCCCCTCGATGTGGTCAGATAAAGAAAGTGCATGGCCATGCCACTAGTGGTCGACGAGTCAATCACATGAAGTTATCTGACACTTGATTGAGAAAGTATTGAATAGTCCATAGATGATATATTATTTCACCTAGAGTTCAACCAGATATCATGAGGCAGATGTAGAATACACGAGCATGTCGTTCAGTTCGATCAGACAAACATAAATAAAATGCATTTTGTTCAACAAATTTTAAATGATTTTAACTTTTAAGCACATAAATATTTCATAGGCTCTGTGATGTTCACATGGTTGGAATGTCATTCCACCCGTCACAACAATTTTCCCCTTTTACCATCGATGCAAAAACTAAGAACAACCAATCAAGAAATCAAGATCCACCTTTCTCTGACAGTACAACATCCACCATGGACCCTTGTATCACCTCCACAATGCCCACGAGGAGGAGGGCAGAGCGGCGGCGCCAATGGAGAGGGGCGGTAGGGGAGGCAGAGGGACGGGGAGGGGGGAGGCGAAGGAGAGCAGAGCGGGGAGGAGGTAGTCGTCGTGGGAGATGAATGGGAGGAGCGGAATGAAAGCCGCCTTGGGGGTGGGATTTGGGCGCCTTGGTTGCCGTTGGAGCGAGTGAGGGGCGGGGCCAAGGACCAACGGCCGGGTGGAGAGGGCGTGGCGGTGCCAGTGGAGAGGGGCGGCTAGGTGGGGAGGGAGCGACGGCACTAGCAGAGAGGGGAGGCAGAGCGAGGAGGAGGCAGGGACGGAGTGGGAGGCGAGGGAGGGGAACGGAGGCAGGGTGAGGGCGCGAGGAGAGAGGGCTGTCTGGCTGGGATGGCATTAGGGTTCTCAACAGACCCGATAGGAATGCCGTGAGCGAACCCGACGCGATCGGATGGCGGATCCTATTAGGGGCTCTCCACACGATCTTAGCCAGATGATGACGATCGAATGCTCCATATTTTACTTATGACATGGCCACGTCGAGGAGAGCCCAAACTTGCCTCCTTTTACCTCTAAAGATTTTCCTTGTCTACCAAAGTAGGCATTCCACTTCCAGCATGTTTCTAGCCGTCCCTTTCTGAGTACTATATATAATCTTTATGCATTCCGTTCATGACAACATCCTGTCTAGATCTCTAACACACCACATAGCTAATACTTCAGGCTGTGTTCAGGTGCATGCATGTGAAGATTTTTACGGCAAAACATGGAACCCTTAAAGTGGCCAACTTGGGTCACAGAATGTTTGACTACAATTCAGAGCTGTGCTACCAAGTACTAACTGTGCTACGAGTCGACGATAGTGCATCTTCACGGACGATGACTTCTTTTGCCAAATGTTTACTAATTCGTGTCACTTCTACTTGCGAGTTGCACTGGCAATTTATGTTTAAATTTTGATTCTTTAACTTGCATCGCTTGTGTCGTTGCTGTGCACTTTGAATTGAATTGACAGCCATTTTGAGTCCAACAGAAATGAATCTTTTCTGAGGCTGATGCCAAGTTACAGGTAGTTTCCTTCATGGTTATGCTTGTAGCCAAAAGGCTTCATATATATATATATAGAGAGAGAGGCGGAAATCGAGCAATTAGCGAGTAGGTAACTGTGTGCCACAAAATGATTGCCAGACAAGTTCCTGATGATGATGATGCTTAGATAGTGATGCATCAGCAAGTTGCATGACTAATAAGTCAAAGCTGGCCTAACCTAAGAAATACACCTGAATTAGCCTAAACTACTTACACAGTACCCTGCACAAAGAGAGGAAATGCATGATGAGATCGCTAGTCTGCTTCTTCTGTTAATACTATTGCACAACCTTTTTTTCAAAAAGGTAAAATTAAATGTAGGAAAAGTGCAAATCATTATATACAGAAATGGAAAGCTCCAACCTGCATTTGATTAATGTTTTTTCAGTACAACGATATGCAAGCGCGCACTGATCAAAAGGACAATTGAGATAAGTTACCTAAGGTAACTTTTCAATATAACACAAGTAATGATGAAGTGGAGCTAGCTACTAAAGAATTGAATGTCCCTTATCTTCCATTCCATTCAAAAAGAAGGGGGACTTCCATTATTTGATAGGAACTGTTTATTCATAAGTTGTCTGAAATTTTCTTAAGTTTAAATCATTGTTGTGATCATTGAATCAATATCCAATCATATAACACACCAATCTCTACATAAATCTAATGATCACAACAAATGACTTAAACTTAAGAAAATTTCAGACAACTTAAAACTAACAAAACCGTATTTGATATTGCTCTACTTGTATATCGTGGCTGTGTTGCCCATGATCAAACATTCAAACTCACAAGAATATAAAAGTGGAACAAGAGACAAGATGCAGTCCCGAAATTTCTCTCTATTTATTGATTTCTCACGGATGTGTATATAATAAGCAGTCCCTACCCCTCCATATATATATAGGGGCAGGAAGTCTACCCTCTCAATAGAATATATAAGTAATATGAGACTAAACTACGCTAATGCGGGCCTCAAATTGCTATTAGATATGGTTTAGGTAAAGTGTACACAAAGTCGGTCTATGCATGGATGGGCTGATATACCACAGCTCTTTCAATTCTACACATCCTGTCGTTTGATTCTTTGCACAAGTATATAATGTGATCTATTTGTTCTAGATCTTCGAATTATTTATCAGGAATACATTGCTATAAAAAAGATTTCAGTATGCAGAAGAAATTGTTCAGTGTTTAGATAGCAGAAGTTAATTAATTACGCTGTGAACCGAAAGCAAATTAAGGGTCATTTAATTTTCAGATGGGGCAAATCTAACACATGGGTCTATTAGCTAGTGAAACAAAACTGTCCAGAAACATACTATTGATTAGACTACCTATTACCGATTAACAGTATCATATGCAAGATCAAAGACATTGCCAGTTTACTCATTTAAACATAAAGGATTTAATCCGGTCATCCGTAGACTTCTTAATGCTATCAGGGTAACTATATATGACAGTTACCCCTTTTTTTCCCCGGCAGTCGACAGACTATATGTTAAGTAAAACCGTAAAATTACTTTAGATGATCACAGTTATAATTAATGGGTTAATTTTGCTTCAAGAAGAAACTGTATGCTCTATCACGATATATCATCCCACATTATATACATGCGAGCTGTGATAACCGGCAATCATGTCCATATGGGAGGTTAATGAATTGGTCCCATGTACATATATACCAGCTGGGATTATATATATATTTGCCTTAAGGAGTTACATATTGGTCAAATAAGAGTAAGCTTAATAAGCATATGCTTTGAAGCATACTTCTTAAAATTAGTAAATCACAAACGGCCATATTATGTTTATACAATTTTCTGATCATAAATAGGACTCGTCAATAAAATGACAAACTGAACAATAAACATAATTGTGTGGACATATCTTAGCAATACATATGCCCATGCTAATTATTCTCATGATATCCTAAAATGATAGTGGAGAACATGTAGTTCCGGAGATTATTTATTGTTACATCAGACAACTTGTTTTGACATTACGTAATCTCCTTTAATTTGTCTAAAAAAACTTGTTTTTGACATTATTAGAAGATTACAGGAAAAAAGTATCCCATTTAAAGTAGCATTCCACTAATCCTCCACAAATAATTTTATGCCCAAATCTAAAATTAGAAGTATATTTGGTAGATGCATTTGCAAGCTTGTTTAAATCTAAAAACCAATGAAAGTACAGTCTGTGCTTCGACGCTATTTCAACAATTTAAAGGTGCAGTGGATTTATATAATCTTATCGCCTCATTTAAGTATATTTGTTTTAAAAACATATTCATCTAAAAATAGACAGTTTTTTATTTTTTTGAACAGTGTTGGAAAATTATGCCAAAATGATATTTTTACCTTGAAATAGGTAGATCTGAGTAATGAGTAGTCTCTCTATATATATAATATAAAAAGAGTTGGATCTGAGTACATGCTACAGTCCTCCAGCTGCCTCTCTCTGGTGTTAATTACTGCTAAATGATGCTGGGCATATAATATGCCAAAATCCACTTGCACCCTAGAATTATTGTGTTCGGTTTAAAACTATTTAAGCGTTGTAGCACAAGAGTGACATCGAGATTAAGCCAAGAAAAAGAAAGAATATACACGGTAGAAACTTGCATCTAGATCGCCATAGTTGAGAGAAGACGGACTCATCAATCATGCACCATATGCTGATCATATTAATTTACCTGCGTTTAACATACCTACTTAGCTTGTCATGGCTTTTTCCACGAACTCTTCACTGTTGGAGAAAAGGCAGCAATTTTAGGCATGTAAGTACCAACCTTGCATGTATGCTAGGTTGGCCTTTGTAGATCTTGCAGAGAGAAGGGTTCTTGCTTCTAGGGTTTCGCAAGCTTCTTGTGCTGCCATGAGAAGATGAAACTGCCAGATGATCTGATGGCTTAATTCCCATCTAGAGCTAGTTTCGAAATCTTCAGTAAGAGCACTACTGTCAGATCATGCTGGCAGCTTCATCCACTTGTGGTGCACCAGAGAGAGAGAGAGAGAGAGAGAGAGCTCATCATCCTTTTGAGAGAAGTGGAAGAAAAGAGAGGTGAGAAGATGTGGATGTGAGAATAATGGTGATTAGGGCTTCTTATGGAGCCTTTCTTCTTGCTAATGCCTGTTTGGACTACTGCTAGAGTGCTAGCTTGGAAAGTTGATGTGAAAGAATAATTGAGAGGGTGTGGTCTCTGAGAGGAAGGAAGATAGAATATTGGCATGCTCACCCACCATCATGCACGCCAACGCTTTTCTATATACAAGGTAGGCTTTTCAAAAGCTGCTATAGAGTCTTTAGTGTATCTCTATGTCTAAATTCTGGACAATTTTTATGTAACCGTTAGCATGAAATTTGTGTACACAAGGTACATGTCAATGTTTTAGTTACTCAATAGAAATAAAGAAGTAATGTGTCGTACTTATGGTAGGAATATAAAACGATGGTAAGACCGTTCTTCCTTGAGCGCCACAATTGTCTTTGATAAACCACTACAAACTGCGAATATAGTTAATTTTTTTATCTTCCGTAACTACAATTTACTTCACTAATTAATATTCTACCATACATAGCATGCATGAGTAGATGATCAAATGTTCAAGCACCATGTTTATATATTAATCGTGATACCGTTACAAGCATTCCAACCCAACAAAAACCAACAGATGTTGTAAATTGAGGTGACTAGCTAGTGAGCATAGCAATATCCCTAGAGACCTAGACTGTAAGGACAGAATAGGGGACCATGCTTCTTGGGACACTGTTGTTCTATATATGCAGCTATGCAGGTGATCATCATCAAAGAGAACAAAAGGCATCTCCCTGAATTAACATAAACCAACAAGATCATGTGATCTCCCTGTCTCTAGACAAGAAATCCACCGTTAGTATTTCTTAACCTCTTGTCTCTCACTTTTTGAGTACAGGGATCTAGTATTGGTCAGGATCCATCATACAACCGCCTTTCATATTTTTGACAAAGAGAGGGGAGGGGAGGGGAGTCAAAACTAAAACCAGCCCTGACCAGTCCGCGTATGTGTAGGGAGCAGATTTTATGCCTATATGCCTTCTCCCTAAGAGCATCTTCAATGCAAAAGCTACTTCAGAAGGTGCTTATTAGAAAAAAGAATTAACCAAGCATTCATCTAAGAGCCTAACCATCCAATGCAAGTATTCTTCTTGCTGGTGCTTAGTTAGTTCTCTTTGCAAATGACTGAATGGACAATTACGAGCGGAGCAATTCCCAAGCATCGACTCCTAGCCAAGTAGCGATTCCACTTTTTAAGCACCTATAGTTGTCTTACGTGGCAAAAAAGAAACCCGGATTTCCCCTCTAAACATCTCTCTAAGCAGCTGCGTTGGAGATGGCCTAATCCAACAACCACACAAGGTCGATGGGATTGTCTATATAACACTGAACTAAACATTTGTGATATTTAACTAGAGATGAAGGTTGGTAGCAAATTCGACCGAAATCACAAAGTGTTTAGTAGCATTCCCATCTGCTCAAGATCAAATACGAAGTTACTTCCTCACACCAAAAAAAAACATAAATTTCTTTCCTTTGAGCTTAAAGCTTCAACTTTGTAATCTTTTAGCGTAAAAAATCAAAGTTTGTATCCTCGCAAAGAAAGAAAGAAAGAAAGTAATTTATAGCGGGAGATGGGCGGTAAAAAGGCTCTCCGATCGGTCGGGCCATGCGGGCCACCAATATATGGGCTACATATGCTTGGGCCTAACTATTTTCCACGAAGCCCGATTAACGCAGGCCTAACAAATACTTGGTTCTACTTCCTGCAACTGTTTCAGAGTTTCTCTTCGACGAAGCCTTGACTCCCTGCCTGTCTTCCTCTTCTTCCTACCTACGACGCCCAGAGGAGTTCGATCGATGGAACCGAGCCAGATTCCCAGAGTGAAGCTTGGCACCCAGGGCCTCGAGGTATTGCAAGCCATGCCTCCGATCCTCCAGAGTGCTTGCGGCTCTTGCTCTAGATTCCCGCATCTGGTCGCAAATCTTTGGAAAAGAAGCAGATAAAACTGCAGAATTGATCAGCTGGGGATGTGCAATGTGCGAGGTAGGTCTCCAAGCTTGGGTTCGGGTGCATGGGCCTCACTGGAGTCTACAACGCCCCAGTCCCCGAGGAAGCCGGCGTCGCCGTTATCAGGCACGCGTTCGAGGCCGGCGTCACCTTCTTCGACACCGCCGATGCCTATGGGCCGCACACCAATGAGGTCCTGCTTGGAAAGGTAAGAGTAAATTTCCTGGCTCCCATGTTGTGTTTATGTCTCGTTTGATTCGAGGGCAATGAGTCTAATATTCGATGGGAAGGATGGAAATCTTTAGGCAGGCACCGCATTTCTGGACGATTATATAGGTGGGATTTTATTCAAGATTGTTCATTGGCACAAGAATTACATTCTTGGGAGATGTAGTGATGTTATGTGATGACCGATGAAGATGAAATGGCCTAATTTTTATCCAAGGAATCCACTTTGGGCAGTTAAGAAGGTGGCACCTTATGATCGTTAGATATATCTTTTGTATAGAATGTTCTTTACATATTTACTTACACTCGTAATATATATATTTTGGTATTTTGGTATTTAACCCAATTGAATAGATCAGGAGTTTATTCTAACATAGTATCAGACCCATATCTCTCTCCTAATCCCAAAACCTTCCTTGCTAGCGCCGCCGCCTTGGCTAGCACCGCCCCCGCCGCCCTAACCTGAATCTACGCTCCGAGCTCCTCCTCTCTTGGATCCGCGTTCCCGACACAGCCGAGCTCCCGGATCCACGCTCCCGACATTGGCCCCGAGCTGCGGTCGCCACCCCGACCATCGCTGAGCTCCTGGATCCGTTGCCGATGCCAGCCCTGAGCTCCGGTCGCCGACTCGAGCGCCGTCCCGAGCCATCCCGTCCCGGATTTGCTCCAACGCCCGGAACCCGCCGCCCTCCGTGCTCCCACCACCGTCCCTGAGATCCGATTGCCGCCCCGCTCGGATCTGCTCTGACGCCCGGATCCCGCCGCCCTCCGCACTCCCGACGCTGGCCTCGAGCTCCGGTCTTCGCCTTCTACACCATCTCTATCCCGGGTAACCGTTGTGTCGGATCTACACTGATGGCTAGCACCGGTGGCTCCTTCGCCATCTTGCTCCCACGTGTTCGGTTCAACAGGACGAACTTCCGGGAGTGGGTTATTCATCTGAGACCTCAACAACCAGCACCTCTGGGTCACCTCACCGACGAGCAACCCTGTCCGTCTCGCCCTACGCCACCAATTCTGCCTGATCTTTGTGCTGGTGCTGATCAGGCTGCTCAGGAGGCCGCCACTACTGCTCTGGAGGAGGCCCTGGAGCTCTACCAGTCTTAGCTGCACGCCTACAAGAGATAGCAGGATACCGAAGCTCATGCTACCGTCATCCTATTGGGCAGCATGCCCGTGGTCATCTCCATGGATGTGGCGGAGCTGCCGACAACTCAGCTGATGCGGGAAAGCCTATGAGCTCACTACCAGCCGACGAGTGATGTAATGTACCTCTCCATCGTGCACCAGGCACACTCCCTTAAGTAGCTTAATGCCACTGTGGATGACTTCTACTAGCAGATGTCTGCAGTGTGGCGTCAGCTCGACTCACTAGGGCCAAATGTCTGCCAAACCTGCCCCTGCTGTGTGTGGCTCCACGCTCACCAGGAGACTCACCGTCTCTACGATTTCTTGACACGTCTCCAGCCTGAGTTCGAGACCGTGCTTGCTCAGCTCCTGACTCGCCACTCGTGATTGACCTTGGTGGAGGCCCTTACGGGTGTTCGTGCTGAGGAGACTCGTCTTCATGGCGCGACTTAGATGCAAGTTGTCTTGTCTGCTTCAGCGCCTATTCCTTCAACAACAACCGTGGTCCCTCCAGCTCCTGCGGCGCCAATGGTTGATGTCTTTACTACCGGCCTCCACTGCAACTACTGTCAGCGTGCCGGCCAGAGAAACCAAGATTGCTACAAGCAGAGGAGGGACCAGGGTCATCGAGGTAGACGTGCACCAAAGGGCTCTGGAGGTTCTTCCCACTCAGGAGCTGGCGACTCTCGCCAGGGCTCTACTAGTCCAGCTCTTGCTTCTCAGGAGCCTTCCTTGCCTCCGTCTCCTCCCTTGTCAGGTATCTTGTCTCCATGGATCTTGAACTCTGATGCTTCTTTTCTCATGACACCAGATTCTACTTTCGTCACTTCTGTGAGTCCCACAGCTCTTCCTTTCATTGTTCAGACTGCAGATGGGGCCTCTCTTCCTGTTGCAGGCCGAGATAGCATTTTCACTTCTTCCTTTCATGTTCCTACAGTCTCTCATGTTCCAAAGCTTACTGTGCAACTTATGTCGGTCGGTCAGATCACTAATCGCGACTGTCGTGTTGTGCTTGAGTCTGACTCTTGTTGTGTCCAGGACCGCCGCACGGGGACTTTGCTTGGTACTGGCCCTTGACGCCATGATCTGCAGCATCTTTGGGAGCTCGACTGGCTGTACCTTCCTTCCGTTGCCTCCACCAGCCAGTCAGTCACTACCATTGCCTCTGTTTTTGCTACGTCCTCTACTGCTTCCTTCGCTCAGTGGTACCATCGTTTGGTCATCTCCGTGGATCGCGTCTGTCGTCACTTGTAGGCCGTGGTATTCTTGGGTCTGTTTCTCATGACACCTCTTTACATTATATGGATTACAAGCTTGGCAAGCATCTGCAGCTCCCCTATCTCTCTAGTGATTATGTTTCTACTTGTCCTTTTGATCTTGTTCACTCTGATGTTTGAGGTCCGACTCCCTTCGTTTCAAAAGGGGGTTATCGATACTAAGTGATCTTTATTGATGATTATTCTCGTTATACTTGGATCTACTTCATGTCCTCTCACAGTTAGGTTCTCTATTTACCAAATGTTTGTCACCATGGTTCACACTCAGTTTGATTCGGCCATCCGTGTTTTTCGAGCTGATTCTGCTGATGAATACCTCTTGTTCTGGTGCTCATGCTCAAAACAGTGTCTCTGAGCATAAGCATTGTCACTTGCTTGAGACAGCTCGCGCTCTCATGCTTACCTCTTCTACTCCACCTCACTTCTGAGTTGAGGCTGTCTCCACTGCTGCTTTCCTCATCAATATGTAGCCTTTCACTGCTCTTCAGGGTTATATTCCTGTTGAGCGTCTCTACGGTTGGGCTCCAAAGTACAGTCACTTTCGTTGTTTCGGATGCATATGCTTCGTTCTTCTTCCACCTAGTGAGCGCACCAAGCTGACTTCTCAGTCAGTTGAGTGTGTTTTTCTTGGCTACAGTCTTGAGCATAAATGTTATCGCTACTATGACTCTGTTGCTCGTCAGGTGAGGATATCTCGGGATGTCACCTTCGATGAGTCCCAACCTTACTACTTTCGTCCCCTACTATCAACTCAGATTCTCTTATTGAGTCGATCTCCTTTTTGACTTTTCCTGACCCTCAACTTTCCACTTCTGTTTCGCTTTCGCCTTCACCTTCCTCGATTCCCTTTCTTCCGGCTCCACCTATTCCCTCTTCTCCAGAGGTTCCTTCTAGCTCTTCTATTGAGTTTCCCCTGCACTACTCTCGTTGTCCTCGGTCTACTCATTCTCCAATTGAGCCACCGTCTTTGCCAGGCCCTGTTCTCGGCTCTTCTTCTCTGTCCTTGTTAGGCCCTACTCCACCTTCTCCCAAATACAATCTTCGTGATCGTCGCACTGTCAAGCCTATTGAGCGCTATGGTTTCACAGCCACTGCTCTTTCTGAGCCTATGACCTACTGTGAGACTGCTACTCACCGTGAGTGGCAGTTCGCGATGTATGAGGAGATTGCTGCTTTGGAGCGTACTAGCACTTGGGATTTTGTGCCCTTACTTGCGTGTTTCACTTCTATGATATGCAAATGGGGTGTACAAGATCAAGATCCGCTCGGATGACTCTCTTGAATGCTACAAGGTTCGTCTTGTGGCACGTGATTTTCAGCAGGAGCATGGTCGTGACTACGATGAAACTTTTGTTCCTGTCGTCCACATGACCATTGTTCGCACTCTCCTTATTGAGGCCTCTGTTCGACAGTGGTCCATCTCTCAACTAGACGTCAAGAATGCCTTTCTCAATGGCGAGTTGTGTAAGGAGGTATACATGCAGCCGCCCCTGGCTATTCTGCCCCTAATGGTATGGTTTATCGTCTTTGCCGCTCTCTCTATAGTCTCAAGCAAGCCCCTCGTACTTGGTTTGACCGTTTTTCCTCTGTTGTCACTGCTGCTGGCTTCTCCGCTAGTGATCACGACTCTACCCTCTTTGTACACACCTTTCCTCGGGGTCGGATGCACCTCCTCTATATTGATGATATGATCATTATTGGGGATGACTCTCAGTATATTGATTTTGTGAAGGAGCGTCTCAGTGAGTAGTTTTTCATGTCTGATTTGGGTCCTCTTCATTACTTCTTTGGGATTGAGGTCACTTCTACACCTGAAGGCTACTACACCTCCCAAGAGAAGTACATTCAGGATATCCTTACTCGCGCTTATCTCACTGATCAGCGCATGGTGGACACTCCTATAGAGCATAATGTTCACCTTCGGCCCACTGATGGGGAGCCTCTTAAGGACCCGCACTCTCTACCGCTATCTTGTCGGGAGCCTTGTCTACCTTAGGATCACTCAACCTGATATTTCTCATCCAATTCACATTCTAAGTCAGTTTGTTTCTGCTCCCACTCAGCTCTACTGCAGTCACCTTATTTGTGTTATGTGATATCTTCGCGGGACCATTAGTCGTCGCCTTTTTTTTCCTCACTCCAGCTCTCTGCAACTTCAGGCATACTCTGATGCAACCTGGGCTAGCGATTATTCTGATCATCGGTCTCTTTCTACCTATTGTGTTTTCTTGGTTCCTCTCTGATTGCCTGGAAGACCAGTAAGCAGGCTGTCGTTTCCCATTCGAGCGCTGATGCTGAGTTGCGAGCCATGGCTACGTTGACAACTGAGATCACTTGGTTTTGGTGATTACTTTATGATTTCGGTGTTTCAATTTCTGCACCGACTTATCTCTTATCAGACAGTACTAGTGCGATTAGTATTGCTTGAAATCCAGTGAAGTATAAGCTCACCAAACGCATTGGAGTATATGCTTCGTACATGAGATTGCGGGTGCATGACTAAGTTATTGCTCTTCACTATGCACCTTCGGAGCTTCAGTTAACAGATTTATTCACCAAGTCATAGATTAAAGCTCACCGCAGCTTCTACCTTCATTCCGCTTTTTCTTTGTTTGCATTTTTATCTTGTAACTGGATAAATTACATGATTGACGAAGGTAAGCACAGGTAGTTACGTAATTACACCACAAATCTCATTACAATTGTTTGCATTTTTAGCTTATAACTGGATAAATTAGATGGAGAGTGCCAATATATACAGGTCGAATTAGATAGAATGATATGAATATTTTATCCAAGTATTGCCTTTCTCAACTCAAAAAATGTACTACCTGTGCTCCATTGACCTAGTTCAGAACCATATGAAATTGCCTGAAAAAATGATATAATTGGTTGCATTTAGTTCTTAGGATCGGTCTTTTCCTTGCAAAAATACCTTACACTGCAGTTTTAACAGTGCAAAATTAGATAAATGTGGAATGCCCCTCCAAAGTTTTTTTAATTGAACCACAACACTAGCTTTCGTACAGATGGAAGCCCAGAAAGTAGTAGTGTTTCCTTCATGCCTTATCCACAAGTTAGTGATGCTCTGGTTAGCAGTTTCTAAGATGACCATCTATAGGCTATTAGGCCCAATCGGCTGCCAGACCATTGCGGCAAACCAGGGCTTCAATATCAGTTGATCACTGACATACACATACCATATAGTTTCAGCTATAATGAATGAAGCTGCTGAGTCCCAAATCACTGACCTTGTTCCTCCTTGATTGCATATCTAAGCCACAGATTGATACATAAATTGCATTTTTTTCAGTAACTGGATGAGTCATATGGAGATATTCTGTTGAGCAGGCGTTAAATCAATTGCCTCGTGAGAAGGTGCAAGTGTCCACCAAGTGCGGCATTGCAGGATTCAACATAAGTGGCATGCTTGTGAAGGGCACTCCAGATTATGTGCGTGCATGCTGCGAAGCAAGCCTTGAGCGCCTTGCTGTTGACTACATTGATCTATTCTTCCAGCATCGCATTGACCAGACAGTGCCTACAGAGGAAACTGTGTGTATCTGTTGATTGTGTACTGTGCTTTGATTTTCATCCACTGTCTTACTTCATCAATGGGCGAGTGTAGATGGGGAAACTCAAGAAATTGGTTGACGAAGGGAAAGTGAAATATGTTGATTTGTCTGAGGCTAGTGCGGATACCATTAGACGGGCACATGCAGTTCATCCAATCACCACAGTGCAATTGGTGTGATCTCTATGGACCAGGGATATAGAGGAAGACATAATCCCACTGTGCCGGTTCATCCACTCCCAGTCCCATCTACTTACTTCAATTTAAGTAGTTACACGTTTCTGGAGGTAGCTTTTATACAATTCCTTTCCCGTCACAACTTATATTTGGAGCATTGATTAGGTTCATTGGATAATGGATCTTAAGAAATGTCCATGCATGTAGCGTTTATAATATTTTGTTCGAAAGTAGGATCACTTACAATAACGTTCAAAAGAATCTTCAAAATGTTATGTTTGGGTTAAGCATTTACGCAACTATGCTTAGCTGATTCTTGGTTCATTATTGCTTATATGAGTAAGTTACTAATTTTTAAAGTTTACTTGTCAAAACGTAGAGGTTCAGTGTTATATCTTATCTTACAGGGTTGAGTAAAGGCTAATTATTCCATCTGGCTTATTATCTCAGCCCTCATCAAACTTCAGTTTGCATATGGTGTGATGCTGGCTCTGTCGTGGTTTATTTTTGCATCTTGAATCCGTAACTCTGAAGTGAAAATGATATAAAATTCTTTCAAGTAACACATTTCAGGGATGATTATTGCTCTGCTTGGAAGCTATTAGATATGTCGAGATAGAGTTATTTAATTTTCTTATTGCAATTCCTATTTAAGCTAGTGCATCATTTTACACTTGGTTCAATTCACCTTCACATCATCTCTTTGTCATGCAAAGCATTAAAATGCATTCAGGGAGCTTGGCATTGGAATTGTTCCATACAGCCCACTTGGTCGTGGTTTCTTTGCTGGCAGGGCAGCCGTAGAGGTTATACCTTCAGAGAGTTTATTGGTAAAATAATTTTACACTAGTATAATCATCTTCCACACAGAAAGGTATGGACGTTATTTTCTATGGCTTAGTATCTCCTCTTCCCCTTTGCAGTCTAAACATCCTAGATATACCGGAGAAAACTTAGAGAAGAATAAAGTTCTGTATACACGACTTGAAATGCTGTCCACTAAGTATGGCTGCACACCTGCTCAACTTGCCCTCGTCTGGGTTCATCATCAAGGGGATGATGTCGTCCCAATCTCTGGTAATGTCTTTAACATGTTTAGTAAGTTATCTGAATCATCTCGAGTTTTCTTAGTCTTAAATACTCCCTATTATCAGGCTTAACATGGCCTTTAAGAACATGGTCTCTTACCTAGTCCACCTCTGAACACTGGCATCTAGTCTATATCTGAACCTTTCAAGCGTGTCAAGTATTTCTAATAAATGAACCAAGTTGAATACTTTTCTGAAATCTTGAGCTGTTAAACAACAACGACAACATTTGTGCTCACGAGTTTTTGCTGGAAAGGTGGTGCTTTATACTAGGCCAGGTTGTTGCACTAATTTGAGGATCAGAGCTTACACAAAGGTTAGGCCTAACAGGTTGAATTAGACTACCATATAGTCCTAATTCAAAACTAGAACCGCACTCTGAAAAAAACTGAAATCATACAGTGGAGATGTTATGGCGTGGATGCCATAGGACGTGGGGGCAGCAGCAGCAGTGCTGGTATGGTAGTTGCTACCGGGCGTGGACAGTACCCAAGTACTGTAGTATTGGATTAGGCAGAAATTGTCTTCCTCAATAAGAATAACTATTTCTCTAAATAGTTGACTAGTTTCTTTGTATATGGATTAGTTAATTAGGAATGTTATCTACTAGTTATGAAGGTCATCATTTAGATTGATCTTATCCATAATTGTTAGAAGAGTGCTCTATATAAGAAGGTATATTGTAATCGTTGGCATTAAGCAAGAAAGAAATAACAAAGTTTATCCTAGTCTTAGTCTCCTCTCTCCCCGGCCACGCCGACACCGCCCGGTCATTCTCCCGGCGGTGTTTACCTTGTTATGATCTAAGGGGCATAATAGGCAATGCATACGAATATTTTCTACATTGTCAAAAGTAAATATGCTTGTCTAGCATAATTTGGTCTGTTCACTAAACAGGGCAAGATATTGCATTGGCTGAATATGCAGTAGAGTGCATTGTTCCAATTTTGTCTTAGAAAAGCTGATGAATTTCACTAGTAATACTAAAAATACAGAAGCACGATCTTTGTTTTTTTGTCAGTTTAAAAAATGCATCTGTTGAGCAGAACTAATCTAAAGCTAGCGAAGATCTTCTATCGGGCACTAAAAGAGCGAATCAACTCGAGCATGTCTTGCACATTTACATTTACCCAGTTAGGCTTGGCTGTTGGCTATCAAAATTGCAATGTCCGTTACATGTGCTTTCGCCCTCTTTGTTTAGGCTTTTTGTCTGGCTTAAAAGCAAAAAAGCTCAAGCCTAAACAAAGGGGTGACTTTTTTGTCAGGCTTTTAAAAAGCTTAAGTCAATTTAAGCCTAAAAGCCATAAGCCTGGGGAGAGGTGCTTTTTTTGGCTTTTGCGGAATAGAATATCTCTTTGCCATCGAATTTCGTTAAAATTACCCTCAAAATGCCATTGGTATATAATTGCAAATCGTTTTGTTTTTTCCCCATTGTTTCCAATCTTCCCTCAAACCGACGTCCGTTCCCCATCCCGACCTCCTGCTCCTGCTCCACGCCCGACCGCCGCCTCCCATCACACCTCCCGACGGCGCGCCCCATCTCCGCGCCTCGAACGCGCCGCCTCCATCTCCCTCCCGACGGTGCCGCCTCCCATCTCCCTTCCAACGCCGCCGCCTCTCATCCCCATTGCCGCTGTCTCCAATCTCCTCTCGACGCGCGCGCCTCGCCTCTAACTCACTGCTGACACTGCCGCCACGCCGCCGCCGCCCCCTACACTTACTCCGCCTCCCGACGCCGCCTTCTCCTCTGGAACCGACTCCGCCTCCCGACGCGCCACGTTCCCTGGACCGACACCGCCTCCCGACGCCATCGCCGCCTCCCCTGCTCTGCCTCCTCTCACAGGTATATTGTTGTGCTATCTTTCACATGTTTTAATCTATCAATTAAATCGATCAATGATGGCATGGACTGGCATGGTTTTGCTTCGTGGTGTATTCTAGATGTGGAATTGGGGATTGGAAACCCCTACTGTTCGAGGTAGCTCCGAGAGGAATGAAACAATTGATGTTCTGGAATTCCTGGCGAAATTTAATCGAATTTGGCCAATATGTCTATCTGTTAATCTTGTAGCGTGGTGGCTTGCGTAGTTTCCTTGTTGCTACCGCTACAATGCCGATTATCTGCATTGTTGTGCACACCTATGAGCGACAGAACCATACTAATGCTCCCGTAGTTTTGCTCTAGTTAGTGTTGGCTTAGTGTATCTGAGTATTGCTGATAATGGTGCACATATGCTTGTTTATTGTCGCCTAGAGCTTTAATTGATGGGGGCCACGCTTATGTTTTAGTGATGGACTCTTATGAATCTGGGATGTATATATGACTGACATTGAGTTTAGGTTATAGTTTCAATCAAGCATAAGTTCATGGGCATCATTCTGCTAGTGTCATGAAACTTAACTTGTAAGGTCATGTCGCTTTTAAGTGTCAATATCTCTGAACAATATATGAATGATAGCTTACATTTTATGTTTTGATGGCCAGTTACTGTTCATTTCTTGAGGAATGTCCTGTGTATACTTGTTCTTCATTATCAGACCTACTGTGTTGCACTACTCGAATGACAATTAGTGAGTTAGTGTTGAATGAAAATATTTTATCTTGAAAATATCGTTAGGAAGATATATTTCCAATCAATCCTTTTAGTTACTTGATACACCACCAGATCCCCTTCAAGATACGTGAGATAATGTGATACCAATATACCATATTTTCGATATCACCGCCGCAACTAGAAAAAGGTGCAGGAGGTAGAATGGTGATCGTGAGCTTAATCTCAACATTTCCATGAGGTGATGAGGATGAGTGCCTTTCACTTGCAATCGACCTTTCCTTCACTTGCACTGCTTTTACACTTTATTAGCGAGAAGGTTGTATTGGGGTGCTTTTGTTGTGATTGCAATAGATAAAGGTAAGGATTTCATAGGTAGAATGTGAAAATAGAGGTTCATAGGTTAATGATTGGACTTCCTAGCCCTTAACCAAGACTAATCCCGAATGCAAAAGAAATATCTTTAGGCTATGTGAAGAGTACAAGAAGTCCATTCAATACGAAACACCTATTACATTCCATCCTGCTCATATTAATCGCCGATTAGGCGATGTCTTGACAACAATGGGTAGCATATAGTCCTAGTTATGAAAACCGGACTGCAGGAGAGGTTCGACACGGAAAAACTCGAAATGGCGCCAGATCGCTCGGTTCGTGTAGTCGATTGCCCATGTAATGGGACCGCCTCAAACCGGAGCAAGAGTAGCTAAACCGCTATGGTCAAACCAGTGAGCCACACATGAGGGTAATCACTTGAAAATGTGTTTCTAGTGGGATAGAAACCCATGTTGTGGGTGTTGACCACCCATCTAAGTGTTTTGTTGTGTCCAAACTACACACCTTGAATTAAACAAACAATAGTTATCTATAATTCCATCCCGCTCATATTACATTCCATCTCGCTCAAAAAGAACATATGTTCTGTGTTTTGATACTTTGTTATTAGTTGTAAATTGTATAGATGGAGCTAGTTGCTATCAAGAAGGCAAATTGGGATGCATTTAGCAATGGGCATTTTGTCGATCTGTCTTTGAGGAAGTTGGTGCTGGAATAGGCCATTGGGATGTTTGAATACCAAGGGTTACAAGAACCTCCAATCAAGTTTTTGAAAGGACAGGAAAAAGCACGACAAAAACAATTAAAAATAAATGGAAACATTGAAGAAAGAATACAACTTGTGGAACGATTTGAAACAGAAAGCAACGGGCTTGGTTGGGATCATCAAAAGGAACTATATCTCGCATCCGATGCTTGGTGGAAGGAGCACAAGGTAGTTATTGTTGAAACGTCTATTTATTAATGTGTTTGATCTCATATTTTAATTTTTGCTAACTACAGTTTTTTTTAATTATCTTCAGCAATATCCTAAACATTTTCGTGATGGACCACCTGAGAACCTAGATGAGATGGATCGTATGTTTGACAAGGCTCATGTTACGGGTAACACTTCAGCCATCCCGGGTGAGCCTACACAAGAAGATCAAACCGTTGTGGACATTGATTGTGCGGAGGGCGGCGAGGAAGACGCTGCCGCTGATGGGGAGAACAATGAGGTCGTCTGCACGCAACCGAAGGTCATTGCGAAGCGTAAGACAAATAATATTAATCCTAGCCCAAAGAAGAACAAGAAAAATCCCATCGCTAGGGATTTCAAGCGCATGGTGGACATTATGGCAAAAGGCCCTGCCCTGTTCAGAGTGGTCCATCCATAGCGGATGCTATGGATGTAGCTATTCAGGCTGGGGTAGTACCAGGAAGTGATGAACATTTCATTGCGACAAGGCTCTTTACTAAACTAGAAAATCGGGAAGTGTTTGTCACCATGAAGACCGATGAAGTAAAGATGAATTGGCTCAGGAGGATGTTTGATCTCAAAATGAAGAAAGATTAGATTTTTTATGTTATTTTTTTTTATTTAAAAACTATTCAGTGATAATCATGTAAGGGGTTGAAACTATTCAGTTATGTCGTACTCGTATTATTGTTACCTTTTAATGTATTCTCAATTAAACCATAATGGGGTTGAAACTATTCAATTATTGTCGTACTCATCTTATTGTTATCTTCTAATGTGTTCTCAATTAAATGATGTCTTGATGTCATGTTCTATGTTACTAATTATTGTTATTATTCGTAGATGAGTTCATCAAGTGACATTGATGATTGAACCACTGAGAGTGAAATTGATGGTTCAACCATCAAGAGCGATTTAAGCAAAGATGATATCGAAAAAACCAAAAAGAGGAAGTTACCATTTCAGGATTTTGTTGCAGCAGCAGGTTATGTAGGTATGCACTACTACGACACTTATCTAAACAAAAAGGAGAGGAGACAACCCCTCCTAACTGGTTATGAATGGGTTGTTGAGCAACTGGGTGATGAGATGGATTGTTACTCGATGTTCCGAATGAGTAGGCATGTTTTTGATAGTTTGC
This sequence comes from Ampelocalamus luodianensis, assembly GCA_036346255.1. Classification (NCBI taxonomy): domain Eukaryota; kingdom Viridiplantae; phylum Streptophyta; class Magnoliopsida; order Poales; family Poaceae; genus Ampelocalamus; species Ampelocalamus luodianensis. The sequence goes on along the minus strand of CM070636.1, from coordinate 13,303,799 downwards.
ATGAAACTTTTGTTGCAAATTATGACTTGAAATCAACTAGGACTATGACGTCCGTAGAATCTTTGGCTATGTTCTTGTGGACAGTTGGTGGCCCTCAGTCAGTTACTCAAGTTCAAAACCGCTTCAAAAGGTCAACAGAAACAATCAATAGAAAGTTTGGTGAAGTCTTGCAATGTGTCTATCTTTTATCTGAAGATAATATTAGACCAACGGATTCGGAGTTCACAACAGTGCATCCAAGACTTCTAGATAACCGCTTCACGCCGCATTTTAACAATTGCATAGGTGCAATTGATGGCACACATGTACCTGTTGTTGTTCCAGCGGATGAGCAGGTTGCCCACACTGGTCGTCATGGATATACGTCTCAAAACGTGATGGCAATGTGTGACTTTGACATGAGGTTTACCTTTGTTGTCGCCGGTTGGCCGGGTTCAGCGCATGACACAAGGATTTTCAATAACACTTTAGACAAGTATTCGAACCGGTTTCCACATCCTCCTGAAGGTAAATAGTTCTATACTCATATAAATATTTGTTATGATAGCATTCAAAATTTGTATTGTCAACATTTATAAGTTTCATGTATGCAGGGAGATATTATCTTGTTGATGCGGGTTATCCCAATCGAAAAGGCTATCTAGCTCCTTACAAAGGCCAAAAGTACCATCTACCAGAATTTCGCCATGGTCGACAACCGAGTGGGAAATATGAGGTGTTCAATCACGCTCACTCGTCCCTTCGCAATGTGATTGAGCGTTCCTTTGGTGTGTTGAAGATGAAATGGAGAATTTTGTTGGCGTTGCCAAGTTACAAAATGAAGATTCAAACGAAAATTATAATTGCATGTATGGCGTTACACAACTTCATCAGAGATAGTGCTTTACGTGATGAACTTTTTGAGAGATGTGATCTTGACGAAGATTATGATCCAAACGATATACAAACTATATCATTTGGAGGGCACAATGTCAGTGGATCAGCAATCGATGATGGAGATATGGGTGTCTTTCGTGATAGTATTGCTACTTCTTTAATGGCCGCAAGAGGGTAAATAGATTACATTAATATGATATATATATATATATATATAGATATAGATATATATATATGTGTGTGTGTGTGTGTGTGTGTATATATATGTGTGTGTGTGTGTGTGTGTTGCGGTGACAAGATAATTGCATCATGTATGATTAAATATTATTTTGTTACTGTATTATTTTGTTTGGTTGACTGATATTGACCTTTCTATATTCATTTCTTCCGTTGCGTAATGTCCAAAATAAATATACGCATGCACTACGAGCGATATCCATTTTGTTTCATATGTACAAATGCATGTATCGTCATATTTTCAGATCCCATGAAAAAATGTCTGTTTAAATACATGCTTAACAAGGTTCTTTAAACTCTTAAGGGCATTTCAGACCTTTCATCCTTCACACACAACTCAATAAGCCAACATCCTACAAAAAGTCTGACTACCAAACAACAAAGTTTGGCTTAAAAGCTTAGAGGTTTATAAGCTGATTAAGCCAAAAAGCCTAAGCCTAAACAAAGAGGGCGTTTGTATGTTGGTCGTGGGAGTCAATTTCAGCAATCTCCTGCTCGGTTAGGCAGTTCGGCTTTAGCATCTTGAGTCTTGATCTCCAAATTGCTTATCTCCTTATTTATATTTATATGTACAATATGAACTATATGCTTGTTCTTGTGTTCTTTCACATACGTACAACCAAGGATACAAAATTCGGTACCGGAGGAATTCCCGGCCGACGGGCGGTACCAATAACCGGCCGGTTACCGGAAATCTCAGGAAAAACCGGATGGAATTCGCTTGAATTTACTTAAAAATCGGTCGAAATTTGAATTTGCTAAACCAGAACAAAAACAGCCGGTTTTGTAATTTCTGGACCCACCGGTAAGACCGGTTACCTGTTGGGTTTTTTCCCCCCTGCGTACAACAATATATCTACACACCTCTTCCCTGCCATTTTACTCAAAAAGCAGTTTCCTCAATTACATGGAGGCTACCAGAACCACAATCATTTTCACTGTTACAAACTTAGCAGCTGTTCGCCACTTCAGTAACTGTTGTGAATTGAGGATCAGATTCCCCGGAGCATTCTTTCTTTTAAGAATATGTTCTCCACCGACGTGATTCCCTTATGGAACTATGTTCAGCTATTAATTTAACATGGCAAAAATAACCCATAATTTTCTCCGGCTAGCTGTAACTGCGAGATGCTTTGCACACATGGTTGGTATAGTGGACAGTCTAGTTAATCTTGATGTCTACTTATTTTAAATGCTAGTGTTGTTCATATATGAATTAAATGCTACTGTTGTTCATATATAAGGTACATGCCATCTAAGCTGTATCTGATTATGCATAAGTGCGTAACTGCTCTTTGAATCTAGGAACAACAAAAGTGGAGAACCTTGATGATAACATCGGTGCTGTAAAGGTAAAGCTGAACAAGGAAGACCTGAAAGAAATCTCAGTTGCTATTCCTGCTGGCGAGGTGGCTGGGTCCAGAGTTATTGGAATCCTGGAGTCTTATTCTTGGAGGGTTGCAATATGCAAACACTCCACCTCCAAAATAGCTATTTTACATCTTCAGATGCAAAATCAAGATCATCTCGCCATGTTATGTTGTATTTGTTTATTCCTCCACTGGCTACTTTAATTCAAGGGAATTTTTTTGAAAGAAACAAGTTTTTTCATGCTCAAGATTGTACCTCGAATAACAGATGCTATTGGTTCTGTATGGGATGTATCAATTGCTATACATGATCGAAGAAATGTATCTAATTCAATTTAAACTCTTTTCCGGTGCACATTGTCTTTCAAAGTCATTTGGTGAGTGCAATTACGTATGTTTGCCATCATTCGTTACTACTGTGGTATTACCCTAGACGAGTGACTGAAATTACAACAATATCCACATACAACTTCCTGTGGTTACAACCAGGGTTTTGGTAACTGGTTTGAAAATTTTACCTGAGGTCATTGGAAGGACCTATAATCCCGAAAATCGGAAAATTTTGCCAAATTTTCAAATCAAAATTTGATTTTTTTTTCAAAGTTAAAATGAAAAAAAAATCAAGCAAAATTCAATGGACAACATTAATTTCGGTCGGTTTTTTCCTGTTTTTGAATTTTACCAGGTACCCGATTGAACCGATAATCCCGATTTTCGGTTGGTAATCGGCCGATTGTCCAAACCCTGGTTACAACTTACAACTGGGTTAAAAAGTGTTACTGCCTGATAACAGCATAGAAGCACATCAAAATAGGGATGTTCAACCTCACTAGTACTACATAAAAAAAACTGCCTTTTTACTGCCTGTGCTACTTTTGGCTCCCCAGGTTTCTACTTTTTACCATGCACTCCCTCCTGGTGCAGAACTCGTGCTACCTCAATACATTTCATTTACTGTCTTTGTGCTACTTCTTGCTATCCTGTTTTTCTTTCACAATATCTTGTACATATTAATTTCTGCGTTCTGTTGAACTTTACAGATGTTGCGAGCAACAGGGAACGACAATTGGCAATGGCCAAGTAGGGCTACACCGGTGCCCATGGTGTCCCTTTCAGGAGGAACCTTGGGAGGAGCTGACCAATTTTGAATGGATCTCGAGGCAGCGACGCCCTGTCCTTGGCTTGCTGCCCATCACGCACTTCGAGCATCGGGTATTGCGCGGCCGCCGGGCGATGATGCAGGGGATGCCCACCAAGAACATATGTGCCCTCCCACATGTGGAGCCTTTGGCTTCTTGGACCACCTCCCCAAATTCTGCTGCTGAAATTCTTGGACCAAATCTTGATGCAATTGAAAGCAAGGCTTGCGTTCATGCAGAATCAGTGCAGCCAGTCTATGATTATTTGATGATTGATTGATTGATTATGTTTATGCTGTTCTGATCCAACTGTAAATCTGCAATGGCTCTGCAACAAGGTACAGCTAGTACGTGCCCTGAGTATGGTATAACTCTCTGAAACTCTGCATCTGCTGATACATTTGCAAGAAAGCTGCTGTTCATGGATATCTCATCATTTGCACCCCATTGTTACCAGGAGCAACTAATTCTTGGACTGTACTGAGGTACTTTATGAACAATTTTGTTTTCTGCAAGTTATATTCTACGAAGATTACATTATATAAGACCAAGTAGTTGAAGTACTTTGTACATAACTATTTTGTATTTTCTTTATTTGAATATATATACAGTAGGATCCTTTCCTACTGTTTTCATTAAAAAAAAAGTAGTTGAAGTATTTAGAGGCACTTAATTTGTTTCCTGCTGATCATGCAGCTGATCAGAATCAGTAGCACAAAGCAACTGTCAGGAAGCAAAAGAGGGGCATGCTTTTTTGTTAATGCCTGGATTGCAAAAGGCAAAGAGGGGAATAAAGAAGGGAAAACAAAGGAGGAAAAAGCCATGCAGAGGAGCAGTGATCTTTTTGGAGGAGAGCTGGGGGCAATTGGGATATTGGGGGTGTACTAATTCCCTGCATCTCGCATGCCCATGGCTTTTCTTCAAAAGCCTGGGTAAGTATATGCAAACTTCCTTTGCATGCATTGGGATATAATCCCTAGGTTTATTCCATGTGTGTACACCCATGCAAACTTTATATCCTTTATCCACATCTCATCAAGAATATTCTAGCATTAGGCTTTTGATCTTTTGCATGCCTACTGCCCATCTTTTCCAAAAGCATTTGCGTTCCTTTCAAAATGGTGCTGCATCGTGCAGTAATCTGCAGCCAATTCATCTTTACCATATGCGATTGGCTAATTACCATTACATACAAACTAATGCTAGCATGATTTGTTAGTCTGACAATTATTGAGCAATGTAACCATTCAGAAGGAGATTGAGACTTAACATTTTGTCCTAAACGGGAGTTAAAAAGGGAGGAGAGGAGGGTGTGTGTGGGACACATGGACATGATGCGTGTCAACGCACGACGATAAAGAAGCTTGCGCAATTCTGCACAAGTCCTTTTCCTTCTTCCTCATCTTTCTCAAACTATGTGCTCGATCAATTCTCCTACCTAGGGATTGCAAATATATACCGATCGCCATGCATGGTCCCCGAGCTCGAGCTCGAGCTCGGAGTCCCATAAGCCAGCATGCATGAGCATGACATGCACTCATCATTGATGCATGCAACAGATGCAAATCCATGCCTGCAAATCAGTGTTAATTTGGGTGCATTCAAGTGTGTCCATCGATTGCTGATCTGCACAGGCGATGGAAAGTTTTTATGCTTCTGAGCATGTGCATAGAACATTAGAATAAAACTAGTAGTAGGAGTGACAGTTATCCAACATGTACAAAACAAATAACTGAACACACAAGATGATATGCATTCGTGAGTGTGTCATCACCATCTCAACAAGGACATGTCCCGTAGCAGAAGGCACCCAAAAAAACAACAACATAAATTTGATCGATCCATGCACGGCATGCATGCATGGATGGATCTTCTTGGCATCGAAACTCGCAAAAGTCGAATTCGCGTAACCTAAGTGAATGAAAGGCAAGAGAATTAAGATCAAGAAATTGACGACATGGACAAGGCGACATGCAGCGACGCCAATTTTGGTTCTTCGATGGTTTGGTTGGCTTCTTCAGGGCCTAGAAGTTGTGGCTCCACGTCTCGTTCACCGGCGGCAGCCGGCCGAGGTACTGCCTGGTCAGGTCGGTGGCGCAGCAGGCGGCGCGGGAGACGGTGGCGGTGGGGATGGTGCATCCCTGACAGGCGGCGGCGCACAGTGGCAGCTGCAGCTCCTCGACCTCACCGGCGTCGACGCCGAGGAAGTCCCTGGTGAGGCGGTGGCCGCCGGCGTGCAGAGTCACGGAACCTTCCGAAGTAAGCCCGAAGCTGACCGTGTCGGCGACATCGCCGGCTATCGAGTTGTTGCTGTTGGTGGAGATAGGGAGGTCAAGATACGGTGAGGGCTGGAATGGAGGGAGGAGGTGAGCTTCTTGGGACAGAAACAGGAGAGGATTGGAGTTAGGGTTTTGGTCAGGAGGAGGGCTGGAGAAAGGGAGGAAGAGTGGTGAGCTGCTGCTGTTGCTGTTGCTGTTGCTGTTGTTGTTGCAGGTGGTGGTGGTGGTGATGATGCTGCTGCCGTTGTTTGCAGCTGCAAGAAGCCTTGCACTCTCTTCAGCTAGGGCGTCACAGAAGGCCCTGTGGGTGAGCAGGCTGTCCTTCCTGCATGCATGGATTTTGTGTAGACACAGGATCAGAGGAAATAATTAAGGATTAGTTTATGGGATAATAACTTAATATTGATGTACACATGCATTCATGCATGTAAAGTTGCATTTAGCTTTGGTGAAGAAAAGTTTCTTGTCATATGATTGGTTATGTTTCTTTTGTTTCTAGTACTCCTTTATGAGTCTATTCGTAAGGTGACTGAAATTTTATTAGGCATGAGTCATATATTTTATCTATTAGATTAATATACAATTATATGACACATATATATCTATATAAATTTAATAGTCACAGTAATTAACTTAAGAAAATTTTAGACGACTTATAAATAGCAAATCCGACACTAGAAATGAAGCAACGTGTGTGTGCATGTTATCATTGAGTTCAAGGATTCACATGGTAGCTGGAGATGTAAGTAGGGTCAATGCAGTAGTGGCTGTTTGATTCCTTGATAGTATATTTCTGGTGTGTTCATATGCAAACTTTTTTTAGGGCTGTTTATATGCAAACTACTGTGCAGCTTCAACAGGTTTTCTAATGGGGTCCCCCAGCTGGACATTTATGTACTGCTTGAAACTGCATCTTTTAATTTCACTCGCTAATGCAGGGTGTGTACCAAGAAATGGAAATATGAAAATGACCCTACCGCAGAGACAGATTATCTATAAATATGAAGTGTTTCATCAATGCCTCTTGGTTAGAATGTAGATATAGCTTGAACATCTTGGAGCAAATCTCATGGACAAATGCAAAACCATAAGTACTTGCAGGCTGCAGGTTTCCAAATCTTGTCTGGTATTTGACCAGGATATATTTATGGTTTTTGACAAAAAGAAATTTCAAAATTCACATCAATTCTCTGGCCTTAATATCATGGAGGGGAGGTCACATGCATGCAGTGTTCCGAATTTCGGCAAAAAAATCGGCAATTTTGGATTTACCGGTGGGGGCCGGTAGGAATACAAATTAGCTCAGAAAAAATTGGTTTTGATGAATTTTGTCAAAAAAATAAATTTACTTGAATTTTGTTCGAATTTAATTTTTTTTTTAATTTAATATCCGAAAAATTCAAATTTTTTTTGAAAATTTCGGTTGAAATTAGCCGATTTTCTGCCAAACCAGCCCCCGGTAAAAAAAAAATAACCGGTAACGAAAACCCTGCATGCATGTATACATATATAGGGGAACATCGATATATATATATCCCTTGTGTATTTTTTTTTTCAAAACTAATTACATGTGTATCAAGATCTAATCATGCATGCATCAAGTCTCAACACACTAGATGATATATATGCCATGGTGAATCGCAGATCAAAACCTTACAATTCTAAAGGTATATCGCATGCAGTGATCCTCATCCTGAATTCCTGATGAAATCACCAGCTGAAAGCTAGAACATTCAGAGTCCTAACAGAACAAAGGATGCATCAGCATGCACCTCTGTACATATCACTTCACTTACATATGTACCGGAAGCAAGAAATTGAACCCAGCGCAGCACCACATGATCAAGAACACGTACGTATGTGTGCGGGTGCGTACGCTAGCTAGTAGCCTAGTATACCTGGAGAAGAGGATGCCGCAGTCGCAGCGGTACTCGCGCGTGCCGCAGTTCTTGACGTGCGCCTTCCAGTCGGAGTGCACGGCGTAGCGCTTCCCGCACCGCTCGCACCGCCACCGCTTCTCGCAGTGCTTCCGCGAGAAGTGTTTCTTTATCCCCGTCAGGTCCCCCAGCGCCCTGCATGCGCGCACGCCGCCATTAATTTCATGGCGCAAGCTCTCATGCTATGATATATACTAGCTAATGACTACGACTGCAAAACCTATCGTCTTTTAGTTTACCTTGCCGGGTCGTGGTGGACGCAGGTGGGCTCGGGGCAGACGTAGACGCGCTTGCGCGCCGGCGCCTCTCCCTTGGCGGACGACGACGGCAGGCTGCTGCGCTGCCGGAGCTTCCAGGGGAGGTTATGCCCGCGCCGATGCAGCTGCAGGTTCTGGTCCCTCTGGAAGCCCTTGTTGCAGATCTCGCACACGAACCGGTTCGTCGCCACCAGCGTCCGCGGCGACAGCGCGATCACCTCCGCCTCAGGGTCTTGCATGACCAACAATTAAAGCAAACCAATCAAAGAGCGGTTCTTGATGAAAGAAGAAGATGCAGAGACACGCAGCAGCTAGCAAGAAAGGCAAGATTTTCTTGGGTTCTTAGATAGGTTGATACCTGGATTACCGGGCTGGCTCCTCTTCTTCTTGGCCTTGGGCTCCTCCAGCTGCACGGGAGGCAGCAGCAGAGTCGCCGGCGGTGCAAAGGGATGGCTGATAAGGAAATGGTTGCCGATGTCTCCTCCATGGGAGTTGGATCCAGTGGCCTCTTGATCAGAGGAGAGGTCAGAGAGCAACATGCTGTTCGCTATCCTCTTGTTCCTGTCTGTTAATTTCTTGGTCTCTCTCTCTCTCTCTCTCTCTCTCTCTCTGTGTGTGTGTGGCTGTGTCAGTGTGATCTGAAGCTAGGCAGCCACTGCTAGTGTGCAAGTGTGTGTGTGATGGCCGGATCGGAGTGGGTGAGGTGAGAGAAGCAGGAGAGGCAATCAGATTGCAGGAAAAGGCGTCAGAGAGGAGTATATGAGGAGGTCCTTGCCTTCTGCAGGCTGCAGTTGCTGCAGCCAGAATAAGAAGGCGTAGGCGCAAGCGCAATGATCCCACCTCTCCCCCCTAGTCTCCTCTGGGCCAAAAAAGCTACGCCATCCGTGCCCTCGTTTCTTTTCCCTCCCTTTAATTCCCTCCCTCGCTAGCTTTTCCACAATGGCAGCACTAGCTAAGCATGCATGGCCAGGTTTCACATATCAGCGTGTGGTAATTAAAAACCTGAGCTAGCTCTTGGGCTCTTCTTGCTTTGCAGCATGTTCTGTCAAGTTACCCTCATCATGTACATCTTCTGGTAATTCGATTGGACATAGTACATTATATTGGTTAAGTGTGGTGCAGTGCTGATCGGATGGTGGTGCAAGGCAGTGACAACAGCACCAAATTTAGTTTTTGCGGTAAATGCTGAGCTCATTGCTATATCATATACACTGACCACTCCGGCCAAAAGCTAAAAATGTTAAGGAAAGTGTAGTCTTTAATTATGCTGATATTTTTGCATGCTTAAGACTGCATATGATTCCAAATATAAGTCGTTTTAGCCCTGCACACACGAATTAAGTAGTGAGAGAAAATGGCTTTGTTGCCCTTCATTCATTCCATACTGTAGTGGTTCAGATATGTTATGAAAGAGAGAGGGGTTGTGAGCTAGACATCGTTTGTTGATGAGAATATGATCAGTATTCATTCAAGAAGGGTATGAGGTAAATGTACCTTGAAATTGTAGAACGCCTTATATTTGGAGAAAAGTTCATAGGGCTGAAACGACTTATATTTGGAAGCAGAGAAAGTAGATGCTATCTTTTTTACTGGGACTGTCTAATTAAGTGTGTAAAACAAGATAGAACTAAAGGGGAAATCCATGGTCGGCTTAGTGCTTCTATGTTTTAGCTAGTTAGGGCTTACCCAATTTTGTTCTCTTTTGGAGGACTCGAGTTTCTACCATGAGCTTCTGATTACTTAAAATAATGTGTTGAAGGCACTAGTTTTCTTCTTTTCTCTTATCTGTCAAAGACGAGAAGCACAGAAAGATCAGCTAGCATGGTTTGTATACATGTTTTCTTCTTCTACATTTCCCATTGTGGAGTGAACTGGTTGGTGCAGAATTCAAGTCATCGGTATAAATAGATCAGCCATATTAATTAGCAATTATCCTGCTAATCCGAGCGAGCTTTCAAATATTTGAAGTAGTGCTAGATGATTTTTCTTATTGCCCCTTTTGCTAATCTCAGCAAGAGCTTTGGTTGCACCTGCACTGTAGTCAGAGAAGACCAGGGGAATTATAGCAAGGACTGGAAAGGAAAAGGGGGGAAAAGGAGCAGAGAGCATGCACACATAAGGGATCAGGCTCACCCTACAAAGAAAGCAAAAGTGCCAGTACAGTAGTACACCCACTCATTGATCCTCTTCTTTTAATTTTGATCTTTTCCCCCACTTCCTCTGATGTTTTTATCAGAATATTTTTCTTCTTCCTGAGTTTACAGCATACACCTTGTGATTGATGTTTAAAGACTACTTTCTCTTTACTTGCAGGAAGTATATTTTGTGTAGGGGTTAGAAAGCCTGTGTAGAACTTAAAGTCAGATCAGACATCCATTCTTGTCTCTTCTCTTGCTGCCCTTCTTTCCTGCAGGTTTGATCTTTGATCACACACTTAATTAAGGTTTCTTTTGCTCCATCTTTCTGAAACTCTTTTTAGTATATGTTTTTGATGGTTTTGGGGAATGGGAGTGCTCATCTTAATTCCTTGCTTGCTGCTTTAATCTTTTCCTTCTTTTGCGTGTGTCCTTTTCTTATTCCCTCCGTGCTTTGCTGGCCCTATGGCTGGCTAAAGTGCAGGGGCTAGCCCCGCTGATGAGAATTTTTTTGGTCCCTTTCCCTTAATTCCCTTTGGCTTTGTGGGCCCTTCTTGTGCTGGTCTGTTGGATCTAATGCAGTTGTACTAATCAGTAAACACACACTATTTTTGTTCAACTTTTTTTGTGTGCGTGGAGAAAGTGGTGTGGTAAGTGTGCAGATTTTTATCCATCCATCCACCAAAAACTGGTAGCAGTTGTATCTAATGCCCATTCGCTTTTTCACTGTTTTAGCAACAGACTGGTGAAAAAATAGGTGACCCATTTGCCTTTTCACTGTTTTAGCAATTGACTGGTGAAAAAAAAATAGATGAGTTGTTTTTGTTTTCTGCAACTTGCTTGACTTCATTGTCTGTATCTGTCGTGTTACTTCAAATGTTTTATTTACATGATTACAAAATGCTTTATAATCATGTTAAGCCTAAGCATATGACTCTTTCGCTATATATTACTATGCAAGATTGGTGTATATGTTTTGATTTTCTCTCCTCAATTAGTAAGATGGATTCAAAGAGTTCAATATCACTGAACGAATTCGGATTCTCTGCTGTAACTGCAGAGTATTGCATGAACAGTAACTTGAAAAAGCACCAATAGCACTCGACAGTAGACTGTAGCAAAGTACTATTGAAATAGTGAAAAATATTATGCTGATTTTACTGTGCCCTTTGATACTTCGATCTAGACTGTTCATTGTTTTATCGTGCAGTAGAGACGATGCTCCGGTGCATGTCAGGATCCGTTTCCTCACTAAACAGCCCATCCGCTAACTTTGAGCCATTCAGTTGCAGAGACGGTGACTGCTTCCAAATGCCAAGAAAGCAACTTGTGGCAACTACAGAAAACTACAAAAGCACAGAGCCCAATCAACATCTTTCAGTAAGGAGAAATCACAAATTATGTACGGCTCGGGTGAAATGTTGCCAAATGCCAAGAAACTGCACTAACATGTGGAAAAAAATACAGAAGTTCACACAAGCGTGAAGTCGATTAATATCTTCAGCAAGCAGAAATATCAAACTGCTCATATCTCGCATCAATCACAAGAATCATGGAGCTGGAGTAAAACAAAGCAAAATGCATTTTAGTTTGAACTGCAGAGGGGTCTTACTATGCAAGATTGGTGTATATGTTTTGATTCTCTCTCCTCAATTAGTAAGATGGATTCAAAGAGTTCGACATCACTGAACGGATCCGGATTCTTTGTTGTGTGTGAACAGTATCCTTAAATCATGCTAATAGTGCTCAGCAGTAGGCTGCAGCAGAGTACTATTGAAAGTTTGAAACTGCATGTTTACTGCATCAAAAATACCACAGTGGTTTACTGTGCCCTTGGTATTGTAGCACCGATCTAGAAAGTTTGTTTTGGATCGTGCAGTAAAAACAATGCCATGGATGTCATGTGCTCACCTGCATTAGCAGGATCCGTTTCCTCGGTGACCAGCCCATCCACTAACTTGGAGCCATTCAGCTGCAGGGATGGTGACTGCTTCCACATGCCAAGAAAGCCACTTGTGGCAACTACAGAAAATTACAAAAGCACAGAGCCCAATCAACATCTTTCAGTAAGGAGAAATCACAAATTATGTACGGCTCGGGTGATATGTTCCCAAATGCCAAGAAACTGCACAAACATGTGGAAAAAATACAGAAGTTCACACAAGCGTGAAGTCGATTAATATCTTCAGCAAGCAGAAATATCAAACTGCTCATATCTCGCATCAATCACAAGAATGATGGAGCTGGAGTCAAACAAAGCAAAATGCATATTAGTTTGAACTGCAGAGGGGTTACAGGATACATGAATCACATGAGACCGAAATTCGATTACAAAGGGACCATGCTAGGAGATCGACACAACCTACAGCCAGATGCCAATACCTCACCAAGGACCATAGCATGACACTGGCACAACCCAGTAGAACTTGACCCAATGACTTTATATACAGTAAAACCCCTCTTTCCACAGCATCCGCTTGTAGAGTTTAGGGTCACTTCGCCAATCAGCGTCAGAGTTGGAGGTAACCACAACACTACAATACACATCATGGATCTCCATCAAGCCATACCTGCATTAAAGACATAGAACATTATTATACTTCAACACTTTCTGAATGTCATGGCATGAGAAAGGGGCGCCAGCTTAGCACTTACAGCATTGAGTCTTCAGCCTATTGCTAGTAGTGTCCACGGTCCGGACTCCAGCATGAACACCTCATGTAGTCATATTTCCAACAGTCATTTGAATCTGAGTTAAGAAAGAACCAAGAAAGCTTCAGAAAGTAGTAACAGGGGGAAATGGGGAGACACAACAAAACAGGCGATCGCAAAAGCATAAATCAGAATAATTAGAAACAAAATATGCATTATCGGTTGTCAGCATTGTTGGCAAAGATCCAATCCCTACTCTAATCCTCACTCCTGCAGATATGAGCAAGATGAATAGAACAAAAATGTCACTACATTAGCAATGTTACCATATTTGTATCATTGAATACGAAATGTACCAGATTGTTCAAGATGATTTGCAATAGTACTGAAGCAGCAGTATTTGTTGGTTGAACCATTATGAAGACAATTCTATTTTGGGCTAGCAGAACTCAGATACCCCAACTGTTGAGCCAGTTCATCAACATCTTCAGTGCTCCTTCCGTCCAACTCTGACTTCCCAGCCTTGTCTGCGAAATCTGCAACCAACAGCTCTGCCCAGAAGTCGTCATTGAGCTCTGCCTGGCCATTATCTTGATCCTGAATGTTCAGTACTAAATTCTCCAGCTCAGGGATTCCAGGTTCAGTGAGCTCATTGAGGACCCCCGAATCAAACAAGAAAGGTGATTCAAGTTGCTTGCTCTGACTCGTTTCCTCAGGGCTGTAAAATGGAACATTCTCTATAGGCCGCCTTCTTTTCTTCGAGATGGCATCCTCGAGCTCTTTCCTCTTATCTTGCTGATGAACCAACTGTTGGAAGAACTCCGGGTTACGCATTGCTCTTGCCAAGAACCCCATCATCTGGACCTGCTTCTGCTCAGCAGCTCGTAGCCTCTTTTCCATGGCTTGCACATGATCTTTAGTAGCTTGCTGCTCCTGCCTTAGCTTTACTACTTCTGTGATCAAGATGTTCTTGTCGCGCTTCAGCCTGTCAATCTCTTCCTCAAATCCAAACTCACCAACCTCCAGGCAAGATGTGAGGGCCTGGTGCTGCGCTGGAGGAACATTGGAGGGCAGCGGCTTCCTTCTTTTTATCATCTTCAGGAGGTGCCTTTGACCCCTAAGGAAACCTTCATTTGCAAACTCCCACCTGTCAGGATCAACCTTTCTGAAGCCCTGCAGATTGAGACAAGCAATGACCATTGTTAGGTCATAGTCAGAAGCAGTGTTCAAAAAGTCGGGTCTAGGCGGCGGCCGTCCGCCGCGATTTTGGCCTAATCGGTCGGCTAGGCGGTCAAACGTGGTCCTGGGCGGGCTGGGCGGAGCAAGGCGGATGCCTCGACAAGCTGGGTGATCGACTCAGCGACTGGGCTGCATGAGGGGTGGTACAAAAGGGAGTAAGCACTCACAAGTGACCCCAAATCCTGCACTCGAATTAGGATTAGGGGAGGCCGCCGCAGCTGTTTCCGCATCACCCCACCAATTCAACGTCCTCGCCGTCCGAATCGACACCGCCACCGTAGGATTTAGCTTCCCCACCGCTGACACCCCCGCAGATATGCTGCTCCACGCTTGAGGTACAGCGACAGGATGGGAGAGGGGAGTGAAGGGGAGACCGAGATGGAGGAGGACAGTCAATGGAAATCGAAATGGGATGGGAGTCGAAGTTGTGGGCTTGAGGCGGCGGCAGTGTAGTGCACATGATGAGGAAACCCTTACTTGCCTCCTCATGTGCATGGCAGCAGCGGTGCTAGGCCAGATGGGCTGGACTAGGCTTAGATAAGTTGCACTTTTTTTTCTGTTTTTTCCTTTTCTCTTCTCATTTTCTTCTGCACTTCCCCTCCTTTTCTTGCCGTCTCGCTGCTTCATGTTGTGTGCTAGTCGGCCACCTAGGCACCATCTAGGTGTGGTTTGCCGCTCGACTAGCGACTAGCGTCTTGGTGAACATTGATTGGTCAGAAGGCAAAACGATAGCTTACAGAAAACATTCCTGTAATTTTTAGAATTTAGGTTGTAGCTTTTCACAGTGATGTTTTGTTAACAAGAAGTATAATTCACAGGTAGTGAAAGAATGAGTAGCAGTATACTATATCATTTGAAGGTGATCAGTAGAGTCTTCTAGAACAAAACAATCTGGTTCTTGTACTTCATCCAGTATCTTGTTCCATCTAGCTACAATAAGAATTTCAAGAAACTATGTCAGGATGGTACAATCGTTCGGGAGAGTTCATCTCCTTGCCTCACTGTGAGATGAAGCTCGTTGGAGGATGCGTTGCTTCAAGAATAAACACATGAAGGAAGTATTGCTTCATATACATGCATCAGTGCAAACTCAAAAGTTTCACAATAACCAGGACTGTAGAGAAATAGACTCTACACTTAAAGCCCCGCTTAAATTATGATTAACTGATTTTACACTTGGTTGAAGCGTCCTGACTGTCATATTCATACCTATAGCAAGGCTGGACACGATCAAAATGCTAGTTTATCTCGTGTACAATTATCAATTATAAGTAGTTGTCCTAAAAACTAAAACCTGCACAAGACCTAAGGTGGTTAGTAGTGAAGTAGTTAGTAAGTATTCACAAGTTAAGCTCTCGATTTGCTTTGAAAATTGTGCTTGCACAGTCTCAGCCAAGAGACCACCATAACACTTCCCTATAATTATACCTAGTTCAGTTCGACTATTGCCTCTCTCCATACCTAGAAGAATATGCAAGCACATCATGAATCTGCAACTAGATTGTTAGAACATTTATGTCGACACTCCATAAATGTGGTTCGCTTTTCAGTTTTCACAATCTGAGCCAATATAGTTCCTCGTGCCTCTTTGAAATGCTCTTGATGTTGCTAGGACTCTGAGTTGCCTACAATGATAAACCCACCAAAACACTTCAAAACATCACCATGATTTTACCAACCCTAAAACCTCAGCCACACACAAAAGATTGTCCTAACATTGCAACATGTGTTCAAGCATTTCAGATATATTAGCAACAAGAAGGAATTGCCACAAGACGCCTCTACTTCACCACCTCACATGAAAAAAAATATGCGACACAAGTGAGCACAAGTGCACAACCCATCACAAGACAAGATCGAGACTAACATTAACAGTGCCCAATTACCAGCAGCGTAAGACACCGTAAGAGGATTGGTGTGCAAGAACAGGGTGCTCACTCACATAGGTGTTGAGCTGGCGGACGAAGCTGGAGAAGTTGTTGTGCTTGAAGAGGCGGGGGAGCAGCACGTCGGCGAAGACGTGCGGGTCCCACACGACGAAGCTGTTGCCGGCGCGGCTCCACGACACGACGCCGTCGGTGGACGGGTCCTCCACCAGGTCGTACGTCTTGGTCAGGAACGGCGGCGGGCCCACCTCGTGCAGCCCCTCTATCGGCCGCGGCGCACCCCCCGCCTCAGCCACGCCGCCGCCCTCCTGCGGCCGCTCCAGGGGCTCCTCCTTCACAATGCTCGCCGCCACCGGGTCCATGACCCAGCCAAGAACTCGACTTGCGGGTCAAGAACTCGAATTGGACCCAAGAACTCGAATCGGACCAAGAACTCGAACCAAGACAACTCTAGCCGGACGGAATCGCTAGGTAAACGGCAGATTGGAGGGAATCTTGGTGGGATACTTCGGTGGAGTAAGCAACAAAGGCGAGATTTTTACGCGGTCAAAACGGTCGGTAACTTGGCCGGGGACTTGAGGAGATAAGCGGTCGCAGTGCTAAATACTCCTCCGTACGTGGGGGCGGGGGCATCGAGACACGTCGCGAGGGCTGTAGAAGGTTCTAGATCACGAGTCGGGTAGCGTGGCCTCGGAAGGTTCTGGAGAGAATCCGGGGTGGGGGTTGGGAGATGAGGAGGACGGCGCAAGTGGCCGGGCAGCGTCTCGGCCAGGAGGCCTAATCTGCGGCCAACAACGCATCAAAACTGGCCCAATTGTTACTAGTAGCACCTTCTTGTAGGATTTTTGGAGGAGTCAGATTCCTCCACGATGTGTAAGATATTTTTGCAAAAAAAAAAAAAAAAATGCGAGTTTTATACTGCACATTTGCACATGCTCAAACCAGCAGCCACCAAGTCTTGTGCTACTACTATAGTAGTAACGTAGTTACGTAGGGACAGTTTCAGAGTGTTAAAAAAAAAAGGAATCGATACTATGCATACGTCCGGCCGTGGGAATAAAAATCAGACACATCAGGGCCCACTTACCGCGTAGCGACCCGTGCTGCTCGTTGATGCCACTGCCTGTGCGTTTGGCGTTGTAAAGGATGCAACGGTTGCACGATGGCGATAATTGGCCACATCTAAGCCACAAATCAGAACACATGTGTGACTATCTGTCTGGGTAAACTCAACGTGCCGCTAATAGCTGCTTCGAATTTTCCATGAAGATGTATCAGCTAAACGCGTTTATGTCACAACATTCAATCATTGTTTGGGAATATTACAACCGTTGTCTGAAGATGTTGCAATCGTTGTCTGGGGATGTTGCAAGTGTTGCATCTGTAGAGAAAATGTTGCATATTGTTCACGACGATATTGCAATTTTTTTCAACGCGTTTTTTTCTCTAGATGTTTTGTTTTTTGATTTTGTGATGTTGCAAGTGTTGCATCTGTAGAGAAAATATGTTGCATGCTGTTCACGGCGATGTTGTAATTTTTTCCAATACATTTTTTTTTCCAAATACTTTGTTTTTTGATTAGTGATGTTGCAACTGTTGTCCGAAGATATTACAACCATTGTCCTAAGATGTTACAACCATTGTCCAGGGATGTTACAACCGTGTCCAGAGGATGTTGCATGCAGCGGCGTACTTCTCTCCCTTGGTTTCTCTCTCTCTCTCTATCGCTTGGAAGCGAGGGAGTGCTCGTTCATGCGTACTTAGCTGGATTTAAGGGACAGATTCGCTTGGGCTGCTAGTAAAGTAGCAGTTTTGCTAGCTGAAGACTTCCCCGAACGGTTTTCAGCTAAAATTGCAATCATTTGCTTGGGCTGCTAGTAAAGTAGCACCTTTTGGCGACCAAGGACCGAGGCGACGTGGCTTCGGACGCTCGCACGCACGAACTGAGGAGTTGGCAGACACAGCAGATGACGCGCCGAAGAAAAACCCAGTGTCCGATCGTATTCCCTAAATCGTACGTACGAGCCTGGTGGTTAAAAAAAAACACTTTTCTTAGTTTTAAGTTGTCTGAAATTTTTTTAAATTTAAATCACTTGTTGTGATCATTGAATTTGTGTAGAGATTGGTGTATCATATGATTGTCATATGATTAGATATTGATTCCATGAATGTCATATGATTGGATATTGATCCAATGATCACAACAAATGACTTAAACTTAAGAAAATTTCAGGCAACTTATGAATGAACAGTCCCAAAAAACATCCGGACACGTGGCACCTGCAGATTGACCCTCCGACTTGGAAACTTGTTCAATTTGGTTCCCACAAATGACAGCAGTACGTTACGATGGTGTTTGCACGCCATTTGTGCGAGTTCTTTTCTGTCATTGTTGACCTGTATTGCGAAACCGAGGCAGTAGCCAACAACTGGTAGGCTAGAGGTAAAAACGTCATTACATGTTTGGAACCTAATTACGAACCATGTTATCAAGGGTAATTCTGTCTTTTTACTATATCAATTAGAAAGGAAATGCCTCGCATATTACTAAATTTATAACCATGACCTACACCAAACTATATCTACCCTCTACCAAAGTTTGTACACAGTTTATATGCAAAAGCTCATAAGGCGGGGGGAAATATACAAATCACAATGAAACCAGTAGGACATATTGCCAACATAGGTACATCCCAGAAACCAACTCACAGATTGTAGTGGTTTAAACACTGAAAGAACAAATCTTTTTGTGCTTACAAGCTTTTCTCAGAGGAAGTTTAGGCCATTTTCAGCATCACGCACCTTCATCCATATTGGTACTTATTTCTATTTATTAAATATATAAACAGTATATATAGGGCTACAGGTCAACTGAAACACAAGACTAGAGAAAATGCATTAACAGTTTCACTTCAAGCTGACCAGGACACTGTGATAAGGCTACATTGCCATAGCACATCTTATTCAGGTTGCATATAGAACATAGTGTTGACAGACAAATAAGTAGGTGGAAATGCCCTCAACGAGCTTCAACAGCCTGATTTCCATCTTCTGCCTTGAGAAGTTTGTCAAGATACTCCTTTCTGAAAGAATGTGACGACTCTGTAAGAGGGAGCAGGAACAAGGAAAATGTTGGGAGGCAGGAATGATGTTGGAACTTTGAACTTGCCTTGCTGGAAGATGATCGTGGGGACGGTTGTGCGGTGTCCAAACAGGCTCACCAACAAACAGTCGCATTGCCTGCAAGCACAAGGGACGGCTCGGTAAGAAATCATGAAGATTCAGAAGTTAACTATCTGATACACCAAATGCAAGCGCAAAAAGTAAGATATTAGCAAACAAACAATGGATAAATATGTGCTTGATTAACAGGAAAACAAAATTTTCACGAATTTCATATCACTATCTCAGTTGGTGATGATTTGCTGCTTAGGATTATACTTGGTTTAGCTGACTGGCTGTAATTAGAGATGCAATGTAATATGCCTATTTGAAAGAACAGCAGGGTTGTCTGATTAATGATAACTAAATGACATGTGCAATGGGAGAGCAATGCGATACAAAGATAGGGTAAGTTAAGTCCATTTAGTACATGAAGTCTCTATTTTTTGCGAGGAGTACACGAAGGATATTAAGTAAATAAAAAACAGAATAACAGCAGAGAGTGATAAAAAAAAGTACCTTGATGTAGTTGTCACTGTCCAATGTGAAGCGGTGATACATCCCTGCAGGCAGAACAATCATGCCCCCTTTCTTCACTGCTACACGGATCCACTGATCATTTTGGTCCCTCACATCAAAGTATCCTTAATAAAATAAAAATAAAACAAAATCATATACTACATATAACCTGTTTCTCAAAACGTGCAGATAGTGACAGAAAAGAACATAACAAGATACATACCACTTCCCTCAAGACAATAGCGTATTTCTTCATCAGTATGCAGGTGTTCTTCAAAGAAATTCTTTATCTTAGTCTCATAATTTGGCAGCTTCTCCGGGCACACATCACAAATGTCCTGCCAAGGGCAAAGCAATAAATGTCTGTTAAACTTCCTGAATTTGACTTTACTGTCACCAAACGGTACTAGTCTGGAACATAAGACAATAAATCACCGCTGCAAGTCAAGGACTAACCATGTAAGAGTAACCTCTGGCTTCACGAATTTTCTTGAGGTTCTCATCATTCTCCCAGTTATCAGAATTTAGGCGCCAGCTGATTATTCCTAGTTCTAAATATAAAAGATTCAAATGTTTTAAACTTTTGTGAACATGCAATTTAAGCATTTGCCACTTCTACTAGAGTTCAAGCACAGGCTGTAATTAATGTGCTGAGCTACAGATAAGCAAACCTGAAAGCTTCTCAAGAGGAATGAATTCTTTGGGTTCACGGTGATGAGGAAGCCTCTGGTCCTCTTGGCTATCATCCATGTACCATGCTTCGATAACCTCCATCTTACCATCCTATTTAAAAAATCAAAGGAGTATAATTAGAAGTTAACACTACACACTACAAAGGATATACTCTCAATAAAATGTGCAAGTCGATAAGGACCATAAGGATGCTACTTACTAGCCTAAGCCAACAACAACTCAACCAATACTAGTATTGTTAGTTATCTGATAACCCCTCTAAACGCATCATCATCAATAACACGCGCAGGTACAGAAAATTCATACAGGGAGTAAGAATGTGAGGTTTTATTTAAGGTTAGTCATAGATTTAACGTAAGTAATTTAAGTTTTAAATTTGGCAGAGACAACATGAAATTAAGTAAACAGGTCTCTGAACTTAAGTCTTGTGTGTGAGTGCAGCACGTATATGTCATTTTTTGGTGGCTTTAAAGAGGGAGGAGGGTAGAGACTCTTCATTCCAACTTTTAAAATGAAAGAGCCTACATATAATGTATATATTGCAGTATTGCACGACCAGTTCACCACTAATGACATTGCCAACTGCCCAACTATGTACTAAAATCCATGGCACTTGATTGTTGGAACTTGGAAATCAAATGGCAGAAAAACACAATTTAGACAGGTGTACCAATTGTCATTTTTTATCTTTATCTTTCGAATTCACCATTTGTCCCTGATATTCTAACAAAACTGACTGATATTTTATGAACTTATGATCTTCATAATGAGGAGACAGAGAGAAATATTCGCAATTGAACTTAACCCCCGATTAGCATTGGTGACTAGGGATGCATAGACCTGTCTGTCAAGTTTTAAGTAAGTTTAAATCGAGAAGCAAGGTGTTGTTTGTCTAATTATTTTACAGCTCAAAAGAAACAAAATAGAAACCGGCTAAAGCAAATAGAACACTCGTTCAGATATACTTCTGGGATATGGAGTTACAGTATTGCTCCAGGACAACAGACAATTATTTCATCTCAGGGGACATCACAGTACAGTAAGCTATCAGCAAGAAAGGATTTCTGTCCCTGGAAAGAAATGGCCTAGACGATTTGTTTATGCTCTAAATCCTGGCCAAAGAACCAAAGGTATGATAGAAAGGGGATAGTGCATTAAACAGCTTTTGTTTGGTTTATATTTTTATCAAAGACTGCACCAAAGAAGTCAATTGATAACATTCTTGGAGGCTCCTCTAGACCTCCAACTTTTAAGGACATAATGGAAGAAAACAAAAGATGCTAAGGTAGCTATAGAAACACCCAATTTGTAACTGATGGCGATAGTACAAATCCCTCATATAAACAAAGACCACTTCAAACATTTCATGTTTCATGCCGCTAAAACTACAGATACTTAGCATTTAACCAGAACTATTCAATATTATTTCCCTCTAATTAGATGCGATTTGCACCATACTTCAAGTCCATTTCAGTTCAGCATTCGCGTCGGATGAAACATCTGGTTCATCTATTTGGTCATCAGAGACATCAATAAGTGCAGCTATTTCTGTGCGATATCTTCCAAGATCCCAACTTCGGCATGTTTCCAACACTAACCCAGCAAATTAATTCGAATACTAATCTAAAGTCCCTACAGTCTTTCGCATCACAAAACATATTGACATCATTCCAATTGTTTCCAAGAATTCTCTCGTCAGTCATCCTTTCTCTAATGAACCCTTATCGAAAGAAACCTCCCCCTTCTCCTCGGCCTTCATAATTTCTCTCTGGAAAAACTCAAATCTATCCAAAAACCTTTCTCAGCAAACAAGAAAATTTTCTCCTCGTCTGCTATTTTGTTTATTCCAATCGAATTCTTGCAGCCGGAACAAACAAGCCCAAAAAGAACTCAAGTGAAAAGCAGGAAACATTCCAACTCTCTTGATACATCATCCTCTCATCTTCACATGGAAAGAAGAACAAGAAAATCTTAGGGGAAAATATTGCGTTGTTAGTACCTGGAACTCGGTCTCCATGTTGGAACTTCTCGATGTGTGGTCTGGCTTCCTCTTCCTTGTTAGAATCCCTGAAATCGCAGCAAGAATTTTTATACGCTGGCTTCGGCTCGGTGCGGATATTTATGCTTGTAGGTCCCTGAGGTAACCAAATGGTCAAAGGCCACAAATTTGCATGGTTTGGGCTGGTTCTTACCTACCCTGCACAGAGTTGATCGGGTTTTCCGTAAGTTATCATATTTGCAACTAAAGTATTCTTAATTTTTTTAGAACCTCAAGTCATATAGATCCAACGGGATATTATTTTTTTGGTAGTTTTGGTTGATTAAGCATAACTTAAGGCTAGTTTTGTGTTACTGTTCTATGCTGGTTTTTCAAAATTGCTGTGAAAAAAATAGCTGTGAGAAATCCAATATCTTGCTTGGCAAATCATATTAGACTTTAATAGATCCCGGAATTCCGTGTTTTATCCTTCCATTTTTTTTTTCTCGCTTGAATTTTTTCCTATTCATAGTTACCCATATATGTTCCATTATTTAGAACATAACAATGCCTCCGTCTGCAATATGATTTACCAAAAAAAAAAAAAATTAGCTTGCAGTTCCTCCTAGGCATTTCTCAAAAAAAAAAAAAAAGCTTGCAAAAAATACTAGAATATTCTAAAGAAGTTCAACCAAATAATATGAGAAAATCCATTATTGGACGATAAGTCACAGCTATACGATATGCCACCGAATAAGTGTTTATTGCCTTATTCTCCCCATTTGAACCATCTGGTTAAGTATGTCAGATTTTTCAGAAATAGCCAAAATGCCCCTACCCTCACAGAGTGTATGCTAACTACGGCCCACGTGCGAGCCTAGTCCTCCTCTAGTCCTCACTTCCCTTCTCTCCCTTCTCAATCTCCTTCCACATGGAGACACATCACAGGCAAAATTCGATATATACCACTTAGAAAGTTGTCAATTCGAAATATATCATTCAGTTTTCTGAAATTCAAAATTTGTCACTCCAGATTCTTCCACCTTTGAAATTTTTCATTATCACTACTTTTCTCCCATTTTCTTTTCTTTTCTCTTATTTTCCATCTATTCCCTTGTGAACTACCTATTTTGCCTCTCATCTAATCCTCTCCATCCCTTCCTTCTGAACCAGCATCTGCATGATCGCATCCATCAGAGCACAGCACAGGCGCTGGTTGCGCTGGTTGAATCGGCGCCGCCTCCCCCTACTCCCCGCCGGTCTCGTCGGTCCCACTGTGTCCCAACCACGCCTCCCCTAAGCTCCCCTCTGGTCCCTCCCCGCCTCCCCCGAGCTCCCCTCACGTCCCTCCCCGTCTCCCCGAGCTCCATGTGAGGTCAGGCTCGAGCAAGTGTGTCCTGCAACCACCCCCCCCCCCCGCTCCGGCCGCCGCATCCTAGCCCTGCCTCCCCGCCCCTCAGTAGCAACTTAATGCCATCTGTTTGAGATATGCATCTCACCAACACTCCGTGAGATCCTCATTTATACAAGGTACTTTCGATCAGAGTGTATGATTTGGCTTTTCGAGCTATACGATCAACCTCTACATCATCTTCAGGAATAATATCACGCTGAAGATAATTGTAGATCGATGTCATCCAATCTCTATCGGGATCGTGCTTGATGACCTCCTGTGGAGCATCCATGTTCGTAGGATCGATTTGTACGACCTCCAGTGGAACATCTATGCCCTCGGAATGCTCGACCATTGAGGGTGAATCAAGTTGCTCGAGAAAAACTTCGGGCGGGACAGGTGACCTTGTGAAGGCCATCTGTGCCAACTGGTTTGCTATAAAGTTTTCCTTTCTAGGAATATGTTGGATCTAAAACCAAAGAAGTGCTTTTCGAGTTTTCGTACTTCCGTCAAATAAGATGACATCTTGGTACTTGAGCATTGATACTCTTTCCAGACTTGATTCGCTACTAGTTGAGAATCGCCTTTCACTAGTAATCTACGAATCCTGAGCGCTCTGGCTGCTCAGAGTCCTGCCAGTAAATCTGGCATTTTTAAACTCTGGTAACCGTAATACGTGGCTATTAGGAATTTTGCTAAAGCTGGACAACCGAGGATTCCATTGTATGCGGTTTCAAAATCCACCACATCAAATGGAACCTTTTCTGTTCAGAAGTTGTCGGATCTTCTGAATATAACCAGCAGGACAGCTATCCTATCGGTTTGGCGGTGGAAGGCATATTTCACAGGTTTTACCGTGGAAGGCATATTTCACAGGTTTTACCTTAGACTTAGGAATATGTATTTCTTCCAATACTCCTGTAAATAAAATATTTAAAGAGCTATATCCATCTATTAAGACTCGATTAACTTTACAATTGTTAATAGTAGGTTCGACTATGATAGGGAACCTACTTGGTCGAGTCGACGGGATGTGGCAGTCTTCTTTGCTGAAGGAGATTACAGTTTTCGACCATCTGGACGGCTTGACGGTGATCGAAGACTTGGCAAGGTTGACCTCCCGCTCCACGGCTTTCAAATGTTGTCTTGAGTCGTACGAAGAAGATCCTCCGAAGATCATATCCACAGTGTGTTGTGGCTCCTGGTACTCCATCTCTTTGTCGCCATCTTTATCCTTCTTGGAGCTAGGTTCTCCAAGTTCTGTTGTGGAGGGGAAAGGACCTTTACCTGAGTAGTAATCTTTCAGTTTCTTCTGCCAGGCCCGGCAAGTGCGCAGATCATGCCCTGCTACTTGGTGAAGCGGACACCACTTCTTACTTTTCTTATAGTCGCTGGTCCGAGCCTTAGTTTTGTTCCAACCAGTGAAGTCTTTCTTGCTCTTGGTAAATTTTTCGAGAATCGCAAGGACTTTCTTGTTGTCGGGCTTGCGATTCTTTTTACCCTTGAGAGACTTCTTGCTCTTCTTCTCTTGCTTCTCCAGGCCTGGTTGGGGATTTTTGTCTTTTCGATCAATAGCTTCACACCATTCGACCGCTTCACTTGCGGCTCCATACTTGTTTGCCATGTCGAAAAGTTCGACAATCGTTCGTGGAGAATTTATTACAATATCTTTCATAAACCGGCTATTTCTCAACCCTGCTTTAAAAGCCTAGATGACAGAAGACTCTGCGATTTTTGGGATAGAGTTTCAAACCTGACTGAATCTCTTGATATATTATCGAAGAGTT
The DNA here is from genome assembly GCA_036346255.1 of Ampelocalamus luodianensis. Taxonomy (NCBI): domain Eukaryota; kingdom Viridiplantae; phylum Streptophyta; class Magnoliopsida; order Poales; family Poaceae; genus Ampelocalamus; species Ampelocalamus luodianensis. Next base: position 13,278,260 of record CM070636.1, on the reverse strand, counting down.
CCATTGGTTTTCTGCTTCATTTGATGAAGATCATCCTCCTTCCTAGGACGGTCGTACGTCCCTTGACATTTGGTGATCAGAGCATCGCAGAGTTGCTCCCAAGTGTAGATAGATCCGACTGGTAGGTTGAGCAACCACGACCGGGCAGACCCTTCAAGGACCGTGGGCAAGTAATTTGCCATCACGTTGTCAATACCACCAGCAGCCTTGATGGCGGTAGTATAAATTTGAAGAAATTCTAATAGGTTCTAAGTCCCATTAAACTTCTCTATGTTGGCTGGTCGGAACCTGTCCGGCCAACGAACAACTTGGAGTCCTGCTAAAAACGCTCCACAGCCCGTAATGGAGTCATGGCGCCTCCTCTGAAAAGGAGTCAGATTATAGTCAGTTGGGGATCGGTTCCTCATATTTGCATACCTAGGATCTGGTATCCCAATTCGGTCGTGAACATTATGATAACGTCTTTGACCACCTGCTTGGTTCAGATGATGCCTAAGATCGTCTGAATCAAGTGGTCTTCCCTCGTGATTTTCTGGTCGGAACCTACGAGGGGGCCTTGGTGTCGATCGGTCCTTCGCTCGACTATGTTGTCCCCTACTAAGAGAGGAGCGCTGGGACGAAGTTATCGTGTGACTTTGCAAGTTCCTTTGCTCCCGGTACATTTCTGTACGCTGTATGGTTTGTTGGAGGATCTCCGACACCTGTCCTGCAAGTTGAGCATAACCTAGAGTTCCTACTAAAGCAGGATCTGAATTATTTAGAATACCCCAGAATCGTTGCAGGTTTTGTATTGTGATCGAAGGTCGTGGAAGATTCCCGCTTGTAGTGGGCGTTCGAGGAGTTGAGTCTTCCCTCGACCTTTTGGTTGGCCATGTCTGACCCCTTACTCGTGGTGGGGTAGGAACAGGTGAATTAACTGATGCATGTCCATCAGCTCGGTTGCATCCGGTAGTTGGTGCTTAAGTGCCCATACCATTTCCACCAACAAGTGGTGGCGAGTTAACCCATGGAGGATCGTGCATGGCATCTGGACTGGTATCTCCGATTGTGTTAATTTCGTAGCGCCAACAGTGATCTTCCGATGAGCTCCCGTCATAGCTAAGGGAGAGCCTTCCAGAGCTTCGACAAGGAGCCTCCACGACGGGGAGCTGTTGGGATTACCGCCTCTGGTGGGCTTTATGGTGGACTCAGCCTGATCCAACAGATTGTCGATCGTATGCTGAGTTTCACCATGCCCACTTGGCCTAGATCGGTGATAACTTCATTGATACCCTTACCAGATATCGATTGGCCTCCAAAATACATAGGAGCCATTGGCGAATACTGATAGTCCATGACAATATCAAGAGTACATGAACTCTCTGATTGTGGCGCTAGGCTTCTGTTGCCGCTTTTGCTAGTCAGATTGACCGGGTTGTAGAGGCATACGGACGTTCTGAGCTGGTCAGAATGAGCAGTTCCTCTGAGAGCGCCAGCGATGGTGGCGGTGAATCCTCATTCATCCAGTCGATTTCGCTAATCTCTGATAATGGCGAGCCAGCAGAGGAGGAGGATGATGACATCCTGTTTTCTTCTATGGAACGGATGCATGCGTCCATGTCGAGGTTGGAGTAATCTGCGAGGTCGAACCAGCTTTTCTCATCCCAAGTCACTGCCATGTTCGCATGAGCGATAATGGGGAGAAGGAAGTGGATGAGAAATGCTTGAGCGAAGTAATCTTCAAGAACTCAACACCTTGATCCCCATGGACGGCGCCAACTGTCGACGATCGAGTCGCCAATCTTACGAAATGAATAGAGGAAAATGACAAAGAGTTCTTGGAAGAGAATATGACTGCACTTTATTGCTATGAACTGGCTGTTACAGGGGGTGCCCTTGACAAGGCAATGGACTAACTCTAAGTACACAGAGTGTATTGCTTAATATGCTCTTGAATCAGACTTGAAACATGAATCTAATGCTGATTATGATACTTCAATCTGATGGAATGTGATTGCGATTCTCCTTTTTGCTGTTCGTAGTCTCCTTTAAGTAGTCGACAAATGGGTGGCAATTACTTCTTGAAGAGACGCCTGTTGGAAGTGTCGCGACTGGTCCAAGCAAGGTAACAGTTGGTGAAATATCAACCGTCCGACGGTTAATGTCGGGGAATAGCATAACCACATGATGGTTATTGTCAGTGACTTAGAGCTGTGAAACGTCGTGTGGTTTGGAGTTATTAGGAACATGTTCCATTCATCACACGGAAGGTATATACTTGGAATCGAGTCCAAGTGCTAGTTCATTGTTTCTATGAGCAGTTACCTGGTCAGGTAGTTGGTACAGAACCTTTCTGACCAGGGTACCCACGATTTAACCTCTGGAATCCTTACGACCACAGAGGTCGTTAGCCTTAGGGGTTACGACCATGAAGACATATGGTCTTTTATTATGTATTAAAGTAATACATAGAGATTTTAATCCTCGTCACCTGGCCATCTTGGAGACTGATTGCGTAGGTTGTGTTTTGGGGCGACAAGTCCTTGCATGCAGCGTTAATCCAGAACATTAAAGACCATCTGGTCTCGTTGGCGAGGTGGAAATCAGCAAGGTAAAGAGAGATCAAAATAGGGTAGCACACGAGCTTGCACAACATGCTATGCGTTTGAGTATTACAGTTGTCTAGCTCACTGGAGTTCCTTCTTGTATCCAGCACTTGGTGCTTGAGGATTGTAACGCTTCCCTCATCTAATCAGTGAAATCTCTCTTTCCTAAGGGCTTGTTTGGATAGGGAGGGATTAGAACCAATCCATTTAGATTATAAGGGATTTTAGTTCAAATTCCGAGTCAATCCGAAGGGATTAAGTCAGATCACAATGTATCCAAATAAACCCTAAGGAGGGAAAAGAGCTTTGTTAGTAGCCGACAAAATGATACATCAATCCAACTGGATCTTCTGCTAGGAAGTCCGTACGTACTACAGATATTGACTTACAGGTACAAAAGAATATGAAGAATCTTAGGCCCTGTTTGGTAGAGCTCTAGATTATTAGTTTTCAGCTTCAGCTCCTGATTATCTGAGAATCCACTTCTCTGAGAATCTAGAGCTGTCTCAGGAAAGTGTTTAGCTAGTAGGTTGGCTCCAAAAATCTTAAGAGAGAGGATTAGAGGTAAATAGACCATGCTACCCCTGATTATAATACTTCAATTGTATTTGTATCTTGCATCTTTGTATTTGTACACAAATTATAGACCCCCCCCCCAAAATTTTTGAAGAACATATGAATGTATATAAATGATACAAAGTGTGACTATATCATTCGTAGGGAGAGAGAGGAATATCGTTTGCTCTTAGTTATGTTGTCAGTTTCGTATTGAGTTAGAAATGAATTCCTTCTCTAGTTGGATTAATCCTTTATATCCGTGCATAATTTTCTAAAATTTCTTTACAGATTTCTCGAGATCAAATCAAATTGAATACGATGCCATAGGAATGTATACGAATAATACGACACACCAAAGAAATGGGAGAAATATTGCACATCGATCATGTCCCTCTAAACAATTCTAGCCTGGACAAAATGTTCATTGCACATTTGACATCAATAATAAACTGTTAACATACATATATGAAGATTTCCACATTATACACAAATTAACAGCATTACTTGTTTACACAAATTTCAGGTTCTCTTTGGACAAACACTGCATCAACCGGAAGGTAAAGACATACTGATCTACCAATGTCAAGATTGCCTTGACAACATACAATGCAAGGGGGCTTGCATCTTTTGCACCCTTTGGCACGCTTGTTCTCGAGCCTCTGCCTCGCTCGCTCAAACTCTTCCTCGGTGGGCTCCGAGCTGCTCGCATTGGCGTCGCACTTGGACATTATGGATGAGAGCACCGAGTCGAATCGGTCCTTCCTCTGCGCCTTGCGTTGTGCGATCCCTAGGACCAGATCGTTCTCCTGGCTTTTCTTTTTCCAATGACAGACGGGGTTTTAAGCAAAAATGTAGTAGTAAGCAAATGGTGGGAAATAATATCTTGAGGACCAAATGAGAGTGAATTGTTTCAAGAAAAAAGTGGGAACCTACTTCACTCTCCTCTCTAATGGATTTGTGGGTGGCTCTATCTCAAAGATCTTTTTAGCCCATTTCTCATATGCTTTGGTGGACTTCAGCTCACCTACAAAAGGAGGGAAATGGTAGGATTCTTACCAATACAGAAGTTTCAGGCTACAGGTTGAGTGAAACATGCATAAACTGAGCACTTTGCTAGCACTTCATTGTAGGAAGGAAATAGAATAAGTACATGTACACCATTCGATAAAATTATAATGGTAGGAAGGAAATAGAACAAGTACATGTACACCATTCGATAAAATTATAATGGTAACCACATAATTGTTTACCTTCAGCAATTGCCTCATCAATTATATCCTTAAAGCGGTGAGAAACAAGCTTTGGATCTGAGCAAATCATTTAACAGAAAAGCCTACACATGAAATCCAGTTCTTCACTAGCAGTTCATCACCTTTTGGAATAAATATTTCATCCAGCCTAAAAGCACAATAAATTTGCAACCAGCACCTGTTCATGTTGCCCTTAAATTTTGTATAGAGATCCTTCAAATACCTTTTCTCAGAATCTGACCCTCTGTAGTTAGCTTCAAATTCTTCAATATCAGCCTCTGTAACCTGGGAATGATTAAGACAAACCAAACCATCATCATGCGGAGGGGAGAGTCTGGTGCGGAGTGGGGATGCTGAGGGGGGAGGCCGGCACGGAGGAGGGGAGGACGGTGTGGAGGGAGAAGGCGGAGGCGGGGGAAGCCAACGCGGAGGGGGAAGACCGGCGCAGATGGGGGAGGCGGAGGCGGGGGAAGCTGACGCGGAGGGGGGGGGAGACCGGCGCGGATGGGGGAGGCAGAGGCGGGGGAAGTCGACGCGGAGGGGGAAGACCGGCGCGGATGGGGGAGGCAGAGGCAGGGGAAGCCATCACGGAGGGGGAGGGGGAGGCAAGGGAAGCCAACGTGGAGGAGGAGAGGCCCGTGCGGAGGTGGGAGTAGGAGGCGGGGGAGGCGTGGAGGAGGCCGACGCAGGGGGGGGGGCGCGGGAAGGAGGGGTAGTTCAATGGTATTTGCGGGTAATAACTATGAACTTCAAGGGGTAATTTCGTTTCTGTAAGGTTGGATTCCCACGAGAATCTACGGGAAGGCTGCTTCTCCTTGCTAGTTCATTTTCGAGACAGCTTCTCGCGAGGAGCATAATCTGATGTTTTGAGAAGCTGTGTGTTTGGTACTGCTCCACGAGATCCAAACGAGAAGCTAGGAGTAGGAGCTGTACCAAACAGGGCCTTAGTAACATTTGCTTGTATGCAAAGGACCCCACTAGCAGCAAGCTCTCTCTAAGGGTATCTCCAATAGTGTATTTATTGTCGCATCTTAGTTATGTCACGTCAACAAAATTCTATTTGGATGAGAGAGGGGGAGGAGAGAGAGCACATATCGTCTCTTCCTAAAGAGACTGTCGTGCACGCGAAACAAAATATGATACATTAATCTACTCTAGTTGACATGTAGGTCTGTTTTAAAGAAAAATTATAAAATATAAATATTAGAGAGTATACTATAGACTATCTATTGAAGATATTATCTCTAAAAATGATCTATCGTACGTTAAAAAAATAAAGTTATTTCTAACTATTGAAGATGCTCTAAACTGACAGAAGCAAATGGTCGTTGAAAGCCATGCCGCATCTTTGGAAATAATCATATGTTCCCATGCCCTACCAGGCTACCACGGTACCACCCACCCAGCAATATTATACTTCTTGGCATCTGGGCTCTGTCTAGCCTTCTCAGTTCACTTCCATGGTAGTAACGAAAATGTTGGACATGTACGTTCAGATTGATAATGGCAATGTGACGTGATCCTGCACCTGCTGCAATGCAATTGGTTCTTCAGAGCCATTTGTGGCACGATTCCTTGCATGCTTTAGCTGCACGAAGCATGCAGTCAGAATCTCCCCATGCTGCCACACAAAATGCACGCCGCATTCCTTCGTTCCCTCGGGCCCTAGTAGATTTTTTTTGGCGGTGCATTGAATCTGGACAGGTTGGCAACTTGCAAGGGTGCAGACACCAACACAGAATTCAATTCTTGTTCGAAGTAGAGCCTTAGGTACGTATAATGGTACATATAACTGCTGTCTATAGTATTTTTTTTATAGTATCTATAGACAGTACTAAAGATAGCTTCTACAATATGTTATCTTTTTATATGCCCATATAGACAACTCCTTTATGTATAATGTATCTTATTTCTCGTGTTACAGTCGACTACTGTATAAAATACGATTCAATTCTCTACACTCACTCTCTCATACACATCATCTAATGTCCTACGTGACAAGTCTTACAGACAGCTGACGTCACACTATTGTATATGCTCTTATTACGCAACCGTTGAAGATGGGACCGGATTCTCTCGGCGGTGTGTAAATAGTACTCTATGGTGGTACTGTAGCAACAGTGAAATATTTGACGCAACAACTTTTTTCTAGCGAAAACACAGTAACTATTGATATTGATATTGACATCTGTTTTTTTGATTGGATCGCTCATGATGCCATGCACTGTAGATCCCAATCCTTGTAGATGACCAAACATATGTGGGCTATGCCATTGGGAAGTAGATCCTTTGCAGTAGCATGGTATAATGCAGAGGAGCACAGTGATATGCATTACATCATTCTCTCTATCGATCAACTCAAAATGAACGGCATAGATCAAGCACTATAGCACCTAAGAAAACAGTAAATATTTTACTGTTTCTACAATATTAACTAAAATCACCGTTTAAACCATGATCCTCCATAGTAAAGCGAAGGATCCAGGCATCTGTTGGTCTAGCATCCTAGAATATGCTGACCATGCCAACACGTTGAAAAAATTGTTCCTAATTAAATATATTTGCCAAGGCACCAGTAGTAGTTCCCAGATAGTTTCCAATAGCAAACCAGTACGAATCCAAGCCAAAACCAGCCAAAAATGGTTTGGCATTTGGTGAAAACTCAAAATGGACTGGTAATTCCTGTTCTGAAACAGCAATACAAAATGATATTGTGCTCATCACAGCAATTGGCTAAAAATCAACATGAATCAGTCAAAACCGTTTTTTTTTTTTTTTTTTCCTGAATGGCATTCAGAATTGCAGAGCCAGATTTTCATAGCCAGCAAGCCGACTCTTTATAGGCAGTTTTTGGTATCATGCACAAGACCAATCATGATGTGCGCTGTGCAATGTTGCAAGCACTAAACTGTAAAGATCACATCAAAACATAGCATGGAGTGTATCATATGGAAACATCACTACATTGCGTAGTTCCATACGTGATAGTTCTATGTATATACATTAGGTGGGTATGTGGTTTCATGATTCGTGATAATACAGCATGACTTCATCAAACTGTCTGATGCATTTGTGTCCAAGTTAACATATATAGCCAAACGGCCGTGAATCTCCTTATCGCAAACTCAGTGTGCTGCAAGAGCAAGACCAGTGATCCCCGTCAGACTCTTGACATACTCTTGCCTCACAGGATGGTCCTCCTGAGGCCGGTTGTATGCAGTCCAGACTGGTTCCCCGATGAACAGCCTCATGAGCTGCACATGTAAAAGCATCAGAATGCATCAGTCAGGGTTCAGTTAACATTTGGTCTAAAACTGGTTATTTCCATACACAATTTCTCGAACTGATAACATGTTTTATAAATGTGCGGTCATCTAATCTCTAACAGCTGAACCAAGTTTCATGTGCTAGACCAGTAAGTTTTTCTTACCATGTAGTTTAGTAATTTGATGAATTTACCTGAGTACAAAATAAATGCAGCTTTGAAACCTCTACATGTTCAGTGTTGAGTGATTAATATTTTCTCTGCGCACTTTCTGTTCAACATACTACCCAGATAGCTAGATTGGTGTAGTTGTATTTGTATGTGTCATAAGGGGTTATTCTTTCTTTGGTCCTCAAGAAGTAGCATCATTTCAGTAACGGAGTAAGTGTCAACTGTCTAGTGTGTTGCCAAAAAGGTTCATGACCTTTTGGCAGTTCTACAAATGCCCTGCCCTTAGCCCTTCAGTCATGTTATCATTGCCTCAGTTCATAAAACAGATCTTATCAAATAGTATGTGTTAACTGACACAAAAAGATCACTAAAAGATCATATCAGCAGCTCCTATGTTTCTAAGATCCCATTGGTACCTTCACATAGTTGGCGCTGTCGAGGGTGAACCGATGGTAAATTCCGGATGGCAGGACGATCATATCTCCTTCTTTTATCCAAATCCGAATCCACTTGTCCTCCTTGTCACGGACGTCGAAGTACCCACTACCTTCCAAGCAGTAGCGGATCTCTTCATCAGTGTGCATGTGCTCGCGGAAGAAGTTCTTCAGCTTCTCCTCATAATTTTCCAACTTCTCGGGACATATCTCAATAAGATCCTTCAGCAAGGAACACATTTCACTATATCAGATTAGGATATCATATGCAAGCTGTGCACAGGGAAAAGGATATGAAGAGGGATCGAAGAAGGTGGGAGACTGGGAGAAAACCATGTAGCTGTATCCTCTTTCTTTGCGGATTTTCCCTAGCTCTTCTTCGCTTTCAGACTTCTTAGGATCCAAATGCCAATATAACACACCAATCTCTGCAAAAACAGGATCCATAAGTTCCGTGACGAAGCAGGTCCAGAACAAAAACTGATCCAATTCTCCTCACTTGGCTGCTTTAGTCAGATAATCAGATTAAGTACTGTAGGATGCATTCACATATATGATCTGACTGCAGCTAGAATGTCCAGTTTGCTTGAGAACCATAAGTTCCAAGAAAAAACTGCTACTGAACATCTAATTAGCATTTAATCACACAAAGCAATCACCTGTCTGATGATGTGAGAATACCTAAATCGATTCAGATCCAAATCTCAAGCAAGCATATAAAAATGGGTTGATTAATTGAACAATGCGCCTCTCTTCACGCAGTTACACAAGTGCATAGTAACAATTAACAGGGGAAAACCCTAGATACTATCCTACCAAAAGGCAAAAAGGGCATTTGGTCCCCGAATCAATTGTGAATAAATTCTTGCGCTAGGAGAGAAACCAAGAATCCGCGAAATTAAGAAAGCAAGGAAGTTCTAATGTAACTATGAATCACTGTTAGCAGTTTAGCACCTTCAAGCTTGGAGAGGGGCAGGAACTCCTTGGGGTTCTTGAGGTCCTCTCCATTCTCCCCCACCATCCATGCCTATCCCAAGAATCAATCAAGAAGCATGAGCAAATCAGCTCTACATGCAGTAATCAGATCAAACAGAACATAAATTCATCAAGATTCCAAGAAAAAGAGATCTAAAAAAATATCAATCTTGCCCATACCCGTGGACCCATGTTGAGTGGAAATAACGCGATGGGAACTAGGAAATCTGAGAGCTTGCGTGACTTGTGGTGTACTGCCGCCGGCTTTGAGGGGCTCTCCTCTCTGGAAATTTTTTTTCGATATATATATATATATATATATATATATATATATATATATATATAATATAAATCAAGGAGTATGGTTACCGGTTGGTTCGAGCATCCAGATTGTCCTTCTCTGGCTTTGTCTTGTTCTGTGTGTTGTGTGGTGTGGCTGTGTGATTGTGGCGGAGCTTGCTGATGGCAAGAGAGCCACAGGGGATTACTGACCTCGAGCCACAGGGAATTACTAACCTGAGTTTCTTTTTTTTTTTCTCCTTTTTGTCTGGGGGAGTTCAGGAGCTCTGTTAGATTTTTTTATGATGATGAATGGAACTAGAAGTCACTACTACTAGCTGTTATATTAGCATCAGAATTGTACTTTTGAATATTGTAATGGTACACATGGATTCACTGCATTCCTGCTTCTAAGAGCACGGCATGGTGTCTGTTCTTTCATCTGTTGTCGTTTCTGATTCAGGTTTTTTAAGAATAGTAAAATACATTTTTAAAAGAAAATCCTCTAGTTTATATTAATAACCAAAGGACAAAGTACACAAGTACCAAACTTTTACATTGAAGATTCTAGATGAATAACATGTCACCATCAAACCCTTAGTCGATGAACACAATGGACTTCTTTATCTTTCTCGTCAGAGACTCCAGAACTTGCAATGACATCATAAATGTCGATGATCACAATAGCAAGAAGTATATTGTCGATGACCTCTATTGATGTGTAGAACCTATGTTTCCGTAGCAGTGCTGTTTGTCGGGAAAAAAATCAGAGGAGATTTTAAATACCCAACTCGGCCCTGTGTCGATATCCGGCGTAGGCGTCACCATTTTGTCGTCCAGGTGAGTCAGACCGACAGAACCCATCATGGGTAAATAAAAATTGGCTAAGAACTTGTCGGAGAAGAACAAACTAGAATAAATTAATCTAGGAAAAGAACAAAATAAACTAAAGAAAAAGATAACTTCTGGAAATCAATGGTCCCTACGCACTCTAACACAGTGGTCGCTCATCTAACCACATATCTTCGTATAACCTAGTCTCTTGTCCATCACCAATGACCATTTGTCTCCCCTCCCGGTATATATATCTGTGACCTTAAGAAGATCAGACCGGCAACTCAGCAAGGAGCCAACGAGAGTCATCAGGCTTATGCTTAACTGCAGCTAAAAGAAGCATTATTAATATTAGAGATAGGATTCTCTACTTGGAGATAACCCCAGTTCACCCCGGCCGGCATGGTTTCCATGCACGTCACGGCTGTAGATAGAATATGATCAGCATTGTTGTTTGTTTCCAAACTCATGTAATTTGTAAAGGGCGACTAGCGATCGAATGTACGATAGGAATCTTCACATCGTATGCTCATCTTCGTTGTCAGATCTGATTTAAAAGGGTTAATCCCAGTCATCCGATCCGGCGCAACAATTTTTAGTAAGCCTGCAACAAATCCCCATACGATGTAACAAATTACTTTGGTGCAACAAATCAAAAACATAATTGCAACAAAAATATCTCCCACGGCAACATTTGAGAAGAGACATTGCAACGAAAAAAAACTCTTGTGCAACAAATCAAAAACACAATTGCAATAAATACATCTTCCGGCAATATTTGAGAAACCAATTTATCTTACATCACCTTTTGCAACAATAGAAAACTGTAGCTGCAGAATAAACTCGACTCACATGTATCGGCCTCGATGATGGCAGTGACATGCTAGACCTCATGCTCCCAAATATCACCGTGGGCTCGCCATGCCCCGCCCCCACTCCTCTGCTCTCTGTTCGCCGTTTTGACTCCGCCCTTCGCCGCCACCGCTTTGCGCGCGATGCAGGTGACCCGATGCCTCGTCTCCACCCCACAACGCTTCCCGTCGTCAGTCATCCACTCACCATCGGCCTCCTCGCCTCCTCCGACCTCGACCTCGCCAATCGGCGCATGTGCCGCATCCGGCGTAGACACGATAACGAATTCATATAATACTTTAACAATCTCCACCTTGAGACGAATTTGCTCTGTAACCTAAATATCGAATCTCCTCGAAATAAGTCTTCATCAATAGACCTTGTGCCTCGAAAGTCCATAGGACTAATCTCAATAAGTAAGATTGGAACAGTTTTATCCAAACGTTTCATATGAAACCAAATTGAGCAAACCACCAACAGGTCCAAACACAGTTGTCAACAAAACAGACCAACAAATATGAGTCACCAATAATTCATAACCCCAGCAAAATATGAATCTATGCAATTGACCTCCTAAAACAAATACTTAATCACGAAACACCATAAGACAAAACATCACCTGTGGCATTGGATAGATATCGAAGAATTCATCTCATGGATATTTGACATGCTTCAACTAGAACACAAAACTCGGCCAACAATGCTCGCTGAAAGAGCAACATGCAAACGTGACCATCACGTGCATCAAACGACCAACTTCAAATGTAACTGAAATCCACGATATGGTCAAAATTGTTCCCGTAAAACTGTCCGGATGAAAGGAACTCAATGTGCCATCAATGGAGTAGAAACTGCAATAGATCCATCATATCGAGCTATGACAACTAGACATTGTTTCTTTTTTCTTCAAAGTCTCCTTAATCAAACGTAGCCCAAGTTAATTCAATAGCAGTGTTGTGCTGAAAGCCTGCAACTCCATCTTAGACTCTACATGTGTAGATCTTGCAGCAGTAACCCGCAGTAGACAACGGATCGTGAAAGAACTGTTGAAGAAATTGCCAATGATTAATGACTGTGGCCAATAATAGGCACACCAGTATGAATGGCAATAAACTCCACCAATGAAAATATGCAGAGTTCACGTCACAGTCTCTTGATGGAAAACGATGATCGACTGAGGCAGAAGATCGTCAACAGAGATGGCACAAGATGGTCGATGACATGAGCAATGGTGCAAGTAGAACTGGCGCTGAAACAATCACCAGGGTAGAGTGCGGGATACCACTTGTTATGAAACACACGATAAAATGGTATGAACAAAAGAACGGGAGACACAGATTTTACGTGAAAACCCGTTGCGGGAAAAACCACAAACGCATGATGTCGTAGCAGGAAAGACTAGACAGTAGAGAGAGGGGACCCTTGGTGTCCACGTATGCGATCCTCGAAGAGGGAATTGGTTGGCGAGAAGTGAATGTGTTGATTTCTGTCAAAACCCACTCATCCCCCCTTACATGTGAGGATAGAGGACTTATTTATAGCCCTTATCTAGGTACATGAGATTACGGGTCTACCCCTAAGAGCATGTACAATGCAAGATGCTTATATACGAGTGCTTAAGGCAAGAGAATGTAGCCACGTCATCAAGTACCTATATAAAAGTTGTTTCCTCCAATGCAAGCATCTGTTTTGTAGGTGCTTAGATGATTATATTATCTATTAATTATATATAGTTATATACATAAGCACCTCTTAAGCACCGGTGCCTAATCAAGCATCGATGCTACAAAATAAGCACCTCATCTATCCTACGTGGCAAGAAAAATCAGTTTTTCTTTGCTAAACACCTCTCTAAGCACTTGCATTGTACATGCTCTAAGAAAGTACTACACCCATAGGGGCTGTAGGGACTTAACCTACCCCTATGTGTAGCCTTCGGTTCACGGTGGACCTCCTTGGACTTGGTTTATCCAGCCGATGCACCCGGTCCACCTGCCTCCTCCTCCCTTCGTCCTTCGTGGTGTTGCCTGGGACGAGGGAGGTCCCTGAGCGTTCCCTGCTGCTCTCGGGGTGGGTGTGCGATACCTTTGGTGGCCCCTCGGGAGGTCCCTTGTCGCCTTCAGGCCCCCTTTGGGGGATTTCGACGGTGCTCACTGAGTCATGATGGCCGGTGGGCTCCTATGACAAGCTCCTCACGATCGAGGTCCTACTTCGTCATGACCGAAACCACACCCTTCTCCCAGAGGGTCCAGGAACACCGTTCCCTTCAGCCTGGCGAAGCGCAGGGTTAGTACGCCTTTCCCCCGAGATTTGGGCCGATTCCGCTGGTACGTCGGCGTCCCTTTGGTATTGCGTGCCGTCATTGGGTATTGCGCGCCATAACTGTGGCGATTTTGGTTGATGGTGTCTCTTCGAATTGCGCGCGCGGTGGTGGGGTGTTGTGTGCCATTATGGTTTCTCGGGTAGCGCCCTAGATTGTTGTGCGGGTGCCACGTGTCGTGTCCTGATTGGTTCCGCGCTTGGGCTCCCTCCGCCTTGGTTTGCTGTGATCCTGGTGGGTATAAATATGAGGGCAACCCCCTGTATCCGTGCTTTGGCTGTTTGTACTGCTGGGAACCGGTTGCTCACTCATTTTGGCCTAGCGACGCTGGTGCTATTTCGCGGCAAGGCCTAGTGGGAGCTTTGGTGATGGTGAGGCTTGGTAGGGATGGGGGGGAGGTTACATACACGAGCGACCTTGGGAGGTCCTCGAAACGCTTGTGGACAAAGGCAAGGTAGACAGCCTCGAGAAGGATCGGGCCCTAGGGATGGAGACGGTGCCCTCACCGCGCACCGATGAGGCAGTTGTCTTTGTGTCTTTCTTCAACGCCGGGTTGAGGTTTCCTTGCATCGATCTTGTCTCCGTTGTGCTCCAGTGGAGCTGGCACAACTGACGCCAAACTCCCTCGTGAGGCTAGGTGTCTTCAAGTGGATTTTTCGGTTTGTTGCTACCAGCGGTGAAGGGCGGCTCTTCGCTTACCTTTATGATGGGTGGTGCCAGCCGAAGAAGAAAAACTAGGGGGAGATGCTGAATTTTTGCAGCGTTAACTTCTAGCTGAAGGCGCGGATGCAAATGTACGTGCCCACCCCTGCTGCCCGCAACCACTGGTATACAGACTGGACACGTCGGTGGTCTTACCATACCTCGCCAGCGGAGGCTGGTCTTTACTCGAGGGGTGGTCTGATTGAGCTGACTGCATCACTAGAGATCGCCCTGACCTGGCGGGAGGAGGCTCTCCTCTACTTGCTACTGAATGCGACGAAACGCCTTTCGACTCGTGATCTTGTGGAGGAGTTTTGTGCTTTCAGAGTCTGGCCCCTGGCCCGTGGGTGACACGTCGAGCTTGGGGCACCCAGGTTTGATCTTCCGACCCTCACCATGCTGGACCGAGAGGGCGCGCCTCACGAAGGTATTGACTTGGTGTCGCATATGTTCTGTTTTGTTTTGTGCTTTTTTTGACCTGTCCTTTTTGTGCGCTGGTAGTTGAGGCCATCGATGAAGCGGCCCGGGCCGTGGAGGTGCTCTTGGGCCCTTACACGGGCGAAGAGCACACTGGCGCAAGCTTGTGGTGAGGGATGCCCAATTGAATCGGGCGTGCGGTGCATCGGTCCGACTGGCAGAACGACCGAACCCGGACGAAGGGAAGAAGAAACGTGCCAGTGTGCTAGACATTGACGCCCGTGGGCCGATCGCGGTGGTGCCACTGCACACCGCTGGCCCTTGCGAGTTGGGGGGCTCCTCCTGCGATCGGGAGGTTACGGTGGGCCCCATGGCTAAGAGGGTTGCGTGGGAGTCCTCGGAGTAGGTGGAGCGTGCTGAGTCCAACAAGCTTTCTTCGGGCGTACGCATTGTTTCCCCTGAGCGTCGCGTGGGCGAGGCGGTTGAGCCCGATGCGTTGGCGAAGGCAGGCAAACATGCGGTGACAGGGGCCGATAGCGTAGAGGGCTTGTTCAGCTTAGCGAGGTTGCCATTGGACGGATCCTCGTGCGGCGGCACCCCCTCGCATGTTTACGAGAGGGGTTCTGAGGATACGGCGGCTACGCTCGTGACCCCGCGGGCGCCGACTGGTATGGTCCTTGGTTTTTTTTGGATTAGCATGCGATTATGACCCTTGCTCGTGGTGCAGTTGCTAGTGACCAAGGCGATGGTCACGGTGATGGTGGTTCAGAGTCGGAAAGTTTCGGGGTGGCCCCTTCATACGCTGCTTCGGCTATCGTGGGTTCGGTGAACTTGGGCCCGCTTTGCCCTGCGGATTTTAAGGTTCGCTCGGGCGCTGCGGAGGTTTACGAGGAGATTGTGCAATTTGGCACTCCGCCGCTCACGCAAGAGCTCTTTTGGAAGATGTCCCTCGAGGATATGCTCTGAGGCGTCGAGGCGAACGCCGAAAAGGTTGTTTTTCTCATTGCTTTGGTGAGTCGCTATATATATATATGTATTTTCCTGACGGGTTGATGCGTGTGTAGACCTTGATGCTATCCCGGGTAAATGACCTCGGCGTGTTGTCGGGTCTCGCTGAGGCCCAGAGGCAGGTTGACATGGAGCATGGCCATAATGAGGACCTACGCTCCGAGCGCGATGCTCTTACCGAGAGGTTGACTACTCTAGAGGCTCGGGTGATGGGGCTTGACGAGGAGCGCACCGCCCTTCAGGCCGACATGAGTTCTTTGCGAGGTCTCCAGAGGGTACACGAGGAGGTGGTCTAGGCGGAGCGGGACCTTTCAAAGACAGTTGGTTGCGCGACCTGGGACGCGATGGAGACCCTCGAGACCGCCGTGGCGAACCTCGGTGCTATGCCCCCTGCGGACCCATACCTTGGCGGAGATGGATTTTACCCTTGAGCACTGTCAGTGCGTGGGGGAGGTGTTTCTCCCGACTGTCCACGTTTACGAGGACCACTACGCCAAGGTGGGCTGGCTGACGGCCCTCGCCTCTCTTGACAAGGCGGCCTGTGCTCACATGGATGCCCTCGCCACCCGATCTGTTACTGTGGCGACCTCCGAGGAGGTGGCCGCCGCGTATCGTCGGACGCGACGGGACAACAACATTCTTCTTCAAGATTTCTGGACGTCGCGCGGTTCCAAAGCTGTGATGGTGTCCCTGAGGGAGGTGCAGGCGTAGCGGGCGAAGGGGAAAGCTCCGACGACAGCTCTGACGACGGCTCCGGGGGACGAGGAGCGGAGGGCCACCCACAGGGACAAGGTGTGACCCTCCACTCGCTTGAGCGGTCCCAACTTTTAGGTTTGTTAGACAATGTGGCTAGGCCTAGTATATTTTAGTTTATGAATAATTGACAATGTTGTGTACTGATGTTATTTGAGGCTTGTGTGAGTGTGGACTTATGTTGATTAAGTTGGGAAGAACTTGTGCCGGGAAAAGATGGTGTTTTGGTCTTTACATGTGCAGGATAATTCGAAGGCGATCATGGTCTACAGTGGTGACCGGGAAATGGCTTGGTGCGAAGTCATGGTCCAGAGGGTCGAGGATGCTGGAGGAGACGGTCGGGCTCGAGTTGATGAATAATTGACAATGTTGTGTATTGATGTTATTCGAGGCTTGTGTGAGTGTGGACTTATGCCGATCAAGTTGGTAAGAACTTGTGCTGGGAAAAAAAATTATGTTTTGATCTTTGCATGTGCAGGGTAACTTAGAGGCGATTGTGGTCTACGGCGGTGACCGAGAAATGGCTTGGTGCGAAGTCATGGTCCAGAGGGTCGAGGATGCTGGAGGAGACGGTCGGGCCCGAGTTGGGGCGCGTGGAGATCAAAGATAGATGATACGTGTTGGAGCTACGGAGGTGCGGTCTAGGGGCTACGGTATGTGACAATTTTGGAGTGTCCAAAATTGGTTGTGTAATCTAGTATAAAAGCCCACGTATTAGGCCCTAGGACTATTGAGTCGTACATAGGTGTTTAGGTGACCATGTGTCACGTATGGGTCCTAGGGCTATTTATGTTGGATGTGATTAGGGCCGGTAGGGATGGGAATTGGTAAAGGATAATTCGTTTTATCTGATATCCATATCCGAGAAAACGCAAATGTGTAAGTAAAATCCGCATTCGAATGAAAAACGAGTACTATCCCGAAAAAATGAATGGAAGAAGTCCATTCTATCCCCTCAAGTATTGGCATGCAGACAAGTGACCACCTGTATTAAAAAAATTGGCCCTTTGACACCCCTTAGTTGCAAAACCGGACAAGCAACCCCCTCTGACTGTTTCATGCGGCGGTTTTGCCCACGTGGCGTGTGCGCAGCCCGGTTTCGCCACGTCAGCCATTGCGCGGGCGATGTGTGGGCTAGATGAGCTGACAGGGGGTGTTTATGAGGTCTTTGGCGTAGTTCCCCTTCGCGTTCCACCCGAGTAGTTCCCCTTTCTTTCCCCTTTCTTGGCAGCGATTGAATCCCCGCTCGGAGAAGATGGCGGCGCTGTGATTGTCGGTTGCTATTGAATCCATCACTCCCTCTCTTCCGAACGAACGTCGAGGTGAGTTCGAAACCCCTATTTGTTTTCATCGGCTAGAATGTATAACATTTCGCGGTTCTATGGTTTTTTAGGGGCTGTAGAAGCGGTTGTAGGGGTCTTTTAGGTGATGGATTTCTGGTTCTATAGTTCTTTTCGGGCTTGAGAAGCGGTTCTAGGGTTCTTTTAGATGTTGGATTTCTCGGTTTTAGGGTTCTTTTAGGTGTTGGATTTCTCGGTTTTAGGGTTCTTGAGCTAATGGATTTCGCCCTGTCAGTTGTAGGGTTCTTTTGGGGATTGTGCAGGATTAGGGTCGGAGGATGGATAATCTCGACCTTCTTGGGGTGAGGTTTCATTTTAATGGGAAATTCCTGGATTTTGGGATGGTTTTCGACTACGTGGGTGGAGATGTGGGGATGTCTTTCGTAGAGCACGACAAGGTTTCGTTGCCAGAGATCAAAGGTCATCTCAGAGATCATGTTACAATCACTGATGATACAATTTTACATTGGTTGTTCCCTGGTTTAGGATTGAGTAATGACCTCAGACTTTTGGTAGATGACAAATCTTGCAAAACTATATCTGATTGCATAACTGAAGGTGGGGTGGTGGACATCTATGTTGAAGAAATCTTGGTTGATGGATATGATAATAGCGACGATGAAAGTGATTGGGAGCATAAAAATCTGGCTGAGATTGCAGGACACAATGACACAACGGTGGTGCCTAATGTGGAGCAACACCCTGTAGTTACACCAATAAAAGGAAGCAATGACAGAGACCTGCAGAGGTTTAGGTCCTTTTATAGATCACCTGCGAAGGAATCTCAGGCTGTTAGTAGTAAAGGAAAGGAAGCTGCTGCAATAATGGGTGATGAAAGTGACAGCTCTGACAGTGATTACGTAGACAAGAGTGATAATAGCTCTGCAGAAGAATCTGAAGTAGAGGAAACGAGGAAGCTTGCCAAGGCATTCAAGAGGGAAGTTATGGCTAAGAAATTGGATACAATTGAAATCAGCCAAACTGAAGAGGAAGAAGAGCAGCTAAACTTGGATGCAGGCTATGAGACAGCTTACTGTGATTCAAGTGATGAGTACTCATATGAGGAAGTGAGTGATGGACAAGGTGGTGAGCATGTGCAGAGAAAGAAGAGCAGCTGGCCAAGGTTTGATAGCAAGGCTGATGTTCCAGTATTCTCAGTTGGGATGGTATTCAGAAGCAGAGAGCAATTTAAGAAAGATTTGATCAAGTATGGGCTAAAGAATCGCAATCACTTGAAGTTTGACAAGGATGAGAAGAACAGGATCAGAGCCAAGTGTTTATGGCCTGGATGTGGGTGGCTGATTTATGGGTCAAAGACCACAAAGTGCAATTGGTTCCAAGTTTGCACATTTGTAGATGAGCACCACTGCCCTCCAAGAAGGGACAATAAGCTAGTGACAACTAAGGTGATTGCAGACAAATATGGTAATGTCATCAAGGCTAATCCAACATGGAAGCTTGAGAACATTAAGCAGACAATTATTAAGGTATGGCAATTAGTCCACATATATGTGCATGTTGCTTTATCCTTTGTTTTGTCCTAACAAGTTTATTGCTATGATGGCTGTAGGATATGATGGCTGATGTAAGTTTGGCAAAGTGCAAGAGAGCTAAGTGGATGGTCATGCAGAAGATGATGGATGCACACAAAGGTGAGTACACTAGGATATTTGATTACCAACTAGAACTACTGAGAAGCAACCCTGGTAGCACAGTGGGTGTTGTCCTTGACCCAGAGATTCTGGTGAAGCATGTCTTCCAGAGGATCTATGTTTGCTTAGATGCTTGCAAAAAGGGATTTATTACTGGATGTAGAAGGGTAGTAGGCTTAGATGGGTGTTTTTTCAAGGGTGCTTGCAATGGAGAGTTATTGTGTGCTATTGGTAGGGATGCCAACAACCAAATGTACCCTATAGCATGGGTTGTTGTAGAAAAAGAAACAAATAGTTCATGGTTCTGGTTTGTTGCACTTATTATCAAGGATCTTAACATCAATAGCCAAGGTGAAGGATGAGTCTTCATATCAGATCAGCAAAAGGGACTTCTCAATGCCATAAGTGACCTAGTGCCCAAGGCAGAGCATAGGATGTGTGCTAGGCACATATATGCTAACTGGAAGAAGAAACACTCAGATCAAAAGCTACAAAAGAAATTCCAGAGATGTGCTAAGGCTTCATCAAGGACCATCTTCAACTACTACAGAGCAAAGCTAGCACATCATACACCTCAAGGTGCAAAGGACATGATGATCACTGACCCAACCCACTGGAGCAGGGCATTTTTTCAGCTAGGGTCCAAGTGTGATTCTGTTGATAATAACATGTGCGAGTCCTTCAATAACTCCATTGTGGAATCAAGGTTTCTCCCAATCTTGTTAATGCTAGAGGCCATTAGATGTAGAGTGATGGTCAGGATTCAAGAGAATAGAATTAGATCAGATAAGTGGCAAGGAACAATCTGTCCAAACTTATTCAGAAAACTCAAACTGAATATCACAAGGTCTGCTCAATGTGATGTCCTCTGGAATGGGAAGGAAGGATTTGAGGTTAGAGAGAAGGACAGAATGAAGTACACAGTCAACTTAGAGTAAATGACTTGTTCTTGCAGATATTGGCAACTATCTGGTCTGCCTTGTTGCCATGCAATCAGTGCAATCTACAAAAGTTCACAGCAATTGGATGGCTACATTGACAGCTGCTACTCCATAGAGGTTTACAAGAGGATATATGAGCATTGCTTGGAGCCAGTGCAAGGTGAAGAGAAGTGGCCAACCTCTGATCATCCTAAGCCATCACCCCCTGGGTACAGCAAAATGCCAGGGAGACCTAGGAAGGAAAGGAGAAGGGAACTAGGTGAGGCACCAAAGGCACATAAGGGGACAAAGCTAACTAAGGTTGGATGTAAGGTCAGATGTGGTCTCTGCAAAAAGGATGGCCACAATGTTAGGAGATGTCCACTTAATCCAAATGCAAACCAGAAGAAGAAAAAAGCAATTGCACACCTCAGGAGAGAAGCTACTAGAAAGAGGAAGCAAGCAGAGGCATCAAGCTCTGCACCAATCTTAAGCACTACATTGGTAAGTACTTAACATCAAGCTCTGTAATAAATTGGTAATACATAACCACAAATACTGACATTACTATCTTGCAGGTTAATCACATTGCTGAAGCTGGTGCTAAAAAAATCACAGAAGAAGTCAAGCAAGACTACCATGTAGACAGCTTGTCATGGTTCTATGTAGGTCAATGCACACTTGTAGTCAGTTTGTGATAGTGCATTGCATGAAGCTTTTGGACTTGTCCATGGTCCGACATGTAAATATGTAGGTTAATTTCATATGTAGGTGAACTTCTATCGATCGTATGAAGCTTTTGGACATGTCAATGATGTGTTTTGGATATATAATTACCTCATGCAATGCAATGCCAAAGTTCTCAATGTCAGTGCCAAACTTATCTTATCAATGCTGTCAAATGTTCTCAATGTTGTTTACTCTCATAACTGTCAATGTTGTTCACATTCATATATCTTCAGTGCCAAAATTCTCTTTACAGAGACATCATCCGGAATGACTGCATTCCATATAATTCAACATTCAGTCATTACATCCACATATCACAATTACAAAAGAGTCACAGTTGTTGATTGCCAACAGCCCACATAGAAAACACAACTACAATTACAACTACTACATGGAACAATAACTTCATCATATTCTTCTTCTGAACAATACCAGCTAATTCTGCCACCTCCATTTTCTTCTCCTCAAGCTTGTTCTTCAGGACAGCAACCTCTGCGGCATGCCTTCCTTCGACCTCTGCCACACTTCTCCGGGCCAACTCCATTCTCGTCTCCTCCATCTGCATCTTCTCCCTCTTCAGCTCTGCATTCTCCTGCTTTAATCCCCACACTTTATCACGGAGATCTGTCGAGACCCAAAATTACAATTCTGGAACCCTCTGTGTATACTGCACTAGTCCAGGATCACGCTAGTGCACACAGGATTAACATAGGTAAATATCGATCTACACAAGCGATAATTAAAGTAAACGATTAGTTTGAATAACAAATAAGGGTTTTGACCTCATGGTCGAGTTTACACTTATTACGCCACACAGGGCTAACGGAGAATAAATAGCAGCGGAATGGAAATAACTTCAACGTAGATCCCATCAATTCACCACAGGCAACCGACTGGGATCCAGACCTTAACGATCAGCAACCTTCGGCGAACTCCTCCTCGAAAGCAGGCGTAGACTCCTCCTCTTCTGTAGGTTTGGGCGCAAGTTTTACAACAAGCGTGAGTACACAACCGTACTCGCAAATCATACCACAGAATGCAATTTATAGATGCAGGCTTATTCCAAAAGAAAAGGCTTCTGTGGTTCCTTTGCATAAAAGCAACATTTGCAATTGAATACAATAATAGATTGAAAACATAATTCAAAACAAATAGACAATATTAATTTAACATTTGTTTTTCCACAAAGACACAAAGCTAAACAGATTATTTTCACATAGCCACATGACTTAGATCACATAGCTCCCATCCCAAACATTTTATGAAAAACTACCCCTCGTGTGAAATCCCCGAGCATGTCCATGACCGCGGACGCGGCTATTCGAATAGATTGATTTTAACACTCTGCAGAGGTTGTACACTTTACCCACACGATACAACTAGTGTTGCAAGCACTAATCATAACAAAACGGTTCAGAAACTTCATCTTAACATTGACACTCGCAATGTGCTTACAAACCACTATGCCAACCCAAACGGAGCGCATTGGCATAACAAACACCGCTGGACAGGGACACGGCGAACCGCCCCGTGATGCGACTACCTTGTAGTACACACCTTCACCCATAGCCTAACCTACCACCTGAGTAATCAATGCCAAGAATCCATAACCTACTAAGTTAGGCCCGTCCCATACCAGGCATGTGGTCGTATAGTAAGGCTCAGTTCAATGGCGCACAAAGTTAAGTCCTTAATTGACCAAGGCAAGACTTCCATTTTCTAACTAGATCACAAAGATTAACAAGCCCGTTCACAAAGTCCACCATATCACAAAGTATCCACCACTTGCCTCAGTCTAAATCCTTTCCCACCCAGTTGGTTTTGGTGCAACACATGCAATCACAAAGTAATAACACATAGCACACACAGTTTTACACAAAGTTCCATAGTCACTTAGTCAAATTGAATATTTGCAACTTACATGAAATGTGAGACTCGTAGCATGGCTAAGCAATTGTACTCGCTTCTAACCAACCCATGTTGGTACTACAATATTACCAACTAATAACCAATCTAGGGTGACAAGGAATTATGGCATACAAAGTCAAGGTGATGATAACAATTTGGATGATAACTATGCCCAAAATATTTAAATACATAATTAAAGTAGAATGCAATACTTTGAAACAAAGTAGTTTGAAAACTGGGTTCAAGATGATCAAAGGTATGACTTGCCTTGGAAAAGGTCTATGTACTGATCTTGATCTTGGGGTGCTCCTTCTTCTCCAAAATTTCCCGACGAATCGACGTCTACTCGCAAACGAGATAAATAAACAAAACAAATAAATAACAGAGGCAAAACCAACTCTAAAAATTAAATAAAAATCTCAGATAAATAGAGCTCGAATTTAGATAAATTTAGGAATTTGAATGAGCTCAATCGGAGTTAGGATGCAAAAGTTATGAGCTCTGGAAGATTGAAAATCTAAAGAAACCCTAATTTTGGATTTTCCAGAATTTCCGAATTATTTCTTAACAGAAAAATCGGATTATTGCGCAATGCTGACGTCATCAGAGAACGTTCGGACGGGGCAAAAAACGGACTGACAAGTGGGACCCACATGTCAGAGACACGACTCACAGTAGACCAGGTCTACCGAGCCTGAGGACCGGGACCGGTGGACTGAGCCACGCGGCGCACACGTGGCGCTGACGAGGATGCTGACACGGCGCCACACGGGATGATACGCAGGCATGGCGCTGAGGTGGCGACCCACGTGGCGTGACACGTCCGACCGACGGGCGGCGGCGCTCGGGAACCGACCGCAACGGCGGGGCTTCGCCGGCGGTGAGTGGTACCGGCGTGTAGAGGGCGCTATTGCGAACCTCTGGGTGCAACTCCGGGTGATCGGGAGGGACTGTGGCGACCGGCGGCGAGTTGAGCGGCCGAGCTGCTTCGGGTTTTGTCGGATGGGGGCTCGGTGAGGTTCCGCGACGGCGGCGCTCGGAGGTAGCCCTGGTGACGCTGAACACGGCGGTGCAGAACACGAGGGCAGAGCGGCGTCGGCGGCGGTGCAAAACGGAGAAAAAGACCGGCGACGAAAAATCCTAAATCTCCGATTGCGGCGGCGCTAGGGCTCGGGAGGAGGTGAGGGTGGCGGCTCTGGGTTGCGGTTGAGAGGGCGAACCCGGGGGGTCCTATTTATAGGTTCCGGGAGGGGCTAGGGCGGCGTATGGTGGCAGAACCCTAAAAGAGTCCGAGACGAGCACGCGGGGAAAACGGAGATAGAGACGGAAACGAGATATGATTTTGATCCGGAAGGATGCGGGGAGGTTAGGGATAAGATTCTACGCGTTTTCTAGAAGGGGTTCTGTTGGAAAACTCGCGTTGTCGTACGAGCTTGAAGCTCTGACCATGGCAGCCGGGCGCGGCCACGCGCGAAGACGAAGCCGGGCGCGGAGGCGAAGACCTGACGTGTGGGGCCCACACGTTAGCGGGCGCGCGCGCGAGTTGGGCTGCGCGCGGGGTTGGGCCGGAACAGAGAAGAAATGGGTCGGAGGAAAGGGATTCGGCCCAAAGCGTTTTCTGAGATTTTAAATAGCTTTTCTATTTTGTAAAATACCAGAAATTCGAATAAGCAATAAAAAATAGCAAATGAGCTCAGAAAAATTCTAGAAAAAACTAGAAAATATATCTGAGCACAAGGAACCCAAATAAAATAGTTTTGGCTAATGTTCATGTTGCGATTATTCACATTTAAATATTTTTAATTGTAAAGTCTAATATTAAGCTTTTGAATTAAATTCAAATAAAACCAAATGGTGACTTTTTCCCTACTAACTATTTAAAAGATTTTTAAACTCAGAAAATTAGGATGTTACAAGATCCAATAGCAAATGATTCAAAAAAGGAGGGGTTTTCGGATCACGCCACTGCCAAAAACCGCAACCACCGGCCTACTCCAACAAAAAATGGCACCCAAATCAAAGTGAACTTCAGCCAAATCAAGTTCAACAGACACAAATCGATCTAAACTATTTGCTTACCCTTGCTCCCTTGCATGTGTAGTACCTTCGCCCGGGATTCTCATCGCTCCAAGATATCCATCTCGGCGCTTTCTCCTTACAATAGCACAAACACGCAGGGAGGTAGCCCAGGGGCTTCTCACGATAAACTACCAGCGACTGCGACCCCTTTGCTTCCCGATAGCGCCACGTAGGGAGACCGTGCGGTCCTGGAGCTTCCTTCCTCCTCCATGCCCCGAACCCTATCGTCACTAGCGCCGCCGCCATAGACAGTATATGCGACCGATCTAGATCAAAAACTATGCAAGATGGCTCTGATACCACTGTAGGGATACGGGTAGGCTACGCTAGCCATAAAACAAAATTTCTACCACGTAAACCAGGATGCCAAGCAAGATATATGATCACAGATCATTACCACTAGGCGCGCAGCGTGAAGTAGAGTCGGAGTAGCCTAGTCCGACGATGAACGCGCCGATGTAGTGGTCGAGATGATCGCCCAACGCTCGTAGTCGATCGTCTCCTCAGCAGCCTTCCACGTTCCTTGTGAAGATCACGGATCGTCCTCGCCGCAAGCAATGATCGCAGAGCGCCTACGGTATCCACACGCCCGAGAAGGAACAACCGTACGCCGGTGTGCTAGCACCAAGTCGCACGGGAAGGCTCTCTCAAGAAGATGACGGTTTAGGGTTTTGGAGGAAACAACTCACGTGTCTCTCTTATCACACCAAAACTAGCCTCAAGCATCTCCTTATATAGTGCCCTGTGTCGGATCCTATCCGAACACTTTTTAACGAATCGTATTCGTTCTGGTTTGTTCCATCCCATTAAGTGTGTGACCCGTTAGGTTTATGTGTAATCGGTTGTGACTCGGAAAACCTTCCGATCACGAGTCGTAGCGTCCCTAGCAGACATAACGATTCCCGAATACACACAAATTATATTGGACGAACCTTAATGCAATATGATCTATGACTAGGTCCTCATCACTTACGACTGTGTCTTATCTTTATACGACAGTTCAGATTCGGTCACGACCAGTTCGTAAACCCCACGACTGTGTTTCGACCACTCGTGATTTCGCTCGATCGCTTCACGACTTGCTCGTATCACCATACGACTTGTCCGGATCGATCGAACTAAGCGACTTACTCCGAGATTCTCCTTTGCCTCACGATATCCGGTTTGAACTCCGGTGAGATAGTGTGTCATCCATGGACTGCTCAATACTTTCTCGATCGAGTTGTCGGATAACCCACGTGGTCGAACTCTTCGACCACTAGTGGCACGCCATGCACTTTCTTTATCCGACTACTTGAGGGCCCAGACATCTCTCCCGTTATGTTAGGAGGGGCAAATCCCATATCCGACTGGGCCACATCCTCCGCATGTTTCACAAAGATACCCGAAAGCTACCTTTATAACTACCCGATTCTGAGTAGCGTTTGGCAACCCCTAAGAGTGCTATTACACATGTAGGGAACCATGCGATCTCAGTCTAAGGATTATACATCATCATTGCTTGAGACCAACTAATGACACATAGAATCATAACAATCTCTATAGTGTCTCAAGGTGGGTCATTCCAACCCCATGTTCTCTAACATGTGTTTACATTATTGATTTGATATCCCCATATCCATGATCGGTGAAACATGATCATCAATCAATACATGTCTTGGTCGAGAGTCACCGGTGTTCCGATCAATGACATTCGACCAGGATACTTTTAGAACGACATCATATAAGTCGAAGTGTTTCACCAACAAGTCACATACTCGTTGATCTTCGTAACTAATGATTCATTCAAGGAATGTAATAACATTTATTCAAGAACTCATAAACATAGACGTGATACAATCATCTCCATGATTGCCTCTAGGGCATATCACCAACAATCTCCCACTTGCACTAGAGTCAATCGTATAGGTATCGAATACCCATAGCTCTTGTGTGCGCCTCATGCTTAGGTTGCGGGAGAGGCTTTGTCAACGGATCGACAATATTCAAACCGTGTGCACTTTGCATATTTTCACATCACCTCTCTCAACGATCTCACGAATAATGTGGTATCGCGAAGTATGTGCTTGGACTTTTGATGCGATCTAGGCTCCTTAGCTTGTGCAATGGCTCCACTATTATCACAATAGAGATCCATTGGACAGAAGCACTCAAACCACCCCCACCACTAATGAACCTTTAATCCATACGGCCTCTTTCGCACTTCCGGCCGCAATGTATTCAGCCTGTCGTGGAATCAAGCAACCGTTCCTCGCTTGGAACTTTTCCACTTATTGCTCCTCCATTTAAACAAAACACAAACCCCGATTGCGATCTGAAATCATCCTTGTCGCTTGGAAACTAGCATCGGTGTAACCATTTACGACCAGCTCTTCCTCACCACCATATACAAGGAATGCATCCTTAGTCCTTCTTAAGTACTTAAGGATATTCTTGATCGCTATCCATGACATTCACCGATCGACTAATATCTGCTCAGAACACTTAGAGCATACGACACATCCGTCGTGTGCACAACATGGCATACATGATAGATCCTATAGCGAAGCATATGGAATTCTACTCATTTTGTCTTGCTCATCGATGGTCGAAGGGCACCGAGTCTTGCTAAGATTAATACCATGTGACATGGGCAAGAAACCCTTTGGAATCTTGCAAGTTGAACCGTTTCAACACCTTGTCAATGTACATGTCTTGGCTTAATCCAATTAGCCTCTCGATCTATCTCTATAGATTCTTATACCAAGAATATATGTCTGCATCTCCTAAATCTTTCATTGAGAAACTATTTCTTAATGAAGTTTTAACAGATTCAAGCATTGGAATATCATTTCCACCAAGAGTATGTCATCCACATACAAGATCAAACACAAGCTTGCTCCCACTAACCTTCTTGTAAACACAAGGTTCTTCTTCATTCTTGACGAAGTCAAACCCTTTGACCACCTCATCAAAACGAATGTTCCAACTCCGAGATGCTTGCTTTAATCCATAGATGGACTTCTTAAGTTTGAATACCTTTCTAGCTTCCTTTGGATCGACAAAACCCTCAGGTTGTGTCATGTACACATCCTCACTTAGGTTTCCATTTAGGAAAGCCGTTTTGACATCCATCTGCCATATCTCATAATCGAAATATGCATCAACAGCTAGAATGATCCGGATAGACTTAAGCATAGCGACAGGAGAGAAGGTTTCATCATAATCAACACCTTGAATTTGTTTGAAACCCTTCGCAACTAGTCGTGCCTTATGAATGTGAACCTTTCCATCTATATCTATCTTTTTCTTAAAAATCCACT
Source organism: Ampelocalamus luodianensis (assembly GCA_036346255.1). Lineage (NCBI taxonomy): Eukaryota > Viridiplantae > Streptophyta > Magnoliopsida > Poales > Poaceae > Ampelocalamus > Ampelocalamus luodianensis. Next base: position 13,249,927 of record CM070636.1, on the reverse strand, counting down.
TGCACTCAATGGTTTTAACATCATCAGGTGCATCAACCAAGTTCCAAACTTGATTGTCATGCATGGACTTTATTTCGGATCTCATGGCCTCAAGCCATGACTCGTAGTCCGGTCTACCATCGCCCGAATAAGTATTAGGCTCATCATTATTCATTAATAAAACGCCATGCCCATACCTTATAGGCAATTGACGTGGCCTTTTAGATCTACGTGGGTCGATGCTTCATCTACTGTGTTTAACAACATTTTGTTCATCCCGTAGAGACTCGAGGAGTTGAAACATTTTCGGATGTTTTCCGAATTTCTTCGAGTTGCACCTTACTCCCATCGACTCCTTTGGAAAGAAACTCTTTCTCCAAGAAGACACCATTACGCAACAAACACTTTGTTTTCTTCCCGCTTGTAAAAGTAATATCATTTAGTTTCCTTATGATACCCCACAAAGAAGCACTTATCGACTTGGGTGTGAGTTTGTCGACGTCAAACGCTTGACATACGCCTCACAACCCCATACCTTGAGAAAAGACAAGCCGACACTTCCGATCCATATCTCATATGGTGTCTTCTCTCTGCTTTTGATAGAACCCTATTTAATGTGAAAGTGCGGTTTCTAGAGCGTATCCCCGCACTGCAATGGAAGATCGATTGGCTCATCATTGACCGAACCATGTCTAACAATGTTCGGTTCCGCTGCTCGACACCCCATTCCATTGAGGCGCTCCTGCTGAGTGAGTTGTGGAACAATTCCACATTTCTTTAGATGATCACCAAACTCATGGCTCAAATATTCACCTCCACGATCTGATCGTAGACATTTGATTGTCTTGCCAAGTTGATTTTGTACCTCATTTTGAAATTCCTTGAACATTTCAAAGGATTCCGACTTATGTCTCATCAAGTAGACATAGCCATATCTACTGAAATCATCGAGAAAAGTTATGAATCATGAAAACCACCCGCCAAGTGCTCATAGGTCCACATACATCCGAATGTACAAGGGCTAACAAGTCACTCGCCCTTTCACCTCTGGTCGTGAAAGGTGCCTTTGTCATCTTGCCAAGTAAACAAGATTCACATGTTTCAAATGATTCAAAATCAAATGAGGTTAGAAGACCATCTTTATGGAGCTTCATCATGCGCTTCTGATTTATATGACCAAGTCGACAATGCCAAATAAAAGTGGGATTCATTTCATTGGGTCGAAGTCTCTTAGCATTAACGTTATAGATAGGCATATCCTCAAGATTCAAAACATACAATCCATTCATCAATGGAGCATGGCCATAAAGCATATCTTTAAAATAGATTGAACAACAATTGTTCTTTATTCTGAATTCATAACCTCTCGCTCCTAAACATGAAGCGAAATAATGTTTTGCTTAAGGTGAAACATAATAACAATTATTTAGTTCCATAACTAATCCGAAGGTAAAGCTAATGGTAAAGTTCCAATAGCTAATGCAAAGAACTCTTGCTCCATTGCCTACGCGAAGATCAACATCTCCTCTTGTCAAAATTCTACTCCTTATTAGTCCTCGCATCGAATTGCAAATATGAGCAACCGATCCAGATCAAATACCCAAGAACTGGCCTGAGAAGTGGCAAGATTAATTTGTATAACATTTATACCGAATCGAAGTCGACTTCCTTTGTTCTTTCTGCCAAGTACTTCTTGCAATTTCTCTTCCAATGCCCAGTCTCATGACAATGGTAACATTCTGTGGTCGCTTAGGACCCAGTTTAAGCTTCTTAAGCTTAGCCTTGAGACTCTCGATCTCATCTTTAGTCTTTCCTTTGCCTTTTCCTTTCCCGACTTACCCTTCTTCTTGAAGGTCAGTAGTCTTTGAATCATCATCACATGATTGGAACTTTTCTTGATGCTCTCCTCAAGACCCTTAAGCATACCATGTAACTCGGTCATTGATTTCTCCATGCCATTCATATGAAAATTCAGTATGACAGCTCAAAGCTCGCAGGAGCGATTGGAGAATCACATCGATGAGCCAACTCTTGACTAAGGGAAAACCAAGCTTTTCCGGGCTCTCAATGAGACCAATCATTTTGATCACATGAGGACCGGCCGTTACCTTTCGATAGCTCGCAAGAAAACAATGCCTTAGAGGTGTTGAACCTCTCGCCCTTGCTTGATCCTGAAACATACCCTTGGACTCACAATCATATTGTAAGCATTCGTGGTCTCATATTGCTTCAAGCTCGAGTTCATGGTTGCAAGCATTAGCGAAGGTACATCGATCGTCGTTGCAATGCTTCTCATAAGCATTCTTTTCGATTCGAGTAGCATCAAGACTCGGTTCCTCGAGATAGGATTCTCTAGAACATATTCCTTCTTTTCTTGTTTGAGAACAATTCTCGACATTTAAACCAGTCAATAAAATTTGAACCATTCAACTTTTCCTTTTCAAGAATAGATCGCAAATTAAAGGTAGGTGCGTAAGAAGTAGTAGGTGCCATGATCTACAACAGAAAATATATGCAAAGATTCAAAGACTATGTTTATGAAAGATCTTCTATTAATCATATATGTCGATGGTTATGTTCGACTAGCCTACGACCGCTCGTATCACCATACGACATGTCCGGTCCTGGTCAGATCACTATATGCACCAAAGTGGTCGAATTTTTAACTTAACAATAGATAGCAGAAGATACTCCCACTATAAACCATGTTTCCCTCAAACAACATATAGTGAGTCCAAGATCCATAAGTCATTAAGTTCTAGTGAGCTTTGGCATCACTGCTAGAAACCTAGTGACTTATGGTAGACAACCTCTTGCCAATCATATCGTATATGACTCTTGTTTGTTGGATGGCATCATGATGCCCCGGCTTCCAACACCATGCCTCAAGGCCCAAAACTATTTTGATAGCCTTGTCAAGTCAAACCAATACTATGCATGTGGGTGTCCGACACCCTCCCCATCTTATTAAGATAGTTAATGGCACCCTACTTTGGTAGACCTGCTAATTAACGATCAAAATCGTGATAGGTGCAAAGAATTGGGAAGGCATCAATTTTACTTAATTTTCTCGAGGAGACTATTCTATCATGTCAAAAACATCTAATGATAAAATAACATAACAGAATAAACATAAATATTCACAGATAATCAAATTAAATCGTGAAATAGTATGGCCCTTAACATGTCGATCTCCATCATCATGCTCCTGTTCTCCGACCACCATGCTTGAAGTTTCCGATCGCATTCATCTACTAAGCATTTACTCCTAAAAACTAGTAAAGAATTACATAGGATAATTTCAAGCATCACAAGTCGACGTGAGCCGTTATACAATAATATGATGGCTATCTCAAAGCATGACACGCAGCCATGAAAATCCATTCATGCATCACATACACAATAGGCCATACTATTCACATCAAACCCCGCAAAAACAAGTTATGCAAGGAATCCAATTCTATCGGGCGACATGAACACATACTATCTATAACGCACGGATGCGAAAAACCAAAGACGGCGGTCCGCTAGCCGATTAGCGGGTTGGGCTCGAAGGGCGCACCCTCATCGGTCGAGGGCGGCACTCGGAAAAATTTCGAGACATGAATCTCATTCATATATCCGAACCTTGAAATCATCGGATTAATCATATTAACCCTGCCCGAACCAATCGATCCTCGCTTGATACGACAACACACCGCGACGTACTCGATGGCGGAACTCGACCGGTAGGAGTATCGCACGCAAGATAGTCGAAAAACAAGTCGAGCGAATCATATGGTGCTCTTAATATGTGCCTCCTCAAAAACCCATCTTCTATCGCGAACAACGATCGATCCTATCGACCGATGCCTAGATCGTTTCATACATATGAACCAATCTAGGTTATCGGACCAAACCAGATAATAGATCCAATCTACTATCGCCACATATACTGTGATATGCGACCGATCTAGATCAAAACTATGCAAGATGGCTCGATACCACCGTAGGGATACTGTAGGCTACGCTAGCCATAAAACAAAATTTCTACCACGTAAACCGGGATGCCAAGCAAGATATATGATCACGCATCATTACCACTAGCGCGCAGCGCGCGGAAGTAGAGTCGGAGTAGCCTAGTCCGACGATGAATGCGCCGATGTAGTGGTCGAGATGATCGTCTAACGCTCGTAGTCGATCGTCTCCTCCGCAGCCTTCCACAGTTCCTTGTGAAGATCACGGATCGCCTCGACAACAAATGACCGCAGAGCGCTCTACGGTATCCACACGCCCGGAGAAGGAACAACCGCGCGCGGTGTGCTAGCACCAAGTCGCACGGGAAGGCTCTCTCAAGAAGATGGCGGTTTAGGGTTTTGGTGGAAACAACTCACGTGTCTCTCTTGTCACACCAAAACTAGCCTCAAGCATCTCCTTATATAGTGCCTTGTGTCGGATCCTATCCGAACACTTTTAACGAATCGTATTCGTTCTGGTTTGTTCCATCCCATTAAGTGTGTGACCCGTTAGGTTTATGTGTAATCGGTTGTGACTCGAAAAACCTTTCCGATCACGAGTCGTAGCGGTCCCTAGCAGGACATAACGATTCCCGAATACACACAAATTATATCGGACGAACCTTAATGCAATATGATCTATGACTAGGTCCTCATCACTTACGACTGTGTTTTATCTTTATACGACCGATTCGTACTCGGTCACGACCAGTTTGTAAACCTCACGACTGTGTTTCGACCACTCGTGATTTCGCTCGATCGGTCACGACTTGCTCGTATCACCATACGACTTGTCCGGATCCGATCGAACTAAGCGACTTACTCGAGATTCTCCTTTGCCTCACGATATCCGGTTTGAACTCCGGTGAGATAGTGTGTCATCCATGGACTATTCAATACTTTCTCGATCGAGTTGTCTGATAACCTTACGTGGTCGAACTCTTCGACCACTAGTGGCACGCCATGCACTTTCTTTATCCGACTACTTGAGGCCCAGACATCTCTCCCGTTATGTTAGGAGGGCAAATCCCATATCCGACCGGTCACATCCTCCGCATGTTTCATAGCATACCCGAAAGCTACCTTTATAACTACCCGCCATTTAGTAGCGTTTGGCAACCCCTAAGAGTGCTATTACACATGTAGGGAACCATGCTGATCTCAGGTCTAAGGATTATACATCATCATTGCTTGAGACCAACTAATGACACATAGAATCGTAACAATCTCTATAGTGTCTCAAGGTGGGTCATTCCAACCCCATGTTCTCTAACATGTGTTTACATTATTGATTTGATATCCCCATATCCATGATCGGTGAAACATGATCATCAATCAATACATGTACTGGTCGTAGAGTCACTGGTGTTCCGATCAATGACATTCGACCAAGGATACTTTTAGAACAACATCATACAAATCGAAGTGTTTCACCAACAAGTCACATACTCGTTGATCTTCAGAACTAATGATTCATTCAAGGAACAGAATAACATTTATTCAAGAACTCATAAACATAGACGTGATACAATCATCTCCATGATTGCCTCTAGGGTATATCACCAACACGTGATTAGGTGAGGTGACTTGTTGCTGTTCTTGATTGACTTTTGTGTGCACCTGTTTTTTTTTTTGTGCGCGCGCCCGATCGGAATTGGTTGCTAGCCAGCGGCTTGTAGTTTTTCCTTGACGTGGTTGAGCTAGCTGCGAGAGCACATATGATGCTTGAGATGAGGTGAGGTTTGGCTGTTGGTTCTTGGTGAGGTTTGGCTGTTGGTTCTTGGACTACCGTGTGTTTTTGGCCGAGCGTGAACAACGTCGTGGAGTTGGCAGCGAGTTTGGTTCCTCGAGGTACTGCCGCCGTACCGCGCATAATGATCTCGTGGATTTTGCATGCGGCTTTATTCATGCCGATTTTGTACTAAGATTTGCATTGTGTTTCTTCTATATGTGAGATTGCTTTTCTTCTACAAGTGAGATTGAGTTAGGGTGAGAAAAATATTCCACAATCATTTACCCTTCTGTGATTGTCGTTAACGATTCTACAAGATTACTACTAGTTGCTTAGGTTTTTAGCTTGGTAGGATTCTTTTTTTTGTCCGCTCCGCTTTTACCTATTGTCTTGGAGCGGTTTTTCAGCAGGGGCCATCCTCTCTCTTTTTGTAATGACCCATTTTGGATATAATCAGGCTCGCGTTGTTCACATTGGTTTTGGTGCGACCGGCTTTAGTTGTTTATACGTGAGCTTCCCGGTACCTGTAGTTTAGCTGGCGACTATGTAAATGCCCCGCCCAGCGAGGACTAAGTCTTGTGCTCCCCCGCGAGGGCCGAGGGATGAGCGCAGCCTTCTGTTCGTTTGGCGCCTCTGCAGTGGCGCCTCTGCAGGTGTGTTACCCAGGCGTGGTGTGCCACGGCGCTAAGTGGCAGCGGTGGAAGAAGGTGAACCTGGATGGCTAGATGCGGAGGTTTTTTCGCTTGTGCGTGAAAGGCTGCGAGAGCACGCGAGGAGATCCGGGCCTTCTGGGAGCGCAAGGGCGGTACGACCGCCTGCGAGGGGTCCTTGCCCTTGCCTACCATATCTGCACCTTCGTCGACGAGCTCGTCCGAACCGCCAGACGACTGGGCTGTGGAGAGGGAATACCTTAAGTTCATAGCCACCGGGCCAACTGACGAGAAGCTGTTCGAGTGGGCGACGTGCCCTGAGCCATGGGACTTTGTGCCATAGGCGCTTGATGTAGCCATGTTGTATTTCGCATGCTGCGGGTTGACTATTTGTAACGTATTTTTATTGTATGGGCCGCACTCTTTGGCCTGTGTATGCCGTGTACGTTTGAGTTTGTAATGAATAAAGATCCTTGCCTGCTTCCTTAAATAGGGCTCCGGGGGTGCGCGGAGACGATGGTGGTGGCGACCATGGCGCGGCGCGTTGCGCTTCATGTGTGGTAGGGGTTTTGGTGTGTTTCTTGCTCTTCTGGGTGGGTGCCGGACTGCCGTGGTGTGGTGTTTGCTTGTTTGGTTTTGCCCTAGCTACCTGGTGTGGTTCTGGATCACAAGGATAAAAGCATAGGATACGGGAGTCCGGGGGAGCCCTATATTTTTTTTGCGAGGAGAGGAAGCCTCGCGCCGTCCCCCACATTTTTTAGATAGGGTTCCAGGGAGCCCTGATCTCTTTGGGAGGGGGGCGAAGTCTCACGCCGTCCCCCATATTTTTTAGATAGGGCTCCGGGGAGCCCTGATCTCTTTTTTTTTATGACGAGGAGGCAAAGCCTCGCGTCGTCCCCCATATTTTCTAGATAGGGCTCCAGGGAGCCCTGATCTTTTTGTGAAGGGGGTGAAGCATCGTGTCGTCCGCCATATTTTTTAGATAGGGCTCCGGGGAGCCCTGATCGTTTTTTTGCGAGGGAGAGGCGAAGCCTCGCACCGCCCCCCATGTTTTCTAGATAGGGCTTCGGGGAGCCCTGTTCTTTGGCGAAGCCTCGCGCCGTCCCCCATATTTTTTAGATAGGGCTCCGGGGAGCCTTGATCTCTTCTTTTTTTTGCAAGGAGGAGGCGAAGCCTCGCGTCATCCCTCATATTTTTTAGATAGAGCTCCAGGGGAGCCCTAACTTCTTCTTTTTTTTTACGAGGGGAGGCGAAGCCTCGTGCTGTCCCCCATATTTTTTAGATAGGGCTCCGAGGAGCCCTGATCTTTTTGCGACGGGGCTCGCACCGTCCCCCATATTTTTTACATAGGGCTCTAGGGAGCCCTGATTTTTTTTTGTGAGAGGGGGAGGGGGGCGAAGCCTCGCGCCCGTTCCCTATATTTTTTAGATAGGGCTCCAGGGAGCCCTGATCTCTTCTCTTTTTTTTTTGCAAGAGGGAGGCGAAGCATCGCGCCGTCCCGCATATTTTTTAGATAGGGTCCTAACTTTTTTTTTGCGAGGGGAGGCGAAGCCTCGTACCGTCTCCCATATATTTTTTAGATAAGGCTCCGGGGAGCCCTGACCTCTTCTCTTTTTTTTTTTGCATGGGGAAGGCGAAGCCTCGTGCTGTCCCCCATAATTTTTAGATAGGGCTCCGGGGAGCCCTGATCTTTTTTACGAAGGGGGGGGGCGAAGCCTCACGCCTTCCCCATATTTTTTAGATAGGGCTCTGGGGAGCCCTGATCTCTTTTTTTTTGCGAGGGGGAGGCTTTGCCATCCCCCATAGAGAGGGCTCTGGGGGAGCCCTGCGCTGGGGTCCGATCTTTGCGCGACGGCTTCGTCTCGCCATGCGCCTGAGGGCGGCCTTGTGCACCGAGTCCATGATCTGTGACCTGGGTTGTACTCTTTCGCAGAGGGTGAGTTGGTGTGCACCGGGGCGCGGGGCCATGCACGGTGTCCTTGTTGCCACGGTGGTGGGCTTATTTATGCCACCCTTGTAGGCTTATACATTTGTACTTGCGGAGGGCATCGGTGTGCACCGGGGCTCGGAGCCATGCGCGACATCTTGTTTATACACTTCACACCCGCGAGGGTTAGGGTGCATTGGGGCGCGGGGCCATGCGCGGTGTCTTTGTTTATACACTCATGCCTACGGAAGGCATCGGTGTCTGCTGGGTCTCGAAGCCATGTGCGGCGTCTTGTTTATACACTTCACACCCGTGAGGGTGAGTTAGTGTGCACCGGGGCGCAGGGCCATGTGTGGTATCTTTGTTTATACACTCATGCCTACGGAGGGCATCGGTGTGCACCGGGGCTCGGAGCCATGCGCAACGTATTATACACTTCACACCCGTGAGGGTGAGTTAGTGTGCACGGGGGTGCAAGGCCATGTGCGGTGTATTTGTTTATACACTCATGCCTATGGACGACATCGGTGTGCGCCGGGGCTCGGAGCCATACGCGACGCCTTGTTTATACACTTCACACCCGCGAGGGTGAGTTAGTGTGCACCGGGGCGCGGGGCCATGTGCGGTGTCTTTGTTTTTCATTGAACCGGGGTGAAATGCCAAAAGGTACATTTGCTTTTATACATGCCCTCATTGCGCAAGGGCGGCAGGGTGCAGTTTCCCGGGCGCAGCCTGGTTTTTTACATAGCCCTATGAATAGAACTTTCAGAGGCTCCTTACATTCCATGTATGGTGCAACTGCTATCCCTCTGGTGTCGCGATGTAAAAGGAACCGACCCGCGTGTTACAGGTGATGATGTATCTCCCCTCCCATTTGGACTCCAGCTTGCCCATCGTCGCGGGATTTGCCGCTCGCTTGAGAACCATGTCACCTTGTGCCAGGGGGCGAATCTCGACTTTTCTATTGTAAGCCTGTGCGACGCCTTCGCTGTACTTGGCCATGGTTGATATGGCTTGTATGCGGTTTTCTTCGAGGAGGTTGAGGGAGACCGCCCGTCCTTGCAGGTCAACCTGTGTTGTTGCTCGGTGAGACTTGGCGGTGAACTCTCTCGGAGTCATGGCTTCGTCGCCGAATAGGAGCTTGAATGGGGAGAAGCCCGTAGCCCTTGTTGGTGATGTCCGAAGTGCCCATAGAGATTTCTGGAGTTCTTCAGGCCACAGTCCCTTGGGCAGGCCTACGAGGCGTTTTTTCAACCCCTCTAGCAAGTTGCCATTGGCCTGTTCGATTGCTCCGTTGGACTCGGGGTGTCCGACGAACGCGAAGCATATTGTGATGCCCAGGTCTTGACAAAATGCTCGAAATGCCGCCGAGTCAAACTGGGTGCCGTTGTCAGTGACGATGTCGCATGGCACCCCGTACCGGCTGATGATGTTTTACCACACGAACTGTTGTGCGGCCGTGATTTTGGCGACTGGCTCATCCTCGACCCACCTAGAGAAATACTTGATGGCGATGAACGCGAAGCAGAGATTGTTTTTGGCCACCGGGTATGGTCCGATGATATCTAGCCCCCATCGCGCGAAGGGACAGATGGGGGGTAGGGGTTGCAGTGGGAGTGCGGGTGCTCTGGTGTTGCGTCTGGCCCATTGGTACCCCTGGCAATGCTAGACGAGGTCGTGGGCGTCCCGGAGCGCTATTGGCCAGTAAAATCCTTGGTGAAAGGCCTTCCCCACGAGGCCCCGGGGCGCTTGGTGCGCCCCGTAGAGGCTCTCGTGGATGTCCCTTAGGAGAGTTCCGCCCTCCTTTTGGGATATGTAACGAAGGAAGGGGGGCGTAGATGCCCCCCTTGTAGAGCTCCCTGGCAATCATGTGGTAATTTCTGGCCCAGTGCCGAAGGTGCCTTGCTTCGGTCGTGTCTTTGGGTTCTTTGCCCGCAAGGTATTTGATGATGATGTCTCACCAATCTGCCCCGGCTACAGTGAGCACTAGGTGTGCGGCCCCTTGTGCTTCGGGCGCAACCCTTTGTGGTTCGATTGGGGCCAAGGGTTCCCTTAGCATCTCATAGAAGACTTCCGGTGGGGGGCCTTCGCCGGAACTGGCCATTTTTGCCAATCTGTCTACCGCCTCGTTGTTGCGGCTCGGGATTGCTTGGATTGTGATGCCGAGGAAGTGCTTCGTAGCTTCTCGCACCGCGGCCAGGTACCTAGCCATTTCAGGGCCACTCGCCATGAACAACTTATCGAAGAGGCCCGCCACGAGGTGGGAATCGCTCTTGATGATGACACGCTTTGCGCCCAATGCTTTGGCTTTGCGGAGGCCCAATAGTAGTGCTTCATACTCCGAGGCATTGTTTGTTGTTGGGAAGTCTAGGCGGGCAGCATGAGACACGGTCCGACCGTCTGGGGCGGCTAGAATGGCTGCTGCACCGACTCCGGCGGTGCACTAGGATCCGTCGGTGTTTATCCACGGGGCCTCGATTTTGGCAGGTGGCTATCCTTTGATATGCGGAGTCCATTCGGCCACGAAGTCTGCTAGAGCCCGCAACTTGATGGCGGTTCGTGCCACGAAAGTGATGTCAAAGGGTGCCAGTTCGTATGCTCACTTGCCTATTCAGCCTGAGGCATCTTTGTTCCGCAGCATCAATGCTAGCGGGTAAGATGTTGGGACCGTGATGGAGTGCACCAAGAAGTAGTGTCGGAGCTTGCGCGAGGCCATGAGCAGGGCATATGCCAGCTTTTCTTGTTTCGTGTACCGGATCTTGGCTCCTTGGAGGCCTTCCAAGACGTAGTATACTGGTTGTTGGCCATTGCTCTCTTGGGCGAGGACTGCGCTCACCGTCGAAGAAGAGGCGGCGAGGTAGAGTAGGAGGTCTGCCCCTTGCTTCGGGCTGGTCAGGCTTGGTAGATGGGCGAGATATTGTTTAAGCTTTTAGAATGCCTTCTGACAGTCGTCCGTCCATCGGAACGGCTCCGTTCCTCGGAATGTTTTGAAAAATAGCAGGGCCCTTTCCACCTAGTGAGATAGAAATTGACTGATGGCGGTGAGGCGCCCTGTCAGCTTTTCTACCTTGCGGGCGCTGCGAGGGGGCTTCATTTCCTGGATGGCTTTAATTTTTTCGGGGTTAGCCTCAATACCCCTCTTGGATACGAGGAACCCTAGGAGCTTGCCCGCCTTTACGCCGAAGGCGCATTTGGTGGGGTTGAGCTTGATTCCTTCTGCTCGAAGGCTGGCGAAGGTTTCTTGCAGGTCCTTCGTATGTGTGCCTGAGAACTTACTCTTGACTACTATGTCATCCACATAAGCTTCCACGTTGCAGCAGAGCTGGCCGGCTAGCACCTTTGTGATGAGGCGGGTGAAGGTTGCACCCGTATTCTTCAAGCCAAAGGGCATGCGAGTGTAGCAATATGTGCCTATGGGGGGTAATGAACGCGGTCTTCGGTTCGTCTTCCTTGGCCATGATGAACGCAATCTTCGGTTTGTCTTCCTTAGCCATGAGCACTTGATGGTACCCGAAGTAGGCGTCTAGGAAACTCATCAGCTCACAGCCCGAAGTGGTGTCCACTAGTTGGTCAATGCAGGGTAGGGGGAAATCGTCCTTGGGGAATGCCTTGTTGAGGTCGGGTGAAGTTGACACACATACGCCATTTGCCCATTTCTTTTTGTACTAGGACGGGGTTGGCTAGCCACTCCAAGTGTTTAATCTCGCAAATGACCCCCGCCTTCAGTAGCTTGGCAATCTCTTTCTTTGCCGCTTGTAGCCGATCGACCTACATGCGCCGCAATTTTTGTTTCTTAAGCGATGCGTCACTTCTGATGGCCAGTAGGTGCTTGATTGTTCCCCGTGCCACCCTAGGGATGTCCTCTGGGCCCCAGGCGAAGAAATCCGCATTGCTGTGGAGTACTTCGAGGCTGGCGTCATGTGCTTCCGCCGGGAGTTCTGCCCCGAGGGCCACTGTCTTTTCTGGGGAGTCGTTGTTTAGGGGGATTCTCCGAAGCTGCCCCTATGGCCTCAGCTTCGGCGCCCATTTTGTCGAAGGTGGGCTTGTTTGGTCCCTTTTATCTAGCCCGATGGTGTAGATGTGTTGGTCTGGCAAGAGAGCCTCTAGCTCTGTGTGCCTTGCGAGGTCGTGGTCTCCCCGCACCGTGACTATGCCCTTTGGTGCGGGAATCTTCATGCACAGGTAATTGTGGCGGGCTATGGCACCGAAGGTGTTGAACGTGGCCCAGCCGAGGATGGCGTTGTATTGGTAGGGCATTTGGACAGCGTCAAACATGACTACCTCCGTCTGGGATGCGAAGTCATCACTGAATGTGACGACCAGGTCAATTTGGCCTAGGGCCATCACCGGCCTTCCCCCAAAGCCTATCAGGGGTATGCTTGGGGGTGATAGGCGGTCTCGAGGGATCATCATCTTGTCGAAGGCGTCCGCGAATAGGAGGTCCGCCGAGCTCCCTCCATCGACAAGGACGCGTCTAACCTCGAACTCCGCGATGGTGGCGGAGATGACGAGGGGGTCTTGGTGTGGGCAATATATACCCGGGCATCCTCGGGTTCGAAAGAGATTGGTATCTCGGCATAGCGAGGTAGGCTAGATATGGGGTACGTTGTGAGGTGGTGAATCTATCGGGCGTACATGCGGCGTTGCCTCTTTGAGGGTATGCCGAGCGAGGATCATCCGGCAATCATATTTATGATCCGCTGCTAGTGCTCCCCACAGCCTCCTTCTATGCGGGGTCTTGGTGGTGGGGCAGGCAGTTGGTTGCTGACCCCTCCCCTGTCATTATGCTCGATCGGCTGTCGACTGCGGTTCATGTAGTCCTACATGGCCGCAATGGTGTGGCACTCGCTCATCATGTGTGACCCTTCGCCATGGAGATCACAGAATGGCAGGGGGCCCCGACGCCGGCGCGGTTGCTGGGCTATCTGCCGCCGTTACGCCCTCGGCCTCGGCAATGTCCCCCTCAGCCTGCGCGCCTCCCCCTCGGGGGTGGGCCGTCGTCTACATGATAGACGTTGTAACCTTTTTGCCGGTAGTCATTGGCCCACGGCTTGGCGGGTGCCCAGACCACGGCGGCGGCGGGTCCTTTTGTGGGTGGCGCGCCGGGCGTGGGTGTTGGGGTAGCGAGGGCCGCACCTCTCCAAGTGCTTTCTTCCTCTGCTCGGGCGTACTCTTCCATCTTGTCGAAGAGCTCTATCACCGTGCGGATAGGCTTGCGAGCCAATCTTTCCGACAGGGGGCCCTTCTGGAGCCCGCACGTGGCTGCATTTATAACGGTGGTTTCGTTGACGCCCTTCACCTGATATTTCACCTCCGTAATTTTTTTGAAGAAGCCGCGGAGGGATTCGCTGGGGGCCTGCTTTACTATGAACATTTGCCCTGCGTCCTTCAACTCCATGTAGTTTCTCTGGAAATTGTTGCGAACGAGGTCCCGCAACTGTTCCCATGCATATATGGAGCGGGGAGGAATGGTGAAGAACTATGTTAGTGCTACGCCCTTGAGGGAAGGGTGAAGATTTTTGCCTTCGTAGTGTCGTCTCCTCCGGCCGCCTCGATAGTTGTCTCGTACACCTGGAGGAATTCTGAAGGGTCCTTGCACCCCTCGAAGGGCGTGACCTCCGGCATTTTGAAGCCCTGTGGCCAGCGGGTCGTCTCCAACCCAACGCTCAATGGGGAGTTAGGGTCCCCCGGAGCATCGAGGCAGGAGGTATGATTGCTGAAGCTGGAGGGGCGAGCTCTGCTCTGGTGGTTGGCAAGGGCCGGAGTGGGGCCACGAGGGCTGTCTCTGGTGGATGTCGAAGGTCGCCATCTCCCGGCGAAGGTCCGCCAGTTCTCGCTGGAGGGCTTCGTACGACCCTTGGCTTACGCCCGCTGCCCCGGGCGGCGAGCCCGCTTGGTGGCCCCTGGGGAGGGATGCCTCGATAGGTCGGGTGTCGCTCCCAACGGTATCTCCGTGCGTGGAATTATTCGCCTCCTCCTCCATGGCCTAGGCGGGAGGCGCCGCCGCCGCTGTGGAGGTTCTACTTCGCTTGGCCCTCGGGGTGCTAGGGGCCGCGGCTGCCTCGGCTGTTGAGACCTTGGGCTTGGCCCTCTTCTGAGGGGCCATGCTGGTGCTTCGGAGTTGGGCTTCGTAGCTTTCCTGCCATTCCCCATGGACGGCGCCAACTATTGTAGCAGGAAAGACTAGACAGTAGAGAGGGGAGACCCCTGGTGTCCGCGTATGCGACCGAAGGGTCCTCGAAGAGGGAATTGGTTGACAAGAAGTGAATGTGTTGATTTCTGTCAAAACCCAGTCATCCCCCCTTACATGTGAGGATAGAGGACCTATTTATAGCCATTTATCTAGGTACATGAGATTACAGGCCTACCCTTAAGAAAGTACTACACCCATAGGGGCTGCAAGGGCTTAACCTACCCCTATGCATAGTCTTCGGTTCATGGTGGACCTCCTTGGACTTGGTTTATCCAGCCGATGCACCCGGTCCACCTGCCTCCTCCCTTCGTCCTTCACGGTGTTGCCCTGGGACGAGGGAGGTCCCTGAGCGTTCCTTGCTGCCCTCAAGGTGGGCGTGCGATACCTTCAGTGGCCCGAAGTCCCTTGTCACCTTCGGGGTCTCTCCTGAGGTAGCCTTCAGGCCCCCTTCGGGGGATTTCGGCGGCGCTCGCCGGGTCGTGATGGCCAGTGGGCCACCCCTACGACACACGAAGACGGAATTCACTATGTGATGAGAAATTAAACACTAAGAACTTATGCGCATCTCAACGGTACGACTACAGGAGTATATATATAGGCTACGGAATAAGAATCCCTAACGAAAAAAGAAACTGAGTCAGAGTCGGTTACGTCACTCGACGCCACATCTGACACCAGTCGGTGCATGTGTCACGCCTAGCACAGACACGATGACGAATTCGTATCATACTTCAACAATATGTAAGAACAAAAGAGATTAAGATCAATGCATGCATGACAGCAATCTCAAATGTATGCCAGAAACTTGTCAGCCATACTGAAACTTCTCAGCAAAAAGAAAAGATAGACTTATATAAACATGTAGAAACTAGGTTGCATCCATACTGTTTGCAATTTAAAGAGTGGTATCTTAATAACCTGCTGACAATGTCTGTCGAGATTGCAAATAAAGAATCATTGGACTATAAATAAGAGCAGCCATATCATATTTGGGCTTTGGAGAGAAGACAAAGACAATCTGCTGAAAAGCTATCAAATACGCCTGCAGCATCTACACAAGGAGCTATCAAAGGGATCAGCCATTGACAAATCGTGGGTATGCTTGTTGTTTGTGAAATTACTCCAAAAACCCCTTTTGAATTTAAATCGAGCATCCCGAGAAACCATGTTTTCCAATTGTAGCCGCCTGTGTTGGTTAGCCATACATTTGTCGTTGCAGTTGTTAAGGACTCCGAATTCCATTTCCTTTAGCACTTTTGCATTCAAAACAAAATACTGGGCAAAGTCGACATCTGGCCTCTTGCCATCATAATTCGTCACCACCATTTTTTTGAGATGGAGCTGAAGGCATTCAATTGGATCTAGTGGGTCATACTTTCGCACATTTTTCATATTCTTTCGTTGGTGCGACTGGAAATAGAAAGAAGAAACAATATGAAAGCAGGTTGATACGGAGATGTCCGATCTTCACGATGTAGGATCGGTGTTAACGTTGGATCCGTACAACCTGACGAACCGATGGCGCCAGCCGCTGTCAAAACAGCAACCTGCGACAAAAGAATTCGCCCAACCATACGCTCGCGATCCCGTCTACCCGATCACACCAACTAGACGTGTCGTTGCTCCTGCAAAATACAAGAAATTACAAGAACGACGGAACGACACAACAGATTGGAACTCCCTATTCTAATAGGGCAATATTGCTCAAGCCCTAAAATCAAAAGTATATTGATCTGTTAAAAAAATAACGTCCCCCGCACATGACGGCGCAGCCTATCCTTAAATAGCCGGCCAAACCGTGCGCACCAAAAGAAAGAAAAAAAACGAATACTTAATTGGTTCGGTTACATGGCCGAAACCAGTACTGATTCGGTCCAAGATGGCACGTATGCAGTCATGAGATAACATTATAATATAATGTGCAGTAATCCAAGCACTTAATGCTGCACTATTTCCTTTGCCATGCATGCACCTGTACGCAGCACCTCCATGTATGTGTATGTAGGGGTGAAAACGGATCGGATAGTTTCCGACCGATCCGGACAAAAACGGATTCGGAATGTCTCGGATCGGATTTTTCTCGGATAATTTTCGGATCGGAAACGAATTCGGATTTTTTTGTCGGAAACGGAAACGAATACGGTAGGCATGCTATCCGGCGGATACGGAAACGAATACGGATTATCCGGATAAGACGGAGTCCGGATATCCGGATTTCGGCCCAAAAGAGGATTTCAGCCCAAAAGAGAAAAGGGGATT
This sequence comes from Ampelocalamus luodianensis, assembly GCA_036346255.1. Classification (NCBI taxonomy): domain Eukaryota; kingdom Viridiplantae; phylum Streptophyta; class Magnoliopsida; order Poales; family Poaceae; genus Ampelocalamus; species Ampelocalamus luodianensis. Next base: position 13,233,192 of record CM070636.1, on the reverse strand, counting down.
TTAATTGATTTTTGAATTTCAGAAAATGCAACAAATCAAATGATCTTTTAGAAAATAGCAAATAGAGTTCAAAAATCCTAGAAAAAATCACAAAAAATCATTGAATTATTTTTAACTTAATAAAATTAATTCCAACTTAAAGTTGGTTTTTATTTTTGTATATAAATTATTTTAAATTTCTAAAAATCAGAAAAACCTTTTTAAAATCCAGAAAATTCAATAAATTAATTAAAATTTTCTTTTTCACTTTAAATCCAATAAAATCCCAAAAAACTCAATAAATTTTATTTTTTACATTAAAAACTAGGGAACTAAATAATTGACTTTATTTTATTATTATTTTCCTTTTTAACCTTATTATTTTCCTTTTTAACGAGGAAAACTCTTTTAAATCTCACAAAATGTAATAAAATAATAACTTTATTAATTTTATTTTTGGTAACATACTTTGGGATGTTACAGTCATTTATGATAGATTAACCATCCATCTAATCGATATTAGTTTGAACTAAATTTTATGTATATGATGAACTAAGTGTGAATGCGTGATGACTTTGTGAGTTATGACTTATGAGCTAAATATGGTAAACTAAGTGTTATATTTGTGATGAACTAGTTAATGTAACTTGCTAGTGCCAATGTTATGTGTGGTTGCTGAAAATATAAACAAATCATGAATGTTTACATCAAATAAATTAGTTATATGTTTTCGTTAATTTCTGGCATACAATTTAAGAGGTTTTCATGTTCCGAAAAATATCCGTGACCGTATTCGTTTCGATTCGTATTCGCTCCGTATTCGTATTCGATACTATTCATATTCGTATTCACATCCGGGGTATTCGTATTCGTATCCGGATCCGGGGAAAAATATGAAAACAAATATGGTAAGACCATTATCCGTCCGTTTCCGATCCATTTTCACCCCTATGTGTATGGGCAGCATGTAATCCATACATGCATGCAAACTCCACGCCAACAAGTAATGTCCAGCAGCAAAGTTTGTCCTTTCCTCTCACACATGTATGCAAATTGCCACACAATATTTCTTTCTCTGATTTCTTCACGCGTAGCAAACTGCTTGGACCTTTTAGTGTGGTACATGCGTGCAACACGTGTGCAGCACCTCATGCGCACCCGCATGCTGCATGCCTTTGTTCCTTCTCCACGTATGCATTGTCTCCTTTTTAGCGTTCTCATCCTCCTGCACCTTTTGCTGGATACATACTCCTAGACAACATATAATCTTTTTGATCCCCAAAGTCCCCTCACGTGTAAACCTGAGAATAATTAAAATACTAGTATTAGGTAATACTCAGTTCTCATGTAAATAACAACCAAATTCAATTAGGAGCGAGTTCACCTGTTGATTAATCTTTTTAGCTCGTGCTCATGTAATCGGTCCAATCGGCAGGATGTCCTCATCACAGTTCCTCACAAGCATATATCAATCGAATGCTCATTTTGACATTTAAAGCGAGCAAAGATGAATACTCACGATTTTGACATACAGCCTCTCCAAGCAGGGGAAGCACTTAAGGAAGTCAACAACTGCATCCAGATTAGGACCAGCAGAGTCAAGAACCAAAACCTTCACAGTGCGCATCGTGGTTGTCAAGCTGACGGCAATCATTTCCTGGACAAAAGCCAGATGCATATCAAGAATAATAGCCTGCATATAGGAATGCCGAATGCGCGATTCAAGAAGGATGCTGCTACCTGAAAAATTGTGGTTCCAAGATGGAGTTTGGATATGCCGTTAGACAGCAAACCCTCTGCCGTCGTCACGGTTGCCACTCCCCGATGGTTGTTGGCCATCGATTCGATCAGATTTGCGCTTCTTGGAAGCGTGCGCCGCCGCCGCCATGGCTGGCGGCCAGCGAGACGGAGGGTTTGACTGTGTCGTGGGTGGTAGGGGGAGTGTGGATCGGGGAACGAGGGAGTGGGATTTGGGGTGGCTAAATCGAATATATGAACACATCGTTTGGAGATATGCCATACAAAATTCTAAATTTAGATATATACCGTTCTAAATTTTGTTGGCTTGATATATGTCTTTTTAGAATATTTTTGCCCATCTCTTCTTCTTCCTCCCCTTTTCCTCTTTCCCGACCACCGCCAGCCCGCGCCGTGGCCGTGGACACCCTCTTTCCTTGTTGCCGCCAGCTTGCTCCTCCTCCTCTACCGTCGGCGTCCACCGCGTTTACACTCCTCCTCCTCCGCCATCGCCGCTGGCATCCACCATGACCCATCTCTTTCTTCCTCCCATCTGCCATCCCATTCACCCAATGACCAGCGGCGGCGCCACTGCTATGCTCCCGCTCCTTAGCTTCCTCATCGTCCCGCCCTTTGGATCCTAGAGGCGCTTGTCATCGCCAAGCTCGTCTCATCCTCCCTACCTGCTCGACCTTCATTGACGCGGCCTCCACCTCATCGGCCTTTGCTCCGGTGAGTCCTTCGATTCCTTCCTATTGGAGCACATCCTCACCACCCCCGACCTTACCCCACCACCCACATCCGCCCCCTTCCTCCACAGCGTCGCCGTCGCATTGGCTTCGCCGCGCCGCCTGCGGCTCTTGCCGCTAGCCCGCCACAGCCCCTCCCTGCCACCATCAATTGCTCTAGGGAGCTCCTACCGGCTACCACCTCTCGGTTGCTCATGCTCTCCCTAAGTCTCCTCCTCTCCCTCTCCAGTGCCGCTGACTCGTTTCTTCCCCGTCTCGGCCGCCATGCACCGCCACCCGCCCACTACCAGCCACCACAAGTCGCGAGACCACCACCCATCGGATCACCTTCCTCTCACGATTCCATTTTAGTGCTCGCCTCCGTCGCCTCCGCTTGTTGTCGCCGGCATCAAGCCCTACCTTGGTCGCCTCCGTTGCTCCCCTGTTCTCTTCCGCTTCTCTTTCGCTTTATGTCCTCCCTCTCCCACTGTCTGTGACAATTGGGCCCACTTGTAAATAGTGACACACACACACACACACACACACACACATATATATATATATATATATACACAATTTTGCCTTTGGGGGTGGTCTAGAATTTATGAGACAGCAACATGTGGGGTTCGGTGTGATCTGCCACCGTCCCAATGAAATTAACGGCTGGGATTGGTCTTATATTTCTTTGATTCTACTGGCCAAAAAATGAGAGGGAGAATTTAGCGGGAACTGATATGCTATTGGCGCCAATTTATTTTAGATTTTTGTTTACGCCAAGATGACCTTGGGGTATTCGTATCTGCTTTAGCTGATTGTAAAATGTAAATCTGACAACCAGTTTCTACTGTAAACAAACTAATAAAATTTTTATATTATGAAATTGTTTTTTGGGATAAACTAGCTAAGTGGCCATCGCTATTGCGAGTGTAGGGCTGTAAATAAATTTGCATTAATATAATATAGATCCATTAATGTTTTCAATATAAGTAACTAGCAGGGTGATCCACGCATTTGTAGAGCTAAATTTGTTATAGTTTTTCTTAATATCAAAGTATACAAATTAGGTGGTTTAGACTATATTCTGTACTATTTGAGATATATAGGCCTTCCAAGAAGAACATTTGAAATTGTAATAAAAATTTGAAGACCTCGTGGAGACATGATTGGATCATGATATTTATTAAAAAAAAATTATCTGAGGCTCATACGCTGCATGGTCCTCATGATATTCAAGTACTCCTTCACGAAAATATAGCCTGACTCACTATAAGGTCGACATTGATCCAGAGCAAACTCCATGTAACTCTACTCAAGCTACTTTAGATGCTGACCATCACATTGATAAACATAACAAAAAGAACTAATTATAGCATCTCGATCTACTTTTGAGTTATCTTTTTCGAAATCCAATGGCCATGTGAGAGATCTACTTTTTTTCTTCTTAACTCTAATAACCACATCTAATTTATCTACGTGAAAAATATACACTTGTATTCTTGTTGGGACTATTATACTTACCCATAATTGTTTAGTCAACACTGTTATCAATCAAACGATGCTACTTAGCATGTAACAACTCCAATTAGCATGTAGAAGCTTAATTAATTATGATGCCGTACGTGAATTTATTTTTTGAAAAATGACCAGCAATCATCCTGTAATGAAAACTGGTCCTTCAGTGATCGAGGGTTTACGCTGTTTACTATAAACTTCATGCAAGATTTTAGAGCATTTAACTATTGTATGTTCAAGTTCAAAATCTCAAATCACATTTCACAATATCATAGGCAAGCGATGAGACAATCTGGCAAAGTATCTTGATCGGGCCGCAGTGTTCGTTGTTATGTTTGCCGTGCACTGGGCTACGGGCTTACATTGGATGTGGTTCTGCCGCAGTCTACAAAGACGTGTACTCCACGTCTTGCTATTACCGCTAGCTCCTAGTGCGGTGCAGGGCTATGTCTCATGACGAACTTGTTGCACCTTATGTCCGTGTGCGGCTTGCACGTCACCACCATTCTGATGGCTGACGCCCGCAGAATAGGGATGGGCGCTCTCAGAGCACGTTTGGTTGGCCGGCCAGGACTTCGGGAAGCTCGCCTTATGTGACACACCAAAAATTTCTTCCAAAAATTCAAAGATAAAAAATGTGAGATTTAAAAAACTTTTCATCTATTGCTAACTGTTTGTCTCGTTTGGGTTTTTGAGTCTTTCGAAATATTTTTGTGCCTTGGAAATTGCCCAAAAGCAAATCATTAAACACACAAGTAGGCTAAGAATAATAAATCAGAAGCGAAATTAAATGCATAGCTTAATTACAAAAGCCTCAAAACAGAAATCCAAATCTGATTTAGAATTTGAAGGTAGGAGAAATCAAAAGAGAGAACTAAAAAACCTCAACTTCAGTTTGGGTTGAAACCCAGCCCATCCTTCATTTTTCTCCCTTTCCCTCCCTTTTCCCTTCTCTCACGCCTCCAACCCACGCCAACCGCACCACCAACTCCCTCCTTCACCCTTGCTCCCACGCCAACACGCAGTCCCGGCTCCCTGGCGCCGTGCCGCAAATGGCACCTCCCCGCTGTTGCACCTTGTGTCAGCCACGCTGCCACAACGCTGCAATGAGTTGGCGGCCAACTCCCGTCACTCGCACCACGCACGATGGCGTCTGCGCTGCTATTCCCCTCCCGCGTCGCCATTACACTGCCCACCGCCGTCACGTTCGTCGCCGCACGCATCACAGTCACCTTGACTGCCTTTCCATCACGTCTGCACCTATTTAAGGGTGGCGTTAAGCTCGCCTTTGCCTCCGCTCCACTCTCCTTGCTTGCATTTCTCCCCCACGATCCTCGGAATGCTTGAAGAGCCCGCGAGCTCTGCTTCGGCCACCACCGCCGACGCCGAGCCCGTCTCGCTGCCTAGGTGAGTTCCCGCCACCCCGGATCACCTTTGGGGTCCGCAATTGCCCCCTTCATTCATGCTCACCCAACCATCCTTTTTCCCCAAAGGATCGTCGTTGCCGTCCCCTCTTCTTCCTCTCCGATGTCGAGTCGGTTGTGTCGCCCCGCTTCATCGTGACGCACTAACCCCTCGGGTGAGATACGACCTTAGCACCTTGTCCTTTAGCATCGCCTCACCCTCCTCCATCGGATACTTACCCCCTTCTTCATTTTCTCCCATAGAGCCATTCGGAACATCGTCGTCTTCTTCCTTAGCATCGTCAACCCGAGAAGCACCGTCTTCCACCTCCACCGCCCAACTTTGTCCTCCTCGCCGCATTGATGTAAGTGACCGCATCATATCATGTTCTAGGGGTAGATGTAGCTAGCGCATCAGTCGATGTGGGCAGGATAGTAGCGCAGCGCCACCGAACCGTAGTCCCTTCGCTCTCGGCACCAGTCGCCGTGGAAGGGCTTGCACAGGGCTCCTCAAGACGTGCGGGTGACACGCGTAGAACCCCGTCAGGGTGTGGATGGTGATGCGCGCACCAGTTTACGGGATCAGCCACCGGCTAGCCGACTCCGCTATGGGCCCGAACGGCACCGCCAACTCACACAGCCATGCCACCGCCATAGACCACCATGGCCCTCGCCGCCGGCACCATCAGAGTCGCCGAGGTCGGGGGGTCCCATTTTGGGCAACCCGGGATGCTCCCAAGGCTCAGCTCGTCGCCGTCGTGTGTAGCCAGAGCACACCGAGTGCCTTCCTCTGTTCTGGTTGAATTTGGGGGGAAGATGACTGTAGCAAGGTCATTAGCCATAGTGACATCATTAGGATGGGTTTAATTAGAGATTAATTAGTATGACATGTGGGCCCAGATCAATTAAGTAAAACATAATTAAAACCAAAAATTAGTTATGAGTCTGTGACATGTGGGTCCTACCCCTTTAAAAAGACGGTGTGGACCCAATCTATAGACCGACCTCAATGACATGTGGGCCCTCGGTCCATACACTACAGGCCAAGCCCCACCTGTTAGTGAATATAGCGAATTTCAGTTAGAAAATAAACTGAAAAGAAATCAAAATACCTAGGGGCCCACCTATCAGTCTCAGTAGGATTTTCTAATTAAGAAATAAGTTAAAAATAAAATGAAATCCAGTGGACCTACCTGTTAGTGAGTGAATCCTCTCTCCTCTGTTAATTTCAAGAATTATTTTGGGTTTAAAACTTTGGGGAGTTCATTATCTCTCGTTTTTAATCCAAATTAAATGATTATTATTTCTAAATTTATCTAAATTCAAACCCTACCCAATCAAACCGAAAACATAAATTTTGGAGTTCATTTGTAAATTTGAATGTAATTTGAATTCTTTGTATTTATTCAAACTTGGTCATTTTGTGTATATAGGTACTGAATGTCAGACCTGGGCTTTGAATATCCGAAACTCTTGTGTGTGTACCGTACTAGTCTCATGATCAGTGACTAGTACATACATTCACAACATTAATATTCACATCAATACACATACAACAAGAAACAAATAGGGCATTAAACTTAAACGTTTACATGGTAAGTCTGCATTACACGGTCGACTGGCCAAATTAAAGCTAACGTATCAAATATAACAGCGGAAGCATAGCAATTAAAACCCAAAAGTCCAGTGGTATGCCCATCCAAACCCTCAGGAAATCGACAAGGACAAACCCTAGTGAAACCCATCACCTTACCCTTCGGTACCAGGTGCGAAGAATGCGTCGTCTGTAATTGGGTCATCCTCATACTCTGATCAACAATTTAAGTAAGATTGACTATATTTTGTACTCAACAAGACTTGTAGTGTATCGCAACATAATATAAATGCAAGACTGTCAAAGGATAAGGCTCTACGCTACAAGTTATTTTCAGCATTTAGCAAGTTTAATTTACAATATCGATATGTGGTAATTTGCAATGGAAATTTTAAAGAGCGATCGACAGATAATGAAATAGCAAGTATGTAACTTAACAATAGTAAATCACAACCCTCCTCGGTTGTGGTAATCATTTCATTAGACATGGCACTCATGTTATCAACAACAAAATCATCCCAACATTTTCGAACAATACCGTTTTTGCAAAAGTAGAGACTATACCCGGTGAAACTACACTTAGCACACTCGTGATTGCAAGAACGGCTATTTAAATAGATTTATACTCTACAGAGGTGTAAAACTTTACCCATACGATACGATCTCTCTAGTTTGTTTGGCGTCCGTCAACACCACCGCTCACAACATGTTAGTAAGTAGTCTAGAGTTCGTAACAAAACCTTTACATCACTAGCCCGGCAAGTGACAAATCTTCACTTCACCCAGGTACACCCTTGTGTCAGTGAGACATTCACGTTGTATTGGAAGGCTTTGGTCCCAATGCCTCGGTAAAGGGAGCACCTTCGAGCAAACCTACCCGGATATGCTCATACTACTGCGGCCTACCAACATGCAAGGCTAGACCTAGATAACTTAATTCTCTAAGACCGCCTCAATTCAACCATGCGTTGTACGCTTACGCTTAGCTTGGATACACTAGGGTTACGCTTAGGTTGGATACACCTCTCACATTCATCTGTTCATAATATAACTCGTCCGCGTCAAAGACTAAGTTTTTCTTTTTCATTTTTATACAAATTAACAGAGGTAACCCCCCTAAACCAACATTTCAAATTCTCCCAAATCCATACTCAATCTCCATCAATTATTCAAATTTAGTGAAACTAGAGCTCGACTAAGCATCTATTCGATATTCGTAAGCGAAATACTCAAATTGACACTAGTTACTGCCTAAACCATATCCTAATGGCTAAAATAGTAAGGATGACAAATTCATAAGGAGGATTCACGCATTCAATAGGAATTTAACTACCGTTACCCGTAAATATAGCAATTTTAGCCAAACATATATGTATGCATAATAGATTTTGCAAAGCGAAATACAATAATTAAAATAATGGGATCAACATAGTTAAAGGAGGTGCTTTCCTTGCTCTGGTAGCTCTGAGTATGAGTGTGATGGATTGTCGAGAGATTCGTTCACGTTTTCGATGTCTATTCGAAAATAGCCGAGAACAAATCACAAATAATAAAATAAATTCAACAACAATAAAATCCAAATATATTTTTTTGCATATTAAGACATAGCATGATTTTATATTAATTTAGAAAAAAGAATAACCCAATTTGGAGTTCATATGCAAAAATTATTAGCATTTGAATTTGGTTTGGTTTGAAAAATCCTAGAAATAAGAAAAGGGTGACGTCAAAAGCATATTTTCTGAATTTTATGTTTTCCAATAGAGAAAGTGTATTACCTTTGAACTGAAAATGGTTTTCCATTTTTACATTTTTTTGAAAATTATTTTCTTACATCTGGGCCCTACATGTAAGGCTCGCAAGTTTTTAATTCCTGGTTTTATTCACCAAAACAGTGATGGTCCCACATGTCATACACTCATTAATATGTAACTGTGTGATTAATCCTAATTTGATTTTAACCCTGAGTTAACCCTTTGACAAGTGGGGTCTTGTCAGCCTCTCGGTTTTTAAACACACTTTTAATACTGAAAACAGTGCATGGGTCCCACATGTCAGTGACTCATTTACCAAAATACGTTTAAATTACATTATTTATTGGTTTTTCAGCCGATCCCATATGCCATTGACTACTTACACTTAACCACAGTGATAAATGCTAAACAAACCTTAACCACAAGTGGGACCCACTGTCAGCAAGAGAAAGGAGAGGAGAACAGAGCATAGAGCACCACACCGACTCAACGGCGAATGGTGCAACGGCTTGGCTCGAGGATGGGCAAAATGGATTCCTAGCTCGACGACGATTATATCGGGTGGTGGTGGTGGCTGGAGAGATGGACGGAGGCGGTGCTATGCTAGTGAGAAGCGGTGGAGGCTTCACACTAGCTTTAGGGGGCTATTGTGATGCTATTGGCAACGGCACGGAGACCAATGGTCACCGGAGCAGCGTCGACAACGTTTTTCGTGGCAGCTCCATGATCGGCTACGAGGAAATCCATGCTACCTTGGCTAAATCGTCCAATCTAAAAGACACAATATCTCTAAGGGACTACTAGAAGCTCACCAGGGGTGTTAACAATGTCGGAGGATGACTGGAGAGCTTGGAGTAGCGACAGGCAGCGATGGCAGTGGCTGCATCACGGTGAAGTTGCTCTTCGGTGGAGGAGAAGCTACAAGGAGCCACACATTAGTTCATGGGTGTGCTAAGGATGGTGAAGGAAGAAGGAGTTAGTCAGGGATTCACCGGGGTGGCAGTGAATAGCAAAAGTATCTACAGCGACCGAAATTGGGGAAGAAGTGCAGGCACTTGGATTCTCTGTGAGATGGACATCATCAAGCGAGGGAATAGCATCAGTAAGGTGTAGGGCACGTTATGACGTGGTTGGGTGAGGTTCAAGCTTAACAGAACCTCAGGAACGTGTAAGCTTGGATCAGGGTGCACGCCGGAGGTGAAGGAGACGACGGTGCGATCACGCTACAGAGTTCGAAGGGCTACATCAAGCAAGGAGATAGCTTGAGTAAGGTATGAGACGCACGATAACACGGTTGTTGAGGGTAAGGAAGCTCACCAAAGGCGGTGGCGGTGTAGGGCTTGCTTACCGGCGTCGAGAACGATACTCTCGTTCCCGTCGAACCAAGGAGCGGGAAGCTCTGGTTCTTGGTGGGAGACGAGAATGGTGAGCTGAGGAGATTGTGACACGGTTAGATGCTTAAGTATGGATGAGATTAGCGCAAGATTGACAGTGAGAACTTGAGGGAGCTCTCTGGCTCTCCGCCCGTTAGGGAAAAAGGGGTGACAGGAGGGTGGCTGGTGTGGTGACCCAGGATTGGAACCGTTCCAAGCTAAGTGATTGCACCGGAAGTACAACGCTTAACACGAAACGAAAATGATTTCGAGTGCTCGGATATGTGTCTCATGTTAGCTCCCAAGTCCCTAGGATCAGTGGCTATCATGCACATATCCAATACAACATTGCATTCACATCCATACACAATATACAAGAATAAAATAATTATTATTACAACGATATTAAATAGAACCTTAAGGTACAAGTTTTCAAAAGAGAGCCAACCGGCCAAAATTAGATATAACAAAATTAAATCGCAGCAGAAGATAAATAAGGAAATAAAGAAGAAAAGCCAAGTTGGCGTGCCCAAACCAACAAGCAACCAACTGGAGTTAAAGTCGGAGCTTCTGTAGTACTTAAACCCAATTTGAACGACTTCTCACCTGCAACATGGACAATCCAACTGAGTACAAAAAATGTACTTGCAAGACTTACGAATAGCAACATATAATAAATGCATTCAAGTGTCAAAGGAAGACTACTACACTAGTCCATTTTCGGCATAAAGCAAGTTTTTCATTGAGATAAACGATATAGATTAAAATTACCATTTGTAAAACATTTTAGAAAGGTTATATAACAGTAGGTACTCTAGTACATAATAAAAAAAATCAGTAGGTAATCCAATTCATAAACAACACACGAACTTCCCATTCGTGACATATCTCAATTCTCAAACATATCATCACGTGAACTTTCCATTCGTGATAACACACAAGATATGAACAATTCAACACATGACACAACAATATAACCCAACCCAAACCCATAAGCTAACTGTGCATACTTTCCAACAAGTGATGTCCATAACTGAGGACACGGCTATTCGAATAGATTTTAACTCTACAGAGGTGTATAGCTTTCCCCACACAATATAAATACATCGTACTATCGCCATGCACTCTTTCGAAGGAGTGTGACTGAGATATCATAATGAGGCCATTACAATGTTATGTCCTAACTATCATACCACCCGAGGAAACGATCCCATGGCAGGCTATCGGTCGCACTGAACCACAGGTGAACCCTGTTGTGTAAATAAGTCCCTTATACACAAGAGATCCTTAAGGGCAAGTAAGATGACACTTAACATGCCCCCACTAGATTGACAACACAATAATTAAACAGTACCAACAACATTTGTCAATCTAATTGTGTTTTGATAGCTAACACACAACAAATTATTTAGCCAAGCCTTCGCCATTATTCCGGCGTGTGGTTGCACGTAAAACTTGGCTCATCACACCACAGACCAGTCCTCCATTACTGAGATGGGGCTACATGAATCCGGGACAACCTCCCTTCATCACCGTATCACCCGTCCAAGTCCAAGACACAACAAATTCCACCCAACAAGTCCACCAACACCAGATTCGAAGATCTGGATATATTACTTAGTTTCAACATAATTCCATCCATACAGCCCTCAAATTTTATCATGATTCGATTTAATCCATAGGTCGATGGACAAGCTCCATCAACCGTTTTCGACTACAACTACAAGCATGGTTAGATCTATCCTATAACAGAAAATTCCTATATATATATATATATATATATATATATATATCCTAGGCAATCAATTGACACAAGGGATATCAACATTCAAGGAGGGTAAATGTAGCAAGAGGATATAACTAAACTACCCATTTGATATACAAGTATTTGAAATTAAGCAATGCATAGAATACTTGAAAATCAACATAGACACTTTTCAAAATCAATAGGAATTCAACATGCATCAAAGGAGGGGACTGCTTGCCTTTTCTAGGGATGGTCCATGTGCTGCTGATAACCACACTCAATCACACTCGTATCTTTGAAAACTATCGAACGCAAGATAAACATCGTATAAGAACAATAACACCGAAAACATCCAAAAATTCAGTATCTTCCAAAATGCATAAAATTTGTACAGTGGATAGCTCATGATTTTAGATGAATTTAGGTGAAAGATTCATTCCCTTTGGATTTAGTATGTGAAAGTTATAGTGGTTTGAAAATCAGCATCTTGGAAAATGCTAAAAAATGGAGCTCTATTACTATTCATTGGTTTTAATTATTTAGTAAAAATTTGCAGAATAGTAGTGTTGAAAAGGACTATATAGATAAATAGAGAATAAAATCATAAGACCAAAATAACTTGGTCCATCTCATTTGGAGTTCATATGAATTAGTTATGAATTTTCAAAGTTAATAGCATTTTCTAGTTCAAAAATAACTCAGTTTTGGATACTTTCCAACAACTATATTTTATGGGCCAGAGACAAGTTTGAAACCTATTTTAAAATAAAGTTTAGTTAAAATAAAAATGATCAAAATTGGTTTCACTCATTTTGGGGTTGAGATGAATTAGTTATGCATTTTTGAACTTAATTAATTTTTCAGTGTACAAATAATTGATTTCCGGATTTCCTTTTAATTACTTTTTTGAGAACGGTTGGAATAGTCTGAATAGACTCGGCTTTGTTCAGACCGGTCCAAACGTCACTCGAACAGACAGGTGGGGTCCAAAGCACAGCACTATTTCTCATTTAATCTTTGAAATAAACCGAACTGACACGTGGGACCCACATGTCAATGACTCACAGCTAAATCGGATTTTAATTCACCTCAAATTTTTTTGAAGGGGCCCACATGTCATACGCTGTAGGTTAACAAAACAACGTGTTTAACTTCATTTTTCGACACAGTACGCAATTAATAGCTAATCACCGCGATTATGCCCTAATGGCTCAGCTACAGGACCGGTTGGAACATGACACGCGCACATGCGCGGCGGGCGAACCTTGTCGCCGGTGCGGACGAGCATCGACACTAACGGCTACACAAAGAGCTGGCGTTCTCACCCAGGGTGGCGCGAGGTCAAATGGTCGTCGGAGTCGAGCTTGCGGTGGCCGGAGGTGGAGATGATGGGTCGACGCTTGTGGAGAAGACACTACGGATGTTGAGGAGGCTCAGGGAGGTGTGCGTTGTGGTCGTCTAGCCACCAGGAACATGAAACGTCGGTCGATGGAGACGCAGCGGCACTGCGGTGGCTAGAACAGGGTCGACGGCGGTGTAGCACGAAGCTTCATGTCAGCAGGGCTTCACATCCAACCAAAACACGAAGGAAGCTTAGGGATGAGGATCTAGGACCTCAGGGACTCAAGGGACTCAACAACAAAGGATGAGACTCACCGGAGCAGACAAATCGCTTGGCAACGGTGGTTCACTGAAGTTGGAGAAGACGACTCGGTTTTCCCTAGATGTTGCAACAAAAGCAATTAAACGCTCAGGTGAGTTCAGTGTGATGACACGAACACGAGGGACAAGGTGCAAGGGCCCGAGACTCACCAGAGCGTGAAATGGCGCGGCGGAGATCCATTGGGCATGCACCGGTGACGAAGAAGACACTGCCACGTTTCGAGCGCTACGCTTCGAATGAGGGGCTCGAGTTAGCAAAAATAGAAACAACACCGAAGGAGAAGGAGAATGGCACAGTCACGGCATTGCTTACCCGGATGGAGGAGAGCTCAAAGCCACCTTCTCTCCCACAGCCGAGGAGAGAAGTGGGCGAAAAGGAGAAGCTAGGGGGGTTTTGATCGGCCCCGAGGACGGAGATGGTCATGACGTGAGAAGAGATGCTCGGGGACTGGTCGACAAAGGCAATGGTTGACGGCATCAACAAAGTGGCTCAGAGCGCGCTCAACGCGTAGCGCTCGAGCTCTGCTCACTCGTGCCCAAGGTCGAAGATGGCTCTGTCACGTGGGCCCGGACTGTCAGTGGCTGCGAGGTAAGCAGGTGTGGTCGGATCAAGTGGGCTAGGGGTCGGAACAGTGAGTGGCTCGGGCCAGGGTTTGAGTCGGAGATGTTCAAACTGGTCCGAATGTGCGCTCGAATCCAGTCGGACAGTCCAATCGGCCCAAGTCATTTGACTGCTTTTAAATAAAACTTCTATACTTTGACCGAGCGACTAAAAATAGTAAATAAAATTATAAAATTCTAAAATTAATCAGAGGGGCTCCTAAGAAGGTCTAGTACTCAGATAAATTCTTATTCTGCACTATTTATGTTTTAATTTGTATAGTTTAAATTCAAACTTTAGAATAGGTTATTGAATATAGTTTGAATTTTCTATGGGTTGAATTGGGTTCCAAAAATTTGGAAAAAATTATATTAATTCATGAAAAATATTATAGTATTTGAATAAATTATTTTACAGAGGTCTTTATATAGACTTAATTCTATGTTCTTTGGAGGAGTTGATTTAGGTTATAGATTGAATTCTTTGATTAAGATTTTTCAAGTGTAATGATTAATGCAAATTCATTCAAAAACAATATGCATGCTCGTGAGATGCATAATAACAATATTATTAAAATGGGGATGTGATAGCTGGCATGGGCATGGTGACCCTCACTGAAGCACGGCGCAGTGCGGAGGCGACGGGTGTAGGTGAGCACCAAAAAATAGTGGGCGGGGGTCGTTTCCCGCATCTAACGTGTGGGCCTGGCGCGTCAGTGAGAGAGAGCAAGGGAATTGGGCGGGCTGGCAAGCGCGCATGGAGTTGGGCCTTGTTGGGCTTTTGGCCCAATAAGGTGGTGAGAAAAGGAATTTGATTTGAAAATTTCCAAAAAAGGCTAAGAGTTGGAGGAATTTCTAAATACCACAAACGAGCTCTGAAATTTATGAAAATTTTGTGGAGACTCCTGACACAATGTAGTTTCTTGTGAAAGTTTTCTAGAATATATCTATTCTACATTTTTCTCAAAAATACTTTCAATGTCACTATTTGTATGCAAATGAAATAATTGATTTGAGGAGAATTTCAAAAACATGCTCACAATACTTTCCACTTTTATTCTCAGTATAATTATCCCAATTTTACATTTTTGGGGATGTTACACCGAAGCTCTGGAAGAGCAACAGGTTGAGCAAGACCAAGACTACCAAGACATTGAGCAAGGCGATTCAACACTTCGATCATTTTGCACCTATATTTGAAAGGCAATTATATTGTTTTAAATTATGAAAATTGCATCGCTACGCTTTATAAAAATATGTTGACCTAACTTATAGTTAATACCTTAACATTAATTGAGTATAAAATCCCAATAATTGAACTTGGACACTGTCCTTTATGTCAGGACTATCTCGGGATGTACTAAGAAGATCCCTTAGGATCACCCAGAGGTCGTGTAGGTCCTCTAAGGACACCCACAGAGGAGGTCCTCCAGGACCTACCAGGGGATCGCAAGGACCTCCCGGAGGTCGTGGACACTTGTGCCACCGAGTTAGTCCCAGGAATCGAAGCTAACTCGTATAAGACAACATAGGTGTAATCACAACCACAAAATCCACAAAAGGAGCAGCGGAAAAGAACAACAATTAAATAAACAAGGGCCTTATGGCCAAGGTTGTTTATAGTAGTTGCCAACAAGGGCTACAAAATCCGACAACAAGCTTTACATCAAAATACTTAAAACGCATGGGCCATCCGACAAACCCAAAGGCTGTCGAGTGGAGGACGTCCCTAGAAGCTCGGGTCATCAAAGAACTCCTCTTCGAAGAGGTCTGAGCCACCAAGATTTAGATCGTCTTCGGCCACAGCTTGCAACAGCAGGACAAAAAGCCATGAGTATGCTGAATGTACTCAGCAAGTCGTAGGGAACAATTATGCAATAATATTCATGCTTGGGCTTGACAAAGGGGAGCTGTAGGGTTAGTTTGCAAAAAGTAACATTTCACAGGAAAAATAACATAAGTAGGTTAAGAGCTCAAGTTAAAGACAACAAAACACAAATACAATTGATTTGAAAGGGGAGGTCGTGTTGGGACCCAAAATTACGATTCTGGACCCTCTGTGTATAATGCACTAGTCCAGGATCACGATAGTGCACACAGTGTCAACATAGGTGAATATCAATCCACACAAACGATAAATAAAGTAAACGATTAGTTTGCATAACAAATAGGGGTTTTGATCTTATGGTCGAGTTTACACTTATTGAGCCACGCAGGGCTAACAGAGAATAAAATAGCAGCAGAACAGAAATAACTTCAGCGTAGATCCCATCAATTCACCACAGGCAACCAACTGGGATCCAGACCTTAACGATCAGTATCCTTCGACGAACTCCTCCTCGAAAGCAGGCGTAGACTCCTCTTCTTCTGTAGGTTTGGGCGCAAGTTTTACAACAAGCGTGAGTACACAACCGTACTCATAAATCATACCACAGAATGCAATTTATAGATGCAGGCTTATTCCAAAAGAAAGGCTTCTGTGGTTCTTTTGCATGGAAGCAATATTTGCAATGGAATACGAATAATAGATTGAAAGCATAGTTCAAACAAATAGACAATATTAATTTAACCTTTGCTTTCACAAAGACACAAAGCTAAATAGATTATTTCACATAGCCATATGACTTAAATCACATAGCCCCCATCCCAACATTTTATGAAAACTACCCCTTGTGTGAAATCCCCGAGCATGTCCATGACCGCGGACGCGGCTATTTGAATAGATTGATTTAACACTCTGCAGAGTTTGTACACTTTACCCACAAGATACAACTAGTGTAGCTAGCACCAATCGTAACAAAACAGTTCAGAAACTTCATCTCAAACATTGACATTCCCAGTGTGCTTTCCCGCCAGACCAGCCCACAAAGAATGCTAGTCCGACACACACCGCTGGACAGGGATGCGGCGAACCGTCCCGCGATGCAACTACCAGGTAGTCACACCTCCACCCTGCCACACAGCCTAACCTATCCACCTGAACATCAATGCCGAGAATCCATAACCTACTATGTTAGGCCTGTTCCATTAGGCATGTGGTCGTACAGTAAGGCTCAGTTCAATGGTGCACAAAGTTATGTCCTTAATTGACCAAGGCAAGACTTTCATTTTGTAACTAGGTCACAAAGATTATCATTTCCATGCACATAGCTTCCACCATATCACACAGTATCCACCACTTGCCTCAGTCCAAATCCTTTTCCACCCAGTTGGTTTTAGTGCAACACATTCTATTATGAAGTAATAACACATAGCACACAGTTTTACACAAAGTTTCATAGTCCCTTAGTCAAATTTAATATTTGAAACTCAAATGAGATATGAGACTCGTAGCATGGCTAAGCAATTGTACTCGCATCTAACCAACCCACGTTGGTAATACAATATTACCAACTAGTGAACCAACCAAGGGTGACAAGAGATTATGACATACAAAACCAAGGTGTTATAACAGATTGGATAATAACTATGCCCAAAAGCATTTAAATAAATAATTAAAGTAGAATGCAATACTTTAAAATAATGTAATTTGAAAACTGGGTTCAAGATGATCAAAGGTATGACTTGCCTTGGAAAAGGTCTAGGTACTGGTCTTGATCTTGAGGTGCTCCTTCTTCTCCAAAATCCCCCGAAGTATCGACGTCTACTCGCAAACAAAATAAATAAACAAAACAAATAAATAATAGGGGAAAAACAAACTCCAAAAATTAAATAAAAATCTCAGATAAATAGATCTCGAATTTATATGAATTTAGGAATTTGAATGGGCTCAATCGGAGTTCGGATGCAAAAGTTATGGGCTATGGAAGTTTCAATCTAAAAGAAAACCATAATTTTGGATTTACTGGAATTTCCGAATTATTTCTTAAAAGAAAAATCGGATTATTGCGCAAGCATGGCGTCAGCACAGAGATTTCAAAAATAAAACAAATAAAAAGAAATTACTGACATGTGGGACCCACATGTCAGTCTCACGGCTCACAGTAGACTAAGTCTACCGAGCCTATTGAGTCTGGGGCCAGCTCAGGTGGCACATCCGAGCACACGTGGCGCTGACGCAGCGTTGACGTGGCGCCACACAGGACGACACGCACGCACACATGCTGAGATGGCGAGCCACGTGGCGTGACACGTCAGATCGACGGGCGACGGCGCTCGGGAACCGACGACAACGACGAACGGCGGTGATCCACCGGCGATGAGTGGTACCGATGGGTAGCTGGCACTATTGCGAACCTAGGGGTGTACTCGCGGAGGGTCGGGGATGTCGATGATAGCCGGCGGTGAAGTTTAAGCGGCGGAGTGCTTCGGTTGTTGCCGGACGAGGGCTCCAGTGAGGCTCCGGCAACGCGAAGCAGCTCTGGAGGTAGATGATGCGACGGTGAACCCGGTGGTGCAGACCACGAGGGCAGGGCGACGTCGACGTCGACGGCGGCGCAATCAGAAGGAAACGAGTGGCGGCGAGAAACCCTAAAAGCTCGATTGCGACAACGCTAGGGCTCTCGGAGCAAAGTGGATGGCGGCTTTGGGTTGCGGAGGGCAGGGTGAACCTCGGGGACCTATTTATAGAGCCGGGGCGACACAAGATAAGAAATCCCCAATTTGGGATATTCTCGGTTTCAAACGAAAACGGAGATAGGATAAGATATGGGATTTGATTTGATCTGGAACGGGTGCGGAAAGATCGGAGATTAAGTTTGGTAAAGAAATCGGGGAGGTTTTAGTTGGAAGAGTCCCGTTGTCGGACGGGGCTTCTAGAAGGCAGCCATGGCGGACGGAGGTGGGCGCGTCGCGGGGACGAAGCCAACTCGGAGACGAAGGTGGTGGGGCCCACGCGTCAGTGGCACGGAGACGGGGACGTGGCGCGAACGGACTCCAAGGATCTGACCGTCCATCCACGATCGAACGGTCTAAAGCGTTGGTGACATTTGGACCCCCCGAACCACATTTGACCGTTCAATCTTGATCGAACGGTGGAGGGTGAGCTGAGCGCATGGAAAGAGAGAGGGACTGGGAAACTGACTGGTGGGGACCACCTGTCAGCAGAGGCGGGCGCGCGCGCGGGATTGGGCTGAGGCGAACGCGCGATTGGGCCGCTTCGCGGGCCTCGCGTGCGGGAAAGGAGATTCGGCCGAGGAGATTCGACCCGAAGCCAAATCCGAGATTTTAATTAGATTTTCTATTTTAGAAAATACTGAAAATTCAAATAAGCAATAACAAATAGCAAATTAACTCAGAAAAATTGTAGAAAAATCTAGAAAATACATCTGAGCACATAGAACCCAAATAAAATAGTTTTGACTATTGTTCATGTTGGGATTATTCACATTAAATGCTTTTGATTATGAAGTCCAATATTGGCGGGACCCGAAAAATGCATCTCAGGAACCCTCTGTGTATTCTGAACTAGTCCCAGATCAGTAGCTAGCTTACACAGGAAACAATGATGAAGTACCATCCATTTATTCGATTTAACTAAAAAGATCTTAAAGTAACAAATAATAATAATAACAAAACCTTATGGTCAATGTTTACTTAACTTGCCACGCAGGGCTAAAGAAACAAATAAACTCTTGCAGCGGAACAAAATTCTTCAAATGGTCAATCAACATGCCTACAGGCAATCGAGTGGAGAACTCATCCTAATCCGCAAAACCTTCATGGTACTCTTCCTGGTAGAACTAGGAGTTCCCTGATTCTTCTGTGGAAATTAAACAACATAGGGTGCAAAGCCATGAGTACTTTGAATGTACTCAGCAAGCCGTGAGGAAATTTATGCAAATAGTATTCATGCAGGGTTTGAACAAAGGTTAGCTGTAAGGCTCTTTTGCAGAAATCAGCATTTATGATAAATACAATAAATAGATTGAAATGCGTAATTGAAAACAATAATAATAATTAAACAATTCCTTTGAAACAACCAGTGAACTTCCCCATTCACTTCCCAACCAAACCAACGATAGGTGAATTCCCCATTCACCGATCGACACAAACCACCAAGTGAATGACCTATTCCCCAAACAAACATTATATTCATCAAGTGAACTTCCCATTCACACTCCGACTCATTTTTGAAGAAACTCTATCTTCGGTGTGAAATCCCCGAGCACGTCCATAACCGCGGTGTGTGACTAAGTGATCATCACAAGGCTTTTACAAAGCTCCTTCTTAACCCAGTTCTGCCCTGCTAAGGTTTCAACACTGAATGTCTTTCCGACCATACAGGGGGCCCCTCTTGCGCCACCGTGAGAATACGTTTCCCATAACTCACACTTCACATGACAGAACCAAAATTAAGACATTGCTAATTAGTCAGCCAGGCCCGTCCCATCACGCATGTGGTTGTACGGTTAAGGCCCAGTTCAATGGCGCACAAGATTAAGTCCTTGACAAGTTACTCAGGCGATATTTCCACAAACCCACAGCATGTTCAATCCACATCCCCACTATCCACCAACCAATTGCCCAAGTGAAAACAATTTTTTTCAACTAAAAGCAATGACTAACACCGTCATGGTACACAAATTTTAATAAGAGTGGCTCACCACCACGGTTCCATATTTCATTAAGTCAAGATTAATCATTATGACACATGTGATGACAAACCCATCGTAACTAAGCTGAACTAAGCATTGATACGATACCCATGTTGGCGATATAAATATATCCAACTAAAATTATCCATGCTAAGGTAACAAAGGATTCATGGCATTCAAATAATCAATAGAGGCATAGTGACAACAGGCAATAACTATACCCAAAGCAATTTATATAAAGATAGCATGCAATTGTATAAAATAATATACTTTTGAATCATAGGTTCAATATTATCAAAGGACCACGACTTGCCTTGGAATAAATCCTGTGATTGATCTTGATCTTGGTATGCTACTCCTTACTCAAAGCTTCCCGAAGTATCAATGTCTACTCGCAAAAACAAGCAAATAACCAAATAAATAAATAACAGAGAGAAAACAAACTCCAAAAATTAAAATAAAATGTTAGATAAATAGATCTCAAATTTAGATGAATTTAGGAATTTGAATGGACTCAATCGGAGTTCGGATGCAAAGGATATGGGCATTGGAAAATTGAAATCACATGAAATCTTGAAAATCAGATTTATGGATTTACTGGAATTACTTTTCTGAAGGAAAAGATTATTAATGCGTCAGCTGATGCCAGCAAGGATTTTCAGCCGAGAAAGAATTAAAAAGAAATTGTCTGACAGGTGGGACCCACCACACATTGACTTGGCGTATGATGAACTGGTTTCGTGGACTCTTTGGTTCGGTGGAGATTTGGATGTGCCACATGACCGTTGACAAGGGCATGACGAGGATGCCACATATGCTAAAAGGCTTAGGTGGACGATGACGTGGTGCGAGAGGAACAAAAGACAACAGGGGGCAGCCATGGCCGACGATGATGGAGGTGGAGGCGAGGACAAACAGAGGCGAGCTAACTCCGGTGGGGTGGCAAAACGAGATGCCAAGGAGAAGAGAGTTCTTCTGGAGTTGGCGGCTTGACCAGAGCAGCAACAGATCGGCGTTGGCGGCGACATTGACAGCGACGAATGTAACATCCCAATTTTGGACTTGTGTTTCAAATGTAAAAAAATGAGTAGAAATTAAAACTTTTTCGTACATCATGTATTTCCTGTATGTTCTACACAATTCCTGTACAAGAATTATGGAAATACAAAGTCACAAGTCTTTTGATCCAAAACCTTGTCTTCCAAAAACAATCTTGTCAAATCATTTGATCATCTCCTGGAAATATTTTTCCTAAGTTCCAGGGTTGGTATGTGACCCCTCTGAAAAATTTCATAATTTTTAGAAATTGTTTGAATATTTTTAGGAGGCAGTCAAACCTGTTTGACTGTTAGTCAAACCCCAGTTCAGCACCTTGCAGAAATTTTGGAGAAAAATGCACTACATGAAAAGCTATGAAAATTTTATGCGATGTCATTATATAAGTTAGCAAGCTCCTGTAAAAACTTCAGAATTTTTGGAGTTAGTTTGCTACCATTAAAAATTCCTCAAAGTTCAGCCGTTAAATTAAAACCTAGTCAACCCGGTTGGGTTCAAGTCAGACTCAGACTCGAGCCACTTGACTTGACTCAACCAACTAACGCACTCGGGCCCGACTTAAAGCGCGCATTCAATCTCAGCCATCGGGTTTTAATCGCACGGCCCTCATTCGCGAGAAAGTTCAGACCTCGCGATCGCGCCAACTCATTTAGATCGTTGGATCAAGATCCAACCGTCCTGATTCATTGGGCTGTTCGGGTCGCCCGAGTGGCTCGATTAATCTCAGCTATTCGTTCTTGATCGGGCCGCCCTGATTGACTTAAGCGTTGGAAACCCTCAGTTGGTCCCATTTAATCGTGGCCGTCCATCTCAAATCCGACGGTCGTAGTCTCTTTTTTTGTTCTTCTTCTTCCTCTGGCTTCCGTACACGCGTGCGAGCCATGGCAGAGGGAGAAGCTGTGCCTTGTCACTTCGAGCTCGTCCTCGTCAACGTCTCTCTGCGGGGCATTAAATGCGCCCCAGGCTTTCGGCTCCAACGTCGCCGTTCTTCACTTGCCCCATCATTTCCGTGGTCCATGGCAGCGCCATGAACCGAGCTCACCTTAGGACTTTCATTTTTGCCAAACCCTAGCTTCTCAGCTATATAAAGCCCCCAACACCCCTCCTGGTGTTCCTTTACACCACCCCTAGTTTCTTCTTTGTTTTTGGAGCTCAACACCACTGAAATTCTCAAATCACCATTGGAGGCCGTGGAGCTCCATTGTGAACTTGGGTGCTCCAGTGGTTCATCTTTAATTCTTTTTGCACCCTTTCGAGCTCCTTAACCTCCTATGCATTTCCCCTAACTTAATTTCGTTTGACATTCTCAGGAATTGTCAAATTTGGGGTTTGTTCAAATTCGGCCGAAATCGCCCCCTTTCTTCTTCAGCTCCGGTAAGAGCTTCTTTTCTCAATTATTTGCTTTTGGGGCTTCTTCGAGCTATAATAAAGCTATAGTGATAATTTGGTATCACTCATTTTGCTCAGGACATCTTTTTCACTTCATCTTCTTCAACTCCGGCGAGCTTCCCCGTGGTCAAAGCTTCTCCAGCCAACTTTGAAGCTCTTCTTGGCTAAGGTAGCCTCTTATTAGTTCCTAGATGCTGTGGCACACGCTTCTTTGGACAATGCGGAGCTTTTTAGCCATTTTCGCATTCGGCCGTTTTGGTCACCATCTTTGATCTCCGGCTCGGCGGCATTCTAGGCCGTCGTCGCCGTCGAGGTTACCCCCACTGGGTGCGCAATAGTATTTGCAACCCATTTTGGCACTTTGCGAGCTCCGCCGTGGCCGGAGTCGCCGGTGATAAGCCGCTGTTTGCACTCGGTTTTGCCGGACGAAAAACCCCTCTGAGCCGTTGTCGTTAGGACACCATTAATGGCTAATCATTACTAATTATTGCTAATCATGGGTTAGTAATAAATGGTTGTCTTAATGTTGCTTTTGGGTCACTGACTGGTGGACCCAACCATTTAAAACCCCCTATCGGCCCTAATCAACGCCTTTTGGACATCATTAATGTTAATCATTGGTAATTAATGTTGACATTAAAAGGCTGTCGGGAATGACTCCATGAGTCACTGTCATGTGGGCCCGTAGGCCTTAAACCGCAAACCCGGAGTCATTAGGACTAAATTTGAGTTCATTAAATGCTAATCATTGTTAGCAATTAATGGCTGTCCGAATTGGGCTTTTGTGCCACTGCCATGTGGGCCCGCCCATTAAAACCCTCTCGGTGCATTTAAACTCACGTGCGTGAGTGCGCAACACTTAGGCGATCGTGGACCGTCGATCTTGTGATCAACGGCCCAGATCTGGGGAACTTTCGGACCACCCGAGCTCCAACTCACTTGGGGCCATCCATCTCGCGATCAGCGGCCGAGATCGTTGTGCTATTCGGGTCGCCCGAGTCGCACGTCGATCTTGGCCTTCCGTCTCTAGATCTGCGGTCAGGATTGATTGGGTCGTTCGGGTCACCCGGACGCCCCGTTCATTTTGACCGTTGGATCTAGATCCAATGGTAAACCTCGTTATGGACCGCGCGCGTGCGTTGTATTGCGGAGCGCGTGGGCCGTTGATTGTCCGATCTGTGGCCCATATTCGTCCACGTCGTTTTATTTTCGATAAATCTGTTTATATTTCAGTAGGCCTTTATTTGTCAACTAAAAATTGTATTAAACTCTGAAAACTCATAACTAATTCATTTTAAAACCTTTTTAGATGATTCCAGTTGGGATAAATTCATGTTTAACTAGAGTTTAATCTAAAAATGCGTTTAGACATGTTTTTGTTACAGAAAGTTTTATAAACAATATTAACTTGTTTTTTGCCATTTTAGAATATTCCAGAAATTGATTTGAAACTTGTAAAATGGATATCTTTTTCTGTATAACTCCAAAATGTGCAAACTCAATCTTGTTAAATTCCTCGGTTAGCATACTTTAATATGAAATAGGTTCTGATCATGGTTTTATTTCTAAAAAATGATATGTGCTAGTTTTACAACTTAGAAAAATCACAATTAATTCATTTTAACTCCAAATTGAGTAAACCCAACTTTGCTGACCTTAGGGTGTCATAACCTACCTACCATAAAAATTTCAGACTTTAGATCATTCCATAAATTTATGCCATGAATATTACCAGAAATTAATTTAGTTGAATTAACAGGCCGAGGGAAATTGTTTTAGCTATAACTTTTTCATACTTTGTACAAGTGACCTGATTCTTGTTTCTAAATTCATTTAAAATCATAACCTTGCTGCTGTATAAATTTCTTAAGATTTGGATGAGTTTTGTTGTTGAGTTTTGTTTGGTGTTCTTCGTTCTTATTGGTTTTATCGTCTTTTCGCGTTAGGTTCCGAAGAGATTGTTGATCTCGAATCTGAGCCACAGTAGTCAGACTCTGCCTTCCAGCAAGGCAAGCAGATGTAGCATCATTTGATCATGTGGATCCTATTAATTTTAAATTCTAATATATTGTTTGCAAATTTTACGTATGCATTGCTATGTTGTTTTAACTATTGTCGATAGTTAACCCATTAGATGCATTACCAGTAGGCAAATGTTTATCCTCTACTACTGAGCCTAGGGCTATTTGCTGTGATTTTGGGTTCGTTGGATGAACCCTTGTCACTTAGTAGTTTACGAGTTGATGTTCTTAGCCATGCTTAGCTATCGGTAAAAATGGGCGGTTATCGACTTGTCGATAACCTTGATCACACAAATGCTTATTATGAATTTATATTTCAGCCTCTGTGCTATGATTACCTATGAAAACTAAAAACTGGAAATAAAATAATTTTGACTTGGGCACAATGGTAAGATGGTGTGTTTTTGGGTGTGACTGGAATGGCGCCTGAGTCAATTAAGGACCGAACATCTTGTGAGTACCTGTTATCCAGACAATTTGTGTGTGCTAACCACACTAGAGGGAAATGTGACCTCTCTTGACTTAGTACTTTGGCGTGTGTTAGCTACGAGTCGCAGGAGGGTGTGTGTGTGTGGTGTTGTGGTAAAATGAGGAGGTTTATGTGTTGGGAGCATTGTAGTTGTCCAAAAAGCTTTACCCTGAGGGGTAACTGTCTTTTCGGCTTTACAATGTAAGTGTATGGGCTGCGGTCCATACGAGCGGCTTGTAGTTGATTCACAATATTAGAAACGTCTCGTAGGACTTAGCCGTGCCGGCATACCTTTGGAAGTGTGCTAATCATGTGGCTTAAAGGCGGTCTGAAGTGTGGGTACATTGGTACACCCCTGTAGGGTTAAAACTATTCGAATAGCCTCGTTCTAGGTTATGGACACGCTTGGGTAAGCTTTTCAAGAGTTAGACTACAACATTTTAATTAAAACTTGATGGGTGGTATGAATCAGGGATTCATGCTATATTGTGGTGGCTATTGGGTTAGCCATCTCTAGGTGGTTACTTGCTATTTATTGTTACTCGCTGTTATTTCAATGCTTACAAACAGATTTCACAAACTGCCTTCAATCTATTACATTATTGCAAATGAAAATTACTTTATGCGTCCAATTAACCAAATAACCATTCCCTTTGAATTCGGCTCACATGTAGCTATGTATAGGCTTGTTACTCGTAAGTCTTACGAGTACACTTTTGTACTCATCTGCATTGCTTGTTGTGTGCAGAGGAAGAAGGTGAGCCCCAAGGGCATCACTTTTGTGAAATGTGCGTCTTTTGGGACAATTAGCTCGGCGGTCCGGTTGGTTGCCTTGTGGGTTAAGGCATACTAATTGGCTTTTGTTCATAGCCATCTTATGGCACTTTTGCTTCCGCTGTCTTATGTTACTTTAATATCATTTGGCCGGTCGGCCCATCTTATGTAATAAATTATATTATGTATGTCTTTTGGTCGACTTGTTATAATGTGATGTATGGAATTGATGCATGATTTTGTAACGAGGTGTGTATACTGCATTTCTGGGAAGTATACATATCTCGAGGCTTGGTTTATTTGATTTGTGATGCTAGGGTCAATGGAAGGCTAAGCATTACAGGCCAAATAAATCGGAGTCCTCACAAAGTTGGTATCAGAGCCATACTGACCGTAGAAACCCCTAGCTTGGTCATCTTTAGGATATTTTGAAAACTTAGTTTCTAAATATCAAATGATTCATGAAAATCTTAAGTAGAGTATCAGATTTTACTTCTTATCTATCTTAGCTTGCTCATCTCACCTTATTCTTGATTGAATTTGGAAAGTTGTTTTCCCTCTCATCTTCTTCTAAAGATAGAGCTTATCGGTTAAAGTGGTTTTGGGAAAACCATGAGGGCTTTAAATTTAGTGTTGGCTGTCTTTTGGTAAAGGTTAGGAGCGTCTAGAATGGAGAATTTCGGCAGAGGAGTGAAGGAAAAATCTGGACAGCGAGTAGGAGATTCTGGACAGCTAGCTATTTATAGTAAATAGCGTTGAAAATGAGAGGTAATCCAACTAAAACTTGTGGGGATAAAAGGGTAAGAAGTGATATGAGTTAGCTAAGTGTCTAACCCCCTCTTTAGGTGGTTTACCTTGCTTTTTAGATGTGTTTGAGCCAAGGTTTATGTGTTGAAAATTGCCTTCCTAAAAACTGATTGCTCGTTCTTCCATACGAGTTAGCCATATTGGGAAGGTGATTTTGTAAACTGAGATCTTGCTGTAAGTTTGTGCTGGTTTTTAGGCTTTTGGAGTTCATTTTGTAGAAATGTTAGTTGTTTTTCCTTGTCTCCTGTCCCGGAGTTGTTGCTGACTTATCTTGGTGGAACAGGATGGCAGGAAGAACCCGCAGTGGTCAGCCTTTGGGTCATGATGAGGAGCTCCCGCCTCCTCCGACCATGGCCGAGGTTCTCGCTCAGATCGAGCGAAACCGCATGGATCAGACTCGGATCCTGGAGGTCATGGCGAGGAACACCTCCACTCCCTCTGGTGCCTCGGGATCTGGAGGTGGTGGACATCAGTCTCGTGGGGGACTCTCGTAGTTCCTCCGCACGCAGCCGCCCACCTTCTCTTGGTCCGAGGACCCTCTTGACGCGGACGATTGGCTGCGTCTGGTTGAGCGAAAGCTCAACATCGCTCAGTGCCAGGAGCAGGAGATGGCACTTTTCGCATCCCATCAGTTGGAGGGTGCGACACTCTCATGGTGGGAGAACTTCCTCGCCATGCAGCCCGCGGGCCACGTGGTCTCATGGGAGGAGTTCAGGTCTGCTTTCCGTTAGGCCCACATCCCCGACGGCCTAATGAAGCTGAAGAAGAAGGAGTTTCTTGCGCTCAAACAGGGGCACAAATCTGTGACGGAGTATTTGTACAAGTTTAACCACTTAGCTCGTTATGCTCCGGGTGAGGTGGCCACTGATGAGGCCAAGCAGGAGAAGTTCATGGATGGCTTGTCTGAGGAGTTGTAGGACAAGTTGTCTATCGAGGATTGCCCCGATTTCCAGGCCTTGGTTGACAAGGCCGTTGTCGCTAAGCACAAGGCGAAGGTGCTGGGCGAGTCCCGCAAGCGCAAGTGGGAGGCCCAGAAGGCTGCACGGGTTAGCCTTGTCCGTCCCGTGTTGGGCCAGCACCAGGGGCCCATTCTCAGGCTTCACCACCGCCGAGTCCGTCAGTGCCAGTCACTCGTCCTCCGCAGGTCGTGTTTCAGCCACGTGCACCTGCGGCCCAGCAGCAGGGTGGCCTCCGCAATCCGGCTGCCGAGGTCACCTGCTTCTCCTGCAACAAGAAGGGCCACTACGCCAACAGTTGCCCTGAGAGGACTGGAGCAGCCCCTCATCCTAATGGAGGACGCGGGCAAGGGAGTGGTCACACACCTGACCAGAAGGTAGCCCAGAAGACCCACGGCGTGGGTAGCGGCCGAGTCAACCACATTTCGGCTGAGGAGGCACAGGAGGCACCCGACGTTGTGTTGGGTATGCTTCTTATCAATTCTCGCCCTGCTGCAGTATTATTTGATTCAGGAGCTTCGTATTCTTTTATTTCGAGGTCTTTTGCTGCTGCTAGCGATCTTCACTTTGTTCCTTTGGGGGTGCCTTTGCTTATTCACTCTCCGGGTTCGGAAATGAGAGCTGATCAAGAATGCCGGGACGTTCCTATTGAAGTCAAAGGAGTGGGGTTCTTGGCGAACCTCATCCTACTCAACTCAGCGATCCTGGATGTGATTTTTGGCATGGATTGGTTGTCCCAACACTTGGGGCAAATCGATTGTGCCAGGAAGGTTGTCTACTTCACCAGCCCCTCAGGTGAGCAGGTTGGATTTTCGCCATAGCTGCAAGGGCCACATCTTAGTGCACTTGAAGCGAAGCCAGTTTTAGAGATTCAGGATGTTCCCACAGTGTGTGACGTTGTGGATGTTTTTCCTGAAGATTTGCTTGGGATGCCTCCAGTTCGAGACCTGAAGTTCGTCATTGAGTTGCTGTCCGGTACCGCTCCAATTTCAAAGGCCCCGTATCGGATGCCTCCTAATGAGTTGGAGGAGTTGAAGAAGCAACTAGGTGAGCTACAAGCGAAGGGTTTTATCCATCCTAGCTCATATCCTTGGGGTTGTCCTGTGATCTTTGTGAAGAAGAAAGACAAGACCTTGCGTATGTGTGTTGATTACCGTCCACTTAATGAAGTGACGGTAAAGAACAAGTATCCTTTGCCTCGCATTGAAGATCTCTTTGACCAGTTGACCGGAGCATGTGTGTTTTCCAAGATTGACTTGAGATTGGGATATCATCATGTCCGGATCAGGGCTGAAGATATTCCAAAGACGGCTTTCACTACTCATTATGGTCTTTACGAGTACACCGTCATGTCTTTTAGGTTAACCAATGCTCCTGCCTTATTCATGAATCTTATGAACTCAGTATTCATGGAGTATTTAGATAAGTTTGTGGCGGTATTTATTGATGACATTCTTATCTACTCCAAGAGTGAAGAAGAGCATGCTGAGCATCTGAAGATTGTATTGGGAAACATGCGTGAGCACTAGCTGTATGCGAAGTTCAGCAAGTGTGAATTCTGGCTGAAGGAAGTGGCATTCTTGGGCCATGTTCTTTCAGCAGGAGGTGTGGCTGTGGATCCTAGCAAGGTCAACGATGTTCTATCTTGGGGTCAGCCCAAGTCAGTCACCGATGTGCGGAGTTTTTTTGATTTAGCGGGTTATTACCGTCGCTTTATCGAGAACTTCTCTAAGATCGCGAATTCGATGACTGAGTTGCTCAATAAAGACAAGAAATTTGTGTGGTCCTCTGCTTGTGATGAGAGTTTTCAGGAACTCAAGAAGCGTTTGACTTTAGCCCCAGTGCTTGTTCTTCCTGATATCCACAAGAGCTTCGATATCTTTTGTGATGCCTCTCGTCAGGGTCTTGGTTGTGTTCTTATGCAAGAGGGCAAAGTGGTGGCCTATGCATCAAGACAGTTGAGGCCTCATGAACTCAACTATCCTACTCATGATTTGGAGTTAGCTGCTGTGGTTCATGCACTCAAGATCTGGCGGCACTACCTGATCGGTAACCGTTATGAGGTGTATTCCGATCACAAGAGCTTGAAGTATTTGTTCACCCAGCCAGATCTGAACCTCAGGCAAAGAAGATGGTTGGAATTGATCAAAGATTATGACATGGGCATTCAGTATCATCCGGACAAGGCCAATGTTGTTGCGGATGCACTTAGTCGGAAGGTGTATTGTAATACTTTGATGCTCCAAGAGCAGCAGCCTGCCCTTCTTGAAGAATTTCAGCGGCTCAATTTGGGTTTGGTTGAGCACGGTTCTCTTGCTACCTTGGTTGTGCAACCAACCTTGGTGGACCAAATCAAGGCGGCACAGCAAACAGATGTTGGTGTGAGTCAAATCAAGCAGAACATCAAAAATAGAACAACCAAATGCTTCTCAGAAGATGAGCATGGTGTTGTATGGTTTGGACAGTGCCTCGTTGCTCTAAAGGTCATGGAATTGCGGGATTTGATTCTCCGTGAAGCTCATGACTCCCCCTTGTCCATCCATCCCGGGCCACCAAAATGTACCAAGATCTTCGTCAGAGATTCTGGTGGACCCGAATGAAGTGCGAGATTACCAAGTTCGTTGCCGAGTGCGACGTGTGCTGTCGGGTTAAGGCCAAGCATCAACATCCAGCAAGCCTTCTTCAGCCTTTGCCAGTACCTGAGTGGAAGTGGGATTCTGTTGGTATGGGCTTTATCACCGGTCTGCCCCGTACTTCTTCGGGGAAGGATGCCATCTGGGTTGTCATTGATCGGTTGACAAAGGTAGCACATTTTCTGCCAGTGCGTACCACCCTCAGTGTCAGTCGATTGGCGGATCTCTACATATCCCGCATTGTGAGCTTACATGGTGTGCCACGAACGATTGTGTCAGATCGTGGTTCTCTTTTCACCTCTCGATTTTGGCACAAGCTGCAAGAAGCCATGGGGACTCGTCTTTCTTTCAGTTCAGCTTATCATCCCCAAACTGATGGTCAGACGGAGAGGGTCAACCAAGTGTTGGAAGATATGCTCCGTGCTTGTGTTCTTTCCTATGGGAAGAATTGGGAGAAATGCCTGCCGCTTGCTGAGTTTTCCTACAACAACAGCTTTCAGGCCAGTCTTGGCATGTCACCTTTTGAGGCCTTGTATGGGAGGAGGTGTAGAACCCGCCGGCCAGTCGGCGGTGAGAGGCGGTTCTGCCTGCACTCAATCAATGAGGCTGAAAGCCAGGTTCAGTTGATTCGCAAGCATTTGCGTGTGGCCCAGTCCAGGCAAAAGAGCTATGCGGATCGTCGTCATCGCGAGTTGAGCTTTCAGCCCAATGACTTTGTTTATCTCAAAGTCTCACCTGTGAAGGGCCATCAGCGTTTTGGCATCAAGGGCAAGTTGGCTCCTCGGTATGTTGGGCCTTATCGCATCATCGAGAGAGTGGGAGCTGTTGCATACAGATTGGTGCTGCCAGCTACTCGAGGGGGTGCATGATATGTTCCATGTGTCCCATTTGAGGAAGTGCCTCGGTGTTCCGATCGAGGAAACTCCGTTGGAGACTCTTGATGTGCAAAGAGATTTGACCTACCGCGAGCATCTTGTTCGTATTCTTGAGGAATCTGAATGAAGAACAAGGAACCGTGTCATCAAGTTCCTTAAGGTTCAGTGGTCGAATCATTCCGAAGATGAGGCAACTTGGGAACGGGAAGATCGTCTTCGTGCAGACTACCCATCTTTTTTCTCTGAGTAAATGGAATCTCGGGACGAGATTCTTGTAGGGGGGGGGGGAGATTTGTAATATCCCAATTTTGAACTTGTGTTTCAAATGTAAGAAAATGAGTAGAAATTAAAACTTTTTCGTACATCATGTATTTCCTGTATGTTTTACACAATTCCTATCAAGAATTATGGAAATAAAAAGTCACAAGTCTTTTGATCCAAAACCTTGTCTTCCAAAAACAATCTTGTCAAATCTTTTGATCATCTACTGGAAATATTTTTCCTAAGTTCCAGGGTTGGTATGTGACCCCTCTAAAAAATTTCATAATTTTTAGAAATTGTTTGAATATTTTTAGGAGGCAGTCAAACCTGTTTGACTTTTAGTCAAACCCTAGTTCAGTATCTTGCAGAAATTTTGGAGAAAAATGCACTACATGAAAACCTCTGAAAATTTTGTACAAGGTCATTATCTAAGTTAGCAAGCTCTTGTACAAATTTCAGAATTTTTGGAGTTAGTTTGCTATCTTTAAAAATTCCTCAAAGTTCAGTTGTTAAATTAAAACCTAGTCAAACCGGTTGGGTTCAAGTTAGACTCGGGCTCGAGCCACTTGACTTGACTCAACCAACTAACGCACTCGGGCCCGACTTAAAGCGCGCATTCAATCTCAGCCATCGGATTTTAATCGCACGGCCCTCGTTCGCGAGAAAGTTCGGACCTTGCGATCGCGCCAACTCATTTAGACCATTGGATCAAGATCCAACCGTCCTGATTCATTGGGCCGTTCAGGTCGCCCGAGTGGCTCGATTAATCTCAGCTGTTCATTCTTGATCGGGCCGCCCTGATTGACTTGAGCATTGGAAACCCTCAGTTGGTCCCATTTAATCGTGGCCGTCCATCTCAAATCCGACGGTCGTAGTCTCTTTTTCTATTCTTCTTCTTCCTCTGGCTCCCGTACACGCGTGTGAGCCCTGGCAGAGGGAGCAGCTGTGCCTTGTCACTTCGAGCTTGTCCTCGTCAATGTCTCTCCGCGGGGCATTAAATGCGCCCCAGGCTTTCGGCTCCAACGTCGCCGTTCTTCACTTGCCCCCATCATTTCCGTGGTCCATGGCAGCGCCATGAATCGAGCTCACCTTAGGACTTTCATTTTTGCCAAACCCTAGCTTCTCAGCTATATAAAGCCCCCAACACCCCTCCTGGTGTTCTTTTACACCACCCCTAGCTTCTTCTTTGTTTTTGGAGCTCAATACCACTGAAATTCTCAAATCACCATTGGAGGCCGTGGAGCTTCATTGTGAACTTGGGTGCTCCAGTGGTTCATCTTCAATTATTCTTGCACCCTTTCGAGCTCCTTAACCTCCTATGCATTTCCCCTAACTTAATTTGGTTTGACATTCTCAGGAATTGTCAAATTTGGGGTTTGTTCAAATTCGGTCGAAATCGCTCCTTTTCTTCTCCAGCTCTGGTAAGAGCTTCTTTTCTCAATTATTTTCTCTTGGGGTTTCTCTGAGCTATAATAAAGCTATAGTCATAATTTGGTATCACTCATTTTGCTCAGGACATCTTTTTCACTTCATCTTCTTCAACTCCGACGAGTTTCCCCGTGGTCAAAGCTTCTCCGGCCAACTTTGAAGCTCTTCTTGGCTAAGGTAGCCTCTTATTAGTCTCTAGATGCTGTGGAACATGCTTCTTTGGACAATGCGGAGCTTTTTAGCCATTTTCGCATTCGGCCATTTTGGTCACCATCTTTGATCTCCGGCTCGCCGACATTCTAGGCCGTCGTCGCCGTCGAGGTTACCCCCACTGGGTGCGCAATAGTATTTGCAACCCATTTTGGCACTTTGCGAGCACTGCCGTGGCCAGAGCCGCCGGCGATAAGCCGCTGTTTGCACTCGGTTTTGCCAGACGAAAAACCCCTCTCAGCCGTTATCGTTAGGACACCATTAATGGCTAATCATTGCTAATTATTGCTAATCATGGGTTAGTAATAAATGGTTGTCTTAATGTTGCTTTTGGGTCACTGACTGGTGGACCCAACCATTTAAAACCCCCCTGTCGGCCCTAATCAACGCCTTTTGGACATCATTAATGTTAATCATTGGTAATTAATATTGACATTAAATGGCTGTCGGGAATGACTCCATGAGTCACTGTCATGTGGGCCCGTAGGCCTTAAACCGCAGTCCCGGAGTCATTAGGACTAAATTTGAGTTCATTAAATGCTAATCATTGTTAGCAATTAATGGCTGTCCGAATTGGGCTTTTGTGCCACTGCCATATGGGCCCGCCCATTAAAACCCTCTCGATGCATTTAAACTCACATGTGTGAGTGCGCAGCACTTAGGCGATCGTGGACCGACGATCTTGTGATCAACGGCCCAGATCTGGGGAACTTTCGGACCACCCGAGCTCCAAATCACTCGGGTCGTCCATCTCGCGATTAGCGGCCGAGATCGTTGTGCTGTTCGGGTCGCCCGAGCCGCACGTCGATTTGGGCCTTCCGTCTCTAGATCTGCGATCAGGATTGATTGGGCCGTTCGGGTCACCCGGACGCCCCGTTCATTTTGATCATTGGATCTAGATCCAACTGTGAACCCCATTATGGACCGCGCGCGTGCGTTGTATTGCAGAGCGTGTGGGCCGTTGATTGTCCGATCTGCGGCCCATATTCGTCCACGTCGTTTTATTTTCGATAAGTCTGTTTATATTTCTGTAGGCCTTTATTTGTCAACTAAAAATTGTATTAAACTTTGAAAACTCATAACTAATTTATTTTAAAACCTTTTTAGATGATTCCAGTTTGGATAAATTCATGTTTAACTAGGGTTTAATCTAAAAATGCTTTTAGACATGTTTTTGTAACAGAAAGTTTTATAAACAATATTAACTTGTTTTCAACCATTTTAGAATATTCCAGAAATTGATTTGAAACTTGTAAAATGCATATCTTTTTCTGTATAACTTCAAAATGTGCAAACTCAATCTTGTTAAATTCCTCTGTTAGCATACTTTAATTTGAAATAGGTTTTGATCATGGTTTTATTTCTAAAAAATGATATGTGCTAGTTTTACAACTTAGACAAATGATGTATCTGTGTGTGCTATCTACTGATACAAGAAATAATGCAATTTTATACAGCGGTTCTAAATTACAAATTTGGGGTCCTACACCTTCCCGTCCGGGGGCCTAGGGGCGGAGTTTCATGCAGACCAACATGGGCCACGTCCCCTCCTTCCGTTTTGGTATCTCTATATGCATCGTTAAGAAGCTAGTAGTTTATACTACATATTATGCTAAAAATCATTAGTTTTGCTCCCTTTAGTCCATCGATTTGTAAGTTCAAAGCTCAGTTTTCCAATGTTGTTGTTCCATTGTCGGACCCCGGGTTTTGAATACCCGAAGCCCTCATGTATATACCGTACTAGTCCTATGATCAGTGACTAGTACACACAATCACAACATTGATATTCACTTCCATACATTCATACATTCAAAATAACACAATGGTGGTACATAACTTAAGCAGTTAAAGGTTATTACATCACAGGCCGACCAACCAAATAAAAGCAAGTATCAACAGAGTAACAAAAGCAGCATCAAAAGTAGAAGTGATAAAAGTACATAATTTCCAGCGGCATGCCCATCCAAACCCAAAGGCAACTGACAAGAGACAAGTCCAAGAAAGATCCATCACCGAACCCTCCGGTTCTGGGTGTGAAGAAAGCATCGTCTGGTGCAGGCTCATCCTCTTAAGTCTGAACAACAGATTAAGTAAGATTGAGTACATTGCGTACTCAACAAGACTTGTAGTTGTGATACAAGGCTAACTAGAGATGAGACTCTATTCTACAAGTTATTCTCAACATAAAACAAGTTTTATTTGCAATATCAATATGTGGTATTTTGCAACGGGAGTTTAAAGAGCGGTTAAATAGATAAAGGCCAATAAGTAAGTAATTGAATAACTAACAACTCGTAACCCTCCTCGGCTACGAGCAACATTTCATTTTCAGCTATAGACATGGCACTCAACTCAAATATAAATCAACAAAAACCTTTCCCATGTTTTCCAACAAAATCGTTTTTGTGAAAAATCAAGACTATACCCATTAAGTCTGCACTAAGCACGTTCATGACCGCGAGCACAACTATTTAAATAGATTTACACTCTACAGAGGTGTACAACTTTATCCACAGCACACAAATTCTTTAGTTTATTTGATATCCATCGATACCATCGCTCACTACCTTCGGTAAGCACTCTAAAGCACGTGTTGAAGCCTTTACATCACCTAGTCCTAACCTTGCACTAGCCCACTAATGAACACCCTCACTTCACTCGGGTACACCCTCATCTTAGTGAGGCATTCACCGTTGTGTCGGAAGGTTTGTGCCCAATGACTCGGTGAAAGGAGCCCTTTCGAATATGCCTACACCGATTATGCTCGCACTACTACGGCCTACCAACATGCAAGGTTAATTTTCAATGACTTAATTAGCTAATGCTGTCCCATACCAGCACATGTGGTTGTACTCTTTGGCTTAGATTGGAGTTGCTAGCGTTCGGTCCTTAATTGACCCGAGTGAGGATCTCCCCCTATCTATTTGTGAGATACACCTTTTACACTTCTCAGAATATAATATAACTCGTCCAAGTCAAAAACTTAAGTTTTTTATTTGTATTTTTATACAAAATAACAGAGGCACACCCCTCTGGACATTCTTTTCAAAATTTCCCAATCTCATGTTTATCATATCGTCCTTTTACAAGTTTTAGAAAATACTATCACTCTAATAGGCATTTGTGCGATGTTCGCACTTAAAATTCCGAATTTGACATTATTTATTGCCTATACCATATCCTAATGGCTACAACAGTAGGGGAATCAATATTTCAATCAAATATGATTTTCAACTAACGATATCCAAACATAGCAAATTTATAATAAACATACACGCATGCATAATAGATTATGCAAAAAGAAGTACAATAATTAAAATAGTAGGATTAACATGGTCAAAGGGTTGCTTGCCTTGCTCTGGTTGCTCTGAATATGATAGCAAAGGATCGTCAAAAAATTCGTTCGAGCAATCGACGTCTATTCCAAAAACGGCCGGAAACAAATTAAATAAGGCAAAAATAATTTCAACAGTAACCAAATTCAATTATTCTTGCATATTCTGGCAGAGCATGATTTTATATGAATTTTGCAAAAATAATAATCTCATTTGGAGTTTTTATGCAAAAATTATTAACGTTTTAATTTGCTTCGGTTTGAAAATTTCAGAGAAAAGGAAAAAGTGACATGGATAACGTATTTCTGATTTTTATGCTTTCTAGCAGAGAAAGCGCATTCGTTCCTTTGTTCTACCAAGGTTTACGCTTTCTAGTGAAGAAAACGTATTTCCTTTAAAACTGAAGCGGCTTTTCTATTTTCTTCTGATTTTTCATTAATCTTACAGGTGGGACCTACTTGTCAGTGACTCATACAATAAACACATTTAAAATTAGATTTTTTATTACTTTTGCAGTCGGTCCCACATGTCATTGACTTAGTGCTTTTTAACTACTATTATTTAGGGCTAACTATCATTTTAAACCTATGGGTCCTACTGGCAGAGAGAGAGAGAGAGAGGGTGAGGTGAGCAGCGCACACATGGTCGCGGGGAAGAGAAGCTCACCGGCGGCAAAGTTTGCATAGAATGGCTTGGGGAAGTTTAGAAATGTGTAGAGGGTACCAAGGCGATGCTAGGGAAGGTAGAGGTGGCTAGGGAGATGGATGGAGCCAGCGACGCGACAGTGAGTGGCAGCGGGGACTATCGGGTGAACATGACATTCGTGCTAGGGGCTTATCCAAAGTGGCTTTGGGGCTCAAATCGGCTTAGGGTGCTATCGCAAAGGGTTTAGGTGTGGCACTGGGTCCTAGGGTCGCTCAAGGCAAGCCGACGGCAATGTCCCACGGCGGTTCCGTAGGCCTGACCGATAATTTCGGCACAAACACTACATTACTCAAATTAGATGATGCTTATGCTCCAGTAGCTCACCACGATCACGAGGAAGCTGAGAACGAGGTTGGAGAAGGGCTGAGACGACTTGATGGCGATGATCAGTGGCGACGGCGACAAGCTTGACGATGACAAACCGCCCTGGTGGAAATCAACTAAAATGAAGTGCATGCATAGCTTCAGGGGAACTCATAGATGGAGAAAACTGCCTCGATGAGGTCAAGGGCTCACTGGAAGAGCGTTGTCGTCGCCGTCGGCGGCGGAGACAGGGAGGCTTACGGCGTCAGCTCTGTGTGGATGACAATAGGTGAAATGGGTGACGCGAGGAGGTCCAATGAGATGAGGTAGAGCTCAAACCGGGCACAAAGTCGACCGGGACTCACCAAGCTCGGAGATCCTCTTGGGCTACCTCGGCGCCGGAGATGAGGAAGAAACTCCAATTGCAATGCTACACTGCAATCGAAGAGTAGGGGGGTGAGGATATGATTCAGTGAGCTAAATGGTGCAAGATGACACGCTCGTAGAGGGCTTGGCTTGCCGGGACACGGTTGTGCTTCGGCGGAACGCGTGCATCGGAGCTCAGGATGATGAAGTGTTTCGGGCGGGTTAGTGGATGAAACTTACCGAGGAGGGGAGAAATGGAAACGACAGTGAACAGGAAATGTTTTGACACAGAGGAGGGAGCTTCAAGTAGTGAGATGAAGACGAGAAAGACGATGAGAACGATGTAGGTGGCTCGGTTTCTTGCACCTTTCTCTCCGTCCAGGCGAGAAAAAGGGCCATTAATGGGGTGGGTGAGGTAGGCGGAGCCTGGCGGAGGTGATGGAGGTGGTTGGAGGTCGAAACGGTGGACAGACGGCGAAATCTGTGGGCGTACGGGCGGAGCCTGCGCAAGTGTGTGCTGGCGAGGGGGAGAACAAGGTGGAAGAAAGGCTCTAACATGTGGGTCCCACACGTCAGTGAGAGGAGAGAGGGAAATTAGATCTAGTTTTGTGGAATTAAAGACTAAAGGTTTTGCTGAATTATCGTACCAAGCAAATACGGTCATAATTTTATGAAATTTTTTGTTTGCGCTCCTCACCTAGTTTAGTTGCTTATGTAAATTTGTCAGAACTTTATCTTGTCTGTGATTTTTTTTTTGAAAATTCTTACAAGTTTCTGTTTTCATGTAATTGCATTGTTACCTTTGATGAAAATCCACAAAAGTTGCTTAATAAATATTTCCCTAAGCAATGCCCAAAATAATTCCCTAGCTTATTCTCATTCTGTTTTCCCTAAAATTCTTACAAGTGCATGTTTGTATGAATTTCATTATTTGCTTTATACAAAAGTTCAAAAATCTTGCATGGTTAGTTTCTCATGTAAAATATGTTCAAAAATTATTTTCTCATTCAATTCTATTATGTCTTCCCAAATTGTGAATTTTGGAATGTTACACCCATCTTTATAAGTTGTCCTCTCATGATCTTTGGTCAAACTCTGCCACTACGGGGCCATGCCTCGTCCCCGACTCTCGTGCATACCATTGATGAGTAAAGTTTCTCTAAATACGCCCCTGTATTTCCGTATGGACCAAATTCCCCTCATCTTTCTCAACACACGGTTGGACCCAACCCAAACCATTCCCCATTAGGGGTGGATATCGAGTCAGGTACTCGTCTTACCGAGCTTTTTCTGAAATTGACACGGTTTGATTTTAATATAATTTTATTTATAGTTTGAAAGTATTTTTATAACCGAGCTAACAAACCGAGCCGAGCCAGAGCAAAATCCAATTTCATTTGAAATTGACTCATTACAATGTTTAACCAATTGACAAGTGTAATTAGAGCAATTTTGAATCGATCCAACGAGCCCCACTAACGAGCTTTTTCTCCACCTCTATTCCCATGCATGAACCTTGTCACATACCCAATTTAATAAAGAGGGTTACTATGCATCTCATTAGCATGCATCATGTTTTGAAACTTTTTAATTAAACATTGTACTTGGAAAATCTCAAAATACTTATGTGACATACACTGTAATTTAACCTCCAAACTACAAACTGAATTAAATGCTACTGAAGATTCTCTTGAAATAATTTATTCAAATACTATATTAATTATAATGAATTAATATAATTTTTCCCAAATTTTTGGGATTAGTTTGAACCCTATAAAAATTCAAACACAATTTAAAGACTACCTTTATGTTTGAATTTAAACTATGCAAATTATATCTTGAATAGTAGGGTTCAATAATTTTTATGGACACTAGGTTGTCCCAGGAACCCCCACAAATTATTTCATGATTTTAAGAATTTTATTTCTATTTTTAAGCCCTGGTCAAAGTAGAGGAAATGAATTAAATCTCAGTCAAAATCTTAGACCCTAACCCTGCTACTGTTCCTTGGACTCGAGTCCGACCCGGCAAGACGGCTCAGCCCAACCACCTAATCGCACCTTCGCATGCAACCGTAGGATCAAGGATCGACGGTCCGATCTCGCCATCAATCGACTGTCCGAACCCTCCTCGATCTCGCCCGTCCGCTTGCAATCCAACTACGATCAAAACCACTTAACCCCCGCCGTGTCACTGCAGCTCGGGCCCACATGACAGAGTCGTCTTCTTCCTCGGCAGCGTGTGCGCAGGAGCCGAGCCCACGCGCCGCGAATCTCTTCACGCACCGGTGACGCCGTCAATCCGCCACGCCGTTGGCCACCTCGAGCTTCGCACTTCACGCCGCTCCATCTCCGCCAACATCCGAGCTTAATACCCTCGCAACCCTTCCTTCTCCTCACTTTCTTCTCTCGTTGACCGAGAAGAAGGAAGCTCGCTTGTGCTCCTCGCTTGGGTAAGCTTCCACCGGTGTTTTCCTCTACTCCATCTTCAATGCCTTCTCCATTTTTGCTAAGTCGAGTTCTTGTCTTTGCTTGTAGCCTCTGGTTCACCTTCGTGCTCTAGCTCACGCCCGTAGCGCGCACCGAGGACACCTTCGTGCTTTCTTCATGTCCGTAAGGTATTATCCTCGATCCACGCGTCACTTTACGTGCCTTAGGCCACCGATCAAAACCCTCAAATTATTTCTTTGTTGCACGACGTGGCCCCGATGAATTGAAGCTTTGCTCCTTTCTACGCACAAACAACTTTTCATCTCCCACCTTGTTCGCACGCCATTCTTCGATTACTCGTGTCCTTAGCATCTCCAAGGCATACTTGAGCTATTTTGACCATTCGCTATCCTTAGGATTGCTCCGCTTGTCTTCTCCACGTGAAGCCGTGTTGGCACCACCTTCTTCTCCGGCCGCCGGTGCTCCAACCGACTTCTAGCTTCCCGAGCGCCCACCTAGCTCTGTAGCCTCCAAGTAGTCTTTAGACACTCGGCACTCGCTTGTTTGCGCCGCGGAGCTCTTTTTGCTGCTTGAAGTTTTGCCATATTAAGCGCCGCCACCTCCGCTAGCGCGCGTGCAAAGCTAGCTTAGCCGTCGAGACCACTTCCATGGGGGGCGCAACGCTATTATGCACCTAAACCTGCCCTTGGTTTACGTCACCGTGGTGCCAGCGCGCCGCGAGCAGCGGTGAAGCGCTGGGCAAAACCCGTTGTCGCATTCCGACCAAAGATCAGAGCCGGGAGGTTACGGCAAATCGCGTTCATTAAATACCTAATGATTGAGTTAGCATTTAATTGATGTCTTAGCCGTAGTAATGAGTCTATTACATGTGGGAGATGCGGGAGAGACTGCCGGGTGGGCCTCCCCTTAAACCCCGTGCGCATGTGCCGGTGGACCAAGTCCCGTGGACCGTGTCGCTGACAGCGGGACCCACTAGTCAGAACGCAAAATAAATCTGAGTTAAAATGAAAAATGCACTATTTACTGGGCCCGCTGGTCAGTTGTCACAGCCCCGACTATTAAAATGGATTATAATGCATCACACTAACATGCATTATCAAATTCAAATCATTTCATAATATATTGTACTTGGAAAATCTCATTTCATATAAACATACACTTCAAATTTCGGTTTTCTTTTAGCATCTGTAATAAAAAGTTGTGATCATCATCTGGAATCAATTTATTTAAATACTATATTAATTCTCATGAATAAATATAATTTTTCCAAAATTTTTGGGACTAGTTTGAACCTAATTAAAAATTCAAACAACATTCTTAGACATACAACATGTTTGAATTTAAATGTCACCAATTTTAATATGAACAGTGGGGTTTCATAATTTTTATGGGAACTATATACTCCCAGGAACCCCCACAAATTATTTCATGATTTTTGGAATTTTACTTCTATTTCTAAGCCTCAGTCAAAGTAGGGCATTCAAATTTAAACTCAGTCAAACTCTGAAGCCTAAACCCTAGCTACTGTTCCTCCGACCGAACCCAATGCGACTCGGTTGAGCCTGATCAACTAAATGCACCTCTCGTGAGCCGCCGGATTAAAGATCAACGGCTCAGAATTCATACCGCTTCACCACCGAACCACTTAACTCTTTTAAACCTCAGCCCTTGGATCTAGATCTAGCGGTCCACGGTGGGCCACGCTTCGGCTCGCGCGTGAACGAGAGACACCGACTGTGGGCCGTGTTGTCGAATCCGCCGTCTACCTCTGGTGGCGCCAGCATCTAACGCCACGCGCCGAGCGACACCGACGCACCGTATCAGCTCCGCTGACGCCGTGAATCCACCGCCGCTGCGCCAATCCCGAGCTCCTCACTTGACGCCTCTCTCGTTGCCGTCATCGCCCGAGCATAAGACACCTCAGAACCCTAGTTCTCCCTCACTCTTCCTCTCGGCGGCTGAGGAAGGGGAAGCTCTCCTGTGCTCCTCGCCGGTGTAAGCTTCCTCCGCATGGTTCCTCTCTTCTTCTTGTTCAATGCCCTATCCATTTTTGCTAATGCGAGCCTCTCTTGTCGTTTGTAGCTCGTGTTCCATCTTCGAGCTCTCTGAAGCTCCAGAGCGCGCACCCGGAGGTCTCACCGTGTAATTCTTAGCTCCGTTGAGTTCTTTTCCATTTC
This sequence comes from Ampelocalamus luodianensis, assembly GCA_036346255.1. Lineage (NCBI taxonomy): Eukaryota > Viridiplantae > Streptophyta > Magnoliopsida > Poales > Poaceae > Ampelocalamus > Ampelocalamus luodianensis. Next base: position 13,190,352 of record CM070636.1, on the reverse strand, counting down.
TTGCGCGTCACTTTGTGTGCTAGGTTCTAAGGAGTAAAACCCCTCAACTTATTTGTCGGATTATGCACAGGAGATCTATGAATTCTGGTTTCCAAATCCACGGCCGTGAGAGCTCGTCTTCTTCCCCGACGACGGCACGGTGAGTTTTCCGTCGACTCAACCCTCTGGGGCCACCTCCTAGATGCCCTGGTTCTGATCCAACCTTGCATTGATTCTCTTTATCTCCAGAAGTTCCCGCCGCGGTGACCTCCTCCTCGCCGCCGCTGGTTCTTGCCGCCGGAGTTGAACACGAAGACCCTTGGTCCCCGTGCCTCTTCTTCAGCGTCGTTTGAACCCCAGGAGTGTGGATCTAGCACCCATTTGCCTCGGAGTGGTTCCCGCCGAGATCCTCGCACTGCACCTTTCTCCGCCGACTCGACGTCGCCGCGCGCCACCGTACCTCTTCACCGGCAAGGTCATCACCTGGAGGTAGCTGTCGCTATTTCCTTTCCATCTTCACTTAGATCTTGCACTCCCCGGCCTTCCCTCGCCGCCGGCGAGCACGGCAACGCCGCGCGCGCTGCTCTCGTTGTCGGACGACACGCCAAAACGGCGTTTTGTCGATCATTAGCGCTAATCGTTGTTGTTTTATAGTAATAAGTGTATGACTTGTGGACCCCAGTGAAGTTTAAGTGGATGCGTAGTTTGTAGAGTACGTTTTCACAAAAAGGAAAACGTATCACTAGCATGCTTAAAATAGCTTTACGTTTAGGAGTTTGAAAAACGTATTCCTCGGAATGCGCTTTCAGCTTGTCGCGGCTGACCGAGTCAACCTTGAATCCGGGGCCTGCCCGTCAGCGTCTACGGCTAGCGCGGCACTCGGTAAGAAAAGTATTAGCCGATTAAGAAATTCTGAAAATGAATTATTGATACACTGAAAAATATGAATAACTTCTAAAATACATAACTAATTGATTTTAACTCCAAATCACATGAAACCACTTCTGGAAATTTTCACTTTTAGTAAACTTTGTATTAAAATTAGTTTCAAACATGTATCTGTAGCAGAGAGCTTTATTTGGAGATTAATCCATTAAAACCATTATTTTTACAATAGGAAAAAGACTGATAACTTCAAAAATGCATAGGTAATTATTGGAGACTCCAAAAATAGTGAGATCACTTTTGATAATTTTTATTTTCAGTGAACTTAATTCTAAAAATGGTCTCCATCCTACCTCTGTCACAGAAACTATATTTGGGAGAATATAATTTTTAACTCCATTATTGTTATACTATAAAAGGCTGATAACTTTGAAAATACATAACTAAATCATAAAAACTCCAAATGGGACAAACTCAACGGTTTTGAACTTGTCTTAATATTAGATATTTACCTATGTAATCCTTTACCCCACCACTGTTCTACAAATTTTGGCCAAATAATTAAATTACATAACTTAGGGTTAATGAAACCTGAAATTCAAAATAGCATAACTTCCAATTCATAACTCCAAATGGAATAATTCTTTTACCTAAATCTATCTAAAATCATGACCTAACTACTGTAGAAAATCATGCATTTTTGAGTATTTTGGTTTTTGAGTTGTTTTCTCGGTATTTATTTGATGTTATAATTATATAGATCCCGAGCATATTGATATCGACACTTACGCTTCGAGAGTGAGCAGCTATCTGTATCAGCAAGGCAAGCATCATTTGAACTTTCTTTGCATCATATTTGATCCCGCTTTGGTTAAGTTAGTGCAATGATAATTGCTTGCATGCTATTTTGATTATGTAAATATTTTTGTGATGTGTAGTTTAGTTATGTCCTATGCTTGAGGTTAATCTTGAATTATGCCAGTACCTACATGCTTAAGATAGGATGTGATGATTATTGAATATGGGTTGCTTAGTCATGCAAGTCTAGATACGGTAGTTTGATTGCCGGGGCTAACCCGACAATTATGGGATAAACATAACTCTCATTGTATACTTTTGTTTCAGATCCTTGTATCTGTTTTATGAGATAAATTTTGTCATTTTAAATGAGCTTTTTGGTCTGGACAAGTGTTGGTTAGTGATGGTGCTTTGTGCACGAGTATTGGGTGAGTGGAAGGACTTGTCTCGACAATTGAGGACCGAACTTTGTAACGCGTTAATTCAAGTACACTCGTCGCCGCCACACGGGTTGGGAGCCGTATGGTTAAGTAGGGGGAGGGTTTTATTGTGTTAAGTCCCATGGTGGTGTAAGGGGCATAGCGACCGTGAAATCCTATGTTCCTTAGGAGCCGATGTAATCCTTTATAGTGTGCAAGGGAGCACCAATTTTACTTGTTTTGTTGCATCGGTATGTCCAATATAACTTGTGAGCCCCTAGCAAGTGCTATCGATGCTTGTACTAGGCAAGGAACCATCTCACAAGGGGACTTAGCTCAATAGGGCTTTCTTGTGAAAATGATCAGATCTTGATTTATCTTACGGCATACCATAGGAAGTATGCTATTTCAGAGGCCTCTGGAGGCTTACGGGCTAATCAAGTCGTGTGGGTAAAGTAGTACACCCCTGCACGGTATCAATCTATTCGAATAGCCGTGTCCACGGTTATGGACAACCGCTTGAGTTCGGGAGTTACTATTGTTAGACTTTATTTAAAATTGTGGTTGAACTTGGTATTCGTCATGAACGGGATGTTCATGTGTTTAATACATCAAAGTGTGCTGCCACTTTGGTCTTTGCATGATTTAATTGTTTATTACTGAAATGCTTTACTATATGTTTTACTTCTACTTCAAAGCTGATTTTAAATGGGCACATGAAAAACTAGTATGTGTAGGATGTTAATCGTTGCATCTCTTTCGCAAAACTAAACCAATATGAGCCATCCTTTGAATGACCCTTATGCTTAACTATTTTTATTTGTGTAAGACTTGCGAGTACACTTGTACTCAGCCAGATGTTTGCTGGCCTTTTCAGGTGAGGAAGATAATGAGTCTGACGATCTTGTTAGTGTTGACTTGGGTGACCCTAACGAGTAGTGTGCTATCATTTAACTCCCAGTCGGTTGCCGATGGGTGATGGGCATACCACTACTGGTCTTTTGCTTTATTTATTTGCTTCCGCTGCTACTTGATACTTTACTTTGAATTTGGCCGGTCGGCCGTATGTAATAAGTCAGACCTTGACTATTATGCAAGATGTCTTTTGATCTCTTGTTGTATGCGTTGTATGGATGTAATCAACGTTGGATGAGGGTATGAGTATATTGGTCGTTGATCTTGGGAGCCAATATAAGTCATACTCGTTGTTGATGAATTCCCATTTAACTCACTAAGTGTAGTGCTTCGAATCGAAAGAGAATCGACAATCATGTAGCGCCGCAAAGGAGCAGCGCATGATCGTTGAGGCTCTAGTATTCGCTAAGCCTCTCACTTGGATAGAGTTAAATTGAATTACTTATCGAGACCGTGATTATGTCCCTAAGACCTTGTCTAATCTCGGTCTTATGGAGATAATTACCGGGTCCCCACAGCGTTGGTATCGAGCCATACCGATCGAGGTTAGAGGTAGCATGGCGTTAAGTTAGTAAGTCCCTTGGTCAAATTATTTTGCAAATTATCAAAGTATTTTCAGAAAGTTTAAGTTAAGAATATCTTTTATTCCTTATCCATCTTAGTATCTTTTCTCTCCTGATCCTGTTTTGGTTTATGAAACTAACTTACCTTGCCTTCTTGCCTTTAGATGAACCCTCAGTACCTTGTCCGGGAAACTCAAGCTGAAGGAGCGGATGGATACCCGACGTTGCTATGAGACATGATGTGGAGGGCGAACTTCACATACCAACCCACTTATTCCATCTACCGCCGTGATCGAGGACCTGGAATGGAGGAATTTATGGCAGTGATAGATATCGTTGCTAGACAAGTCACGGGGAGCATACCTTACCGCTTCCAGGCGTGTGGTACTTCTGAGGACATGGCGTTACAAGAAGTGGCTTTGGTGGCCATGAGTCGTCTTCGCTATGACCTGACAGAGTTAGCCCAGCCCCCATATGATCACTTTCCGATGCGCGCACGCGCTAGGGACGTGAACTCATTTGCTAGGATCCAGTTTGGGGAGGACCCCCAAGTCAGGCAGTTGGCGAGGTTGGGTCACGTAATGGACCAAATGCATCGCTGCATAGTGCATGAGTTATGGGAGACGCGTCGTCGTCTCATTATAGCTCAGGAGCATTTGTAGCTTATGCATGACATGAGGCTCATTCGTCCGGATGTGCTGTATGGCGCTAATGAGGTTTCACCGTACATTTCGCGCCTCGGACTATCGCCTTCAAGTAGGAGGCCATATCACCGCGTAGGATCCCCTTACGCCTCATCAACCCGGAGACCTGAAGACACAGGATCCTCGGATACCACCGCCGATGACTTTCCGGTGAACTTTGACCGGAATAATATCTAGGCTGTTAGGGCAGGGAACTCTATGTTTGAGCTTGTATCCTTAGGTTTATGTAATAGGGTAGTAGAGGTCGAACTGTTATGTTTTATTTGCAAACACTACTATTTCAGTTGTAATCTTAAGCCTGCGGGCGCTTATGTACGGAGTTGTATCGATTTGGTTTTATGTCGCTTAATGTTTGGTGTTCCATTTGAGGTTATAGTTTCCATGCTCTTTGATATCGATTGTGCATGTATGGCCAAGTGATGGTTTTTAATCTTGATTACTAACCATCCTTGTCTAATACAGGATGACAGGACCGACTACGCGATCAGGAGCCCTGTGCGGCAGAGGCTCCCCATCTAGGGCACCACGTCTAGCACCCCTGAGCGATTTCTACGATCGTGATAGTCATCCCAGCAATGCCCGAGCATGGCGAGCCCTCTCACCGCCGCCCCCAGCAGGCGGACCGCCTGAGGAGGTGCTCCCTCCGCCGCCATCCATGGTCGAGTTTATGATGATGATTGAGCGCAACCGGATGGACCAGACCCGGATGCTTGAGGCGATCATACGTAACACCGCTCCAGCTCCTGTTCCGGCAGGAGGAGCTGCCCCGCATCGAGCGCCCGGAGGTCTTGCTGAGTTTCAGCGGACCAACCCTCCGACGTTTGCAGGCGGCAAGGACCCGATGGAGGCAGAGGACTGGCTGCACAACATAGAGAAGAAGCCGAACATTGCGCAGTTGTACCGAGTAGAGAGAGTCTTGTTTGCCGCCTATCGGTTGGCGGGTGCGCGAGCGCATGGTGGGATAGTTATTCGCCATGCAGCTCACCGCCACGCCCGACTTGGGACGAGTTTAGGACGCGCCCGAGAGGCCCATATATCGGAGGGAGTGCCGCTTATCAAAGCAGCAGGTTCCTGCCTTGAGGCGTGGACGGAGGACACCACCGAGTACCGCATGATTTCAACTACTTGGCGGTATGCTCCGGACGACGCCTCGACAGACGCCGTCGCCGAATGAGTTCTTCCATGGGTTGTCCGAGGAGTTGCGCTTGTTTTAGCCGCACATGATTTCGTGGAGTTTCAAAGATCCGTCAACAAGGCGATAGTGGTGGAGCATGAGAGCATGACAGTGGATGAGTCGAGGAAGAGGAGGAGGGCTTTACAGACGGCAGTGGCGAGTGGCAGTTTTCCCAGGCCGCGCCCAGGACTACCTCAGGCACCTCGTGCCCCAGCTTCAGCATCATCGAGGTCTCCTGTGGCACCTCCACGACCTTCTCCACCGGCAGCTCAGCAGCATAGCGGGGGCCAGAGACCACAGACTGGCGGGGCATACAAGCCCAGCGTTACTTGTTTCCACTATGGCCGTCAGGGCCACTATGCTTCGTAGTGCCTCGCCAAGCAGCGAGAGATGCCCCGGACATACTCTGCTCCAGCGCCACCAGCCCCAGCTCCAGCGAGGCCACCGCCACCACCACAGAGGGCAGCACCTACCCCACCCCAGCATGCACATGGTCGCGTCAACCACGTCTCAGCAGAGGAGGCGACCGACGCACCTGACGTCGTGCTAGGTACACTACTTGTTAATTCGTGTCCTGCATCGGTTTTATTTGATTCTGGAGCATCTCATTCATTTATTAAAGACGAGTATGCTGCAGTTAACCAATTCAAGATACATACACTTCACCCGCCTTATCGTATTCAGTCCCCAGGGTCGGTTTTCTACACCGATCAAGTCTGCAGGGACGTAAAAATTGAAATACAAAATGTTAACTTTTCAGCAAGCTTAATAGTGATAAGTTCAGTGGGCATTGATGTTATCTTAGGGATGGATTGGTTATCTAAGAATCAAGGGAAGATTGATTGTGCCCAATGTCTGCTTCGCTGACTAGCGAGGACGGCATCCCGGTCGTCTTTGCACCTTTAGTGGGTAGTTCTCACCTATATGCTTTAAAGGCAGTACCTCTCTCGAGCTAGAGAAGGTACCAATAGTGAGTGAGTATCCTGATGTGTTCCTCGAGGAACTTCGTGCATGCCCCGACCGAGAGGTAGAGTTTGTCATTGAGCTTGCCCCTGCATCGCGCCCATCTCAAAAGGTCAGACGGATGCCGCCCAATGAGCTAGCGAATTGAAAGAACAACTTAAGGAGTTGCAAGACAAGGGTTTCATCAGCCTAGCTCCTCGCCTTGGGATGCCGGCTCTCTTTGTCAAGAAGAAAGACAAGAGTCTACGGATGTGTGTTGACTACCGTCCGCTGAATGAGGTCACCGTCAAGAACAAGTATTCGCTCGCGGATCGATGACCTTTTGACCAGCTTAGTGGAGCTCGTGTGTTCTCCAAAATTGACTTGAGATTAGGCTACCATCAGATTAAAGTTAGAACCGAGGACATTCCAAGACCGCCTTCTCTACTCGTTACGGTTTGTACGAGTACACGTCATGTCCTTTGGTTTGACCAATGCCCTGACTTATTTCATGAACCTCATGAATTCGGTGTTCATGGAATACTTGGATCGGTTTGTAGTGGTTTTCATTGATGATATCCTTATCTACTCTAAGTCTGATCTTGAGCACGAGCAACATTTGAGACTTGTGTTGGAAAAGCTTCGCCACCATCAGCTGTATGCCAAATTCAGCAAATGTGAGTTTTGGCTTCGAGAGGTTAGTTTCTTGGGACATATCCTATCTAAGGGCGGTGTCGCTGTTGATCCTAGTAAGGTGCAAGATGTCCTGAGTGGAAGCAACCCAAGAGCGCCACCGACATTCGTAGTTTTCTTGGACTTGCGGGATACTACCGTAGGTTCATCAAGAATTTCTCAAAAATTGCAAAGCCTATGACCCAACTTCTAAAGAAAGAAAAGAAATTTGAGTGGACAGAGAATGCGAGCAAAGCTTCCAAACCTCGAAGAATGCCCGATGAAGCTCCGTGCTTGTTCTCGCTGCACATTCACAAGAGCTTTGATATCATCTTGTGATGCATCTCGCCATGGGCTCGGTTGTGTGCTTATGCAAGACGGCCGAGTGGTGGCCTCACGATCGAGGCAATTGAGCCCCCATGAGGCCAATTATCCCACACACGACCTAGAGCTCGCACTGTAGTTCATGCCTTGAAGATTTGGCGACATTACCTCATCGGTAATCGCTAAGAGATCTACACCACCATAAGAGCCTTAAATATATTTTCACCCAAGCCGACTGAACTTGAGACAAAGAAGATGGCTTGAGTTGATTAAAGATTACGATATGGGACTCCATTATCATCCAGTGGAAGGCTAATGTCGTGGCCGACGATTGAGCGTAAAATCTCAATGCAATCGCTTGTCAGTAACTCCTTTTTCTGCGGGCTTATGTGCCGCATTGCAAGGCCTACACCTGGAGATAGTTGAAGAAGGTTCGCTTGCAGCCCTCAGTGTGACTTGCACACTTGAGGACCAGATTAGGGAAGCTCAGAAAACTGATTTAGAAGTGGCTCAAATTTTAGAACTAATGAAACAAGGCAAGGCTAAATGTTTTAAGCAAGATGCACAAGGTACTCTATGGTTTGGAAACCGTATGGTGGTACCATTCGATCGCCACTTGAGAGAATTGATTCTCAAGGAGGCTCATAACTCAAAATTCTCTATCCACCCCGGGAGTACGAAAATGTATCAAGATTTGAAAAAGAAACTGTGGTGGAGCCGAATGAAGCGGCACGTTGCACAGTATGTGGCCGAGTGTGATCTATGTCAAAGAGTTAAGGCTGAGCATTTGAAGCCAGCTGGTACTTTAGATCCCCTGCCCATTCCCCAGTGGAAATAGGAAGAAGTAGGCATGGATTTTGTCACCGGCCTTCCTAGAACTAAACCTGGATTTGATTCTATATGGGTGATTGTGGATCGTTTAACCAAGGTTGCCCATTTTATTCCTGTCAAGACCACCTACAACGGGGCCAAACTAGCAGAACTTTATATTTCAAGAATTGTTTATCTCCATGGGGTACCCAAAGTGATTGTTTCAGACAGAGGTCCCCAATTCACCTCTCATTTCTGGAACTGCTTGCATCAAGCAATGGGGACCAACCTATCCTTTAGCTCCGCTTATCACCCGCAAACGGATGGACAAGTTGAAAGGGTAAATCAAGTCTTGGAAGACCTTCTCCGGGCTTGCGTGTTATCCTACAACGATAGTTGGGAAAATGTTTACCATTTTCCGAAGTTCTCATACAATAATGACTTCCAATCCAAAGATTCGATGTCACCATTCAAGCATTGTATGGGAGAGCTTGTAGAACACCTTTGAACCGTCCGGTCGGGAGAGGCCATTCTATGGCCCAACCTTGGTGGAAGATGTCAAGAGCAAGTTCGTGTCATTCGCGAACGACTTAAGACGGCTCAATCACGCCGAAGTCATATGCCACCGCCGTCGCCGCGAGTTGAGTTTCAAGTGGACGATAATGTATATCTTAAAGTCTCTCCTATGAAAGGAGTTCGTAGCTTCCAAATCAAAGGTAAATTAGCACCTCGCTATATTGACCTTTCCGTATTCTAGCTAAGTTGGGATCGGTGGCCTACCGCTTGGAGTTGCCACCTCGCTTTGACGCGCATAACGCCTTCCATGTCTCCCAACTCAAGAAATGTCTTCGAGTCCCAACGGAAGCAACCGAGTTGGACGAACTCGACTTGCAACCCGATCTATCTTATCGAGAGAGCCCGATTCGTATCCTAGAAGAAACCGAGCGCAAGACGAGGAATCGTGACATCAAGTTCGTCAAGGTCCAATGGAGCAACCACACGGAAGATGAAGCAACTTGGGAACGTGAAGACCGGATGCGAGCGGCATATCCAGACCTCTTCTCTACATGAAGTGCCTTCGTATCAAGAAAGGAAAGGTAAAACATATCAATGTAAAAACTTATTCTTATAACATAATTATAACATTTTAACACTATCTTTGAAGGAAATCAAGACAGCATAAATTATAACTTCTAATGAAAACTTTCTAATTCTTCTCCACCCAGATCTCGGGTCGAGATCTTTTGCAAGGGGGAGGTTTGTCATAGCCCCGACTATTAAAATGGATTATAATGCATCTCACTAACATGCATTATCAAATTCAAATCATTTCATAATATATTGTACTTGGAAAATCTCATTTCATATAAACATACACTTCAAATTTCGGTTTTCTTTTAGCATCTGTAATAAAAATTTGTGATCATCATCTGGAACCAATTTATTTAAATACTAAATTAATTCTCTTGAATAAATATAATTTTTCCAAAATTTTTGGGACTAGTTTGAACCTAATTAAAAATTCAAACAACATTCTTAGACATACAACATGTTTGAATTTAAATGTCACCAATTTTAATATGAACAGTGGGGTTTCATAATTTTTATGGGAACTATATACTCCCAGGAACCCTCACAAATTATTTCATGATTTTTGGAATTTTACTTATATTTCTAAGCCTCAGTCAAAGTAGGGCATTCAAATTTAAACTTAGTCAAACTCTGAAACCTAAACCCTAGCTACTATTCCTCCGACCGAACCCAATGCGACTCGGTTGAGCCTGATCAACTAAACGCACCTCTCGCGAGCCGCCGGATGAAAGATCAACGGCTCAGAATTCATACCGCTTCACCACCGAACCACTTAACTCTTTTAAACCTCAGCCCTTGGATCTAGATCTAGCGGTCCACGGTGGGCCATGTTTCCAGCACGCGCGCGAACGAGGAGACACTGACCTGTGGGGCCGTGTTGTCAGACCCGTCGTCTACCTGGCCGGGCGCCAGCATCTAACGCCACGCGCCGAGCGACACCGACGCACCGAACGGCTCCGCTTGACGCCGTGAATCCACCGCCGCTGCGGCCAATGCCCGAGCTCCTCACTTGACGCTCTCTCTGCCGTCATCGCCCGAGCATATGACACCTCAGAACCCTAGTTCTCCCTCATTCTTCCTCTCGGCCGAGGAAAGGGAAGCTCTCCGTGCTCCTCGCGGTGTAAGCTTCCTCCGCATGGTTCCTCTCTTCTTCTTGTTCAATGCCCTATCCATTTTTGCTAATGCGAGCCTCTCTTGTCGCTTGTAGCTCGTGTTCCATCTTCGAGCTCTCAAGCTCCAGAGCGCGCACCGGAGGTCTCACCGTGTAATTCTTAGTCCGCTGAGTTCTTTTCCATTTCTTACGCGTCACTTTGTGTGCTAGGTTCTAAGGAGTAAAACCCTCAACTTATTTGTCTGATTATGCACAGAGCTCTATGAATTCTGGTTTCCAAATCCACGGCCGTGAGAGCTCGTCTTCTTCCCGACGACGGCACGGTGAGTTTTCCGTCGACTCAACCCTCTGGGCCACCTCCTAGATGCCCCGGTTCGATCCAACCTTGCATTGATTCTCTTTATCTCCGAAGTTCCCGCCGCGGTGACCTCCTCCTCCCCGCCACGGTTCTTGCCGCCGAGTTGAACACGAAGACCCTTGGTCCCCGTGCCTCTTCTTCGCGCCGCTTGAACCCCGTGAGTGTGGATCCAGACCCTTTGCCTCGGAGTGGTTCCCGCCGAGATCCTCGGCACGTGCACCTTTCCTCCGCCGACTCGTCGCCGCCGCGCCACCGCACCTCTTCACCGGCAAGGTCATCACCGAGGTAGCCGCCGCTATTGCCTTTCCATCTTCACTTAGATCTTGCACTCCCCGGCCTTCCCTCGTCGCCGACGAGCACGACAACAGCCGCGCCACGCTGTTCTCGTTGTCGGACGACACACCAAAACGACGTTTTGTTGATCATTAGCGCTAATCGTTGTTGTTTTATAGTAATAAGTCTATGACTTGTGGACCCCAAATGAAGTTTAAGTGGATGCGTAGTTTGTAGAGTACGCGCAAAAAGGAAAACGATCACTAGCATGCTTAAAATAGCTTTACGCTTAGGAGTTTGAAAACGATTCTCGGAATGCGCCAACTGTGTCGCACGACCGAGTCAACCTTGACTCCGGGGCCCACCCGTCAGCGTCTACGGCTAGCGCGGCACTCGGTAAGAAAAGTATTAGCTGATTAAGAAATTCTGAAAATGAATTATTGATACATTGAAAAATATGAATAACTTCTAAAATACATAACTAATTGATTTTAACTCCAAATCACATGAAACCACTTCTGGAAATTTTCAATTTTAGTAAAATTTATATTAAAATTAGTTTCAAACATGTCTCTGTAGCAGAGAGCTTTATTTGGAGATTAATCCATTAAAACCATTATTTTTACAATAGGAAAAGGACTGATAATTTCAAAAATGCATAGGTAATTATTGGAGACTCCAAAAACAGTGAGACCACTTTTGATATATTTCATTTTCAGTGAAATTAATTCTAAAAATGGTCTCCATCCTACCTCTGTCACAGAAACTATATTTGGAAGAATATAATCTTTAACTCCATTATTGTTATACTATAAAAGGCTGATAACTTTGAAAATACATAACTAAATCATAAAAACTCCAAATGGGACAAACTCAACGGTTTTGAACTTGTCTTAATATTACCTATTTACCTATGTAATCCGTTACCCCACCACTGTTCTACAAATTTTGGCCAAATAATTAAATTACATAACTTAGGGTTAATGAAACCTGAAATTCAAAATAGCATAACTTCCAATTCATAACTCCAAATGGAATAATTCTTTTACCTAAATCCATCTAAAATCATGACCTAACTACTGTAGAAAAATCATGCATTTTTGAGTAATTTGGTTTTTGAGTTGTTTTCTCGGTATTTATTTGATGTTATAATTATATGGGTCCCGAGCATATTGATATCGACACTTACGCTACTGAGAGTGAGTAGATACTGTACCAGCAAGGCAAGCATCATTTGATCTTTCTTTTGCATCATATTTGATCCCAGTTTTGGTTAAGTTAGTGCAATGATAATTGCTTGCATGCTATTTTGATTATGTAAATATTTTTGTGATGTGTAGTTTAGTTATGTCCTATGCTTGAGGTTAATCTTGAATTATGCCAGTACCTACATGCTTAAGATAGGATGTGATGATTATTGAATATGGGTTGCTTAGTCATGCAAGTCTAGATACGGTAGTTTGATTGCCGGGGCTAACCCGACAATTATGGGATAAACATAACTCTCATTGTATACTTTTGTTTCAGATCCTTGTATCTGTTTTATGAGATAAATTTTATCATTTTAAATGAGCTTTTTGGTCTGGACAAGTGTTGGTTAGTGATGGTGCTTTGTGCACGAGCATTGGGTTAGTGGAAGGACTTGTTTGGACAATTTAGGACCGAACTTTGGTAACGTCGTTAATTCAAGTACACTCGTGCTGCCACACGCGGGTTGGGAGCCGTATGGTTAAGTAGGGGGAGGGTTTTATTGTGTTAAGTCCCGTGGTGGTGTAAGGGGCATAGCGACCGTGAAATCCTATGTTCCTTAGGAGCCGATGTAATCCTTTATAGTGTGCAAGGGAGCACCAATTTTACTTGTTTTGGTTGCATCGGTATGTCCAATATAACTTGTGAGCCCCCTAGCAAGTGCTATCAGATGCTTGTACTAGGCAAGGAACCATCTCACAAGGGGGACTTAGCTCAATAGGGCTTTCTTGCTGAAAATGATTGTATCTTGATTTACCCGGCCGGCATACCATAGGAAGTATGCTATTTTAGAGGCCTCTGGAGGCTTACGGGCTAATCAAGTCGTGTGGGTAAGGTAGTACACCCCTGCAGGGTATCAATCTTTTCGAATAGCCGTGTCCACGGTTATGGACAACCGCTTGAGTTCGGGAGTTACTATTGTTAGACTTTTAATTAAAATTGTGGTTGAACTTGGTATTCGTCATGAACGGGATGTTCATGTGTTTAATACATCAAAGTGTGCTGCCACTTTGGTCTTTGCATGATTTAATTGTTTATTACTGAAATGCTTTACTATATGTTTTACTTCTACTTCAAAGCTGATTTTAAATGGGCACATGAAAAACTAGTATGTGTAGGATGTTAATCGTTGCGTCTCTTTCGCAAAACTAAACCAATATGAGCCATCCTTTGAATGACCCTTATGCTTAACTATTTTTATTTGTGTAAGACTTGCGAGTACACTTGTACTCAGCCAGATGTTTGCTGGCCTTTTCAGGTGAGGAAGATAATGAGTCTGACGATCTTGTTAGTGTTGACTTGGGTGACCCTAACGAGTAGTGTGCTATCATTTAACTCCCAGTCGGTTGCCGATGGGTGATGGGCACACCACTACTGGTCTTTTGCTTTATTTATTTGCTTCACGCTACTTGATACTTTACTTTGAATTTGGCGGTCGGCCGTATGTAATAAGTCGAGACCTTGACTATTATGCAAGATGTCTTTTGATCTCTTGTTGTATGCGTTGTATGGATGTAATCAACGTTGGATGAGGGTATGAGTATATTGGTCGTTGATCTTGGGAGCCAATATAAGTCATACTCGTTGTTGATGAATTCCCATTTAACTCACTAAGTGTAGTGCTTCGAATCGAAAGAGAATCGACAATCATGTAGCGCCGCAAAGGAGCAAGCAGATGATCGTTGAGGCTCTAGTATTCGCCAAGCCTCTCACTTGGATAGAGTTAAATTGAATTCACTTACCGGAGACCCGTGATTATGTCCCTAAGACCTTATCTAATCTCGGTCTTATGGAGATAATTACCGGGGTCCCCACATCAGTGACCTTGGCTAGCGCTGCGCTCGGTGAGAAGAGGCTAAAACGACATATAAAATCCGAAAACCATTTATTGGCAAGCTGAAAAATATGTATAACTTTGAAAATACATAACTAATTCATTTTAACTCCAAAATGAGTGAAACCACTTCTGATAATTTTTATTTTTAATGAAATTTATATTAAAATTGGTTTCCAACATGTCTCTGTAACAGAGAGCATTATTTTAGAAAATGAGCTATAAACACTATTATTTTTACAAAAGGAAAAGGCTGATAGCTTTAACAATTCATAAGTAATTATTGGAAACTTCAAAAATAGTGAAATCAATTTTGATAATTTATATTTCAAAGGAACTTAATTATAAAAATGGTTCCAAACTTACCTCTATCACAGAAACAATCGTTTGAGGAAAATGATCCTAAAGGACATTATTTTTACACTATTAATGCTGATAACTTTGAAAATCAATAACTAAATCATGAGAACTCCAATTGGAGCAAACTCAACTGTTTTGAACTTATAATAATATTGCCTATTTATCTATGTAATCCATGAACTCGCCACTGTTCTACAAAATTTCACTTCATAATTAAATTACATAAATGAAGGCACATTGAAATCTGAAATTCAAACCATTATAACTTTCATATACTAAATCAAAATGAAATAATTATTTCACCAAAAATCATTTAAAATCATGACTTAGCTACTGTAGAAGGATCATGTATTTTTGAACATTTTGATTTTTGGAGTATTTCTCGATGTTTATTCGGTATTGTATTTATATAGATTCCGAGCTCATTGATATTAACTCTTACGCTACTGAGGGAGAGCAATTAGCCTACCAGCAAGGCAAGCATCCTTTGAACTTTCTTTTTGCATCATATTTGATCCCAATTTTGTTATGGTAGATGCAATGATAATTGCTTGCATGATAGTTTTATAATGTCGCTATTTTTGTGATGAGTAATTAGACACATCCTATTATCTTGTCATTGTGGCTATCCATGAATTACCCCAGTACTGAAATGTTTATGTTAGGATGTATGAAATAATGTTGTTCGAGTTTGCTTAGCCATGCAAGTCTAGAAACGGTAGTTTCATTGTCGGGAATAACCCGACAATTATAGGATAAACACCACTCTCTTTATATACTTTTGTTTCAGATCTTCGTATCTGTTTTCTAAGTTAAATTTTTTCATTTTAAATGAGCTTTTGGTCTGGACAAGTGATGGCTACTGATGGTGCCTTCGTGCACGAGAATTGGGTACGTGGTTGGACTTGTCTCGACAATTAAGGACCGAACTTTGGTAACGTCGTTGATTCAAGTACATTCGTGCTATCATAGGCGGGTTGGGAGCCGTATGGTTAAGTAGGGGGAAGGTTTTATTGTGTTGAGTCCTACGGTGGTGAAATTGTAAGGGCATGGGACCGTGAAATCCCGTGTTCCTTTGGGCCGATAGGATGGGGCGTTAACGCCTTGTGTTTCCTAGGATATATAGGATGAAGGCGTTAACGCCTTGTGTTTCCTAGGAGCCATGGGTTGAGGGACTTGGCTCAATGGGATCTTCTTGCTAAAAACGATCAGATCTTGATTTATCCTACCGCATACCATAGGAAGTATGCTATATTCGGAGGCATCCGGAGGCTTACAAAGCTAATCAAGTCGTGTGGGTAAAGTAGTACACCGCAGGTATAAATCTATTCGAATAGCCGTGTCCGCTGTTATGGACAACCGCTTGAGTTCGGAGTTACTATTGTTAGACTTGGAATTAAAATTGTGGTTATAACTTGCATCGACATGAATGGGATGTTCATGCTTGTTGTTGTATCAAGGTGGACCGTCACTTTGTTGTTGGTATGATTCATTTGTTATTGAATTCATTACTTATTCACATGCTTTACTTCTACTTCAAATCTGATTTTGAAATGGCACTTGAAAACTAGTATGTGTAGGTTGTTCAAGATTGCGCCTCTTTCGCAAAATTAAGCCAATATGAGCCCTTCCTTTGAATGACCTTATGCATAACTATTTTTCTTTGTGTAAGACTTATGAGTACTCTTTGTACTCAGCGTGTGTTTCTTGGCTTTTACAGTGAGGAGAATATTGAAACCGACGAGCTTGTCGGTGTCGATTTAGGCGACACCGATGAGTAGCGTGCTATCTTTTAACCTTGATCGGTTGTCGATGGGTTATGGGGCATACCACCGCTGGCCTTTTGGTTTATTTACTTATTTGTTTCGCCGCTACTTTATGAACTTGTTTAATTTGGCGGTCGCCACTTGTATTAGATGTAAACTTGGAACTATGTTGTATGCCTTTGTACTATCGTTGTTTGAAGGTTGTATGGATGTAACCGACGTTGAATGAGAGTATGGTTATATTGGTCGCTGATCTTGGGAGCCAATATAAGTCATACTCACTATTCATGGGTTCCCATTTAGCTCGCTAAGTGTCGTGCTTGGCTTGTTGGAGAACCGACAATCATGCAGTGCTCGCAAAGGAGCGGCGCGCATGATCGTCGGGGCTCTAGTGTGTAGTCAAGACTCTCATTTAGACTGAGTTAAGTTGGAATTCATTTACCGGAGACCTAGGGTTATGTCTCTAAGACCATGCTTAGTCTCGGTCTTATATAGATAACTCCGGGGTCCCCACAACGTTGGTATCAGAGTCATACTGACTGTAGGTTAGAGATAGTGCTGGCGTTAGAGTTAGTAAGCCTTTCTGAGTCAAAATTTTTGAAATTATCAAATTAATTTCAGAAAGTTTAAGTTAAGAATATCTTTTATTCCTCATCCATCCTAGCATCCTTTCTTACCCTATTTCTGCTTTTAAAGAAGTCTTACCTTGTTGTTCTTGCTTTTAGATGAGTCGCCAATACCTGGTCAAAGAAACTCAAGCTGAGAACGTGGATGGATACCCGGCGCTTCTCCGAGAGATGATGTGGAGGACGAACTTTACTTATCAGCCAACCTACGCCATCTATCGCCGCGACAGGGGGCCAGGCATGGAGGAATACTTGGCCGAGATCAACATCATCGCTAGACGAGTCACGGGGAGTATCCCATATTGTTTCCAAGCACGTGGCACCTCTGAGGCCATGGCTCTACAGGAAGTGGCTCGTGTGGCCATGAGCCACCTCCGTTATGATCTGACGGAGTTGTCTCAGCCGCCTTATGACCATTTTCCTATGAGAGAGCGTGGCGCGGAGGTAGACACCTTTGCCCGGATTCGCCATGAAGATCCCTGTGTTAGGCGCTTGGCAAGATTGGTTCATATCATGGACCAAATCCATCTGCACCTCGTGTATGAGTTGTACGAGACTCACAAGATCTCGTGGTGGCCCAAGAACACTTGCAACTCATGTGTAGTATGGGGATCATTGACCGCCATGTGGTTTATGGCGCAAATGAGATTTCCCATATGCTTGGCGCCACCGATGTACCGCCTTCCGTATGCGAACGGTACCCAACTATGGGACGAGACGCCAGGTTCGCATGTCAGTTAGATTTGCTCGTACTCATAGGATGGAACCTGCTGGAGGCCATGTGATAGAGCAAGGCTCCCCTTTACGTCTTCCTAATTTTGGAGACCCCGATGATACGGGATCCCCTGAGGCACATCTTCTGGACGAGTTTCCGGTAAACTTTGACCGGAACAACATTTAGGATGTAGTAGGCGTAAGCTCATGGGCGAGCATGTATCTTTGATTTCCTGTAATAGGCTAGTAATAATTGAACTATTAATGTTTCTTTTGCAAGAACTATATTCCGGCAGTTGTTTTTCGCCCACGGGCCTTTATGGATGTAATTGCTTTGGAAAAACTATGATTTGAAGTTATGGATCTTGTACTGGCCTTAGTGCCTTTGGACACCCTTTTGGTGTTATATTTTTGGTGCATCTTATATCATTATGCATGCTTAATTAAGAACCTTGTGCTTGCTGTCCAAAGTTTTATTATTCGTACTTTTCCAGCAATCTTGGCCTCTTTTTAACATTCCTTGACACTCCAGATGTCGTGCCCTAACACTCGTGCTAGAGCTCGCGATGGGGATCTCCACCCGGGGCACTCGCTCGCGTCAGAGCGTAACTTTACGCCCGCGAGGAGAGGGGTGAGCCTCTCGCAAAGACCGTCCGCATGGATAGCTCATCCGAGGAAGTGCTTCATCCGCCACCCACTATGGCGGAAGTCTTGGCCTGCATCGAGAGAAACAGATGGATCGGACCGGATCCCGGAGGCTATAGCTCGCAACACTTCTCCCGCCTCGCGCAGCAGGGAGGGGGACATCGAGGCGCGTGGGGTCTCGCTGAGTTTCAGCCGAACAAATCATCCCACCTTTGCGGTACCGAGACCCTATGGAGGTCAAGATTGGTGGGGATGTGGAGAAGAAACTAGCCATTGCTCAGTGCACGGGCATTGAGAGAGTACTTTTTGCCAGCTATCAGCTGGAAGGCGCTGCTAGTGTGTGGTGGGATAACTATTCCGCCATGCAGCCTGAAGGAGAGGTTCCATCATGGAACGAATTTCGAGCAGCCTTCAGGGAGGTCTATATTCTTGATGGGGTCATGTCGATCAAGCAGCAGCAGTTTCTTGCTTTGAAGCAAGGAAGGAAGACTGTCACTGAGTATCTTCAGGAGTTCAACTCCTTGGCCCGCTATGCCCCGGATGACGTCTCCACAGATGCCGCCGCCGCCACGGCTCATGGGCGGCTTGATCGAGGAGATGCACTGGCTTTAGCTGACATGACTTCAGAACTTCCAACACATGGTGAACAAGGCCATTGTAGTGGAGCACAAGAGTGTGATCAGAGGAGTCCAGAAGAGGAAGAAAGCCGCCGCTTTTCAGCTAGCGGCGCTTTTCTCGGCAGCGGCGACCGGCCGCCTCAGACACCTCGTTCTCAGGCCCCAGTGCCACCGAGACCTCCTGTGGCACCTCCACGATCTTCTCCACCCACGGTGCAGCGGTACAATGGGAGTAAGAACTCCCAAAACAGTGGTACTTTCAAGCAAAATATCACTTGCTTTCATTGTGGTCGCCACCACTATGTCTCTCATTGCCTCGCCAAGCAGCGGGGAATGCCTCAGGTTTATCGTGCTCCTACACCACCAGCTGTGGCAAACCTGACCCCAAAGAAACTGAGGGCATACCTAGTGTATCCTGGTGCATCTTTTGCAAAACACAATGCAAATGATCATGGAAAATTTCGAAAACAATTTGTAAGATATGTCATGATGCAATCAAGCATCTTGAAAAAATTCAAACGAAAACACGACATATATTAGGAGAAACAAAAAAGACAAATTTCAGTTAATAGTAGCTTTTTCTTTTTTTCTTTTATTTTCGGATTTTGTTTTAGCCGGATTTGTCCTTTTTTTTTTCTCTCCATGTGTAGATTGAATTTAGATTTGAAATTTTGTGGCGTGATAGCTTGATTTAGTGTCAATGTTATCAATTATTTCCGAAATTTTCATGATTATTTGCATCAGATTTTGAAGAGAATGCGCGGCGATGCATGCACTAGATATTTCCCGCAGAAGCCTTCGCCACCCAGAGCACCCTCATCCCGGGCAGCCTCCGCCACGGAGATGCAGTAGACAAAGGCGGCAGGGAGCCCGACGTAGGCGTCTTCTTCGGCGATGCACCTGCTGTCTTTATCAATACAAGCAGCTTCCAATCGTCGACTTCTCGATTTCCAATCGTCAGCCTCTAAGCTACCTCTTTTTCGTGTGTGTGTGAGAAAGAGCGAGAAGGGAGGGACATAACAATTGGTTAATTAACATATCTGTCGTAAGGCTCAAACAATTAAGCCAGAGTCGATGATAAGCTTATATAGGCTTATAGCAACAATGATGCTAGCATCTTCTTTTTACACCGATGAGCAATCATTCACAGCTCTAGAAGGATAAGAGCAGAAGTTCAAAGGCACCATCTTAATTTCTTGCCGTGCAGGTCGCCGCCTCTACCATGCCTCCATCGTGGTGCCGCCTGCCAGGGTTCCATGGGGATCGGGTAGGGAGCACGAAGTGAATGGAATTGGTGCGTCTAATCGGGTTAGGTCCAGTCGTGGGTTAAGCAAAGGTGAGGGCAATTCGGTCCGTAAGGAAATACGGGAGCAAACACAGGAGGCGTATTGGGGAAAATGGGCCTCCATAATGGCATTCCTTAGATAAACTTCACTCGGCAGTTTCATATATATATATATATATATATATCAAAGAAATAACTGAGGAGTGGCATATCTATATACGAAACACGCACTAAGCAGTGGTGTATTTCAAATTTTCCTTTATATATAAGTATATATAGTTGTAAACACTATGTATGGCAGTTCTGCTAGCTCTACCAGTAAAGCATAGATCCATCATCCATGCATTAATTCCCGTGCCTCGTTATGCAATTACATGATCTGAACCGTGGCGAGGGAGACCAGCAACAGCAGCTGCGGTAGACTCTGCAGTGCAACTGAGCCTGCAGAGATGGAGCACAAACAGGAACACTTAGTGCTAGCTCTGCCAGTAAAGCATAGATCCATCACTAGTTCTTTTTAAGATCTCAATGAAGGGTTAAACCTAGTGCAGTTGCATTGCCTTTTGAGCTGGAGGGAGGAGCAGTTGGTCCAGATGGATCGTGATTACCCGATGGCGCCGACGACGGGGGAGACGCCGGCGGAGGGAGCGTGGAGCAGCCCGGGCCGAAGCCAACTACGTACACAGAGACAGCCGAGATTCAGACAACGGAAAATTCTTGATGCCTCGAGCATGCAGTTCAGTCCTTGTGATGCCCAACTTCGTTTTTCATCTACTCAATCCTGAAAATTTTTCATTTGCCAATCTTACAAGGCTTGATGCAAGGGAGGAAAGTGACGTTGAGCATGTTGACGTAGCCCGGGTTGCACTCGCAGTGGAAGTTCATGCCCTTGTCCTTCCTGCATGTGCCTTCCGAGCCACAGTCGACGACGACGCAGGCTGTGTGAGCGTGCAGAGACGAAACATGCATGCAAAACAATGATCAGATAATGGCACCTAGATAGGTACACTAGTCAAGTAGTACATAATCAGGTTCCCAAGATTGCAGGTTTTCAGAGTTTACGGTCTCCCAGGGGTATGCCCGGTAGCGCTTTCAGGGTGAGGTTCAAGCAGGCGGGATCGTAGCTGTTGGGGATGATGCAGGGCGAAAAAGGGATGAGCTTGAGGACCTGAGACCACCCGGCATCGCAGTCGCATTCGTACCCTACCGTCCCGGGGATCGGCCCCGGCACCTCAGCGCAGCTGCCCTTGCCGCAGTTGGCATCGTCGCAGATCGAATCTGATCGCAACTCGCATCGGCGCGCACGTACAAGCATGCATACATACACACAGATCATCAACTTCATATATAGCTAAGCTAAGCTGTACATGATATCGGCATCCAGGGTTTTGGTTACTGGTATAGAAAAAAATACCAGAGGTCACCGAGATTTCTCGTGAAAACCTCGGAAACCTCGGCCAAAATTTTTTGAATTAAAAAAAAAAATCCAATTTTAAAAAAAATTAAAAAAAATATCAAAAAAAAAAAATTCGTAGCTCGCAGACGAATCCTTAATTGGCTAGACGACTTCCAAAATAATCTCTGGGTCTCGATCAGAGATGAGTCCGTGTATAAACTTGCACCCACCAACTATCCATTTTGCTAAAGTTCAAACCAGTTTTTATTTTGTTTTTCAAATTATTTGTAAATTTCTATAGCATAATAATGATATAGACTCATTTTAAATCTATAATTGAATCTTTGGCTGAAATCTCCCAAATTGATTTTTTTATCTAAGTATAATTAGGTATATATTTTTCAAAAGTGTTCTAGTTCATATTATTGTATAAATTCATCTAAGGTGTCAAATTATGTTTAATTCAATGTCAAAATTGGCTATACAATGGTAATGAAAATAACTATAATTTTAAAACAGGAATTTAAATTAAATTGAATCTAGTGCAGTTGCATTGCCTTTTGGGCTGGAGGGAGGAGCAGTTACGTTGGTCCAGATGAATCGTGATTACCCGATGGCGACGACGACGGGGGAGACGCTGGCGGAGGGGAGAGTCCCAGCGTGGAGCAGCCCGGGCCGAAGGCAGCTACGTACACAGAGACAGCCAAGATTCAGACAACGCAAAATCCTTGATGCCTCGAGCATGCAGTTCAGTACTGGTGATGCCCAACTTCGTTTTTCATCTACTCAATCCTGAAAATTTTTCATTTGCCAATCTTACAATTCTTGATGCAAGGGAGGAAAGTAACGTTGCGCAGGTTGACGTAGCCCGGGTTACACTCGCAGTGGAAGTTCATGCCTTCGTCCTTCCTGCATGTGCCTTCCGAGCCACAGTCGACGACGACGCAGGCTGTGTGAGCGTGCAGAGACGATAGGTATACTAGTCAAGTACTATATAATCAGGTTCCCAAGATTGCAGGTTTTGAGAGTTTACGGTCTGTCATGGGTACGCCCCGTGGCGCTTTCAGGGTGAGGTTGAAGCAGGCGGGATCGATGCCGTTGGGGATGATGCAGGGCGAAGAAGGGATGAACGTGAGGACCCGAGACCACCCGGCATCACAGTGGCATTCGTACCCTACCGTCCCGGGGATCAGCCCCGGCGCCTCAGCGCAGCTGCCCTCGCCGCAGCTGGCTTCGTCGCAGATCGAATCTGATCGCAACTCGCATCGGCGCGCACGTACAAGCATGCATACATACACACAGATCATCAACTTCATATATAGCTAAGCTAAGCTACACACGATATCGGCACCCAGGGTTTGGGTTACCGGTATGAAAAAAATACCAGAGGTCACTGAGATTTCTCGTGAAAACCTCGAAAACCTCGGCCAAAATTTTTTAAATTAAAAAATATCCAAAACTTTTCGCCAATCCAAAAATATACCAGGCCCCACCGAGATTCCGGGTTACCCGGCGGTAACCAAAACCCTGTCGCCATCCAATGCACAGACAGCACAAGCACAGTACATGCGGATTAAGGGAGGTGAAGAACTGACAGGCAACGGCCACTCTGATCGTGGTGGTGCAGGCCAGAAGCGCCACGAGCAGTGCAGACACCACCACCGAGCTTCTTCTCGCCATGGCCATCTTCTTGCCGATCGATCCTCCTGGATGCAGGCTAGAGACCTAGAGTGAATGTATGCTCTAGCTGATGCTCAGTTTAATTAAGCTGGATATAATCAAACTCACGAGAGACAGGGAGGAGATGGAATTAATGTATGTGTGTCAGTGTGTGTATATATATAGGCCAGTAGCTGGCAGGCGCGGTAAGATTTGAAGCCAGAGATGAACAAGAAGCTAGTAGAGCCGATCTAGTACGGTCGTCTCGATGGGAGCGGGCAAGGCAGGGCGACGGCGACGTGCGATTTGTTTCTTCTCTTTCTGGGTCTTAGGTTTTATCACCAGCTAGCTGGGCTGTATGTTCGTTTCCATCATTCTATATTTCTATGTCTCAGAAGGTTCTCTTTTGGAGGCACGCACGAGAGAAATGGTCCAACGAGGCATCATGTACCAACGAGTTTTGAGCCCTTGTAGGTGATTTCTCATCGTTGGTACTATATATATATACGCTAGTAAGAACAGGTTTAGATAAAGCATGCGACATCGGGTTTGCGACGGTTTTTGCGAATGGAGCATAAACATGGCGAAAGGAGGTGCACACTGATCTAGGGGCTATTGCGATGCTACTGGCAGTAGCACAGAGACCAATGGTCACTGGAGCGGCGACGACAGTGCTTTCCACGGTGGCTCCTTGATCGGCTATGAGGAACTCCATGCTATATTGGCTAATCCTCCAATCTAACAGACGCAATAGCTCTTGGGGACTACTAGAAGCTCACCAAGAGTGTTAACAACGTCGGAGGATGACCGGAGAGCTTGGAGCAGTGACGGGCAGCGACGGCGGCGGCGGCATCACAGTGAAGTTGCTCTTCGGTGGAGGAGAAGCTACAAGGAGCCACGCATTAGCTCACGGGTGTGCTAAGGATGGTGAAAGAAGAAGGAATTAGCGAGGGACTCACCGGGACGGCGGTGAATAGCAAAAGTATCCGCGGCGGTCGGAATTGGGGAAGAAGGATATGCGCTTGGATTCTCTGTGAGATGGAGATCATCAAGTGAGGGAATATCATCAGTAAGGTATAGGGCGCGTTATGACGCATTTGAGTGAGATTCAAGCTCACCAGAATGTTGAGAACACGCAAGCTTGGATCGGGGTGCGCGCCGAAGGGGAAGAAGACGACAGTGCAATCGCGCTACAGAGCTCGAAGGGCAACATCAAGCAAGGGGATAGTTTGAGTAAGGTATGAGGCGCATGGTAATGCGGTTGTCCAGGGTAAGGATGCTCGCTAGAGGCGGTGGTGGTGTAGGGCTTGCTCACCGGCTGAGGAGATGGTGAAATGGTTAGATGCTTAAGTATGGCTGAGATTAGCGCGAGATTGACGACGAGAACTCGAGGGAACTCTCTGGCTCTCCGCCTGTTTGGGAAAAAGGGGCGACAGGAGGGTGGCTGGCATGGGCATGGTGACGCCCACTGATGCATCGCACAGCGCAGAGGCGACGGGAGCAGGTGAGCACCAAAAAATACTGGGCGGGGATCATTTCCCATGGGTGAGCGGCGGAGCGGGCGCGACACGCTGGAGTGGCACGAGGTGGACGAAGGCATCTAACGTGTGGGGCTAGCATGTTAGTGTGTGTGAGAGAGAGAGCGAGAGAGTGGGGCGGGCTGGTGAGCACTCGTGGAGCTGGGCCTTGCTGGGCTTTTGGTCCAATAAAGTGGCGGGAAAAAGAATTTAATTTGAAAATTTCCAGAAAAGGCTGAGAGTTGGAGGAATTTCTAAATACAACAAATGAGCTCCAAAATTTATGTAAATTTTTGTGGAGACTCCTGACAAAGTTTAGTTTCTTGTGAAAGTTTTCCATAATTTTATCTGTCCTACAATTTTCTAAAAAAAATGCTTTCAATGTCACTATTTGTATGAGTGTATTTTCTTGTGAAAGTTTTTCGGAATTTTATCTGTTCTGCATTTTTCTCAAAAAATATTTCAATGTCATTGTTTGTACGCAAATGCAATAATTTATTTGAGGACAATTTCAAAAACGTGCTCAAAATACTTTCCACTTTTATTCTCAGTATAATTATCTCAGGTTTACATTTTTTGAGATGTTACACCGAAGCTCCGGAAGAGCAACAGGTTGAGCAAGACCAAGACCACACTACTACAGAAACAGCCATCACAGACGGTTCGGAACCGTCATCACAGACGGTTTTCGAACCGTCTCGGAAAGTTGGTCTCTGATAACAGGTGGTTATCACGCACGGCCCGCAAACCGCTCAGGATACGAATATCACGATTTGTTGGAAATAGAACTGTCGTGATAACTATTATCATAGACGGTTCTACTTCAACCGCTCGTGATAGTATATTTTCGCGCATTTGTTCGAACAAGAACCGCTTGTGATAGTAATTATCACTGCACGGTTCTTGTTAAGAACCGCTTTGTGATAGTTTTTTCAACTGAAAAAAAAACTAAATGTATAGCTTGCAAGTGGCCACAGCGGCCTTCCCCTTGGCCGTCCGTCTCTTCGCTACCTCCACTGCCTTGGGCGAGCTCCCGGTGTTGCACTCCTCAATGTAGGAGATGGTGGAGTTGATGAGGAGGAGCACGATGATGCCGACGGAGTGCTGCTAGTCCGACGGGCGGTGGTCGTCGTTGGCCATCACGATGGCCATGACTGCTGCCACCTCCATTACCCCAAGAACTTGAGGATCTCGCTCTCCTGTGCACACACGCAACCACCATGCCACCATTGTTACAACATTACGCAAAAGAAAAGCTCGCAGCTAATCTAATTAGTCAAAACTCACTACTAACCTTATTTTCTTCAAGCTTGTTGGGGCCGAAGACGGCAATGCGCGCCTGGGAGGACCGGCATGGGGGAGGAGGCCAGTGCAGAGGGAGGACGCCGACACAGGGAGGAGGAGGACTAGAGGAGGAGGAGGAGGACTGCGGGAGGTTGGAGGACCGGCTATATATATGGACTCCTGCTACTCCCGCGCACGCGTTCAAAATTTTCGAACTCCCGCCTTGTGAATTATATATCACAGACGGTTCGTATCACCAACCGTCTGTGATGAGGTACTTATCACAGACGGTTCGTGATACGAACCGTCTGTGATACTATCATAGACGGTTCTATTAAAAAACCGTCTATGATACTGGAGATTATCATAGACGGTTTGTTAATATAACCGTCTCTGATACTATCAGAGACGGTTCTTTAATAGAACCGTCTGTGATACTGAGTATCACAGACGGTTTGTATTACAAACCGTCTGTGATAGGCCCGACAGACCCAACATAGATGGTTCTATTTTAACCGTCTGTGATAAGGCGTCTACTATAGCTTGTTTTGTAGTAGTGCCACCAAGATATCGAGCAAGGTGATTCAACAATTTGATCATTTTGCACCTATATTTGAAAAGCAATTATATTGTTCTAAATCATGAAAGTGCGTCGCTATATGCTTTATACAAATATGTTGACCTAACTTATAGTTAATACCTTAATATTAATTGAGTATAAAACCCCAATAATTGAACTTGGACACCATCCTTTATCACATTAGGGATAATGTTATACATATAGACACTAAGATTGTATCTAAGTGTCATGCTTAGCCTTTCTTAGATACATTGACTTGTGGGTATTAATTTGCCCCGACATCATTCAAATTTCAAAAGAACTGGATTTGGGCAGTCGAGGTTAGAGTATGGTTGGTATGTTGAAACTAGAAAGGATTTTCAAAACAAAAACACAAAAACCGATTTAGATTTAGGCGGATGGTAAGTTGGGAGGGTGCGGATAAGAGCACGCCAGAGTAGTTATGGGGAAGTACCGTCCAAGTCAGTTAAGGACCCGGTTCTTGTAACATCTTCTCGTGTAAAAACAGTACAACCATAAGTCTATAATTGGTACGACTTGGTTGACTAATTTGTTCGTCTCAGCGTTAGGTTCACCACAGATAGAATGTGGCGTGGGTAGAGGGTAATGAAGCCACAAGAAACCACAAGGTGCAAGAGGGGGCCTCTGTGAGAGCGTGGCCTACGGCGGTGGAAACCTTAGTGGGAGGAGTTGCGTTGAGGTGGGCTATTGTAAAGGCCTTGTGAAGATTATCTTTGTCTCACACCTACGGTCGTGTGTTGACAGTATAAGACGAGTGTCTCTTGTGGGTAAAGTGTGCGACCTCAGCAAAGTGAAAATAGTTTGGATAGCCGTGCCTACGGTCATGGGTGGTGCCGAGAACTTACTTGATGTAGATTCAGTTTTTATAAAAACAATTTATGGGTGGGATAAAATGATAAGTCGGAGCCCAAAGATTGGATTTGTCCTGGCTAGAGCCTGTGGAAAGTACGGGTGGTAGCCTAAGGAAAACATGCATTTGGTGGATGGAGCCACTCAGTGATATAGGAGGTTGAAGCCTCCACTAATATTTTACAAGAATAATCAATTTCATTAAAAACCTATGTTAGTCAAAATGCTAGGTCTCAGAAATTGCCTACTACTTATTCTAATTCAAGTGCAGCTTTGTGCAAATAAAAGAACCATAAGACTTCCTTTGAACAACTTTGCATCTTTTATAATTGCATTCAGTGTGTTGGCTCGCGGAATACAGTTGTGTACTCACACTCGCTATTATAAAAAAAAACTCAGAGCCATTCGATCAAGACCTTTATGCCTACTTCGTGGCTTCTGGACCAGATAGTGAAGATGATGGAGGAGCTTAGGCCGGGACCTCTAGTCGTTTGCCTATTGGCAGAGCGGATGGATCCACTTTTTGCTTTTTTGCTTCTGCTCGTATCTCTATTTTCTGTACTAAACACTATGTATATTAAATTGATTTGCTTGGCCCCTTTTGTAAAGTAGTTGATTGTATGGTCTATTTATGTAATGAAGTCCTAAATTGTGATGTGAACGCGATGTATGTGAATAAATCTACGATGTATCTATGTGTGTTATCTACTGACATAAGGAATGATGCAGTTTTACACAACGGGTTCCGAATTACAAATTCAAGGTCCGACACCTTCCCATCTGGGGGCCTAGAGGCAGAGCTTCATGTAGAACAACCTGGGCCATGACCCCTCCTTCCATTTTGGTATCTCTATATGTATCACTAAGAAGCTACTAGTTTATACTACATATTAGGCTAAAAAATCAATAGTTTTGCTTCATGTAGTCCATCGATTTGTAAGTTCAAAGCTTAGTTTTTCAATGTTGTTGTTCCATCTTTATAAGTTGTCCTCTCTTGATCGTCCTCCCTTGATCTTTAGTCAAGTTCCGCCGCTGCGAGGGCATGCCTCGTCCACGACTCTTGTGCATACCATCGATGAGTAAAGTTTCTCTAAATATGCCCCTGTATTTTCGTATGGACCAAATTGCCCTCATCTTTCCTTACTGAACACACGGTTGGACCCAACCCAAACCATTCCCCATGCATGAACCCAACCCCAAAGAAACCGAGGGCATATATATCTAGTGCATCCTTACTTCTGGTGCATCCTGGTGCATCTTCTACAAAACACAATGCAAACAATCATGGGAATTTTCGAAAACAATTTGTAAGATATGTCATGATGCAATCAAGCATCGTGAAAAAATTCAACCGAAAACACGACGTATATTAGGAGAAACAAAAAAAAGACAAATTTCAGTTTTAGCCGGATTTGTCTTTTTTGTTTCTCCATGTGTAGATTGAATTTATATTTGAAATTTTGTGGTATGATAGCTTGATTTAGTGTCAATGTTATCAATTATTTCGGAAATTTTCGTGATTATTTGCATCAGATTTTGAAGAGAATGCGCGGCAATGCATCAAAAGTTAGTATGCACTAGATATTTCCCCCAAAAGCCTTCGCCACCCAGAGCACCCTCATCCCGGGCAGCCTCCGCCACGGAGATGCAGTAGACCAAGGTGGCAGAGAGCCCGACGTAGGCGTCTTCTTCGGCGACGCACCTGCTGTCTTTATCAACACAAGCAGCTTCCAATCGTCGACTTCTCGATTTCCAATCGTCAGCCTCTAAGCTACCTCTTTTGTGTGTGTGTGTGTGTGAGAGAGAAGGCAGGGTTCCATGGGGATCGGGTTGGGTCCAGCCGTGTGTTGAGTAAGCAAAGGTGAGGGCAAATTTGGTCCGTAAGGAAATCCGGGAGCAAATACAGGAGGCGTATTGGGGAAAATGGGCCTCCATAATGGCATTCCTCGCATAAACTTCACACGGCAGTGGCATACAGGGTTTTCTTTACCGGAAAAATATTTTTAGGCGTGGGGGTAAAGGCCGAAAATCGGAAAATTTTGGTTGAAATTTTCAAAAAATTTATGAATTTTTCGGATTTTAAATTTTAAAAATCAAATTCTAACAAAATTCCAGCAAATTCGAATTTTTTTGACAAAATTCATCCAAACGGAATTTTCATGGCCGGTTTGTATTTCTACCAGGTCCCACTGGTAAACCGATTTTCGGCCAAAATTTGAATCCCTGATAGCATATATCAAAGAAACAACTCAGGAGTGGCATATCTATATACGAAACATGCACTAAGCAGTGGCGTATAACAAATTTTCCTTTATATATAAGTATAGTTGTACACACTATATATATATGGCAGTTCTGCTAGCTCTACCAGTAAAGCATAGATCCATCATCCATGCATTAATTCCCGTGCCTCGTTATGCAATTACATGATCTGAACCGTGGCGAGGGAGACCAGCAACAGCAGCTGCAGTAGACTCTGCAGTGAAACTGAGCCTGCAGAGATGAAGCACAAACAGGAACACTTAGTGCTAGCTCTACCAGTAAAGCATAGATCCATCACTAGTTTTTTTTTTTTTTTTTTTTTTTAAGATCTCAATGAAGGGTTAAAACCTAGTGCAGTTGCATTGCCTTTTGGGCTGGAGGGAGGAGCAGTTGGTCCAGATGAATCGTGATTACCCGATGGCGCCGACGACGGGGGAGGGGGAGACGGGGGCGGAGGGAGCGTGGAGCAGCCCGGGCCGAAGCCAACTACGTACACAGAGACAGCCAAGATTCAGACAACGCAAAATTCTTGATGCCTCGAGCATGCAGTTCAGTCCCGGTGATGCCCAAGTTCGTTTTTCATCTACTCAATCCTGAAAAATTTTCATTTGCCAATCTTACAAGGCTTGATGCAAGGGAGGAAAGTGAGGTTGAGCATGTTGACGTAGCCCGGGTTGCACTCGCAGTGGAAATTGAAGCCCTTGTCCTTCCTGCACGTGCCTCCCGAGCCACAGTCGATGAAGACGCAGACTGTGTGAGCGTGCAGAGACGAAACATGCATGCAAGACAATGATCAGATAATGGCACCTAGATAGGTATAATACTTAATACTAGTCAAGTAGTATATAATCAGGTTCCCAAGATTGCAGGTTTTGAGAGTTTACGGTCTGTCAGGGGTATGCCCCGTGGCGCTTTCAGGGTGAGGTTCAAGCAGGCGGGATCGAAGCTGTTGGGGATGATGCAGGGCGAAAAAGGGAAGACCGTGAAGACCCGAGACCACCCGGCATAGCAGTCGCATTCGTACCCTACCGTCCCGGGGATCAGCCCCGGCGCCTCAGCGCAGCTGCCCTCGCCGCAGTTGGCTTCGTCGCAGATCGAATCTGATCGCAACTCGCATCGGCGCGCACGTACAAGCATGCATACATACACAGATCATCAACTTCATATATAGCTAAGCTAAGCTATACATGATATCGGCATCCAGGGTTTTGGTTACCGGTATGAAAAAAATACCAGAGGTCAGTGAGATTTCTCGTGAAAACCTCGGAAACCTCGGCCAAAAAATTTTGAATTAAAAAATATCCAAAATTTTTTGCCAGTCCAAAAATATACCAGGCCCCACCGAGATTCCGGGTTACCCGGCGGTAACCAAAACCCTGTCGCCATCCAATGCACAGACAGCACAAGCACAGTACATGCGGATTAAGGGAGGTGAAGAACTGACAGGCAACGGCCACTCTGATCGTGGTGGTGCAGGCCAGCAGCGCCACGAGCAGTGCAGACACCACCACCGAGCTTCTTCTCGCCATGGCCATCTTCTTGCCGATCAATCCTCCTGGATGCAGGCTAGAGACCCAGAGTGAATGTATGCTGATGCTCAGTTTAATTAAGCTGGATATAATCAAACTCACGAGAGACAGGGAGGAGATGGAATTAATGTATATGTGTGTATATATATAGGCCAGTAGCTGGCAGGCGCGGTAAGATTTGAAGCCAGGGATGAACAAGAAGCTAGCAGAGCCGATCTAGTACGGCCGTCTCGATCGAAGCGGGCAAGGTAGGGCGACGGCGATGGCGACGTGCGATTTGTTTCTTCTCTTTCTGGGTCTTAGGTTTTATCACCAGCTAGCTGGGCCTTCTCAGAAGGTTCTCTTTCGGAGGCACGCACGAGAGAAATGGTCCAACGACACCAACGAGTTTTGAGCTCTTGTAAGTGGTTTCTCATCGTTGGTATCTCAGCAGCACAGATTAGTACAAATATGGTACTATATAGGGTCTGTTTGGAACAGCTGTGCTTTTCTGAAAAGCGTTTTCCGGCTGTCCTGTAGGGCTTTCTGGCCGCGGGCTGAACGGCTATGTTTTTCTGATTTGTTGTTTGGCTGTCAAGCTTTTAGATAGGCTGACTGTAGCTTCTGAGATGAGAAATGTTTGTAATGCCCCTAGAACAATAACAGCTTGTTTGATGCTAACGCAATTAATGACATTTGATGACATTTAACGATATTTAACAACAATTGATGACTATTAATGATGACTAACACAATTGACGAGAACTACCGTAATAAACGACAACTACCGATATTGACCGTGATTAACGACAATAAACCACAAACAACGCAATAAACCACAATTAGCGTATTTAACGATAATTATTATAATAAATATTTATTACAATAAATAATTATTACAAACAATTATTACATAAATAATTATTACAATAAGTGATTATTACACACAATTATTACAGTGAATAATGAATACAACAATTATTTCATTTACAACAATAATGAATACACAATCATCAACTATTATTTCATGGAAAAAGGAAAATACAAACAATTATTACAATAAACATTTATTACAGCAAATAATTATTACAATGAATAAATATTACAGTAAATAATTATTACATAAATAATTCATGCCCCTCCACTTTTTTCTGGGCTTGGGACTAGTATCTGCAGTGTTAGGCACCTCACCCTCACACATAACCCAACAATAAAGAAGTAACAATTCACAGCAATACATCATTCACAGCAGGGAAGATCAAAGGGTTGTTTAAAAATAAAAATCTCCAACAGGCTGATCCATGTTTGGCCTCATTAGACAAATGTTTCTATTTACATTTTCCCTCAATTAGGTCATAAAAATGAAAGACAGAACCAGTTGAACATTTTCCCAAGTTAAACATGTTCAAATTAGAATTGAGATTAACACATGACATGATAAGCAAAAGGAGAATCAACATACTACAGAACAACTTGAGTAACTAATACAAGACCATGTTCCATGCAAAAATCCATCCATTGATCATGCTAGCATCCAAACTATAAGCAAGAGAAATCAGATTAATCATCTTCACAACAATTGCATATCCATTCATGTTCCAATATACACTCTAAAAATTGCATGGTAGATATCACAATTCACAACAGTACATCATCAAAGTAATTTACAATGTAGCATCTACTCACAACAATGATGATAGCTCCTCATCAAGTCAAAACTCTTGTACAGATTGATGGTTCATGGACATGTAATAGCAACCAAAATTCTCCATGAATTGATTTACTTTGCACTAAAAAAATTGGCCGTGGGGACTCCGAGATCGGATCCGTTTCAAATCGAGTGATTGCACAGAAGGCACAATCCTTAACGGGAAACGAAAGTGATTTCAAGCCCCGGATATGCGTCTCATGTTAGCTCACAAGGATCAGTGGCTAACATGCACATACCCAATACAACATTGCATTCACATACACAAGATACAAGAATAATAGAAACAATAATACAATATCAACAAATATGACCTTATGGCCCAATTTTGCATAAGAGGGCCGAACGGCCAAATTCAATTATCAAATAATAAATCGCAGCGGAAGATAAACTTAGGATAGAAAGGGAATAATCAAATTGGCATGCCCACAACCCACAAGCAACCAACTGGAGTTAAAGCCGTTGCACCCGTCGTTCTCACCTGAATAAATAGACACTGTTAAAGTACAAAGTAGCACTCGTGAGTTTTTTTAAAAAAGGATGTATGTAAGTATCAAAAGAAGGCTATTACACTAGTTAATTTTTGGCATAAAGCAAGTTTTCATTTAGATAAACATTATAGATTCAAATTGCCATTTGTAAAAACATTTTAGAAATGTTATATAACAGTAGGTACTCCAAAGTCATAATAATAAAAAAAATCAGTAGATACTCCAATTATAACAACACATGAACTTCCCATTCGTGACAACATAAGATCTAAACTAGTACAATGATGTAACATTTTCAACCATAACCCAAACCAATTTCCCATAAGCTAACTGTGCATGCTTTCCCACAAGTGATGTCCATAACCTAGGACGAGGCTATTCGAATAGATTTAGTTCTCTGCAGAGTTGTACAGTTTTACCCACACGATATGAATACCTTATAATGTCGCCATGCACTCTTCCGTAGGAGTGTGACTAAGATATCATAACGAGGCCTTTACAATGCCATGTCCTAATTATCAAACCACCCGAGGAAACAACACCATGGTTGAAAGTCGCTTATCGGTGTCATAGGTGTACCCGTTGTGTAAGTAAGTCCCTTTCAAACAAGTGACCCTTAAGAGCAAGTAAGAGATTGACGAACTTGCCCCCAGCAGATTGACAAGAGAACAATTAAAAAAATAACAATAACAATTATCAACCTGATTGTGTTTTGGTAACTAACACATAACAAATTATTCAGCCAAGCCTTCGCCCATAAACCCGGCGTGTGCTTGCACGTAAGACTTGGTTCATCACACCACAGACCAGTCCTCATATACCTAGACGGGGCTACATGAATCTGGGACCACCCCTTCATCACCTTATCACCCGTCTAAGTCCAACACACATAGCCAAAAACTCCCCCAACAAGTCACAATAACCAGATTCGAAGATCTGGAAACAATCCTCAATATCAATATAATTCAATCCATATAATCCTCAAATTTTTATCAATATTCAAATCAATCCACCGGCCGATGGACTAGCTCCATCAACCGCTTTCGGCTACAACTACTAGCATGGCAAAGCCTCGTTCTACAAATTAGTAAACAAACCCATATAACATATATCCTTAATCATTTAAGGTAAAAGGGTAATCAACATTCAAAGGAGGGCCATTGCAGCAATTAGGAAATTAACTACTTCTACCCATGAACATACTTTTCAAAATAGCATGCGATGACGATATTAAAACTCACACAAAACTTTTAAAATCACTGGGAGCAAAATGATCAAGAGGGGGGGGGGTGTGCTCACGCCTTTGCTGGTACCACTTGTTCAACCTCAGGTTACACTTAAATTGCTCTCACGAATACATCAGTATCGTCGAAAACCTAACGAAAGACGATATTGCAATAAACATCAAATGAAGCCAAAATTGTAACACATTCAATAAAGCATGAAAACTCACACAGAAGGTAGAGTATGATTTTTGATAAATTTAGGAACAAAAGTTATTGGATTTGGAGTTGATTTGAATTAGTTATGAATTTTTGAAGTTAAGGCTATAGTATTAGATCTACTGTTCTTTTCTAACCACTAATTCAATTTTTGTCTCAAGATTCATTTTTACTCTTATAGATTAGATGCTGAAGGCTAATTATCTTTTCTAATCCATTTGCTTTGTCATAAAAATTAGCTTGATTGATGCTTAGAAGTGCTCTCTTCTAAAGACTTTTCAATTAAGGTTGTTCCTAAAAGCTTAAATATTTGAAAGACTAATTGGGTCAAACCTTTCTAAGTACTAGTATCAGTAATGCCATTAACAAGACAGAAACTATAGTTGCTCCTAGATGCATTCTCATGCCTACTCTGTTCAACAATTCAAAACCAAGCCTTGGTTGATCTGTGCTTGTTTCAGAAAAATCACCTCCAAATTGGTTTTTCATATATGAAAGCTGCCGCTAGAAGAAAGTTAATTGACTATTTGAATTAAACTCAATTTACTATTTGAATTAAACTCTAACTACTAGAATTAGTCATGATATTAGCCTTTCGATAACTCTAATACTTTCAGATTACTGTTTTAAGCTCCTACAACAGCAGGATCTCTAGTCTTAAGTGCTAATAATTCAAACTCCCAAATCACTAACTCAAAGGAGTGACCTACTGACATTCACAAGGTTTGAAAACCGAAAGAAATAGTTGGTTTGTAAATGGTTTCACTAATCTACGGACACAGCCATCAACTTCTCTTCTCTGCCTAATTCTTCATCAAACAGATTTTATTGCTCTCTGTTGATTTCAAAAAAAATTCACATACATATGGACTTTCAGATTTGGTTGCTGCTAACAAACTTCCTCTACAAATCATACTTCAAACTGGCTAATCATACATAAAAGTGATACTATTGTTAGACAAAAATGGTTGTTCTCTTAAGGTCTATCCTTAAGGGCTAAATGAAACAAAACCTTGCTAAGAACTTGCATTAGAAAATGTCAGTAGTCCACTGTTGCTTTAAACTTCTCATCCGATCTCCTTCTCTTTGCTTAAACACCTATAACAGCAAAAGTCTCTCGGAACAAAAGTGCTATAATTAGACTCCCATTAACTAAATTTCAGATTTGCTAACTAGAGTGATCTAATGGACTGTAACATCCCAAGTTTTAGACTTGTGTTTCAAATGTACGAAAATGAGGGGAAATTAAAAACTTTTCTTACATCTTGTATTTCCTGTATGCCTGGGCATTCGTTGTGAAGAAGTTATGGGAATACAAAGGTTACAAGTCGTTTTGGCCACATCTTATTCTTCTTAGATATTCTTGTTCCATCTTGTGATAATCTCCTAGAAATAATTTTCCTAAATTCTTGGGTTGATGTGTAGTCCCTCTGAAAAATTTCACAATTTATAGAAATTGTTTGAACACTTTGGAGGCAAGTCAACCCAATTTAAACTCTGGTCAAATCTTGGTCCAACAGCATTGTAGAATTTTTGGGGGAAATGTGCAACACCAAAACCTCTGGAAATTTTACACAATGTCATTATCCTAGCTAGCAAGCTCCTGTAAAAATTTGAGAATTTTTAGAGTTGTTTTGCTACCTCAAACCTTTCCCCAAACTTCAGCTCTTCTAAAAAAAAAACCTAAATGTTTATACTGGGTTAAGGTCGACTGGTCCGAGCTGTGCTCGCTCGAATCAAAACCCAAGCCCAACCACCTGGCTCGGTCAAGCCTGGTCAGCTAGGACCTCCCCCGGGCTCGCGCGGCGCGGGTGGTCTCCGGCCGTTTGATTCAGATCCAGTGCCCACGACCTCTCCTCCTCCTCCTCTGTCGTTTTTGAAAGCACCAGAGCTCTTTGATCGAAGCCGTTCGCGATAGATCCGACGGCCAATAATCACTCCAATGCATTATTGGTTGTCTTCAACCTCTGGGCGTGCGTGAGCAGTAGGGGAGTAATGACAGTGTCATTTCATGTTCCCTACACCTGCCTAGTCAACATCAAATATTGTGGGAGACAGGATCGGCCATGCCATGCCCTAACCTACCTCTTTTTCACCTTTTCACTTTCGGCTAGTCTCGAGCCTTGCTCCTTCTGTCTCCCGAAGGACTTCCTGTCAAACCCTAACCCTTTCCAAGCTTTTTAAGCGCCTCTCATATCTCCTGGTCTCTCTTTAGACCACCCTCCAGCTCCACTGTCAACTTTGGAGCTTAATACTTCAAAATCCGACAATCCCCATTGTTGGCCCGAAAAGCTTCTTTGGTGTTCTTGGTGCTCCAGTGGTTCTCCCCCCACAATTTTTTGCACCATTCCTACCTCCTTACCATCTTGAACATATCCCCTCACTTAATTTTGGATGTGATTCGCAGGATCTGTCCAATTTGGGGTTTGTTCAAATTGGCCAATTTGGGCATCTTCTTCCTCACTGTGAGTGGCCCATTTTCAAATTAATTGCTCCAGTAGCTTCTGTGAACCTTATTGAAGCTCTTTTGATACTTGGGTGCCACTCATTTTGCTCAGGGTGCCATTTTCCAGCCTTCTTCTTCTAGTCCGGCGAGCTTCTTCTTGTGCAAGTCCTCTCCGATCAATTTTAGAGCTTCACTCCACCTGTAGTCCCTTGTTAGTCCATAGTAAATGCAGGTTGCCATTTCGAGACCACCCCGAAGCTTTCAGCAGTTTTCAAGTTCCAGTACTTAGCCTTTTTTTTCATTTTCCGGCTAGCCGGCGTTTAGAGCCACCGTCGCCGGCGAGATTGCCACCACTAGGTTCTTGTCGCTATTGCGAGTCCATTCCGATCTTCGATGGCGCGCGCATGGTCGATGATCGCGGCGGCAACCCGTTGAAGTCTCTCGATTTGCCACGGAGCTCCGTTGCGTCGATTTCTGACACCATTATTGTCCAAGGATTTTCAATCATTAGGGATCTGTTCGTGTCTTAGCCGCCCTCGTTAAGTCTCTGTCGCGTGGGCCGAAATCGTTAAAACCCCGCGGCGTCTCCCGTGCGTCATTAACGGTCAAGACTGGTATTTAGTGTGTCTCGCCTTTATTAGCTGTCGGAAGCCGCCACCTTTCACTTGCACGTGGGCCTAGACCTCCTGTGGTCGCGTTCTTAGTCACCGCTTAGACCACCCCTCACGACCTCCTACCTTGATCTCCGCCGTGAAGACCTCCCAAGGTCTAATCGGGGCCGTAGGACCACCCTCGGGGTCCTTTTTGCAAAAAGACCTCCCCTGGTCATTCTTGCAAAGACCACCTTAGGACCACCCTCGGGGTCCTCTTTGCAAAAAGACCTCCCCTGGTCATTCTTGCAAAGACCGCCTCAGGACCACCCTCGGGGTCCTCTTTGCAAAAAGACCCCCCTTGGTCATTTTTGCAAGGACCACCTCAAGACCTCCCACTGGTCCTTTGTTCGGAGAAGTTAAGTCAGGACCTCTATTGGGCAGCTCTGCACCGTCTAAGACCTCCCCGTGGGGATCTTAGCCGTCCAGACCTCCCCCCACCTCGATCTAGATCGTCAGGACCTCCCTAGGCCTAATCTGAGCTGTCCAGATCTCCTTCAGTTAAAACCCTGTCGCATAGGACCTCCTCGTGTAAATCCCAGCCGATCAGGACCTCCCCTGGGAGATCTTGACCGCCCAGGACCTCCCTCGCTTGATCGTGACCGTTAAAGACCTCCATCTGGAGATCTAGACCGTTGAAGACCTCCTCCGTGAGATCTTAGCCGTCCAGACCTCCCTCTGTAGGTTTAGCCTTAGGACCTCCCCTAGTGCTCGGGACCGCCAGATCTTGATCTGACGGTCACGACCTCCGTTAGGCGCGAGGACCTCCTTTGCGTGCGCTGTGCATGCACTGGTCGTGGCCGTTGGATCCAATCTCAACGGTCCAGACCTCCCCTGAGCTGGAGGAGGTCTTTTGTGCGCTGTGCTTCGAGGTCCGTGGCCTTGCGATGCAAGATCAACGGCCCACGACCTCTCCTTATTCATTCAGTTCATTTAGACCTTCCGAGAGCTCAATTTTTTTCTAAGTCTTTTAATGTTTCAAATTTCAAAAGTGCATAACTTTATCTTTTTAACTCCTTTTTGAATGGTTTCAGTTGTAGTAGCTGTGTGATAGGATAAATTTTAATTTGAGAATAGATGCAATCACTATACTGTTCTGGAAATTGGTTAGGATGTATTTTAATGTTCAATAGGGAAGCATGTTTAGAAATTATCTCAAATTTGTAAAATACATAACTTTTCCTCTGTAATTCCAAACTGAGCAAACTCAACTTGGTAAAATTTATCTGTAGACATGCTTTAAAATGAACTAGGCCTTGTCCTTATTTATGTTCCTGAAAAGTGATATATGCAAGTTTTACAACTTCGAGAAATCATAACTAATTCATTATAACTCCAAATGATGTGAACTCAACTTTGTTATTCTTAGGATGACCTTAGCTACCTACCATAAAAATTTCAGATTCCAGATCATTCTAGAAATTTTTGCCATGAACAGTAACCGAAATTAATTTAATTAGGATTATTCAGGCTGAGAGAACTTAGTTTAGCCATAACTTTTTCATGCTAAGTCCAAATGAAGTGATTCTTGTTTCTAAAATTGTCTAAAATCAACCTCTAGCTGATGTATAAATTTTACGGGATTTGGATGTCTTTTGCTGTTGAGTTTTGGTTGGTGTTCTTCGTTCTTATTGGTTTTATCACCTTTTCGCGTTAGGTTCCGAAGAGTTTATTGATCCTGAGGATCCTCCTCTGTAGCAAGAACAAATCCAGCAAGGTAAGCAGTTTGATCATGTTAATCCCTGTATTTTCAAGTATTTATGTTGTTTACAAATTCTATGTCTGCACTGCTAGTTTGTGTTAAACTATTGTCGTTAGTTGACCTGGTAGATGCATTTCCTTAGGCAAATGATTATCCTTTACTACCATGAGCCTAGGTTATTGCTGTGATTTAGAGTTCGTGGATGAGCTCTTGTCACTTAGTAGTTTTATGGATTAATTGCTTAGCCATGCTTAGCTTCCGGTAGAAATGGGCGGTTATCGACTTGTCGATAACCCTGATCACATAACACTTATTATGATTTATGATTTCAGCCTTGTGCCATGTCTACTTATGAAAACTAAAACTGAAAACAAAAATGATTTAGACTTGGGCACAATGGTATGATTGGTGTGATTCTGGGTGTGACTGGAACGGTGCCCGGGTCATTAAGGACCGAGTTACTTGCGCCACCGTACTGAGCATTTTGCGTGCTAACCACACTAGAGGGTATGGGACCTCTCTTGACTTAGTACTTTGGCGTGTATTGGCTTCGGGTCGCAGGGAGTCGCAGGAGGGATGGTGATGGGAGCATTACAGTGTCCGAAAGGCTTCCCCCGTGATGGCTGGTTGTCTTTCGGCTTGCAATGTAAGCGCATGGATTCCGATCCATACGAGCGGCTCGTAGTCAATGCGCAATATTGGAAAGCGTCTCGTAGGACTTAGCCGTGCCGGCATACCTTCGAAAGTATGCTTTGTGGCTTAAAGGCGGTCTAAAGTGTGGGTACATTGGTACACCCCTACAGGGTTAAAACTATTCGAATAGCCTCGTCCTAGGTTATGGACACGCTCGGATACGCCCCGTGAGAACTAGACTATAACCTTTTAATTAAAACTGGATGGGTGGTGCGAATCGGGGATTCGTGCTATGTTGTGGTGGCTATTGGGGATAGTCACTTCTAGGTGGTTACTTGTATTTACCATTACTTTGCTGTTATTTCAACAATAAAATGGATTTGTAAACTTGCTTTCAAATGTACTACAATATTGCAAATAAAGTTGGCTTTGTGCAAATGAGACATATAACCTCCACTTAAATAAGCCTGCATGTAGCTTATGAATAGTCTGCTATTCCACACGTCAGTCTTGCGAGTACATTCGTGTACTCATTTGTCTTGCTTAAATGTTATTTGTTGCAGAGGAAGAAGGTGAGCCCCAAGGGCCTCGCTTTTGTGAGTTGTGTTGTGGTAGCATTCGGGGCGACTAGCTTGGCGGCCCGGTCGGTTGCCTTGTGGGTTGTGTGGCTAACCGGTCGACTTTTGTTCTAGCCATCTTATGGCACCTTTTGCTTCCGCTGTCTTTCTTGTAGTTGTGTCATTTGGCCGGTCGGCTCTTTTGTAATAACCTTACTTGATCTATGTCCTTTACTAGACTTGTTAATGTATGTTGTATTGAAATGATGTGTAGTTTTGTGATGATGTGCATATGCTGCAATTCTGGGAAGCATATGTCCATCGAGGCTTAGAATGTTTAATTAGTAATGCTAGAACCAATTGGAGGTTAAGTGTTACTAGTGAAATATTCCGGGTCCTCACAAAGTTGGTATCAGAGCCATACTGATCGTAGAAACCCCTAGCTTGGTCGCCTTTAGGATACTTTGAAAACTTACTTTCAAAAGGTTCATGAAGATTTAAGTAAGTTCTCAGATTTTACTCCTTACCTATCTTAGCTTGCTCATCTCACCTTACTCTTGATCAAGTTTTGAAAGAATTGTTCCTCTCTTCCTTTCGAAAGCTAGCTACTTATCGATTAAATTTGGTTTTTGGGAAGACCGTAAGTGTGGTAACTTGAAAGGTTGGCTATCCATTAGTGAGATTAGGAGGTGCTGGAAGTGAAGAACTTGGCCAAGAGCTTGGAGGAAGGAATCTAGACAGCAAGCAAGAAATTCTGGACAGCTAGCTCTTAATTAGTAAATAGTGTTAAAAATGAGAGGCTAATCCAACTAAAACTTGTGGGAATAAAAGGGTAAGAAGTGATATGAATTAGCTAAACACCTAGTACTCTAGTAGGTGGTTATACCTTGATTTTTGAGCTGTTTAGAGCTAGAGTCGAGTTCTGAAATTTTGGTCTTCTCCAACGATTACTCGTTCTTTCCATACGGGTTAGTCGTTTTGAAAAGTTGATTTGGTGACTTATGATCTCGTGCTCTTTTGTGGTTATTCTTGAGCCCTTTTAATTGAGTTTGGAGTTCCGTGCTTTGGGTCTCAGGCTGTAGCTAACTTGTCTTAGTGAAACAGGATGGCTGGAGGGACCCGTAGTGGTCGGAATCAGCCGGGTAGTCCCGATGAGGAGCTTCCACCTCCTCCGACCATGGCTGAAGTCCTTATGCAGATCGAACGCAACCGTTCGGAGGACCGGAGGGTGTTGGAGGTCATCGCAAGGAACACCTCCACCCCCTCTAGCGCCTCTGGATCCGGAGGAGGTGGTCATCAGTCACGTGGGGGACTTGCGGAGTTCCTTCGCACGCAGCCTCCCACCTTCTCCAGGTCCAAGGATCCCCTGGACGCGGACGACTGGCTGCGTCTGGTTGAGCGGAAGCTCAACGTTGCTCAGTGCTAGGAGCAGGAGCGGGCACTTTTCGCATCCCATCAGTTGGAGGGTGCGGCACTCTCATGGTGGGAGAACTTCCTCGCCATACAGCCCGTGGGACACGTGGTCTCGTGGGAGGAGTTTAGGTCAGCTTTCCGTCGGGCCCATGTCCCCGCCGGCCTGATGAAGCTGAAGAAGGAGTTCCTTGCGCTCAAACAGGGGCGCAAATCTGTGACTGAGTACCTCCATGAGTTCAACCATCTTGCGAGGTATGCTCCTGCTGAGGTGGCCACTGATGAGGCCAAGCAGGAGAAGTTCATGGGGGGCTTGTCTGAGGAGCTGCAGGACAAGCTCTCTATTGTGGACTTCCCCAACTTCCAGACCTTGGTGGACAAGGCCATCATCGCCGAGCACAAGGCAAGAGCGCTGGGCGAGTCCCGGAAGCGCAAGTGGGAGGCCCATCAGTCTGCTCGGGCCGGCGTTGTTCGTCCCCGTGTTGGGCCAGCACCAGGGGCCCACTCTCGACCTTCACCAGTGCCGAGGCCTTCGGCACCAGCTCCACGTTCTCCGCAGGCCGTGATTCAGTCACGTGCGCCTGCGATCTAGCAGCAGGGTGTTCCCCGTAACCCAGCTGCCGACGTCACCTGCTTCTACTGCCACAACAAGGGCCACTACGCGAGTAGTTGCCCTAAGAAGATTGGAGCGGCCCCTCGTCCTAATGGAGGACGCGGGCAAGGGAGTGGTCACTCACCTGACCAGAAGATCCAGGGTGTGGGGAGCGGCCGAGTCAACCACATCTCGGCTGAGGAGGCACAGGAGGCACCCGACGTTGTGTTGGGTACGCTTCTTGTCAATTTACGTCCTGCTACGGTTTTATTTGACTCTGGAGCTTCACATCCTTTTATTTCGAGATCGTTTGCTGTTAATAGTGGTCTCCACTGTGTTCCTTTGGGGGTTCCACTACTTATTCGCTCTCCGGGTTCAGAAATGAGAGCTGACCAAGGATGCCAGGACGTTCCTATCCACATCGAAGGAGTGGGATTCTTGGTGAATCTTATCCTACTCGACTCGGCGCGCCTGGATGTGATTCTTGGCATGGATTGGTTGTCCCAACACTTGGGGCAAATCGATTGTGCCAGGAAGATTGTCTACCTCACCAGTCCTTTAGGTGAACAGGTTGGGTGTTCACCGCAGTTGCGAGGGCCCCTTCTTTGTGCACTTGAAGTGAAGCCAGCCTTGGAGATCAAGGATGTTCCCACAGTATGGGATTTTGTGGATGTTTTTCCCGAAGACTTGCCCGGGATGCCTCCCGTTCGAGACCTGGAGTTCGTGATAGAGTTGCTGCCAGGTACCGCTCCTATTTCAAAGAGACCGTATCGCATGCCTCCTAATGAGTTGGAGGAGCTGAAGAAGCAACTTGGTGAGCTGCAAGAGAAGGGTTTTATCCGTCCTAGCTCATCTCCTTGGGGCTGTCCGGTTATCTTTGTGAAGAAGAAGGACAAAACCTTGCGCATGTGTGTTGATTACCGTCCGCTTAATGAGGTGACGGTGAAGAACAAGTATACTTTGCCCCGTATTGATGATCTTTTCGATCAGTTGACCGGAGCACGAGTCTTCTCCAAGATTGACTTGAGATTGGGCTATCATCAAGTCAGGATCAGGGCCGAGGATATTCCGAAGACGGCCTTTGCTACTCGTTATGGCCTTTACGAGTACACCGTTATGTCTTTTGGTTTGACCAATGCTCCTGCTTTATTCATGAACCTTATGAACTCGGTATTCATGAAGTATTTGGATAGGTTTGTGGTGGTATTCATCGATGATATCCTTATCTACTCCAAAAGTGAAGAAGAGCATGCTGAGCATCTTAAGCTTGTGTTGGGCAAGCTGCGCGAGCACCAGCTGTATGCCAAATTCAGCAAGTGTGAGTTCTG
Organism: Ampelocalamus luodianensis; assembly: GCA_036346255.1. Classification (NCBI taxonomy): domain Eukaryota; kingdom Viridiplantae; phylum Streptophyta; class Magnoliopsida; order Poales; family Poaceae; genus Ampelocalamus; species Ampelocalamus luodianensis. Next base: position 13,146,203 of record CM070636.1, on the reverse strand, counting down.
GTTGAAGGAAGTGGCATTCTTGGGCCATGTTCTTTCAGCAGGAGGTGTGGCTGTGGATCCTAGCAAGGTCAGTGATGTGCTATCTTGGGGTCAGCCCAAGTCCGTCACCGATGTGCGGAGTTTTCTTGGTTTGGCCGGCTACTATCGCCGTTTTATCGAGAATTTCGCCAAGATTGCGAAGCCTATGACCGAATTGCTCAAGAAGGACAAGAAGTTTGAGTGGTCCACTACTTGTGATGTGAGTTTTCAGGAACTCAAGAAGCGGTTGACCTCAGCCCCAGTGCTTGTTCTTCCTGATATCCACAAGAGTTTTGATATCTTTTGTGATGCTTCCCGTCAGGGTCTGGGTTGTGTTCTTATGCAGGAGGACAAGGTAGTGGCCTATGCATCAAGGCAGTTGAGGCCTCATGAACTCAACTATCCTACACATAACCTGGAGTTGGCTGCAGTGGTTCATCCACTCAAAATTTGGTGGTATTACCTGATTGGTAACCGTTGTGAGGTGTATTCTGACCACAAGAGCTTGAAGTAATTGTTCACCCAGCCAGATCTGAACCTCATACAAAGAAGATGGTTGGAATTGATCAAGGACTATGACATGGGCATCCAGTATCATCCGGGCAAGGCCAATGTCGTTGCGGATGCACTCAGTCGGAAGGTGTATTGCAACATGTTAATGCTCCAAGAGCAGCAGCCTACCCTCATTGCAGAATTTCAGCGCCTCAACTTGGGTTTGATTGAGCGCGGTTCTCTTACCTCCTTGGTTGCGCAGTCGACCCTAGTGGATCAGATCAAGGCTGCGCAGCAATCAGATGTTGGGGTAATTCAAATCAAGCAGAACATCAAGAATGTGGTAGCCAAGTGCTTTTCAGAGGATGAGCATGGCGTTGTGTGGTTTGGGCAGCGCCTTGTAGTTCCTAAGGTCATGGAATTGCGGGATTTGATTCTCCCCGAAGCCCATGATTCTCCCTTGTCTATCTATCCCGGGGCTACCAAGATGTATCAGGACCTTCGTCAGAGATTCTGGTGGACCCGTATGAAGCGTGAGATTGCTAAGTTCGTTGCCGAGTGCGATGTGTGCTGTCGTGTGAAGGCCGAGCATCAGCGTCCAGCAGGCCTTCTTCAGCCTTTGCCAGTTCCAGAGTGGAAGTGGGATTCCGTTGGCATGGACTTCATCACCGGGTTACCCCGCACTTCTTCTGGGAAGGATGCCTTGTGGGTCGTCATTGATCGGTTGACGAAGGTGACCCATTTTCTTCCAGTGCGGGCGAAGATTGATGTGAGTCAGTTAGCAGATCTCTACATATCCCGCATTGTGTGCCTGCATGGTGTGCCACGAACGATTGTGTCAGATCGTGGTTCTCTTTTTACCTCTCGGTTTTGGCATCAGTTGCAAGAGGCCATGGGGACACGCCTTTCTTTCAGTTCGGCTTACCATCCTCAGACTGACGGTCAAACGGAGAGAGTCAACCAAGTGTTGGAAGATATGCTCCGTGCTTGTGTTCTTTCCTATGGGAAGAAGTGGGAAAAATGTCTGCCGTTTGCTGAGTTCTCCTACAACAACAGCTTTCAGGCTAGTCTTGGCATGGCACCATTTGAGGCCTTGTATGGGAGGAGATGTAGAACCCCATTGAACTGGTCAGAGACTGGTGAGAGGCAGTTCTTCGGCCCAGATTCGATCAATGAGGCCGAAAGCCAGGTTCAGTTGATCCGCAAGCATTTGCTCACGGCCCAGTCCAGGCAGAAGAGCTATGCAGATCGTCGTCGCCGTGAGTTGTGCTTTGAGCCCAATGACTTTGTGTATCTCAAAGTCTCACCTCTGAAGGGCCATCAGCGTTTTGGCATCAAGGGCAAGTTGGCTCCTCGCTATGTTGGGCCTTATCGCATCATCGAGAGAGTTGGGGCTGTTGCATACAGATTGGAGCGGCCAGCTACACTTGAGGGTGTGCATGATGTGTTTCATGTATCTCACCTTAAGAAGTGCCTCCGTGTCCCAACTGAAGAAACTCCGTTGGAGGTTCTCGATGTGCAAGAAGATTTGACCTACCGCGAGCATCATTTTCGTATTCTCGAGAAAGCTGAACAAAGAACAAGGAACCGGGTCATCAAGTTCCTTAAGGTTCAGTGGTCAAACCATTCTGAAGATGAGGCAACTTGGGAGCGAGAAGATCGCCTTCGTGCAGATTATCCATCTTTCTTCTCCGAGTGAACAGAATCTTGGGTCGAGATTCTTGTAAGGGGGGAGAGTTGTAACATCCCAAGTTTTAGACTCGTGTTTCAAATGTAAGAAAATAAGGGGAAATTTAAAAAATTTCTTACATCTTGTATTTCCTGTATGCCTGGGCATTTGTTGTGAAGAAGTTATGGGAATACAAAGGTTACAAGTCGTTTTGGCCACATCTTATTCTTCTTAGACATTCTTGTTCCATCTTGTGATAATCTCCTGGAAATAATTTTCCTAAATTCTTGGGTTGATGTGTAGTCCCTCTGAAAAATTTCACAATTTATAGAAATTGTTTGAACACTTTGGAGGCAAGTCAACCCAATTTAAACTCTGGTCAAATCTTGGTCCACCAGCATTGTAGAATTTTTGGGGAAAATGTGCAACACCAAAACCTCTAGAAATTTTACACAATGTCATTATCCTAGCTAGCAAGCTCCTGTAAAAATTTGAAAATTTTTAGAGTTCTTTTGCTACCTCAAACCTTTCCCCAAACTTCAGCTCTTCTAAAAAAAAAAAACCTAAATGTCTATACTGGGTTAAGGTCGACTGGTCCGAGCAGGGCTCGGCTCGAATCAAAACCCAAGCCCAACCACCTGGCTCGGTCAAGCCTGGTCAGCTAGGACCTCCCCCGGGCTCGCGCGACGTGGGTGGTCTCCGGCCGTTTGATTCAGATCCAGTGCCCACGACCTCTCCTCCTCCTCCTCTGTCGTTTTTGAAAGCACCAGAGCTCTTTGATCAAAGCCGTTCGCGATAGATCTGACGGCCAATAATCACTCCAATGCATTATTGGTTGTCTTCAACCTCTGGGCGTGCGTGAGCAGTAGGGGAGTAATGGCAGTGTCATTTCATGTTCCCTACACCTGCCCTAGTCGACATCAAATATTGTGGGAGACAGGATCGGCCATGCCATGCCCTAACCTACCTCTTTTTCACCTTTTCACTTTCGGCTAGTCTCGAGCCTTGCTCCTTCTGTCTCCCGAAGGACTTCCTGTCAAACCCAAACCCTTTCCAAGCTTTTTAAGCGCCTCTCATATCTCCTGGTCTCTCTTTAGACTACCCTCCAGCCCCACTGTCAACTTTGGAGCTTAATACTTCAAAATCCGACAATCCCCATTGTTGGCCTGAAAAGCTTCTTTGGTGTTCTTGGTGCTCCAGTGGTTCTCCCCCCACAATTTTTTGCACCATTCCTACCTCCTTACCATCTTGAACATATCCCCTCACTTAATTTTGGATGTGATTCGCAGGATCTGTCCAATTTGGGGTTTGTTCAAATTCGGCTGAATTTGGGCATCTTCTTCCTCAGCTCAGGTGAGTGGCCCATTTTCAAATTAATTGCTCCAGTAGCTTCTGTGAACCTTATTGAAGCTCTTTTGATACTTGGGTGCCACTCATTTTGCTCAGGGTGCCATTTTCCAGCCTTCTTCTTCTAGTCCGACGAGCTTCTTCTTGTGCAAGTCCTCTCCGATCAATTTTAGAGCTTCACTCCACCCAGGTAGTCCCTTGTTAGTCCATAGTCGTCTGGGTTGCCATTTCTGGAGACCACCCCGAAGCTTTCAGCGGTTTTCAAGTTCCAGTACTTAGCCTTTTTTTCATTTTCCGGCTAGCCGGCGTTTAGAGCCACCGTCGCCGGCGAGATTGCCACCACAAGGTTCTTGTCGCTATTGCGAGTCCATTCCAGTCTTCAGTGGGCGCCGCCGCGGTCAGTATCGCCGGCGGCAACCCGTTGAAGTCTCTCGGGGATTTGCCGGCGGGAGCTCCCGTTTTCGTCAGATTTCTCGGACACCATTATTGTCCAAGGATTTTCAATCATTAGGGATCTGTTCGTGTCTTAGCCGCCCTCGTTAAGTCTCTGTCGCGTGGGCCGAAATCGTTAAAACCCCGCGGCGTCTCCCGTGCGTCATTAACGGTCAAGACTGGTATTTAGTGTGTCTCGCCTTTATTAGCTGTCGGAAGCCGCCACCTGTCACTTGCACGTGGGCCTAGACCTCCTGTGGTCGCGTTCTTAGTCACCGCTCAGACCACCCCTCACGACCTCCTACCTTGATCTCCGCCGTGAAGACCTCCCAAGGTCTAATCGGGGCCGTAGGACCACCCTCGGGGTCCTTTTTGCAAAAAGACCTCCCCTGGTCACTCTTGCAAAGACCACCTTAGGACCACCCTCGGGGTCCTCTTTGCAAAAAGACCTCCCCTGGTCATTCTTGCAAAGACCGCCTCAGGACCACCCTCGGGGTCCTCTTTGCAAAAAGACCTCCCTTGGTCATTTTTGCAAGGACCACCTCAAGACCTCCCACTGGTCCTTTGTTCGGAGAAGTTAAGTCAGGACCTCTATTGGGCAGATCTGCACCGTCTAAGACCTCCCCGTGGGGATCTTAGCCGTCTAGACCTCCCCCACCTCGATCTAGACCGTCAGGACCTTCCTAGGCTTAATCTGAGCCGTCCAGATCTCCTCTAGTTAAAACCCTGTCGCATAGGACCTCCTCATGTAAAATAATTTTGTATGAACAAAATAAATTTGTACGAATAATTTTGTACAAACAAAATAAATTTGTATGAACAAAATAACAAATAATTTCGTACAAACAAAATAATTTGTACCAATAAAATATCCCTGTACGAATAATTTTGTACGAACAAAACATTCTTGCACAAAATTTTGTACGAGTAAGATATTTTTTCAAATACTTTTGCACAAACCAAAAAGTTTGTACAAACAAAATAATTTTGTGCTAAATATGTACAAATCCGAATTTTGTGCAAAATTTAAACATGTTTTTTAAGAGAGGAGAGAGAGAGGAAGGGGGTGAGAGCAGGGTTTTGATTACCAGTTTTAATTTTTTACCAGTGGTCACGAGTAGCACCGAAATGACAAAAAATTGGAAAATTTCAGACAAATTTGGCCCAAATTTTCAAATTAAATGTGAATTTTTCGAAGTTAAAATGAAAAAACTAAAATTCAAGCAAAATTCAATCGATAACAATAATATTGGCTAGTTTTAAACTTTTACCAGGGGGTCCGGTGGAACCGGTAGTACCAATTTTCGGCCGATTTTCAACCGATTTGAGAGTGTGTTTTAGAAAATGAAGAATATATACGTGGGTGTGTATCGGTACTGTAATACCCCAAAAGTATCCGAAAGAATATTTGAGAGAGAACAACTAAATTGAGAGAGAATTAAGAGAAATAAGATAGAAAATTCAGAATTTTAGGAGAGGAATGGGTCGCCAATTCATATTCGAGAGGAGAGGAGCCAGCCACAGTGGCCCAAGGCCCATAAGTGGGCTAGCAGCCCATTAGAAGGCAAGGGAGGGGGAGGACTAAACCCTAGTCACCTGTGCTACAGTAGCCGCGCTACAGTACCTCCGCCTCCTACTGCTCCTCTCCTCGGCGTCGTCCTCCCTGCTGCCGGCCATTGGGAAGAAGGAGGGGAAGGAAGAGGAAGAGGTAGAAGAAGAGGAGAAGACCATCTTCGTGGGGAGAGATCGCTGGTGGGTGCTCTTCGTGCCCAGCAATCGGTTCATCAAGGGTAATCCCTGTTTTCCCCTGATTAGATGCACCTTTAATCGTTGTAGCAATGTTGGTAATCAGGCCTGCTCAGGAAAGTTTGTGTTAGATCGATGTTTTGTTGTAGATACGGGCAGATTAAGTTCTGGACGTCTCCTAAAGAATTGTAGAGGACGTCTCTAGCTTTCGATTAAGTACAAGATCGCGTTATTCGGACCTCTGTAGAAAAAATTATGAATTAATTAGTGTGACTGTTCTACGAATCTGTGAGTACTCTGACAGGTTTTAGTAATCTGACTTGAGCGATCAGTGAAATGAAAAATTGGAGAAGCTCAGTATAACTAAAGTTGTAGATAATTATCGTATCTTTCAGGTAAGCCCAAGAACGCGAAATTTGGACAAATGAGCTGAACGTTATGATAGTTTTAGTGTCCTGTCCAGAGAACCTGACGTGAAATCGATGTTTTGTTAATCAGCATGAAAGGGATATTAGATGGCCAAATCAGGAAGGCCCACCAACTAGGTTTAGTTGGGGAATTATATAACCTTTCAATGAAGTCCAAGAACACCTCATTTGGACTCATGTACTAAAAGATACGAATTTTAGAATGTGACTGCCTACAGAGGGGACAGAACAACATCTAGGAAATTGGAGTTGGGTTCACGTTAAAAGAACTATTACAAGTTCGTGTTTGATTTTATAGTTTATGTGGTACATTACTGTTGTCTTAGTATGTTTTTAAATGAATTAGGTGGGGGACTGGTCCCGGAGGCAGCACCGTCTTCACATCCTCCATTCTCACGCGGTTAAGGCAAGTACTTGTTTGCTAGTATTGTGAATAAAAGTGATATCTATGGATGCTAGAGTGTTATAGATGTTGTCGACCATGATTATTAATGTTGTGAAAATGTGTATTATGCATGGTTGCTTGAGTGTATGAATGTCTATGAACATGCATGATCGAAGTATGAATGAGTTAAATTCACAAGTGATGTTGCTGAGGAGGTATGATTATGATGATTCATGATTTGTGCATATGCATCATGTTGACAAAATGAAGACTTGGTCACATGGCGACCAAGCATTTGTTGAGATCCCCGTTATGTATATGACGGGATTGAGGTCCCCACACTTGTGGAGTGTAGGCTTGAGGTCCCCTTTACTTGCGGAGTATTGGGCAATTGATACCTGTGCTTGAGAGCACAGGCATGGTATGCGGCGACGGTTGCATATCTCGCATTACCGGTGAAATGCGATAAAGAGTGGAAGAGAAAGGATGCATTGCATATTTGCATTCATTCATCATGAGCTATGTTTTTCGGATAAAGCTTTGGGTGAATATTGTTGCTGTAATTTGTGAGGTCAATGATTCTTTTCGGTGCTTGCTGAGTCTTTGGGCTCACTCTTACTTTTATTGTGTTTTAGGTACCTTTTGCAGGAACGGCATGCATGGGAGAGAGTAGATTTAAGTTGGAGTCACACACTGCCACACATATCTTCAAGTTGATTATTTCTTTTAGAGTGTCTTTTAATAATTAAGCGAACTGCTTAAGAGATGGTGATGGTTAGGCCTTATGCATTGAAGTTATTAATAATGTTGAGACACGAACTATGGATATCTTGAACGTGTCCTAGCAGAATATCATGTTTTTCAATCCTTAGAATTGATATTGGATGTTGGATTGATTCAGTTATGATATACTTATGTCTTTTGGGAACCTCCGTGTAGTCAACCATACACAGGAAGTTCTGCCGAAAAATTAGCAGATTGTTCTAGTTTAACTATAATAATATCTTCTTTAGTAGCATTCCAGGCTCATGCCGGGCTGGGGTGTTACAGTTGGTATCAGAGCGGGCTTTAGGTCCGTGGTGAATAGATTAAAAACGTAGGTAACTTAGTTTGTTAAAATTTGTTAATGATTAATTAACTTAAAACTTGACACACTGGTGCATAGTAGGATGCGATGGGTCAAGCATTGCATTTACGTTTCTGTTATGTTGTATTGATTATTTCGGTTATGGGATGATCTTATATACCTATAATATGATTTTATGATTATTATGAGTAATGGTAGAGTTTGTCGAGGGGTCGAGGTTGTGGTTGTGACCCTGGGCTTTGCTAGGTTACACCACTGTTCGTAGTTTGATATTAGCGAAGTGATTACCCCGAGTACCTAGTTTATTCCTAAAATCGCAGCAAGGTGTTATCTTCTCGTCCTTCCGCCATTGCTCTCACCGGTGACTACTTAACGTGTCTATTGTTCGAAAAGAGAGACGAGCAATGGAGAAAAATTATTTTGCACAAACCAAATGAATAGTAAGGTAAGAACTAGATGCTAGGATGGGTAAGAAAGAAAGGAATTTATATTACTTGCATTTTTGCCAAAATTTTTATAGTTTGAAAATAATCTTTGCAAACCAAAATCCTAACAACGTCAATTGCTACAGCTTTAACCTACAGTCAGTATGGCTCTGATACCAACACTGTGAGGCCTCCCCAGGATCGGATCCGTTCCAAGCTAAGTGGTTACGCCGGAAGCGCAATACTTAACGAGAGACGAGAACGATCCCAAGTGCCCGGATATGCGCCTCATGTTAGCTCCCAAGGATCAGTGGCTAACATGCGTATATCCTAGTACACAACATTGCAATCACATCCATACACAATCACACAAGAGAAAAAGACACTTTGATACATCTTCAACATATAGAACCTTATGGTCCCAATTTTACATGAGAGGGCCAATCAACCAAATCTAAATAACAATAACACAAATAAATCGCAGCGGAAGATAAACTTAAAGTAAAAAGGGAATAACCAAGTTGGCATGCCCAAAATCCCACAAGCAACCAACTGGAGTTAAAGTCGTTGCGCCCGTCGTCCTTACCTGATCAAATAGACACTTTTCAAGTACAAATTGTACTCGCGAGACTTTTCAAGAAAAATAAGGATGCATATAAGTATCAATGGAAGGCTACTACACTAGTCAATTTTCAGCATAAAGCAAGTTTTGCATAAAGATAAACATTATAGATTCAAACTTGTCATTTGTAAAAATATTTAGAAAACATTTTATAACAGTATGTAATGATCAACAATTGTATAATCTCCAAATATAATCAACACTCGAACATCCCATTCATGACACAATTCATTCCTCAACAAAAATTAACGTGCGAACTACACGTTCATGATAACATTTCATATCTGAACAAACTAATATAAAGACATAACATTTCCAACCATAACCCAAACTTAATTTCCCAAAAGCTAACTGTGCATGCTTTCCCACAAGTGATGTCCATAACCTAGGACAAGGCTATTCGAATAGATTTAGTTCTCTGCAGAGTTGTACAGCTTTACCCACACGATATGAATACCTTATACTGTTGCCATGCACTCTTCCGAAGGAGTGTGACTAAGATATCATAACGAGGCCTTTACAATACCATGTCCTAACTATCAAACCACCCGAGGAACAGAAATCCCATGGGAGTCTAAAAAGCCTCCTAACCACAGGTGAACCACGTTGCGTAAGTAAGTCCCTATCAAACAAGAGACCCTTAAGAGCAAGTAAGGCAAAACTTAACATGCCCCCACAAGATTGATAAGAGAATAATTAAAAATAACAATAACAATTGTCAGCCTGATTGTGTTCTGATAGCTAACACACAACAAATTATTCAGCCAAGCCATCACCCATAAACCCGGCGTGTGGTTGCACGTAAGACTTGGTTCATCACACCACAGACCGGTCCTCATATACCCAGATGGGGCTACACGAATCCAGGACCACCCCTTCATCACCCTATCACCCGTCCAAGTCCAACACACAGCAATAACCCACTTAACAAGTCACAATAACCAGATTCGAAGATCTGGAAACAATCCTCAATATCGATATAATTCAATCCATCTAATCCTCAAATTTCATCAAGATTCAATTCAATCCACCGGCCGATGGACTAGCTCCATCAACCGCTTTCGGCTACAACTACTAGCATGGCTAAGCATCGTTCTACAAACTAGCAAACAACCCATATAACATATATCCTTAATCATTCAAGGTAAAGGGGTAATCATCATTCAAAGGAGGGCTAATGCAGCAATTAGGAGATTAACTACTTCTACCTATGAACATACATTTCAAAATAGCATGCAATGGTGATATTAAAACTCACACAAAACTTTTAAAAACCACTAGGAGCAATATGATCAAGAGGAGGGTGCTCACACCTTTGCTGGTACCACTTGTTCAATCTCAGGTTACTCACATATTGATCTCACGAATATAACGGTATCATCGAAAACCTAATCGAAAGATGATATTGCAATAAATATCAAATAAAGCCAAAATTCAAGGTACTCAAAAATGCATGAAAATTATACAGTAGGTAGGTCATGACTTTAGGTGAATTTAGGTGATTAGTTCAATTAGAGTTCCTATGAATTTCTTATGGGTTTTCAGAGTTGAAGATATGGCAAAGGTTTATTGTTGATTTACTAACCATAACCCAATCTTGGCTTATTATTGATTTCACTCTTTTAGGTTACATATGAAAGACTAGTAATTATAATTTAGAAATCCTTTGTATTTTTAGACAAAGCTCTACTTCCTGCTATTAGAATTCTACCATCTAACCTTGTCTCTTGTTTTTAACTTTTGTTTTCTTGGGACTAATTACTAATGGTTGTCCACTGATCTTGATGAGGTTTACTATTCTGATTTTATGTTCAAATTGCTGTTAAGGAGTACTAAGTATTCTCTAACATATTCAAGCACTGGACTTCACTTAACATCCAGTAGGTTGAAAAACTGAACCCTCATAAGTTAGTGATCCTACTGGCTGCTCTCCCCAAAACCATTTATTTGCTGCAAAGAGAAAGCTCACTGTTTGTGTTGGTGGATCAACTAATACTTGTTTCTCAGATTGATTTGCCTCCAAAAGTCTTAAGGTCCAAAGCTTAATTGGAACACAAACCTTCTAAGTCCTTGAATTCAGAAATGTCATCAGCACAATGACAAAAGCAAGACTTCAACTAGAAACTCTTTTCTGACCATACATTTTATTAGAGGAAAAGGCTGATTTGGAGGTATGGTTAACTTGACCTTCCTACTTAACTCCAATGTCCAAATTTATTTACAGAATAGGTTACTGCTAATGTTGTACAAGTGCTCAAAGGCTAAAAGAACAAAAGAACTACTAACTAATTGAATTGGTCTTGTTATTAGCCTACTGACAAAACTTATACTTTCATATTACTGTTCAAGCTCCTACAAGGCTACAACAGCAAGTATGTCTAAACTGAACTGCCCTTGACTAACTTCCTTTAACTCACACTTTAACTTTACTAACTCGATTGAGTGACTGAGTAACCTTTTCAAAACTAAAAGTAAGAGACAGAGGTTAGGAAGCTTACACTTACAAACCAAGTTTTCTCCTAAACCTCTTCTCAGATTTTGCTATTTGTTCAATATCTTACAAAGGAGCATATTTTTCTGAACTGCAATGCTACTACTAACTAAATCGTCTTCAAATTGGTTAATGCATGGCAGCCACAATACTTGCTTGTATTAGATGGTTGGGCTTGCAAAAAGGGTTCACTGACATTTCAAATTGACTCCAAACCAACTTCTCTTATCTCATCATTCAAACAAACAAAAGTGTTTGAAACCTAGAATTTCCAATTCAATCCATTTGCTAAACACTACTTCTTAAGTGATTTAGCAAGAACTAACAAAACTTATTAGCATTTGTATACAGAGAGGGAACTCAATTACAGAGAACCGAAAATAGGGAGACTAGCACAGGGAAGGTGACAGCGACTTGGGCGGCACATGTCACCGGCGACAAGGAGGGTGACGACGGCCGAAAGTGACAAAAATGGAACCAGTGATGCATGTGGGTTCTAGGAGTAATGGTGGCGTAGCTCGAGAGAGCTCAGAACGACGGCGCAACACCGGCGAGCGGAGGTAGACATACGGCTTAAGTGCATGCCGCGTTCCGATGACGTATTGACCCAAGTAAAGCATGCAAGAGATTTTAGGGGACTTAGTGAAGCTCACTAGATGGATAGGGAGGTCGGTGAAGCTCGGGGAGAAGCGATCGCCGGTAATGGCGGCGGCGGCGATGCAGCTCACGAGGAGGGGACTAACTGCTCAAGGAAACTGAAAGGTACAGGTTGAGAAAGCTTGAGTGAGGCTAGAATATTGTCACCAAGCATGGAATCGATGAACAACTCACCCGATTGACAAAGGACTGTAATTAGAGTTGTCGGCCGACAAAAGGGGAAAATCCAAACTCAAACGATCCTGTGATGAAATGATCAAAATCGATGGAGGGGTTTTAGATGTCATACACCGAAACATAATATGACGTGCATAACTGGGGATGGTCTCACTGGAGGCGAAGTTGGCCGAAGAGGGTAGTCGCGGCGCGCTCTGGAGACAGTGGGAGCACGAGTTTGCCCCGGATCCTACAAGCAACGACCAAGGCTCAGATGAGTAAAAATGGCGAAGGTATGCAAGGAGAAAGCTAGGGGATGCCATGGATTCAAGTTTACCCGAGAAGGTTTCATGGAAGAGCTTCCCCCTCTTCCTCAGCCGGGAAGAGAAGTGAGCTGAGAGAGACACCTCGAGGGGGTTTAAAGCTCGGGCATGGACGGGAATGAAGGCGACGTTAGAGGGCGAAGCCTGGGGACTAGCTGTCGTGGGCGGTGGGTGACGGCGTTGACGGAGGCAGCTCAGAGGCGCTCGGGTGCGTGGCGTTGATACTCGGACTGGCCAGTGACCGGTGGGGCCGGGGTGGCAGAGGCACACTGAGGTGCGGTTCGGGCGAGATGGTCCAGCCGTTCGATTGAGAATGGGTGGATCAGATTAAGCGAGATGTTCGGACTGGCCAAATAGTATCAAGATCTGGACCGTTGAATCCCAATCGGACGGTCAATCTTAGTTGGGTTCGGCGCAGTGCATTTAGGCGGTTAGGTTCGACCAAGTCGAAACAGTTTGGCTCGGGTCAGTCCAATAGTACTAGGGTTTGACTGATATTCAAATCTATTTTCTCCACTTTGACCAGAGGCTTAAAAATAGAAATAAATTTCCTAAAAATGTTAAATAAATCACAGGGGTTCCTGGGAAGGTCTAGTGTCCATAAAAATTATTAAAACGTACTGTTCGTAATATATTTTTGTATAATTTAAATTCAAACTTAGGAATAGGTTATTGTATTCAGTTTGAATTTTCTTAGAGTTGAAACCAATCCCATAAATTTGGGAAAAATTATATTAATTCATGATAAATATCATAGTATTTGAATGAATTATTCCCAGATGATAATAAAATGTTTTGTTGCTGTTTTTATTTGGAGTTCATATTTAAAGTGTATGTTTAACTTGAAATAGATTTTCCAAGTGCAAGAAATCAAGTAAATGTGTCAAAAACAACATGCATGTTAATAAGATGCGTACTAATTATCATTAATGAACTTGGGGCTATTACAAACGGTGATGCTACCACCACCTCTTATTCATTGCAGATGATATCCCCTATCTGATCCCCTCCCCTCTCTTCCTGGTTGATATCCCCCATGCTAGTAAGTGATTAATCGCTTGTCGCCTCCCCTGCCTTGTTGCTTTTGGTGGCTCTCAATGGTGACCGTGGTTTTCTTGTGAATGAATAGATAAAGATAAGATTGCAGACATCGATAGCGAGTACCTTGGCATCCCTGACTCGGAGTACTAGGCCATCGTTCGCCTCTTTGTCTCGGACTCGTTTTCACGCACTGTCTGGTAAAACAGCCATAACTTTTGCATACGAAGACGGATTGCGACGTTCTTTGGTTCGTTTGAAAGCTAACGAAAAGTTCAATTCGAGAATCCATAAGCCTAGGTCAAATTCATTCACGAGGCTTTGGAAAAGTGAAAAATCCAAAATAGGTCGTTTAGGGCCTCAAAAACCGCCTCCGAAGTTTTAGCACCCATTTTCGCAGCTCGTTCGCCATCCAGTTTGAGTTTTCTTTCATTCCAAATTGTGTAATCAACCATATGCATATACTTAGGTCCAACTGTCCAGCAAATGATTAGTTTGGCTCAGAATTCGAATTTTTTTCAATAGAGAAAACTATCACAGACGGTTCTTGTGAGGACCCCGATTTATTTGACTTGTAATGCTTAGCCTTCCATTGACCCTAGCATCACAAAACAAATAAACCAAGCCTCGAGATATGTATGCTTCCCAGAAATGCAGCATACACACCCCGTTACAAAATCATGCATCAATTCCATACATCACAATATAACAAGTCTAGAAAACGACATACATAATATGAAATTATTACAACAAAGGCTGACTGGCCAATTAACAACAAGTATCATTAACAGCGGAAGCAAAAGTGCCATAAGATGGCTAAGACAAAAACCAACCGGTTAGCCACATAACCACAGGGCAACCGACCGGGCCGCCAAGCTAGTCGTCCATACCGAAGCAAAACTCACCAAAGTCAATCCCTTGGGGATTAACCTTCTTTCTCTGCAACAATTAAGCAAAACAAATGAGTACAAAATTGTACTCGCAAGTCTTACGGGTAACAAAACCTAGTTACTACTATATGCAGGCTTTAATCAAAGGAGAAGGCTCAAGGTTAATTTTTAGCATAAAGCAAGTTTTATTTGCAATAGATAATATGTTGAAGGCAATTTTGACAATCTAAAAGTTATTTGCATAAATAACAGCGATACAATAAGTAATAACAACAATCTGGAGATGACTAACCCAATAGCCATCACAACAATAGCACGAATTACCCATTCGTACCACCCATGTCAAGTTTTAATTTAAAAAGGTTGTAGTCTAACTCTTGGAAGACCTTGCCAAGCGTGTCCATAACCTAGGACGAGGCTATTAGAATAGTTTTAACCCTGCAGGGGTGTACCAATGTACCCACACGATAGACCGCCTTTCCACCAGCCACGGTTAGCATACTTCCTTTGGTATGCGGGCACGGCTAAGTCTAACAAGACGCTTTCCAATGGACGATGCTAATTAAGAGCCGCAACCCACGGGAGAAGGATACATTAGACAGCCTAACCAGTCTGCTAATGCTCCCCTTGCACACCACATACACACACACACACACACATTTTCAACACACCCACCGACCAGCTCATAATTAAGACCCACCAAAGTACTTAGTCAAGAGAGGTCCCATACCCTCTAGTGTGATTAGCACGCACAGATTGCTTGGTTTAGTGTAACAAGATGTTCGGTCCTTGCTGACTCGGGCACCATTCCAGTCACACCCAAATTCACACCATCTCACCATTGTGCCCAAGTCTAAATCATTTTATTTTCAGTTTTTAGTTTTTACAAGTAAACATAGCACAAATCTGAAATGTAGAGTCATAATAATCATTTGTGTGATCAAGGTCATCGACTAAGTCGATAACCGCCCAATTCTACCGGTAACTAAGCATTGCTAAGCATGACACCGTAAGGACAATAAAAGAGCATAATTAAATCACCGGGCTCTAATTCACCAGCGATATTAATAGCTTACGTTTTGTGGCAGGGGATAAACAATTTAAGGGCAACCATGCGATAGGATTAGCTACCTCTAATCGATAAAATAAATCTTGACACAAGAAGCATGCATAATTAGGTTTTGCAAACAAGATATTAGAATTTTAAAGTAATAGGAGCAATATGATCAAATGATGTTACACTGCTTGCCTTGCTGTAGATCACTTTCTTACTGCAGAGGATTCACTCACGTAATCAATAATTCCTTCGGAACCTAACGCGAAAGGGCGATAACCAAATAAGAATAAGAACTCCAAATAAAACTCAACAGCAAAAGTTGTCCAAATACTATGAAATTTATACAGCAGAAATATTATGATTTTAGACAATTTTAGAAACAAGAATCAGGTCATTTGGACTAAGCATGGAAAAGTTATGGCTAAAACAATTTCTATCAGCCTGTTAAATTCCAGATTAATTCCTATCTGTTACTGTTCATGGCACAAATTTCCAGAATGATCTAGAGTCTGAATTTTTTTATGGTAGGTAGGTTAAGTCATTCTAAGAATAGCAAAATTGAGTTTGCACAATTTGGAGTTGAAACGAATTAGTTATGATTTTCTAAAGTTGTACAACTAGCATATTTCACTTTACAGGAACATAAATATGAACAACACCTATGCTAAGCTAAAGTACACTACCAGAGGAATTTTACAGACCTGGGTTTGCTCAAAAAGGAGTTATACACAAAAAGTTATACCTTTTACAAATTTCAAAGTGATTTTTCTAACCCTCATTTCATTTAAACTTCCACTACAACACATCCCCATCTCTAGTGTAGAACAGAGCCTCAAATCATCCTCAATTTAAAGTCTACTCTATCACAGAGCTAATGCAGTTTGAATCATTAATAAAGGAGTTAAAATGACAAGGTTATGCATGTTTGATAATTGAAGACTTAAATACTTTTTGAAAACACACTCTCGGGGAGGTCCAAACGAACCAGAGAAGACAGGGAGGTCGTGGACCGTTGATCCGAGATCGCACGGCTATGGAGTACGGGAGCATAGCGCAATCGTACGGAGGAGGTCCACGCGCACTGGGAGGTCCAAGCCGTCGAGATGGAATCTAACGGCCCAGATGTACGTTCAGCGCACACCAGAGATTTCCTCGCACCTGTAGGAGGTTGTGACCGTCAGATCTAGATCTGGCGGCCCAGAGCTCCTTGAGGAGGTCCTAACGGTAAAGATCGAATGGGGGAGGTCCGGACGGTGAGATCTAAAGGAGGAGAGGTCTTGGCGGCCGAGATCTACCAGGGAGGTCTTTAACGGCCGAGATCTCAGAAGGGGAGATCTGAAGGGGGGTCCTAGTGAGGGAGGTCTGGACGGCTACGATCTCCACGGGGAGGTCTTCAACGGTCTAGATCTGAGCTGGGGAGGTCCTGAAAGACAAGGACTTAACAGAGGGAGGTCCTGACAGTCTAGATCTCCGCTGGGAGGTCCTGAACGGTCGAGATTTCATCAGGGGTGGTCCTGAAGGCCTAGATACATGGGAAAGGGAGGTCCTTAGGTTTTCTTTGCAAAAGACCCAGGGGTGGTCTTTTGCAAAGAGGTCCTCAAGGAGGTCTTGAGGGTGGGTTTTTACAAGGAGGTCCTCGGGGAGGTCTTTTTGCAAAGAGGACCCTGAGGGTGTTCCAACGGCCTCGATTAGACCTTGAGAGGTCTTCAACGGCGGAGATCAAAACAGGAGGTCGTGAGGGTGGTCTGAGCGGGGACTTAGAACCCGACAACAGGAGGTTCGGGCCCACGCGACAGTGGCGGAGAAGACTTTTCTGACAGCACTACCGGCGGGAATCCAATAAATACAGGTCCTAAACATTAAATGAGCGCGGGGAGCGCCGCGGGTGGTTTTAAAGATTTGGGCCCACACGACAGAGGCTCACGGGGGCGGTTTTAAGACAAGCACGGATCCCCGATGATTGAAAATCATTGGACCTTAATGGTGTCCTAAAAAACTGACGAAAACGGGAGCTCCCTCCCGACAACACCTGGGAGGCTTCAACGGCTTGCCGCCGGCGATCCTGGCCGCGGCGGCGCCCAACTAATACTGGAATGGACTCGCAATAACACTACGGAGCTAACGGAGGCAACCTCGCCGGCGGTAGTGGCTCTAAACGCCGGCTAGCCGGAAAACGAAAAAGAGACCTTTTACTGGAACTTGGAAAACAGCTGAAAGCTTCGGGGTGGTCTAAAGAAATGGTTTCCCAGACATCTATGGACTAATAAGGGGTTACCTTAGAGGAGGGAAACTTCACAGTTGGCCGGAGCAGATTCGCACAAGGTGAAGCTCACCGGACTTGAAGAAGAGAGGTGAAAAATGGCACCCTGAGCAAAATGAGTGGCACCCAAGTATCAAAAGAACTTCATTATGGCCCACCGAAGCTACTGGAACAAATAATTTGAAAATAGGCCACTCACCTGAGCTGAGGAAGAAGATGACCAATTTCAGCCGAATTTGAACAAACCCCAAATTGGACAGATTCTGCGAATCAAATCCAAAATTAAGTGAGGGGATATGTTCAAGATAGTGAGGAGGTAGAAATGGTGCAAAGAATTGTGGGGGAGGACCACAGGAGCACCAAGAACACCAAAGAAGCTTTTCGGGCCAACAATGGGGATTGTCGGATTTTGAAGTATTGAGCTCCAAAAGTGAAGATGGAGCTTGAGGGTGGTCTAAAGAAGGGCCAGGAGGTATGAGGGGTGCTTAAAAAGCTTTGAGAATGTTAGGGTTGGACAAGAGGCTCCTTGGGAGACAAAAGGAGCAAAGCTCAAGGCATGGCCGACAAAGAAAAGAAGGTAGGTGGTGCACTAGGGCATGGCACGGCCGACAAAGTCAACCATACCTCTAGATCGCGACTAGGGCAGGTGTAGGGAACATGAAATGACACTGCCATTACTCAAGCTACTGCTCACGCACGATTCCAAGGTTGAAGATGACCAGAGAAATGCTCGGGTGATTTTGGACCGTTAGATTGAAAACGAAAGGCTTAGATCGCAACGGCTCTAGAGCTTTTAAAAACAGCAGAGGAGGTCGCGGGAGGTCGTGAGCCTTTGGATCAGCGATGGACGGCCACGAGCACTTCCAACCTCAGTAGGTTAGCGCACCCGGGGAGGTCGTGGCGGCTAGATCAAAATCGGGCGGTTGTGGGCGGCAGCACGTCACACAATAAATGCGCGGCGGCAAAGAGTCATGGGAGGACCCCACCGAGGTGACCGGGAGCTACGGCGAGCTCTGGCGCGCGCGGGAGAGAGAACCCGAGGAAGAAGAAGAATAGAGGAGGAGGGGTGGTTGTGAGCGTCGGATATAAATCCAACGGCTCGGCTCGCACGCGCCCGGGTGCGATTAAGTGGACTTGGTCCAACCGAGTAGTTTGAGTTGGGCTCAGGCTCGAGCCCGAGCCTGACTCGAACCAGAGTTCTAATTTTTGATTTTTAGAAGAGCTGAACTTTGGGGAAATTGGTTGAGGTAGCAAATTGACTCCAAAAATTCTGAAAATTTTACAGGAGCTTGCTGACTCAAATGTTGACCTTGCATAAAATTTTCAGAGGTTTTGGTAATGCACAACTTCCTCCAAAAATTCTACAAGATGCTGATCCATAGTTTGACCAGGATTTGAATTGGGTTGACTTGCCTCCAAAGGCATTTAAACGATTTATAAGAATTGTGAAATTTTTCAGAGAGGTTACACACCAATCCTAGTACTTAGGAAAAGTATTTCCAGGAGATGATCAAAATATTTGACAAGAATGTTTTTGGTAGAACATAAATAGGGCAAAAGTGACTTGTGACTTTGTATTTCCAATATTCCTTGCACAGGAATTGTTTGGCACAACAGGAAATACAAGATGTAAGAAAAAGTTTTAATTTCTACTCATTTTCTTACATTTGAAACACAGGTCTAATATTGGGATGTTACAGTTCTAAACAAGAACCGTCTGTGATAATATATTTTCACAGACGATTCTGAACAAGAACCGTTTGTGATGTTAATAATCGTCTATGAAAATAAATTATCACACACGGTTCTTGTTCAGAACCGTCTGTGATAGATTTTTCACAGACGATTTTTTGTTGTGATGACCTCATGTTATTACTGACCCCATAAAGTCAGATGGTTCAGAAAACCGTCTGTGATGACGATTTTGAAGCGTTTGTGATTACCTTTTTTGTAGTAGTGGGGGAATGTATTTGGTAGGAAGACACCAGAAGAGACCAAGGATATGTATGGTATATATATTTTAGAGGATAATTCTAGAGTTAGGAAATATTAAATAGGATGATATTTTAGAAGAGAATTCTAGAGTATAGATATTTGTGGTCGAAGGCTTCGATGGTTGCTACTTAGCATCGATCCAATGGTCTTGTACAAGGAGTGTAAAGTTGTGTTGTACTAAGGTTGTGCAGTAGTAAATAAAGAGTTGAGTCATCCCTGTAAGTGTTCATCTCCCCGGTAAGCCACGTACTTCATAGTACTTAGTGATTGTTGATTGTCATTCCGAAGAAGATGGCTCGGTTGCCAAAATCACAACGGTCTTTGCTTTCTAGAGTGAGCAGCTTGGTTGCTCGAAAGCTAGATGGTTGGCACTGCTGCATAAGAGACACTTGGTTGGCACTACCGCATAAGAGACACTTGGTTGGCATTGTCAAATTTGTATAAGTAAAGCACTAAGTAATACGAAGCAAAGGTTAACCAACTTTAGGATAGTTAGTGTAGCGTATGTAGGTATCCTTAGTGTTGGTACAAGGGTTTACGATCGAACTAGTATTTCACTAGTTTTGATGCTACTTCCCAGTAATCGGTATTAGGTAGGTTGATACCAATCCCAACGGTTGGTATCATAGCAGAGTTGGTAATGATTCCACTCCCAATAGTATAAACAAATCCATTTTTAAAAAGTTAGTAAACAAAATTCCATACCCGATCTCATAGATCCCTATAGAATTATGTGGAAAGCCATATTCGATGAAAGTCATTTGTGATGAGGACATCAATTCTACAGATACAAACACCACTCCTCCTGCTACTACTGCAAATGCTAGTCCTCAACTTGATGCAATATATACAAGGGCTAATTACAAGGGCATGTGCACGACAACTAAATTATCAGTTGAACTTGTTCCTAGGAATGCATAATTGTGCAATGGAGAATAGACCGCTACTTGATGCATGTATTGTTCTTTTACCAGGAACTTATGAGCTGATCAAAAGCACAAGGAGGAGTACAATATGAAGAGAATCATGTGCAAGCATCGTACAAGGAAGGTCCCGTGATGAGTACATCAACCCTAAGGATGCAACCACTACTTCGACACGCTGTACTGCATCCTCTACTACAACCACATCTTCTCCTATTGGACTTTCGGCTACAGCAATTCCATATACTCCAATTGGGCCGAGCTACTTCTACATGTCGTGGTGTTGCGTCACCTGTTGTTGGCAAACGTGCTATTGATGTATTGGCCGACGATCGACTTGGCCCTACTGGTTTACAACTTGGCCCATACGATACTGTTCACATAGTTACTGTTCACACATGAGCAGTACCTGGCCCTCCTCTCTGTGGCCGATGACCCACCCTAGGGTTTCCACCTCTTGGCCGCACTCCTCATATAGGAGTCACTGCCTTTTTAGCAAAATTGGGTTTTGTTGATTGAAGTTTATCTTCATTACTTTATACTTTGTCCTCTTGTTTGGCGATATTAACAGTGATATTGTCTTCGGAACCCCACTTTTCAATACAATATTAATTTCTATTCGCAATTTCAGATTACTTATTTATCTTGTTCTTACTTGTTCTTCGATTGCATGTAGGAATAGACCTTCGTGGTCAGGTCGATCGTGCTTCTAGCAAGGTCGATAATAATCATGAAGTTGGTTCAACGATTGCAGACATATTGGTCATGTGTGATTGGTAGCTGAATCGTGAGAGTCGTCTCCACCAAATCAAAAATATCCATCTCATTGAAAGATCGGGACACTCATTATTATCCCCATGTCACTTTGGTTCCAATTCAAGCAAGAGTTCTAGTGGGACGCGTTCTGGAATCAAATTCGGCCTCTGGAGATAGCACCAACTTTAAACGTGCATATAAGTTGCATACGGATTCCATTTGAGGTGTATGAGGACATGATGGAAAGTTTATCTCGTCCTCTTTCCAACGGATCCAGCCTCACCTCCAAATTTCTTTTGTGCACACCACAATCGCCAAAACAATTCGAGGCTTATTCTGAATCCGAGGTCAAAGGTGTTGTGCCACCTCCACTTGGGCCTACGGGCCTTGTACCTCCTAGGGGCGCGCACCCACTCCCTTGACTGCCACCCCTGCCCCTCTCTCTCATATATAGACATGTGTGCTCCACTTTAGGTTGAGGTTTTGTTTAGATTGTTTCCACCGTTTGTGAAACTCGTCAATTGCTCTTGTGTCAATTAGACCAACAGTGTTGATTTACAGAACCTCGCCTTTGTGATCTTCATAATATATCCACAATTCAAATTGCTTTTATCATTGTTCTTGCTTGTTCTTCGATTGCTTGCAGGGATTGAACCTCATGTTTAGATCAACCGCGTCTTGGCATGGTTGATAACGACTCGAAGTATGGTTTAGCAATTGCTTGGTGATCCAGTCAATTCGGTTGGTAACCTGAATTGTCAAAGTCGTCTCCACAAATCGTAGTTATCAATTCACTGAAAGATCGGGCATAGCGTGAGTCATCAGATGGTATCAGAGCTACAAGTTGCTTGTTGAGAATTTCAGTACCCTAGTTTAGTAGATTGGTTTTCTTTACATACCTAGAGTCCAAAAAATATCCCAAAAAAAATTGTGCCCAACATACCCTGACTGAACCATCTTAAACCTTTGCAATTTTCTATTCAGTTTGCTTTGTTGAATTTGTGTCCATCGTCGTGTCGAGTGTCTGGTCTTTAGGTCTAGATTGGTATAGCTTAGCTTGCTGAATTTTTCTTTTGGTCGCCGAGAGTCCTGCTGTTGCACGCCAAGAAAAAGAAAGGGAAAGAGTTCAAGTTGGTTGCATTTCGTTCGGTAAGAAATCTAGTCAATTTGCCTATTTTCCTTGTGGCTAATTTAATTTTGCAAACCGCACCTTGTTCTTGCCATCTCCATAATCCAAGCCGTGCCCTTTACCCTTTGCTACAGTAGCAATTCATGTTCTTTTGCGTCACCTTTACCCTTTGTGTTCAATCTGTTCTAGCGTATTTCGTTCGTTTGAAGTCGGATATTAGCGTTTCTTGACTCGTCTTCTGTCTAGTGGTGTCATCATACACCAGAAAATATGAAAAAAGTGCCACACAGTTTAATTGGAGCCACTAATTGGCTGCGTGCACCTTCATCCCGTCTCTTGGTCGCTTGGTGTTCGTAGTTGATTTCTGAAGTTGTGCAGCTAGTCATGAATTATATCTAGTTGATTGCACGTGTTTCTTTGAGAACCAATCTGTCCTTTGCAAAAACTTTGAATCTATTGAGACTAGCATTTTGATTTGCTCGAGGGACTGTTGTTTGTGCTCCCTTGCTGTTTTGGTGTGTCGACCGTGAATATATATATATATATATATATATATATATATATATATATATATATATATAAAGAGAAAAAAAAAACATAACAGAACAGAAAAAAGAAAGAAGAGAAAAAGAGAAGTTTCGACCAACATATTATATCAAGCGTTTGCGCACTAGTTTTTGAGCAATCCTGTGTTCTCATAGTCATCTTTTGAGCAATAGCTAGTGTCTCTCCTTGCATTGTTGCAATACGAGCTTCGACGATGTCGTTACAAGTTTTTTTATAGCTCATTCTTTGATTGCAATAGTCCCATTATCGTTGCGTGTGTGTGTTGTTATTACTCCTCACTTATTTTACATCCAGCAATTAGGCATTGAGGGTTGGTGCATCATTCCTTGTGTAAGTTCCTTGTGCTAGTCCCTAGTGTTTTCCCTTTTGGCTTGCTTTAGCTAGTGCCAAGATCTAGTCTAGGGCCAGCAAACTTTGACTAGTATTTTGAACTATCTTTCAACTTTACAATTTCTGAATTTGAATTTTGCTTTTCCTTTGCTACATATATTAAGGTTGTCCAAGCTCCACTCTCTACTAACCGAACAGGCGTTGTACCCTTGCAATCGCTTTTGTAACACCCCAGCCCGACACGAGCCTGGAATGCTACTGAACTAATCTTAAATAATTCTAAACCAAGGCAATTTTAGTAAATTTCGGCAGAACCTCCCTTGTAAAGTTAACTACACGGGGGTTCCAACATACAGATAATTCATGAATAACTAAACCAACGTCCAGAGACATCAATAGATAATCAAAACATGCTAAGCAACTAGCAAAACCAAAAAATGTATGAAGTACCACTACTCATCATTATTACACTTAACCCATTGCATGAGACAAAAGCATAACAAAACCTTTAAGCAACTCACTCATTTATTAAAGCATGGTCTGAAGTTTATTCAACTTTATTTGGTTCATGGTGGTGTGTGTGACTATCAATCTACTCCCTCCCATGCATGTCGTTCTTGGATCAGGGCACCTAAAACAACAATAAAAGCAAGGGTGAGCCCACAGACTCAGCAAGTACAAAATAAAGGCATACCACAAAAGTTATAACATCAGCATCCATAGCCAGAAACGCATCAATAAAACATCTCACATGCAAATGCAATGCTCAAGAATCCTTTCTCTTTATCTCTTTTTGCATTTTACCGGTAATGCAAAGTATGCAACCGTCATTTGCATACCCATGCTGTCTTTGGCAAGCACAGGGACCAATTGCCCATTACTCCGCAAGTAATGGAGACCTCAAGCCCACACTACACAGGTGTGGGGATCTCAAGCCCGTCACATTCATGACGGGGATCTCAAAGGAAAGCATGCATGATCACCACGTGACCAAGCCTCAACATGATCTTAATATGCACATGCTCACCTTTTATTCATCATCAATTTACCAAAAGACGACAACATCATACAATAATAGAGCATAGTCATACTTGGAGCCACCACCATTCTTGAAACAATCATCATGCCAGCAATCTTGCTACGCTATCATGTATCGAAAACACACAAACATGGCCAATCAATCACAACCAAGTAACAAACAATGCACTTGCCTTAACCGCGTGAGATGGAGGACGTGAAGACGGTGCTGCCTCCGGGACCATTCTCCCACCTAATTCATTTAAGAACATATACTAAGAAAACAGTAATGTACCACAAGAACGATAAAAGCGTACACACACGAGCAGTAGCTTGCAACGCGACCCCGACTCCAATTTCCTAAATGCTGATATGTGCCCTCTGTAAACAGTCATGTTCTAAAATTCATATTTTTTCGTACAAGGGTCCAAATTAGGTGTTCTTGGACTTCATTGAGAGTTTATCAAATTCCCCAACTAAACCTAATTGGTGAGCCTCCTTGATTCGACCATCTAATATCTTTTTTAAGCTGATTAACAAAACATCAATTTCACGTCAGGTTCTCTGGATAGAACACTAAAACTATCATAACGTTCAGCTCATTTGTCAAACTTTTGCGTTCTTGTGCTTCCCTGAAAGCTACAACAATTATCTACAACTTTTGTTATACTGATATCCTCTAATTATCCATTTAACTGATCGCAAAAGCCAGATTACTAAAACCTGTCAAAATACTGACAGATTCGCGGAACAGTCGCACTAATAATTTCATAACTTTTGCTAAAGAGGTCCAAAAAATACGATCTAGCACTTCATTGAAAGCTATTGACGTCCTCTACAACTTTATAGGAGATGTCCGAGACTGAATCCGCACTTAACTGCATAAAAACGTCCCTCTAACGCGATTTGTCCTGAGGAGACAGAACTACCGACATAGAACAATTAAGTGCTAAAACATCTAAACGAGGGTAAAACGAGGTTACCCTTGATGAACCGATTGCCAGGCACGACGAGCACCCACCAGCGAGCTCTTCCCCCAAAGATGGTCCTGTTCCCCTCACTTTCTTCCTTCTTCTTCTTCTTCTTCTAGGTCGGCAGCACCCGAAGGAGACGGCGCAAGGAGGCGGGGCGGTACTGTTCACAGGGGTACTGCAGCAGCGGTGGCTACTGTAGCATGTTGTGCTATAGTACCACACCTAGGGTTTCCCCCTCCTTTTATTGGTGGCCGGCCCCTCCTGGGCCAAAGCCTGGGGCCTAGGTTGCCGAATAATTGCAGAAACCCCCTCTAATCCTCTGTTAATTCTATTTTTTTCTAGTTGGTCCTTCTCTCTAATTCTTTCTTTTCACTTAAATAGACTTGGGGTATTACAGCTTTGCTCATCACTTGTGTCACGATTATCACGACTAGCCACCGGTTGCACCACCTGTATGCATTGGTATGAATTTGCAAGAGCTTGGTAAGAGCTTTAGTGTGCGTGACTTGTAACCTCGAGAACCTAGTAGTTGATAGGGAATTTTATCTATTGTGTATTTTTCTTATTGATACTAATAATGGCAGGTTCAGGATCATAAGGGGAGAATAGCAGGCCCATCATTGAGGAGAATTCACCTCTCATGTCGTGCATGAGGGGGCGGGGGTCGTTGTAACATCTCTAATTTGCAGAGTTTTTGAAAAATTTCAAAATTTTAAAAGTAACCATTTGGTTTAATTTAGTTGCAAAAGCTTAAATTGAAATTTAGAAATAAAAAAATATTTAAATTGAATTAATCCAACTCCAATAAAAATTTAAAAGTGGTTTATTTGAGTTTTCTGGATTTTATTTGGATTTTAAGTCTTTTCTTGCTTTTTCTGGATTTTAGATTTGGTTTTTCCTTTTGTCTGAAATTAAAATCTATTTTGTTTGCAAAATTAAAAGCTAAATTATAGTTAAAAGTATTTTTATTAAGTTCTATATAATTCAAGGGACTTTTGTGAATTTTCCTAGAATTTTTAGACTTTATTAGCTATTTTCTAAAAGTCATTTTTGCTTTTTTGGGATTTCTTTATTCAAAAATCCTTTTAAAATCCTCCTTTGGCCTTTGGGCCGAATCTCTCTCGGCCCATTTCCCTTTATTTAAACCAATTCAGTTAATATAATTTTTGTAAAATTCTTAGAGATCAGTTTGACCTTGAGAAAAATCTGTGCTCTTTATTTAAACCAATTCAGTTAAGGATTTTAAATTAAGTATTTAAAGTATGAACAGTGATGTTTTAAATTTTTATGGGATCTATATCATCCCAGTAGCTTCTCTGAAAAATTTCGTATTTTTATAAATTTATTTGATATTTTTAAACCTCCGGTCAAACTTTTAAGTTTGATTTTGGTTCTAGTCAACCAGTTAGACCTAGCCCAACCGAAAGCCAACTGGTACTGTAGTGACTCGAACCCACGCAACTTGGTTAGGACTGGCCATGTGCTGTTCGGACCGACCGAGTGAATCGCGTGATCGACCTCAGCCTCGTTCAAATGGCTCAACCCAACCTCCTAGCACGCGCGCACCGTTCGATTTAAAATGGGTTGTCCAGATCAATTGGGACGTTCGGACCATCTGAATGCTCCATGCGATCTAGACCATAAATTCTTAATCGAACCACACGTTTCCTTTTTGGTTGAACCCAGTACGTGCGCACCGTCCAACTTGAAACGAGCCGTCTAGATCAATGAGAACGTTCAGACCATCCAGACTACCCACATGATCTGGACCGTCAATACTAAATCGAACTGTGCCATTTTCAAAGGGTCAAGCCCATAGCGTGCGAGCCGTTCGATTTTATTTCAACCACCGAACAGTGTTTTCAATCTAGACCTTTGAATCTAGATCGGACTGTCCGCACCCTTTCGCTCTCGATTGCATCGTTCATAGCTTAGACTGACATCCCAGGCCCACTTGTCAGCCTCTCTTCTTTGTCTTCTCCGCTCCATGCCAAGGTTGCACAAGGCCGAGAGCGAGGTGGCTTTGCACCCGCGTTTTTCGGTGCATGCATTGCCACTTGGCTTCACCGTCGATGACATTGCCTATTCTGGTGTTGCCACGAGTGACCGTCATCGTTTTCTCCAGCAGAGAGCACCATCAAAACCCCTCTGTTTCACTCTCGGCCGAGTAGGCAAGCCGGCATTTCCATTCTCCTCTCTGAGGCAAGTCCTTCGTTCTCTTCGCATTCCTTCTTCTTTTTACTTGTCGTTCTCATTTATGCTAAGCCGAATCCTTTTTATGTAGCACAGCATTGGGAACGCGAGCTTGTCTTTTGTCGGTCAAGAGCGCACCCGGAGCGCCGCCGTCGTGGATTTTCTTCGCTCCGGTGAGCTCCTTCATGATTCTTGCATGTCATATCTTGTCTTAGAATATAATGAGCAAAACTCCTAAATCAAATCATTCTTTTGTTAACAGAGTGCTCGGGAATTTGGTTTTCTTCGAAGTTCGGCCGAAGGTACCTCCTTCGTCTCCATCCCCGGTCTGGTAGGCCATTCTTCGATTACCTTTTGACATGACCATCTAGTGGGTCTATGTAACTTATCCCGACCACCCATTTTGTGATTCCCTGCTCAGGTCCTCTTGTCCACGTGAAGCCCTCATCGCCGACACTCGGTCACCATCGCCGGAGCTACTCCTTGGACCTTTGTGTAATATCCTGAAATTACCGCTTAAGGGCATATGTGTCATTAGATGAAAGGGGATACGTAAAAATGAAATATTTTGGAGTTTTTAGGGAGGAGTTGGTTCGTACCAGAATAAAAGGATCGTGGGGAGAGTGGATTCTAGAAACCCTAGCAGTCTTTATTTTTCTTTCTCCCGTGCGGCGCCACCCTCATCAGTTTTCTTCTGCCTGGCGCATAGGCCATCGCTTCCTATCATTTGCCCTCCTGCAGTGCACAGTTGCCTCCTGCTGCTACCGCGTGAGCGCTGCGCCTGAATGCCTGCTACCGTGTGGGCGCGTAGCCGCCTGCCGCCGAGTGCATGCATTGATTTCCTGCAGCGTGCGCGTGGAAGTCCGGTACATGCGTTGATTTTCTGCCCACACGCGAGTGTTGTTCGGCCGGTACGTGGAATCAGCCGTCGACTCGATCGCGTGCCATTTTGTTCCCAGGCGTCATCGGTTTGTTTCCTTTTATGGTTTTCTTGCACTACTGCGATAGATATTGGGTAGGGCTGCTTGTGTTCCTTTGGATTAGTATGGGAGAGTAATTAATTTGATAGTGTTGCGTGCATGTGAATATTTAATTGGGTTAGTAGGTGAGAGAGAGATTAATTGTGCACTGCTATGACTAATTAGAGGTGTACTACTTGATTAGATAAAAGGCACTACCATGTTTGTTTAATGGGATTTGCATGCACGTGCAAGTGTTTCATTAATTTGGATAGTTAGGGAGAGAGAGATTAGCAAAGCGCTGCATGCATGTTTTTCTTTGGAACAGTAAAAGAGAGAGAGAGAACTAGTTAGTGTAGCATGTTTTATTAGCATATTTTGTTGGAACAATAAGGGAAAATATTAGCATGTTTCTAGTCGGGGAGAAATCGAACAGTAGATTGGTTCGTCTGCTATTCTGTTGTACGATTTATTCGAGTACCTTAATGGCGAATTTTGTGAATGTCATCTACTAGTTAATTGTAGATAATTTCAGTATCTTTCCATAGACTATTTAATCTTGTCGAGCAGATGAGTAATTTTAGAGTTATGAATTTAGTAAGAATTGCTGTCCAGAAGATGACAAATCGGTCTTCTGGGATAAAAATGGGGGGTTAGATGATTTAATTAGAGGGCAGGGTAATCTAAGAAAATGTGGGTAATCCAGAACTGGGTGGTTTGCCATGATCGGACTTGTGAGTCAAAAGTTACGCCCTTTTTAGTACCAGGACAGCAAGGGGCGACTGTTCGTTATTAGGGGAGCGATGTGGATTTGGGGATGTGTAGGAGCGATGTCAATTAATTGTTGTTCTTGTGATGCTGTAGCTTGTATTGAAATTTAAGTATTTATTGTAGAAGAGACGTCGTGCTTGTTGCCATCTTCTAGCCAGACCGTGTGTCGCAACTAGTAAAGGCAAGTGCATGGTAGACATCGATCAATGATTGATCTCTGTATTTCTTTATCGTTCATTACCATTATTGTTGTGCTTTTATCTGTATTTAATTGCAAGTAATGGAATGGTATGACTATATCTTGTTGACGAACATGAGGAAAATTGGATATGATGAATATGATGAAATTATCCATTTTTGCATTCATAAGCATCTTTGCATATGAGTAGGTGATCATGATTGATCACAACTCCACGGGAGTGGAGGAGGTCCCCGATCGTCGAGGAGTAACAGGTTTGAGAGTGAACATTGTCCCGAGCGTTCACTCATGCTATACTGGTATACACGAAAGAAGTGCATATGGACATGTAGAATAGAGTTGTATTGAGATATGAGATGAATGTGTGTGAAAACAAAGAGAAGAGAATGTCATGAGAATATTAATAGAAGGACATGTGATGATAATGGAGTTATTGAATACTGTTGATTTATTATTGCTCGTTGTATATTGATGTATTTGCTGAGTCATAGACTCACCTTTGCTCTTTTGTTGTTTTTTTAGGTGATCGTTGAGGGCGTCACGGTTGAGAGGGACTAGTGCACATGGGACAGTTTCATACTTCAGACACATGATTATTTGCCATGAGAACTATTTGATTCACTATTGCTGGATTACTTTTAAGACATGTTAGAATTTGAATAAGCTTGGATGAATGATATGGACTAGACTATTTTGTTCCAAGGTTTTGGGTTTACTGGTTTGATGCTGTTTTGGACTTATTATCTTGCCTTGTTTCCCTCGCTTATTTATTCATGCTTGACATGTCTTTATTCATGTTCTATTGTGACCCATGGTTGGGGTTTTATTAATGGTTTGGTTGCTGAAATTTTATAGTGTGTTGATGAATATTAGTTGTAAGGGTAGTTTAGTGGCATTCTAGGCTCAGTGGTTGCCTGGGGTGTTACAGTTGGTATCAGAGTGGGCTTTAGGTCTGTGGTGAATAAATTAACAACTTAGGTAACCTAAAATTGCTAAAATTTGTTTTATGGTTAGTAAAACAACTAAAATTTGCTAATGGCAAACTAATTTAAAATTGGACACACTAGTGCACAATAGGTTAGAGAGTGGGACGAGTATCGCTTTACGCTTATGTTATGTTGTATACTGATACATAATTTGATATTGACCTTTGAGCTTATTGTGTGTTCTTGATTGTGGTTGATAGCTATGCCGAGAGGTAGAGGATGTGGTCGTGGTGGCCACGGTCGTGGAGACCGTGGTGGAGGTCGGGTCCGCGGGCATGGTCCCATGGAGCCACCACCTGTGGCAATTGAGTCAGTAGCTGAGGGGAACGAAGCTGCGATGGAGGGGGTTGCTGTTGATCAGGCCAGGATGAGACCCCCGCTTTGCTAAGAGAGCTGGTGGGAGAGATCTGTCCCCTCCGTCAACAGGCGCCGGTAGCCCCTGTTGCTGCGGCATCTGTTGCTGCTCATGTCGCTCCTCCACCTGCACCTGAGGCGTGGATGACGCTTCGAGAGTGGATGGGGTTGAGGTTGGATCCGTTTGACAGGTCGGGCACACCGGTCTAGTCAGCGTACTGGTTGCGTTACATGGAGAGGCAGTTTGGAGCTTTGGAGATGTCCTCACATCAGCGGGTCCGTTTTGTAGCCTTTCAGCTAAAAGGGCAGGCGGACATTTTGTGGGACGACGTGTTGTCTTCGAGGACCGCCGCTCAGGGGCTAGTCACTTGGGAGGACTTTGTTGATAAGTTTAAGGCAAAATTCTACCCCTACTCCTTCATTGAGAAGATGGAGGTTACCTTGAGGACTTTTGTTCGGGGGAAGAGGTCCATTGCTGAGTATGAGGCTGAGTTCAACAACTTGGTTTGCTTTGTCCCTTCAGTGGCGAACGATGATCTTCAGAAGGCCAAGAAGTTCCATCGGGGTCTCAACTCTTAGTACCGACATGTGTCGGGAGCTACTCCACTCCGTGACTTCAGCTCTGTTGTGGAGCAAGCCAGGGGCATAGAGTTAGAGATGCAGCTCACTAAGGGGCAGCAAGCCTCTTGTGGACTGGTTGCTTCTGATGGTGACCAGAAGAGGAGCTTTGGTGAGGGGAGTGGGTCTGTTCAGCGACTTGCTTTCAAGAAATTCAAGGGAGGACTGCAGTCCTCCAAGTCTAAGCAGTCGAGGCCGTTTTCCTCGTCGGCGCCTCGTCCTTTTGCAGGAACTCCAGCTCTTCATCCTGTCCCAGGGTAGGGAATGCTTTGTTTCAAGTACGGTGATGGACACCGTGTTGCTGAGTGCTCTTTTTACGCTTAGCCCTGCAAGTCACTAGATTTGGTAGTTTTGGTTGACGAGGGTAGCTCGTCGATCATGGGAAACACTGAACTTTTTATGCTTATATTTCTGGTTTAGATCTTGGATCTAATCTTTGAGTCCCAAACTCTATGTATTTAAAACTGATTTTGATCCGGATAAGTGGCTAGTAGTGTGGGTCCCTTCGTGCACGAGAATTGGGTATGTGGAAGTCTTGTCCGGATCGTTATGGACCGAAGCTTTTGGGCGGTCACTCTGAGTACCATATGTACTTCCATACGTGGTCCTATGGACACCGTTTGGTTAAGTAAGGGAAAAAATTTATTGAGTTGGATCATAGGTGGTGTAAGGACATATGTGTTTGATCATGTTGTTCGTAGGGTTTTGATTGCAATTTAATATGTGTAGTGAGCACAGTTTTACTTTATGTTAATTGGGTCAACACTCCTGGTACAATGTGTGTGCCCCGGTTAGCAGGTTCTGTCATAAACTTGTTCTAAGCGGGATCAGGTCTCGCATGGGTTATTCAACTCAATAATATGTTCTTGCTAAAAAATACTGAGTCTTGATTTCCCTGGCCAGCATACCAAAGAAAGTTTGCTATTATCCGATGGCTTACGGGCTGATCAAGTCGTGTGGGTAAAGATGTACTGTGAGACCCCGGGGTTTTTAGCTCGTAATGCTTAGTCTTCCATTGACTCTAGCATCACAGACAAAATATCCCATGCCTCGGGAAAATGTATACTTCCCAGAATTGCAGTATACACACCCTTTTACAAAACCATGCATCAATTTCCATACAAGTTCCATACAATCGAACTAAAGCTTTGCAATGGATTGTATTAATTAAGAGTTGCACGTATGGGGGTTAACCCTTAGTGATCCGCCGGCAACGAAGATCACAAGGACCCACACGTTGAGTCGGAGAAACCGGCCCAGCCGTAGCAACAGCGGGTGCTCCTGGGTATGGAGAACCTAACCGGAACCCATCCCTCTCATCCCAAAAAGAACATTTTTCTCTATCACTACCACCAGCGACTCATTAATTAACACCTCCTAAAGTACTAAGTCAAGAGAGGTCCCATATCCCTCTAGTGTGGTTAGCACGCAAATATTGCTTGGCTTAGTGACACAAGTAACTCGATCCTTGATGACCCGAGCACCATTCCATTCACACCCAAAGATCACACCATCATACCAATGTGCCCAAGTCTAAAACATTTTATTTTCAGTTTTAGATTTCATAAATAAACAAGGCACAAGGTGCTGAACATAAGTAATTGTAAGATTTATGTGATCAAGGTCATCGACTAAGTCGATAACCGCACAATTCTACCGGTAACTAAGCATTGCTAAGCATCATATCGTAAAGACAATAAAAGAGTATAAATCATTCATCGGGCTCTAATTCACCAGTGAGAATATTAACTTAGGTTTGTGGCAGGGGTGAACAATTTCAGGGAAACAATGCAATAGGATTAGCTACCTCTAAACGACAAAATTAACTTTGACATAAAGAAGCATACATACTTATTCTTTGCAAACAAGATATTAGACTTTTAAAAGTAATGTGAGCAATATGATCAAATGATGCTACATCTGCTTGCCTTGCTAAAGATCACTTGTTTGCTGCAGAGGATCACTCTCGTACTCAACAATCTCTTCAGAATGTATCGCAAGAACGAGAAAATCAAATAAAAACGATGAACACCGAAAAAGACTCAAAATTCAAAGTCATCCAAAATCGATGAAATTTACACAGCAGGTAGAGCATGATTTTAAATGAATTTAGCAACAAGAATCATTTGATTTGTACTAAGCATGCAAAAGTTATAGCCTAATTGAGTTTAATCGGCTGGAAATTCAATTTAATTAATTCTCTGTTACTGTTCATAGCATAAATTTCTAAAATGATGGCGAACATAAAAATTTTATGGTAGGCAGATAATGATATCCTAAGAACAACAAAAAATAGTTTACTACATTTGGAGTTAAAATGAATTTCATATGATTTTTCTAAGTTATGAAACTAGGGCATAACATTTTTCAGATGCAAGGACATAATGAAAACCTATTCTATAACAAAGCATATTATCAGAGAAACCTAACACATTTTAGTTTGCTCAATTTGGAGTTATAGGGAATTACTTATGCATTTTACAAGTTTTTCTGAATTTTTAGAGTAATAATTAAAGTTAAACCTAAAACAAATCTACTAACAGATTTTTCTGGAACAAAACTACACTCACAATCAGTTTTAGATTAAAACTTAATTAAAATCAGAATTAACTAAATTTGAATCACCCGAAAAGGAGTTAAAATGAATTAGTTATGCTATTTTGAAGTTTAATAACATTTTCAGTTGACAAATAAAGCTTACCGGAAATTTAACAAACTTAACTCAAAGGAAAAGACGTGGACAAACGTGGGCTGTTGATATGGAATCCTACGGCCCACGCGCACTGAAACTCAGCACACATGCATGCATGCTCAAGGCCCAACAGTGCCCACCGTTGGATTAGATCCAACGGTCCACAAGAGATGGAACATTTGGACTTCCTGAATGCCTCACCATATCTGAGTCATGGATCTAAAAAGGAACGGCTCAGATCAAGGTCACATTCGGAGGTCTGAAAGTTCGCAAGATCTGAGCCACAGATCTAGAAATGAACGGCAAGAGGGGATTGGAACGTTAGTACTCCGAACGCGCCGAGGAGGTCTAGACCGTTGGATCTAGATCTGACGGCCCAGGTCTACATGGGGAGGTCCTAAAGGTTAGATCTACAAGAGGAGGTCCTAGACGGTCAAGATCTCCAGAGGGAGGTCCTGAACGGCCAAGATCTACCCAGAGGTGGTCCTAAACGATAGAGTTAAAAGGGAAGAGGTCTTGGACGGCTTAGATCTCCATGGGGAGGTCCTGAACGGCCAAGATCTAGCCGGGGGTGGTCTGAACGGTTAAGATTTACAAGGAGGAGGTCCTGGGGGTTTTCTTTACAAAAGACCAAGGGGTGGTCTTTTGCAAAGAGGACCCCAAGGGAGGTCTTGAGGGTTGTTTTTACAAAAGCAAAATGGTGGTGGTCGTGGCATACGACAACAGGACTAAATTCCTGCCGGTTTTGCACAACGGCTCGCCACCGGCGACTCCGGTCACGGCGGCGCAAACTAAAGGCAGCAACAGGTTCGCAATAGCATTGCACATACCCTGAGGATACTTACGACCACGCTGCAGGTCTAGAACGACGGCGAGCCGAAAAACGGCGGTGATGCAAAACATGGTCGAAAACGAAAAGAGAAAAGGAGCTCCACAGCGGTCCAGAGGAGCAGGTGCCAAGCTTCTAGGGACTACTTAGAAGGTTACCTTAGCACAGAGAGGTCCAGAGAAGGACAGAGGTGCTCCGGCGACGTAGGACTTTGCCGACGCCGAAGAAGAAAAAGTGGAGCTGACGGCCTGAGCAAAAAGAACAAAATCGCGTGGTAGGGTTAGCTTCATTATAGCTCATAGATGGTCCATGAGTATTTAATTGAGAAATGAAGCACTTTACCGGAGTTGAGGAAGAAAACGATGAGCTTCGGCCAAAAGAGGGCAAATCCAAAATTAGTTGATTCCTGTGAATGCAAACAAAAATTGGATTATGGGAAATGCTTAAGGTAAAGAGAGGCTCAAAAAGACACAAAAGAATTTGCAAGTGAACCACTAGAGCACTGGTGGCAATGAAGAGCTTCACTGGTCCAATAATGGCGAAAAGGGGCTCTCAGGTGTTCTGAGCTCGACAACAGATAGGGGGCTAGGTTAAGCCAAGGAGGTGTTTAAAGGGAGACAAGGGAGAGCTCAACGGCTTTAAATAGCCGCAGGGGCAAGGATTGAGCAAAGACCAAGTCCTCGGGTGAGCTAGGTCCAGCACTGCCATGGACAAGCTGAGGCGACGGGGGCAGCTACGAACACGACTTTGGGGCTGAAAGCTTGGTGCGCATTAAATGCTTGCAGCAAAGAGCCGTTTAAAGGACTTAAGGAAGTGACAAAGCCCTGCCTCTACTGCCATGGCGCACGCGCGTGGGCGTGACGAAGAAGATGACCAGGAGGGGTGGCCCACATGTAAGCGACACAAACTGGCTCGAGCCGAAATGGTAAACAAAGGGTTGAGCCAAACCCAAAGGCACGAGTCCAAACACCCCAATGGTCCGATTAGAATTGGGCTGCTGAGGTTGAATTAGACGATTGGAGGTCCGAACGTTCACGTGAACATGGATGGTTTGATGCAAATCAGACGGCTTAGAGTCCACGCGCAATTTGAATGGCCGAGACAAGGCGCGAGCTGGTCGGGTTCAACCAGAAAAGAGGGCTTGGGCTCAGGTTAGACTTAAACCCAACCCAAGAGTTGACTAGGGTTTTGAAATGAGTTGAAAACTTCGAAGGATTTTTAGAGGTAGCAAACCAAATCCAAAATTTCTGAAATCTTTAGAGGAGCTTGCTGACTTTAGGATTGACCTTGTATAAAATTTCTAGAGATTTTTATACAAGGCATATTTCCCTAGAAATTCTGCAAGGTTTGTTCTAGGGTTTGACCAAGGGTCAAAAATGGTTTGACTGCCTCTTAAAATATTCAAACAATTTCTAAAAATTGTGAAATTTTTTAGAGGGGTCACACAACCTCCCTAGAACCAATGAAAAATATTTCTAGAGGATGGTCACAAGGTTTGGCAAGGATTTGAAAAATGAGGGTCATGACTTAGTCAAATGGAGATTTAGGTTTTTGATTTCCCATAATTCCTTTACAAGAATTACAGAAAAGTTCAAAAACCTCAAGATGCAAGGAAA
Source organism: Ampelocalamus luodianensis (assembly GCA_036346255.1). Lineage (NCBI taxonomy): Eukaryota > Viridiplantae > Streptophyta > Magnoliopsida > Poales > Poaceae > Ampelocalamus > Ampelocalamus luodianensis. The sequence goes on along the minus strand of CM070636.1, from coordinate 13,109,772 downwards.
GTTTTAATTTCTACATATTTTCTTACATTTGAAACACAAGCCAAGATTTGGGATGTTACAAATCTCCCCCCTTACAAAAATCTCGTCCCGAGATTTGGCTCACTGAGAAAAAAAGATGGGTTGTCCGCACGCAGACGATCTTCCCATTCCCAAGTGGCTTCATCCACGGAATGATTTGACCACTAAACTTTAAGGAATTTGATGACATGATTCCTTGTTCTTCGTTCAGCTTCTTCAAGGATGCGAACAGGGTGCTCGCGGTAGGTCAAATCTTCTTGGACATCGAGATTCTGCAACGGAGCTTCCTCGGTTGGAACTTGAAGGCACTGCTTCAATTGGGACACATGGAACACATTATGTACTCCCTCAAGTGCAGCGGGCAACTCCAACTTATAGACAACAGCTCCTTTCTTCTCGATGATGCGGTAAGGACAACCATATCGAGGAGCTAACTTGCCCTTGACACCAAAACGTTGGTGGCCTTTTAGAGGAGAAACCTTGAGATAAACAAAGTCATTGGGCTCGAAGCTCAAATCACGACGACGACGATCTATATAGCTCTTTTGCCTGGATTGAGTTGTGCGCAATCGATCTCGAATCAACTGAACTTGGCTTTTGTCCTTATTGATCGAGTCCGGGCCAAAGAAAGGTCTTTCGCCGGTCTCAGACCAATTCAACGGGGTTCTGCACCTTCTCCCGTATAAGGCCTCAAAGGGTGCCATGCCGAGACTGGCCTGGAAGCTGTTGTTGTACGAAAACTCAGCGAATGGCAAGCACTTCCCCCAATTCTTACCATAGGAGAGAACACAAGCACGGAGTATGTCTTCCAACACTTGGTTGACCCGTTCAGTCTGGCCATCAGTTTGAGGATGATAAGCTGAGCTGAAGGAAATACGAGTTCCCATATCCTCCTGCAATCTATGCCAAAATCGAGAGGTAAACAGAGACCCCCCGATCTGACACAATCGTCTTCGGCACATCGTGCAAACTCATGATGCGGGCTATGTAGAGATCCGCCAAGAGACTTACATGAAGGTCAGTCTTGACAAGAAGGAAATGCGCCACCTTAGTCAACCGATCAATGACAACCCAAATGGCATCTTTCTCTGAAGATGTACGGGGCAGACCGGTGATAAAGTCCATACCAACAGAATCCCACTTCCACTCTGGCACTGGCAAAGGCTGAAGCAAACCTGCTGGGCGCTGATGCTCGGCCTTTACACGACGACACACGTCGCACTCGGCAACGAACTTTGCAATCTCTCGCTTCATTCGGGTCCGATGTTTTCTTTTGGTTATGTCTTAATGCCTCTATTGTTTTGTAATAGAGTTGATTAGAGGATTATGGATGCCTTTTGGATTATGGTTTAGTTGTTTAGCATATTTTGGATGTTCTTGATGATTCTTTTAAATTGGATGATTGGAATATTGAATGATGCTATATTAAACTGTTTGAACTTCCAATATAGCCATCTATACGAAAGAGGTTCTGTCAAAATTTAGTAAAGAAAGACTTAGTTTTTTATTGTTATTATTTTAGTTTAGTGGCATTCCAGGCTCATGTTGGGCTAGGGTGTTACAGTTGGGCATAGGGTTGGGTGCCGAAGCATAGAGATGCCGCTCAACAACAAGAGTCATATATAGATATGAGTAGCAAAGGGTTGCTTACCAATTTCACTAATCTTCTAGCAGTGATGCCAAAGCTCACTAGTAGATTAACTGATTGAGGGTCTTGAATCACTAAATGTCATAAGAGGGATATGGAATTTAGTGGGAGTATCTTTTATTGATTGTTGATGATTAAGTTTGACCAAGAAAAGACTAGTTGTATAAAGATATGAGGTGGTCATAGACTGGTCGAACGTAACCACCAACATAAATGTCTAACAGAAGATCTTACATAAACATAGTGTTGAATCTTTGCATATATTTTTGTTGTAGATCTTAGCACCTACTACTTCTTCTGCATCTACCTTTAATTTGCGATCTGTTCTTTAGATACAAAAGTTGAATGGTTCAAGCTTTATTGACTGGTTTCGAATTTTGAGAATTGTTCTCAAACAAGAAATGAAGGAATATATTCTAGAGTGTCCCTATCCCGAGGAACCAAGTGCCGATACACCTCGTGCTGAAAAGAATGCTTATGAGAAGCATTGCGATGACGCAGTCAATGTGCACTGCCCAATGCTTGCTACCATGAACTCTAAGCTTTAGAAGCAATATGAGACCACGGATGCTTACAATATGATTGTGAGTCTGAAGGGTATGTTTCAGGATCAAGCAAGGGTAGAGAGGTTTAATACCTCTAAGGCATTATTTTCTTGTAGGCTATCAGAAGGTAACCCGGTCAATCCTCATGTGATCAATATTATTGGTCTCATTGAGGGCTTGGAAAGGCTTGGTTTTCCCCTTAGCCAAGAGTGGGCTACTGATGTGATTCTCCAATCGCTCCCTACGAGCTTTGAGCCTGTCATATTGATTTTTCGTATGAATGGCATGGAGAAGTCAATGATTGAGTTGCATGGCATGCTTAAAGGTGCTGAGGAGAGCATCAAGAAAAGTTTCAATCATGTTATGATGGTTCAAAAGACTACAGCCTTCAAAAAGAAGGGTAAGTCAGGAAAAGAAAAAGGCAAAGGAAAGACAAAAGATGAGATTGAAAGTCTCAAGGCTAAGCTTAAGAAGCTCAAACTGTGTCCTAAGCCTGACACAGAATGTTACCATTATCATGAGACTGGGCTTTGGAAGAGAAATTGTAAGAAGTTCTTGACAGAGACGAAAAAGAACAAAGGAAGTAAGACTTCCAGCTCAGGTATAAATGTTATACAAATTAATCTTACCACTTCTCCGACCAGTTCTTGGGTATTTTATGCCAGATCGGTTGCACATATTTGCAATTCAACGCAGGGACTGAACATGAGTAGATGTTTGGTAAGAGGTGATGTTGATCTCCGCATGGGCTATGGAGCAAGAGTTGCTGCATTAGCTATTGGCACTTTACCATTAGTTATACCCTTACGATTAGTTATGGAACTAAATAATTGTTATTGTGTTCCAGCCTTAAGCAAAAACATTATTTCTGCTTCATGTTTAGGAGCAGAAGGTTATGAGTTCAGAATAAAGAACAATTGTTGTTCAATTTATTTTGAAGATATGTTTTATGGTTATGCTCTATTGGTGAATGGATTGTATGTTTTGAATCTTGAGGATATGCCTATTTATAACGTTAATGCTAAGGGACTTCGACCAAATGAAATGAATCTCACTTTTATTTGGCATTGTCGTTTAGGTCATATAAATGAGAAGCGCATGATGAAGCTCCATAGAGATGGTCTTCTAAACTCATTTGATTTTGAATCATTTGAAATATGTGAATATTGTTTACTTGGCAAGATGTCAAAGGCGCCCTGCACAACCAGAAGTGAGAGGGCGAGTGATCTACTAGTCATAATACATTCAGATGTATGTCGACCAATGAGCACTCCGACCAGAGGTGGTTTTCAACACTTCATAACTATCACTAATGATTTCAGTAGATATGGCTATGGCTATTTGATGAGACATAAGTCGGAATCCTTTGAAAAGTTCGAAGAGTTTCAATATGAAGTGCAGAATTAACTTGGCAAAATAATCAATTATCTACGATATGATCGTGGAGGTGAATATTTGAGCTATGAGTTTGGTGATCATCTAAAGAAGTGTCTGAATGATGGAATCGAACACTGTTAGACATGGTTCAATCAATGATGAGCCAATGTGATCTTCCATTGCAATTCTAGGGATACACTCTAGAAACAGCTGCTTTCACTTTAAATAGGGTTTCATCAAAAACTGTAGAGAAGACACCATATGAGATATGGACCGGGAAGAGTCCTGGATTGTCTTTTCTCAGGATATGGGTTGTGAGGCATATGAGAAACATTTGACATCTGACAAGCTCACACCCAAGTCCGATAAGTGCTTCTTTGTGGGGTATCCTAAAGAAACTAAAGGATATTATTTTTATAATCGGGTTGATAACAAAGTGTTTGTTACCCGAGATGGTGTCTTCTTGGAGAAAGAGTTTCTTTCCAAAGAAGTAAGTGGGAGCAAGGTGCAAATCCAAGAAATTCAGGAACCATCTGAAAATGTTTCAACTTCTACTGAACCTCTACAGGATGAACAAAATGTTGTTGAACCTGTAGATGAGGCATCAGCCCCACGTAGATCAAAAGGCCACGTCAATTGCCTATAAGGTATGAGCATGATGTTTTATTTTTGAATATTGATGAGCCTAAAACTTATGCAGAAGCGATGGTGGACCCAGACTCAAAGTCATGGCTTGAAGCCATGAGTTCTAAGATATTAAAATCCATGTGGTCATGTCGTACGACCAGATCTAGACTAGTCGTATAGTGATACGATCAGGTCCAAACTAGTTGTATGGAGATACGAGCTGGTCGTAGATTGATTGCCAATCAAGTTTGGAACTTGGTTGATGCACCTAATGGTGTTGCGACCATTGAGTGCAAATGGATTTTTAAGAAAAAAAGATAGATATGAATGGAAATGTTCACATTCATAAGGCACGACTGGTCGCAAAGGGTTTCAAACAAATTCAAGGTGTTGATTATGATGAAACCTTCTTGCCTGTCGTGATGCTTAAGTCTATCTGGATCATTCTAGCAATTGCTGCATATTTCGATTATGAGATATGGCAAATGGATGTCAAAACGGTTTCCTAAATGGAAACCTAAGTGAGGATGTGTATATGACACACTCTGAGGGTTTTGTCGACCAAAAGGAAGCTAGAAAGGTATGCAAGCTTATGAAGTCCATCTATGGATTGAAGCAAGCATCTCGGAGTTGAAACATTTGTTTTGATGATTTGGTCAAAAGGTTTGACTTCATCAAGAACGAAGAAGAACCTTGTGTTTTCAGAAGAGTTAGTGGGAGCAAACTTGTGTTTCAGATCTTGTATGAGGATGACATACTACTGGTTGAAAATAATATTCCTATGCTTGAATCTGTTAAAACTTAATTAAGAAATAGTTTCTCAATGAAAGATTTTAGAGATGCAGCATATATTCTTGGTATAAGGATCTACATAGATAGATCTAAAAGGCTAATTAGATTAAGCCAGGATATGTACATAGTCGTATAGTGATACGACCAGGTCCAGACTAGTCATATAGTGATATGACCAGATCTAGACTGGTGCCCATGGTACGTGGCATTAATCTTTGCAAGAGTCAGTGTCCTTCGACCACTGATGAGCAAGACAAAATGAGTAGAATTCCAAATGCTTTGGATATTAGATCTATCATGTATGCCATGCTATGTACACGACCAGAATGGTCATATGCTCTAAGAGTTACGAGCAGATATCAATCGGATCAAGGTGAAGGTCACTCGATAGCAGTCAAGAATATCCTTATATACTTGAGAAGGACTAAGGATGCATTCATTGTTTATGGAGGTGAGGAAGAGTTGGTTGTAAATGGTTACACCGATGCAAGCTTCCAAACCGACAAGGATGAGTTCAGATCACAATCAGGGTTTGTATTTTGAATGAAGGAGCAGGTATGGACTGGTCGTATAGTCATACGACCAGATCTAGACCGTTCGTATAATGATACGACCAGATTAGCTTGAAGAATTCCAGATATGCAAAGTGCACATGGATTTAAGTTCGACCAAGTATGGACTGGTCATATGGTGATACGACCGGGTCTAGACTAGTCGTATGGTGATACGACCGTTTCCAGACTAGTCGTATGGAGATACGAGCTGGTCGTAGACTAGTCGAACATGATTTTTCTGATCCATTGACAAAGCCTCTCCCGCAACCTAAGCATGAGGAGCACGCAAGATCTATGGGTATTCGATACCTATTTGATTGACTCTAGTGCAAGTGCTATTCTGTTCCTTGATTGAATCATCAGTTATAAAGATTAACGAGTATGTGACTTGTTGGTGAAGCTCTTTTAACTTATGATGATGTCATTCTAAATGTATCCCTGGTCGAATGTCACTGGACGGAATACTAGTAACTCTACGACAAACACATATATTGATTGATGACCATGTTTCACCGGTCATGGATATAGGGATATCGAATAAATAATGTGGAGACATGTTAGAGAATATGGTGTTGGATTGACCCACCTTGAGACACTGTTGAGATTGTTATAATTCTATGTGTCGTTAGTTGGTCTCAAGCAATGATGATGTATAATCTTTAGACCTGAGATCAGCATGGTTTCCTACATGTGTAATATCACTCGTAGGGGTTGCCAAATGCTACCCCATAACTGGGTAGTTATAAATGTAGCTTTCGGGTATGCTATGAAACATGCGAAGGAATGTGACTAGTCAGATATAGGATTTGCCCCTCCTAACATAACATGAGAGATATCTTTGGGCCCCTCGATGTGGTCGGATAAAGAAAGTACATGGCTACCACTAGTGGCCGAAGAGTTTGACCATATGAAGTTATCTGACACTTGATCGAGAAAGTATTCAATAGTCCATGGATGATGCAACATCTCACCTGGAGTTCAACCAAATATCGTGAGACAAAGGGAGAATACACAAGCAGGTCGTTAAGTTCGACCAGATACAGATTGGTCGTATGGAGATGCGAACAAGTCGTAGACTAGTCGAACATAGTTTCGAGCTAGTCGTAGACTGGTCGTATGGAGATGCGAACAAGTCGTACACTGGTTGAACATATACTCGAACATAATCACTAACTGGTCGTAAGGAGTTGCAAACTGGTCGTTGTTAAGTACTAACTGGTTGTAAGGAGTTACGAACTGGTCGTATCTTAATATGGACTGGTCGTGACTAGATACGAACTGGTCGTAAGTGATAAGGACCTGGTCGTAGATCATATTGCATTAAGGTTTGTCTGATATAAATTGTGTGTATTCGGGAATCGTTATGTCCTGCTAGGTACCACTATGACTCATGATCGGAAAGGTGTTTTCGTGTCACAACCGAACTACACATAAACCTAACGGGTCACACACTTAACGGGTTGGAACAAACCAGTACGGATACGATTTATCAAACGTGTTCGGATAGGATCTGTCACAGGCACTAGTCGCCATCTTCTTGAGAGAGCCTTCCCGTGCGACTTGGTGCTAGCACACCGGCGTACGGTGTTCCTGCCCTGGATGTGTGGATACCATAGAGACGTAGCGTTACTACGGTAGCTGTTGTACTTGAGGATGATCCACGATCTTAGCGAGGAACTAGATTGGTTGCTGGAGGAGATGATCGACTCGCGAGGATGCTGGACGATCAACTACAACCACTGCATCGATGTGCTCTTTTGTTGGACCAGGCTGTTCCAACTCTTCTTCCGCTGCACTACGCGTCTGGTGGTAATGATCTGTGATCATTTACTTGCTTGGCTTCCTGGTTTAACGTGGTGGAAATTTTGAATTGTTGCTAGCATAGCCTACCCGTATCCCAACACTGCATAGGTAGTACACTTTACCCACACGATATAATCAGTGTAGCTAGCACTAATCGTAACAAAACCTTTCCGAAACTTCATCTCAACAATTGACACTCCCAATGTATTCTACCGTCGTACCAACCCAGACACAGTACTTTGATATGATGCACACCGTTGGACCTAGAAGCGGCAAACTGTCCATCGATGTGACCTACAAGTAGCCCACAACTCCACCCATCATTGAGCACCTGACCTACTACCTGAGTAATCAATGTCGAGATTCAGTAACTTACTAAGTTAGGCCCTTCCCATCAGGCATGTGTTTGTACAGTTGTATCTCAGTTCAATTGCGCACAAAGTTAAGTCATTATTTTACCAAGGTGAGATTGCCAAATTCTAACTAAGTCATGAAGATTCATATTTCCCTAATTTACCAAGGCGAGACTGCCAAATTCTAACTAAGTCATGAAGATTCATATTTCCTAATCACAAAGCTCCACCATATCACATAGTTCCACCACTCGCCTTAGTCTAAATCCTTTTTCGCCCTGTTGGTTAAGTGCAACACATGCTATCAACAAGTAATAGCACACAACACACAATTTTTCCATAAAGTTCCATAATCACTTAGTCAAATTTATATTTGCAACTCGAATAATATTGATGACTCATTGTATAGCTAAGCAGACTACTCGTGTCTAACCAACCAATGTTGGTGCTATGATAATACTAACTAATAATTAACCAAGCTAAGGTGACAAAAGATCATGATATTGCAATAGGCAAAGTGGATATAATCAAATGGTATATAGCTAATCCCAAAGCATTGGGTAGAGGATGCTTCGGGGATCTTGATGATTTGATCACTGGTGCAAGGGGATGATAGGGCTGGCCAGTGGCGAGGTCAAAGCGGTGTCTAGATTTTGGACTCGATGGGATTAGGGTTCCGGCAATGCTCCGGTGAATCCAAGGCATCCTGGGTGTATATCGGGACCTTGCGAACTCAACAGCGGCGATGGTGAAGCTCGAGTGGCTTTGGCGGCGGCAGAATAGGTCGTCGGAGTTGCGACGACGGCTTTGCTTCTCTATACTTTTTCGGCAGCTAGGGTCTTTCTCTGGTGCTGAGGCGGCTAGGGTTGAGATGCGGGAAGTGAGGGCTACCTCTCTTTTTATACATGGCACCCCGGGAGAGTTTGGAGAGCGCACGTCGAGGAAGGCCCACGCGGCGGTGGAGTTCAAATCTCAAACGATTCGGAGACGATGAACAAAGTTTTGGTAGGGCCCACGGGTTAGCGAGGGTGGCTCAGGCATGTTCGCATAGCAAACAGTGTGGGTGAGGCTAGCAGGTGGGGTCATAGGCACGGGCGCAGTGTGGGGCCCCGAAATCGAATCCGTTTCCAAATCAAGAGATTATACCAGTAGCATAACTCTTAATAGGAAACGAGCCTAATTTCAGTTTCCCTGGATATGTGACTCACATTAGTTCCCAAGATCAAAAACTAATGTGCACATATCCTACACAACATTCGTACACAGTCATACACAAGTCATACATATTCATAACACTAATTTTTAGAAAACTATTGTTCGATACATAATTTATACAAGTGACCAACAATCAGCTAAAACAAAAATTCGCAACGGAAATAAATATAAACAACAAAAGAACCACCAAGTGTGCCCAACACCCGTAGGCAACTGAGTGGAGGTAGAAACAACTTCATTCATTAGTGTCGCCATAATCGGCGCTAACGGATGGATCGAAAGCATAAACATCCTCACCTGCAACAAGTGGTTAATTCCACTGAGTACAGAAGGTACTCGTAAGACTTACACATACTAATAAAAGAAAGTGTATGATAGAGCCTATCCAAAGGATATGAGAGTATACATGTTAGGGGTTGTCCAAAGGATGGTTATAATGGCATAAGTTTTGCATAAAGCGACAAGTTTAACCTACACATTCTAATTTACAAAGTCCATTTAGTAAATCAAATTTGGACCAAAGATTTTAAGTGACATAAAGACATATATCAAACAATACCAAAGTGGCAAACCCACTTTGATAAACTAAAATGCATGACAACCCGGTCATGCCGATACCAAGTTGTTCCCAAGTCAAGTTTTAAATTTTTAGTCTACAATGGTGACAATCGAAGCCAAGCATTGTCCGTAACTGTGGACACGACTATTTGAATAGATTTATCCCTGTAGGGGTGTACATCTTTACCCACATGACTTGATCAGCCCGTAAGCCACTGGATAATAGCACACTTCCTTTGGTATGCTGGCGAGGGAAATCAAGACTCAGTATTTTTCAGCAAAAACATCTTATTGAGTTGAATAACCCATGTGAGACCTAATCCCACTTAGAACAAGTTTAAGATAGAACCTACTAACCGGGGCACGCACGTTGTACCAGGAGTGTTGACCCAATTAACAGAAAGTAAAACTATACTCGTTGCACATATTAAATTGCAATCAAAGCCCTACGAACAACATGATCAAATACATGTGTCCTTACACCACTTGTGATCCAACTCAATAAAATTTTCCCCTTACTTAACCAAGCGGTGTCCATAGGACCGTGTATGGAAGTACGTATGGTACTTGGAGTGACCGCACAAAAGCTTCGGTCCTTAACGATCCGGACAAGACTTCCACATACCCGATTCTCGTGCACGAAGGCACCCACACTACTAGCCACTTGTCCAGATCAAAATCAGTTTTAAACACATAGAGTTTGGGACTCAAAGACCATATCCAAGATCTGAACCAAAAATATAAGCGCAAAAAGTTCAGTGTTTCCCATGATCGACGAGCTACCTTCGTCAACCAAAACTACCGAATCTAGTGACTTGCAAGGCTAAGCATTACATAAAGAATAACTATCATCTCAATATATATCTATCTTAAGCTCAGGTGTATGGAATGATTAAGGATAAACCACAATCGTTAGGACATAACTAATCTAGACTCACAAGTTAACAGTATAACAAAAATAGCATGCAAGCGATTATCATTGCATTTCAAATACTAAAGTACCAAAAACTGGGATCAAGATGATGCAAGAGGATGCTTGCCTTGTTGATAATATTCCACTTGTTCAGTCTCAGGCATCTCAGAAATAAATTCACTCGCTTCGGCCAAATCAGATTCTAGAAAGAGCGATAACAAATGAACATCGAGAAGAATACCAAATACCAAAATGCTAAAAAGATGCATGACAAGTTTACAGAAGTAGTGTTCTGTTCTTTAAGTGAACTTAGATGAAAAATTTCGGTTCAGTTGGAGTTTAATTAAACCTTTGGTGAACTATGCAAGATTAAAGTTCTTAAGGTGTAAGTGATTTAATTAACAAATTTTTAAGTAACAGAGACACGTTCAAAAACTATTTCAGATTATAGTTCAGTAAAAATTAGAACTAACAGAATTTGTTTCACTTGGTTAGGAGTTACAAAATACTTAAAAAATTTAGAAGTTTAAACTATTTTTAGTGAAGAAGTAAATCAGATTAAACATTCTTTAGCACTAATCGATAGGGATTAAGGGTTAAAGAATGAGTTATAGCTCTAGTCGGAATTCCGACAACAGAGCCCTAGCTCCCGTGAGCTTGCTCGGCAGCTCGCCGGAGCTGTGGTCCAAGGCGGTGCGAGCAAAAGTCCAAAATGGATCCACAATAGTGCAACGAACCTAATGGTGGTCGAAACATGGCCGGAGTTTGGCCGGTTTGGCGGTACGGCAACGAAATGCGGCGGCACTAATACGACACAAGCGGTTATGTCGACCTTAGCTATGGCATAGAGAAGATGGAGAAGAGAGGCTGACAAGTGGGCCTGGGATGTTAGTCTTAACTACGAACGATGCGATCAAGAGCGAAACGGTGCAGACAGTCTGATATAGATTCAAAGGTCCAGATTAAAAACACTGTTCAACAGTTGAAATAAAATCGAACGGCTCGCACGCTATGGGCTTAACCCTTTGAAAACAGCACGGTCCGATTTAGTATTGACGGTCTAGATCGCGTGGGTAGTCCATATGGCCCGAACGTTCCCATTCATCTAAACAACTCATTTCAAATCGGACGGTGCGCACGTGCTGGGTTCAACCAAAAAGGAAACGCACGGTTTGATTAAGAATTGATGGTCTAGATCGCATAGAGCGTTCGGACGGTCTGAATGTCCCAATTGATCTGGACAGTCTGTTTTAAATCGAACGGCGCGTGTGTGCTAGGAGGTTGGGCTGAGCCCTTTGAACGAGGCTCGGGTTGGTCACGCGATTCACTCGGACGGTCCGAACAGCACATGGCTGGTCCTAACCAAGTCACGTGGGCTCGAGTCGCTACAGTAACAGTTGGCTTGGGCTGGGTCTAACTGGTTTACTAGAACCAAAATAAAACTTAAAAGTTTGATAGGAGGTTTAAAAACATCAAATAAATTTATAAAAATACAAAAAAATTCAGAGAAACTACTAGGATAATATAGATCCCACAAATTTTTTAAAACTTCACTATTCACACTTTAAATACTTAATTTAAAATCCTTAACCGAATTGGTTTAAATAAAGAGCATAGATTTTTCTCAAGGTCAAACTGATCTCTAAGAATTTTACAAAAATTATATTAATTCAAGCTAATTAATCTAGTATTTGATTAAATTGATTCCCAGGGTTCTTTCCAAGCATTAACTTCAGTTTTTCCTTTGGAGTTTCTTTTCAAGTTTTAAGTTTGACTTGAATTTAAAAATTTTAAATGCAACCAATTGTGCAAATAATCCAAAATGACATGTATGCTTATGAAATGCACCTAAATCCTATTAACTAAAAATGGGGTTGTGACAAACCTCCCCCTTAAGAAAATCTCGTCCCGAGATTTCGATAGCTTAAGAAAAAGGTTGAAGAGTAGTTCTTTCAAAGTACAACAAGATATACATCTGCTCTCTTGATTTCCTTCAAAGATAGAAAAAAATTCTAACAATGTAACATGATGTTACTATTACATTTTCTTTTCCATTGCTTTGTTTAAACTTTTCTTTCTTGATTCGAAGGCACTTCGAATCTAAGGAAAGAGATGCGGATACTCAGTCCGCATTAGGTCTTCACATTCCCAGGTTGCTTCATCTTCAGAATGGTTACTCCACTAAATTTTTAGAAGCTTGACGATATGGTTTCTTGTCTTACGCTCCATCTCACCAAGAATATTCACCGGATGCTCTTGGTAGGAAAGATCAGGTTGGAGACCAAGATTCTCATACTTGGTTGCTTCAGTAGGAACACGAAAACACTTCCTTAGCTATGAGACATGGAAAGTATCATGTACTGCTGAAAGAGAGATGGGCAACTCCAGTCGATATGTCACAGCTCCTCGTTTTGCAAGGATTCGAAAAGGCCCGATATAACGAGGTGCTAACTTTCCCTTCACCTAGAATCGATGGACACCCTTCAAAGGTGTGACTTTAAGGTAAACATGATCGCCTACCTTAAAGCTCAACTCCCGACAACGATGGCTGGCGTAGCTCTTTTGACGAGACTGTGTAACGTGCAATCGGTCTCGGATCAGCCGAACTTGCTCTTCAGCTTCTTGCACTAAGTCCAGACCATAGAATGGTCTTTCCCCACACTCGGACTAGTTGAAAGGTGTCCTACAAGCTCTTTCGTACAGTGCCTCAAAAGGTGACATCTGTATGCTCGATTGATAGCTATTGTTGTAGGAGAACTCTGCATATGACAAGCACTTTTTCCAGTTCTTGTTATAGGACAGAACACAGGCTCGGAGGAGATCTTCCAGTATTTGATTTACCCTCTAAGTTTGGCCTCCGGTTTGAGGATGATAAGCAGTGCTAAAAGAGAGATGGGTCCCCATTGCTCCGTGTAGGCATTTCCAGAAATATGATGTGAACTGAGAACCTCGGTCAAAAATGATGACCTTCAGTACTCCATGGAGGCAGATGGTTCTGGAAATATAAAGCTCTGCTAACTTGCTTCCCAAATAGGTGGTTTTGATAGGAATGAAATGAGCAACCTTTGTCAAGTGATCTACGATCACCCAAATAGCATCAGATCCATTCTGAGTTTTGGGAAGACCGGTGATGAAATCCATACCAACTTCTTCCCATTTCTACTAAGGAATAGGTAGGGATTGGAGTGTACTTGATAGCTTTAAGTGCTCAGCTTTCACCCTCTAACAAAGGTCACACTCGGCAACAAAACGAGCAACTTCCTGTTTCATCCGAGTCCACCACAATTTTTGCTTCAAGTCTTGATACATTTTTGTGCTTTCTAGATGAATGCAGAAAAAAGAATCATGAGGTTCAAGAAGGATCGACCTTCTAAGCTTTGTGTCTTTTGGCACAACTAGACGTTTTCCAAACCACAACACACCTTGGGCGTCTTCGGTGAAACACCTAGCCTTGCCGGCTTTCATTGTCTCTTTGACTTTCTCCATACCCTTGTTACCTTTCTGGGCCTTGTTGATCTGGTCTTCTAGAGTAGGTTTCATAATTAGGGCAGTAAGGGATCCCTCTTTGATCATCTCAAGATTCAACTGCTGAAATTCAGCACATAAACCTTCCGAAGTGGAGGTTACCGACAAACAGTTGCATTGGAATTTTCTGCTCAACGCATCGGCCACTACGTTGGCTTTCCCGGGATGATAATGAAGTCCCATATCATAGTCCTTGATCAGCTCAAGCCATCTTCTTTGCCTCAAGTTTAGATCGACTTGAGTAAAGATGTATTTCAGACTCTTGTGATTAGTGTAAATCTCACAATGATTACCGATGAGGTAATGTCGCTAGATCTTTAGAGCATAGACTACGGCTGCCAATTCTAAGTCATGGGTAGGATAGTTCACTTCATGAGGCCTCAACTGCCTTGATGCATATGCCACAACTCAGCCCTCTTGCATGAGAACACAACCGAGCCCATAGCGAGATGCATCGCAATAAATGTCGAAGATCTTATGAATATCTGGCAGAGTAAGTACTAGAGCTTTGGTCAGAAGTTCTATCAACATCTGGAAACTTTCTTCGCACTCAACTGACCTTTCGAACTTCTTCTCCTTCTTCAAAAGCGGGGTCATTTGCCTTGCAATTTTGGAGAAATTTTCGATGAACCTACAGTACTAACCCGCAAGTCCAAGAAAACTTTGGATGTCGGTGATGCTCTTGGGCTGACCCCAATTTAGTACATCTTGCACCTTGCTAGGATCAACAGCGACACTACCTTCTGCTAGAACATGACCCAAAAAGCTGACTTTCTTAAGCTAGAACTCACACTTGCTGAACTTTGCATAAAGCTGATGCTTGCGTAGTGTTTCCAACACAAGCCTCAAATGCTTCTCATGCTTCTCATTAGACTTGGAGCAGATGAGGATGTCATCAATAAATACAACAACGAATTTGTCCAAGTATTCCATGAAAACTGAGTTCATGAGATTCATGAAGTAAGCTTATGCATTTGTTAGACCAAAAGACATGACAGTATACTCGTACAAGCTGTAGCGAGTAGAGAATGTCGTCTTCGGAATATCCTCAGTTCTAACCTTGATCTGATGGTAACCCGATCGTAAGTCAATCTTTGAAAATACGTGGGCTCCAGTCAATTGATCAAATAGATCATCGATCCGGGGAAGAGGATACTTGTTTTTTATAGTGACTTCATTCAACGACGGTAATCCACACACATCCGTAAAGTCTTATCTTTCTTCTTAACAAAGATTGCTAGGCATCCCCAAGGTGCAGTACCTCAGATAAATACCTTGTCAAGCAATTCCTCAAGTTGCTTCTACAATTCTATCAGCTCATTTTGAGGCATCCGATACAGTCGCTTTGATATAGGTGCAGTACCGAGTGCTAGCTCGATCACAAACTCTACTTCACGATCGGTGGTAGGCCTGGAAGTTCTTCAAGAAAGACATCTGGATATTCACAAACTACCGGTACCATCTCCAAGGAAGGGGTGGTACCAATCTTCAGGGCATAAAGATGAGAACCAACTATCTTAGAGTTGAAAACAACTTGTTTGCCATTTTCATTTGTGAAAAAATGGACCTCTGAGCACAATTAATTTGCCCTAGATTTTTGGACAACCAATTTATTCCCAAAATAACATCCATCCCTTCAAAATCTAACACTATTAAGTTTGCGAAAAATTCTACCCCTTGAATTTCCACCCTTATGTCTCGGCAGATTTGATTAGTTTGAAAAACTGATCCCGGTGATCGAATAAGATATGGTGGCTGAAGGGTATGCATGTCTAACTGATGAAGAACAAAAAAATGTCTCATGACAAAAGAATGGGACGCTCCTAAATCGAATAGAACAGTAGCTGGGCTGAAATTAACAAGAAGCATATCAAGGACGACGTCAGGTGCATCAACTGCCTCCTCAGCGGGGACATGATTTACTCGGCCACAAGGTTGAGTTGGAGCAGGCTTGACTGCTGCCCCCTAAGGTGGTGCTGGACGCACAGGTGCTGGCAAAGGTTGGACCGGAGGGAAACCCTGTGCTTTCACATAACACTGATTGGCGAAATGCCCAGGACGTCTGCAGTGATAACAAACCACACCTAGCCTGACGTTGCTGACATTAGGTGGCTGATTCCCACCAACTCTTGGATGCTGGTTAGGTGGTGTAGGGCGAGGTGCAATCACTGGAGGCCTCGGTGGAGTCGGAGCTGGGGCATAAGGAAGGTTGGGCTGCCAAGTACGCGGCCTCGAAAAACCGCTACTTGATGCAATTTGTGTTTCCCTCTTTCGCTTGCGTGATTCCTCCAACGCATTACTCTTTCCCTCTACCACGATGGCCTTGTTGACAAGATGCTGGAAATTGCGAAAATCATGCGCTGCAAGTGCTAGTTGCAGTTCTCGTGTCAAACCATTCATGAATCGGCTGCGGCGACAGATGTCAGTGGAAACATCGTCTGGAGCATACTGAGCCAAAAAGTTGAATTCATGGAGATACTTGGTCAAGCTCTTTCGCCCTTGCTTAAGAGCAAGAAACTACTACTGTTTGATCAACACAACTCCTTCTGGAATGTGCGCTTCGCGAAAGGCTTCCTTGAACTCATCCCAAGTCGTGATGTGTCCAGCAGGATAGCAAAGAAATTGTCCCACCAGGCACTAGCTGCACCATCAAGCTGATAGCTTGCAAATAGAACTTTTCTACCTTAGAGCATTGGGCTATTAGCATCTTCTTTTTAATAGCCCCTCAGCGTCCATTGGATCCTCAGAGCTAGAGAACACTGGAGGGTTAATCCGCTGAAAATCAGCAAGACCTCCATCATTCCGATGAGCTCTGGCTCCACCAGATGGTCCTGGAGCATTAGATGTGTTGCAGGAAATTTGTTCGAGGATGTGAGTCTAGTCCATCCGGTTGCGCTCTATTTGAGCAAGAACCTCCGCCATGGTGGGCGGTGGAGGAAGCTCTTCTCTTTGTTGATCACCCTGACGATCACGGCGTTTAGAAGGTTCTGCACGCTCTTCTCGTGCATAAAGATTATGGACAACAGCGGAGCGGGGTCCCAGAGGTGGCGATCCATCTCCCTGCTGAGCTCGGGAATGAATGGTAGCTCCTGTCATACTGTTGCCACACCAACTGTTAGCAACTCAACAAGGATACACTCGAATGAGCACAGACTAAGGTTCTAGGACAACAAGGTATTATACTGATTCTAGCATGCATAATGATATAATATTCACCAAAAACTTAACATCAAATGGGTGTACAAAGGCTCATATGCTAGTACAAGATTCATTAAAACAAATAATCAAGTTTCGGTAAGGTTACATCCATATACGTCAGCAGGCAACATGGCCACCGCACGAAACAAAATTCTTACAACAAAACATACATAATTATACAAGAGCTATCCTATTACATTTATTTAGGGACAGCTGCTAGTAGGTTACAACTCCAGGTAGCGAGTTCTCAACATCTATGTAACAACCCCAAACTAGAGTTTGTATTTCAAATATGTAAAAGTATGAAAGTTTAAAAACTTTTGTTTTATCTTTTGTTCATGCTCTTGGTTTTCTAAAAACTTGTGCACAATTTTAAACTTTTGATGTTTGTATTAAAGTTTGTGTTGAAATTTCAAACTTTTAAACTTAAATTCCATTTCTATTTAAATTCCAGAACAATGTATGAATAAAAGTTTCTAAAAATAATTTATTAAAATACTAGATTATTTATCTTGAATTATGATTATTTGTACCAAATTTTTAGAAGTGATTTTGACTTCACCAAAATTCAAATCAAATCACTAATGCAGATTTGAAAATAATTTAATTCTAAAAAAATTTAATATATAAAGTGTTTCAATTTATTTTTCCTAAGTCCCTTGTGAACCTCAGAGTTCCCACAAAAAATTTCAGAATTTTTCGAATTTTATTTCTATTTCAAACGGCTAGGTCAAACTTACTTATTTTCGGTCAACACTAAAACCCTAAATCTAAAAACTTGTTTACTGTTCCTCCGACCGGACCCGAGTCAAAACCCTGACCGCACCGAACCAGTTCACCCGAGCCACCTTTCCCCTCTGCCGCTGACTTCCCGGCCCCACCGCCAGGTCTTCTCCACGCGGCGCTGCGCCGGCGCGCCAAGGCGCCACCACCCACTGCCGCCGCATGCATGCCACGCCAGGCCGCCGGTCACCTCGCCGCCCATGCCGCCTCCACCTCGCTACCTCTGCCTTCTCCTTCAAAGGCCAGCCGAGAGCCCCACCTACCCTGGCTTTCTCTCCCCTCCTCTGTCCATTTTTCTTCACCGAGCTCCAGGAGCCCGAGAGCACGTCGCGCCGCCTTCAAGCTTTTCGGCTGCTCCGGCGGTCCCCGACCACCCACGACCGCGTCACGGCGCATCCTTCGCCTAGAGGAGCAAAACCCCTTGGCCAATTTGGAGAAACCACCATCGAGGAGCCGCACGCACGGTTTCTTCTCCGACTCCGGCCTCCACCGCCTTCTCCGCCGCCGCATCCCCTCCAGCGAGCCCCAGCTCAATTCCTTCCTCTGTGAGCATTACCTAGACTCCTTCTTCCTTCCCCGATCACTCACAAGTGTCGTTTTGCTCCACAGCGACCCCGCCTCGGTGACCACCCCGCGCCGCCGCAGGCTTCCATCGCTGGACCACTCTCCATCGTCGTCGATCACTCCGACATGTTCCAGGTACCTCACTGGTGCTCATGCGCGCCCTATTTCCCGCCCCTTCCTCTCCGACGCCGTCGCCCCCTTTTCACCTCCACGGCCGACCGCCGCTCGCCATCGCCGCGCCACCACAGTGCCTCCTGTGCCACCAAGTCGCCACCCCTAGCTCTTGTAGCCTCTGGGCAACCTATTTTGGCCCTCCCCACTGCCTCACCGCAGCTCCACCGCCGGCGACGACCACAACCCCATTTCGGCCAGAGCCTCCCCTGTTCCTCCCTTGCGATCCCTGTGGCTGACAGTGGGGCCCACTCTCTTAAACCAAGCAATTTGCTGCTAATCAACTATGCAAATGTAATTAGGTCACTCTAAATGGTTTAGCAAATTTGAAGTTGAGGTTTGGAAGAAGGTTAGACATTAGTTTCATTTCTGAAATTTTTCTCTGTGTTGTCAGTGAACTGAAGATCATGTATAGGTAAATGGTAAAGAGGGTGAGGATAACTAAATGTCAGTGAGCCCTTGGCTGTGTAGATAGCATTCACCAAGATTGGTTAGTTTTTAAACGCTCGGTGGATAAGTTGTTTTGTCGGAAAATCAACTAGTGTGTATAATCCAGTGATTGCCAGTGACCTTCTATCCTTATGCGATTCTCAGTATTTGTGTGTGTGCTTGCAGAATGGCAGTGAGCCTCACCATAAACTTTGGTTGATTAAAAGAACTAATAGAATATTTAGTGGGCTGGGAAGTTTAGCAATTTGCAGAAACAATGGAGTTAAGTAGTGTTTGAGATAAGAAATTGGAGGTAATTTATGAGTGGCATTCCAATATAAGCAACTAGATGAGTGAATCTAAGTGGTTAGATGCTATTTGGTAGAGTAGATATTAATACTAGCTGGCAGTGGATTGAGCAAGTGTTTGATTTAAGACTTTGAGGGTCAACAAGAATTGACTAGTGTACTGCTATCTTATCACTTGCAAAGACAAGTATGTTGTCAGTATAATTAGCAGTTAGTGGTCTAGCCGAATCCAACTTGTAGGGTTTCGGTTGTATGCAAGTCTTATTGCACTTATGTGTTAAGTTAATTAGCATTTAGTTTGGATAATTAAATGTCAGTTAGTAAACCTCATGCTCAAAAAGTATTAACCAATAATAGAGGTTGGGAATAATCAGAAATTGTCAGTGGCCCATTCTAGTAGAGGACTGGACAATAAGGATTGATTAATAGATGGATAGTTCAAATAACTAATGGTATGCCTAAGTAAGGTGATAAGTTATTATAGGATCCTTTGTCCAGTTGGAGACTTATGAACATCAGTGAGGAATTAGCAAGGATTTTTCTAGCAAATTACAACTGCGGATAATAGATGTGCACTCAATCACCATCATAGTCTGTTGAAAGAGGAGAGCATATAAGAGGATTGATTTTGACTGTATGATTATTATGGAAAATAAGTGAGTTTGGAAAGATCAATCACAAGAAATCCTAACTAATTTAAATAAACTCTAAATCAACTAATTTTTGTTCCTAAAATTCATAATCTATCTTCTGTGTTATTAATTTTTGGATACTTTGGCATTCCGTGTTTATTATTTTTCCGCTTTGGCGCTTTTATCGTTAGATGACGTTGATATCGAGAGTGATCCTCACAAGCAAGTCGGATATCTCCAAAGAAGGCAAAGGCAAGCGCTTGATCATATCCACTCAATCCCATTACTTTTAAAATCTAATACTTTGTTTTACTCGTATGTATGCATGCTTTTGTGTCAATGATTAATTTTGTCGATTAGAGGTAGTTAATCCCATTGCATTGTTGCCCTGAAATTGTTCACCCCTGCCACTACCTTAGGAATATTATTCTCACTGGTGAATTAGAGCCCGGTGAATGATTTAGGGCCTTTTATTTTGTCTTTACAATATGATGCTTAGCAATGCTTAGATACCGGTAGAATTGGTCGGTTATCGACTTAGTCGATAACCTTGATCACACAAACTTATTATGACTCTATGTTTCAACCTTTGTGCTATGTTTATTTGTGAAAAATAAAAATGAAAACAAAATGATTTGGACTTGGGCACATTGGTAAGATGGTGTGTTTTGGGTGTGACTGGAATGGTGCCCGGGTCATTAAGGACCGAGTTACTTAAGCAACCGTACTGAGCATTTTGCGTGCTAACCACACTAGAGGGTATGAGACCTCTCTTGACTTAGTACTTTGGCGTGTATTGGCTCCGAGTCGCAGGGGTCGCAGGAGGGATGGTGTTGGGAGCATGGTAGTTGTCCGAAAAGCTTTACTCTTTGTGGGTAGTTGTCTTTTCGGCTTTACCATGTAAGCGTATGAATTTTCTATCCATACGAGCGGCTCGTAGTTAATACACAATATTGGAAAACGTCTTGTTAGACTTAGCCGTGCCTGCATACCAAAGGAAGTATGCTAACCGTGGTTGGTGGAAAGGCGGTCTAAAAGTGTGGGTACATTGGTACACCCCTGCAGGGTTTGATCTATTCGAATAGCCTCGTCCTAGGTTATGGACACGCTCGGATAATCCCCGTGAGAACTAAACTACAACATTTAATTAAAACTTGATAGGTTGGTATGAATGGATGCTCATACTATTGTTGTGGTGACTATTGGGATGGTCACTTCCAGGTTGTCTTTATTTTTGTTATTATTATTGTATCGCTGTTATTTCAACAATTGCAAATAGTTTGTCAAATTGCTTTGAATCTATTACATTATTGCAAATAAAAACTTGCTTTATGCTAAAAGTAAGTCGAGAGCCCCTCCACTTAAATAAAGCTTGTATATAGTTAATTATAGGTCTGTTATCCTTACATGTCAGTCTTGCGAGTACATCTTTGTACTCAGTTGCTTTGCTTAATATTTTTGTTGCAGAGGAAGAAGGTGAGCCCCAAGGGCTTCCCTTTTGTGAGATGTGCTACGGGTTTGACGACTAGCTTGGCGGCCCGGTTGGTTGCCTTGTGGGTAAAGGCACATTAATTGGCTCTTTTGTTTATTGCCATCTTATGGCACTTTTGCTTCCACTGTTTAATTGTTATTTAGTTGTTATTTGGCCGGTTGGCCCTTGTTGTAATAAATCTCTATTATGTATGTCTTTTATTGTTATGCTTCGGTTCTATGCGATTGAATGAAATTGATGCATAATTTTGTGAAGAGGTGTGTATACTGCAGTTCTGGGAGGTATACATATCTCGAGGCTTGGTTTATTTGATTTGTGATGCTAAGGCCAGGTGGTTGGTTAAGCATTACAAGCCAAATAAACGGAGGTCCTCACAATCTACAACCTAGATATAGTCATCCCGGTTAAAGTTCACCGGAAACTCATCTAAAAGATGAGCCCCGGGCGATCTGGTGTCTATTGGGCTCAAGGGATTGTAAAGACATCATGGAGATCCTAATAAAGGAATGTGACTTGCAGGGGGTGTCGGCCATTGTGTGCGAGGAAAACCTGCAGACATCCGAGCTTAGCGACGCTGTCCATAGATAGGTACTAGCCACGCCACTTTCGAAATTCGAAACCCTGGTGGTGCAACAGTAGCTGGAGAGGTCTTGTTGTCACCATAAAGCACGTTATGAGGAACACGATTCATGCTGACTCCAATCCTGAGGTACTCCTGGGCTTCCTTAAGACAGCGTCGGGTTTC
This sequence comes from Ampelocalamus luodianensis, assembly GCA_036346255.1. Classification (NCBI taxonomy): domain Eukaryota; kingdom Viridiplantae; phylum Streptophyta; class Magnoliopsida; order Poales; family Poaceae; genus Ampelocalamus; species Ampelocalamus luodianensis. The sequence continues at coordinate 13,087,522 of CM070636.1, read as the reverse complement.
TCACAACTCGTACATGTTGTAGCGATGGATTTGTTTCATGATGTGAACCAACCTTGCTAACTGGCGTACTTGTGGGTCTTCTCCAAACTGGATCTCATCGAACGTGTTCACCTCTACGCCAGGACCTCGTTTCGGGAAATGGTCATAGAGTGGCTGAGACAACTCCATCAGATCATGACAAAGATGGCTCATAACCCCACTGGCCGCTTCCTAAATGGCCATGGCTTCAGAGGTGGCATGAACTTGGATACAGTATGGAGTGCTTCCTAGCACCTGTCTAGCAATAATGTTGACTATAGCTCGATACTCTTCCATCCCAGGTCCTTGACCCCGACGGTAGATGGCATACTCCAGATGATAGGTGAAGTTAGCTCGCCACATCATATCTCGCAGCAATGTGGGATATCCGTCTACTTCCTCAGCACGAGTTTCCTTGACCAGATACCAGCTGCTCATCTAAAGCACCCAAAGACAAGGTTAGTGAGCAAAATAGTTTGTAAATCCAATTGGAAGTTGGGGTAAGAAATGATACTAAGATGGATAAGAAATAAAAGACTTTCATAACTTCACAGAAGACTCACTAATGTTAACGACCATGCTATTTCTAACCTACAGTCAGTATGGCTCTGATACCAACGCTGCGGGGCCCTGAAATCGAATCTGTTTCCAAATCAAGAGATTATACTGTTGGCATAACTCTTAACAGGAAACGAGCCCGATTTCAATTTCCCCGGATATGTGACTCACATTAGTTCCCAAGATCAAAGACTAATGTGCACATATCCTACACAACATTCGTACATGTAACATCCCAAATTCTGTACTTGTGTTTCAAACGTACGAAAATGAGTAGAAATTAAAACTTTTTCTTACGTCATGTATTTCCTGTGTGTACTAAACAATTATTGCACCAGAGTATGGAAATACAAAGTCACAAGTCTGTTGATCATCTCCTGGGAAATATTTTTCCTAAGTTCTTGGGTTGATATGTGACCCTCCAAAAATTTCACAATTTTTAAATTGTTTGAATAGTTTTATGGGCTACCAAACTTGCTTGGCTTGTAGTCAAGCCCTAAGCCCCGTCCGAGTCGACTTGGACTCGCACTCCGTGTCTTGGTCACACCGAGCCGCTTAGCCGTGTCGGGCTCGGCCAAAGTTGGGCGCAGTGGTCCGGGCCGTTGGATTTTAACCGACGCCAAAGACCTCCTCGGGTCTTTGTAAAGGACCTCCCACCCCACGACCTCCTCCTCGTTCTTTACGAAGACAACCTCGAGGACCTCCCCCAGACCTCCTTTGCACCTTTGCAAAGATCACCCCGGCGACCTCCTCGCACCTCCACGACCACCTCTAGCACTTGGGTGATCATGAGCCGCCCATCTTCGGATCCGTGGCTCGCACCTCCCCGAGTGTTAGGACCTCTAATACTTAGCCCAAAATCTGAGCCCTGATTTCAATCCAACACCACGACCTCCTAGTGGAGCTCGGTGCGGATTTTAGCCGTTGAGCTCTTTGACCTGGTCCTCTCACCGTCGGGTGGGCCGGGCATTATCAATTTTGTGCATGGCAAGAGAGAGCAAAGGCCTTGTCAACTCTAGGGTCGACAACGGCTATGTGCCGCCAACATTAAATGTCCGCAGCCCCTTTGCTCAAAAGTCTCTCGACAACCTACTCCCATCACTTCATGTGTACTATAGCCTGCACCCATAAGCTTGGCCCTGGTTCATTTTGGCGCTCGGCTATATATGGATCCCGGGCTTCTCCCTTAAGCTTCTTTGGATCCATTCTTGCACCCCTAGTTTCTTTCTCTGCTCTTGTGCTCAAGTCACCCGAAGCCTCTCGCCTCATTGTTAGACCTTGGAGCTCTCCGCACCCTTGAGCTCCAGTGGTTCAATATTGCAATTTTGGCTATCCTTTTGTTCTTTTGGTCACCTCAAGCCTCCCTGACTTGTTTTTGTTTAAACCTTCACAGAGGTTGACAAATTGGGAGCTTGTTGTTTGTGGCCTGTGGTGGTCGCCTCTTCGCCTCCCGTGAGCACCCCATCACCGAGCTCTTTCGCCATCCTCGACCTCCTTCACTTCCGTGTTGGTACCCTAGTGCTGAAAACCTTGTTCTATTAGACCGCGTTAGTTCTTCGCTTTTGTCACGCTTTGCCTCCGGCGATCACCTCCGCCAGCCGCCGGTAGGTGCGCTTTAGCCCTAGCCGTTGGCACCTTTAGGTCCTCCTCCTATTTGGAGCTCATCCGTGTTTTGGTTTCCGCCGACGAGGTCCACATCGCGCGGCAAGTCGATGAACTCGCCGGGTTTTGCCGCCGCAATTCTGTTTCGTCATGTTCTTCGACCACATTAATGCTCCAATCATTGCTTATCATTGGTGCATTAATTGTGTCCTAATTTGTGCCGTGGAGTCACCGACGTAGGCCGAGCCTTAGTCATTAAGTGTTCCTTTTAGGTTCATTTATTGTCAATCATTAGATGCATTAAATTGTCTTAGCCGCCTGCCGGAGGTCTTGCACCATTAAGTCCACTCTTGGACCTCCTCGGGCTAATCTTAGCCGATTCACGACCTCTTCAAGTGTAGATCTGGGCCTTAGGATCTTTCCAAAAATCCTAAGTCTCTCGGACCTCCCTAATCGTATCTCGGCCGTTAAAGACCTCCGTAGGCTAGATCTCACCGATAGGATCACCCTCCACCTTGGGGTCCTCTTCGCAAAGACCTCCTTGAGGTCCTCTCAGGCGAAAAGACCACCCCGGTCGTGTTATCAAGACCACCCTCTCGGCCCACCCCACCGAGGTTCTTTGCAAAAGACCACCCTTGGTATTTTGTAAAGAGAACCTTCAAAACTACCTTGGGGTCCTCTTTGCCAAAAAGACTACCTCGGGTCCTTATCAAGAAACCGCAGACCTCCTCGCTTCATCTTAGCTGCTCAGACCTCCTCCGGAGATCTTGACCGCCTAGGACCTCCTCCTTTAGATCCGTGGCTTTAGGACCTCCCGCCTAGATCCGGACCGCTCAGACCTCTCCCATGGAGATCCGAGCCATCCGCATCTCTCTCTCAAAGCGCTGTGTTGGAGGACCTCCCGAGGGAAATCTCGACCGCTAGGACCTCCTCGTGAGATCCTAGCCGCCAAGACTTCTCGCCGTCAAGCTCACCGCTTAGGTCCTCTCCGCTCGATCTAGACCGTTAAGACCTCTCGGTGAGATCTTAACCGCCCGCACTCCCTTAGTTAGATAGCCGTAGGACCTCCTCGTGGAGCTCAGACCGCCGATCTTGATCTAACGATCCCGACCACCTTTAGGCGCGAGGACCTCCTCCGTGTGCTTGTGGCGTGCACGGTTGTAGCCGCTGGATTTAAGATCTACGCTTAGACCTCCTCGCTAGATCTTGCCGCCTAGGACCTCCTCGTTAGATCCGCACCGTCAAGTCTAGATCTAACGGCCAAGACCTCCACTAGCGCGATGAGGTCTTTGCGCCGGTGCTCGTATGGTTTTAGCATTCGAGATCGTGAGCCGTGCGATCTTTGATCAACGCCCACGACCTCCCGGCCGCTGGTTTTTCCGCATTTAGTTCCGAGAGCTTTTATTTGCACATATTAATTGTTTTAAACTTCAAAATTGCATATCTTTTCTCTCAGAGCTCAAAATTTAACAAACTAAAGTTCTATAAATGCATCTGTTAAAATACTTTAGCTTAGTATAGGTTTTGCAAGAGTCTTTCATACTGAAATTAATCATGTCTTAGATTTATAACTTAGAAAAGTCATAACTAAATCATTTTAACGCCAAATGACCTGAAATTTTATATGGGTTACCACTATACCAGTAGGTAGCTACCATAAAAATTTCAGCTTCAAAATCTTTCTAGAAAATGTTTTTGCTACAGTGCTAATTATGACCGAAAATAGGTTTTTAGAGAATATCTTTTGCACCACAAATCCAAATTAGGTTTTTCCTGTTTCTATGTCTAGGTATATTCGTACTTTACCTTGTGTATAAATTTCACGCAATTGGATAAGTTTTGCTTGCTCTTTGTTTAAGTGTTGCTCGTCTTATTGGTTGTTCTCGCTTCTTTTTGCTTTTCGCTAGGATTCGACATTTGCGGTAACCCCGAGAACGACCCTCCGCAACAAATTGAGCAACGACAAGCGCATGCGATTTGATCATTTCCTATTGATCCCATTACTTTTAAAGTCTAATATTTTGTTTAACTTCTATGTATGCATTGCTAATTTGTTGTTAAATTGATTAGTTAATCCTCTAGTTGCATAATCTGTAGGTAAATGATTATCCTCTACTACCTGAGCCTAGGTTATTTGCTGTGATTAGAGTTCGTTGGATGAGCTCTTGTCACTTAGTAGATTTCGAATAAATATTGCTTAGCCATGCCTAGTATCGGTAGTATTGGGCGATCATCGACTTAGTCGATGATCTCGATCACACAAATACTTATACTAATCCATTATGTCCAACCCTTGTGTTTTATTGATTTACAAATCAAAAAATGAAAACAAAACTATATCTTGACTTGGGCACAATGGTATGTTGGTGTGATCTGTTGGACGTGATTGGAATGGTGCCTAAGTCCCCAAGGACCGAGTTACTTGTGTCACTAAGCCAAGCGCTTATTGCGTGCTAACCACACGAGGGGGATATGGAACCTCTCTTGACTAAGTACTTTGGGAGGTGTTAATTATGAGCTGGTCGGTGGGTGTGTTCTTGTGTGTGTGTTTTGGAGGGGAGCATTAGCAGACCGGTTAGGCTGTCTAATGCGTCTTTCTCCCGTGGGTTGCGGCTCTTAATTAGCATCGCCCATTGGAAAGCGCCTTGTTAGACTTAGCCATGCCCGCATACCAAAGGAAGTGTGCTAACCGTGGTGGTGGAAAGGCGGTCTATCGTGTGGGTACATTGGTACTCCCCGCAGGTTAAAACTATTCGAATAGCCTCGCCCTAGGTTATGGACATGCTTGGTAGGTCGTCGCAAGAACTAGACTACAACCTTTTAAAAACTTAAACTTGACACGGGTGGTATGAATGGGTACTTCATGCTATTGTTGTGGTGACTATGGGTTAGTCACTTCTAGGTTGGTGTTGTTCTCTATCTATTGTTATTATTGTCTCTCTTTATTTGAACAATAAAAGTTAATTGCAAACTTGCTTCAATCTATTACCTTATTGCAAATGAAAACTTGCTTCATGTCAAAATAAGTCCGAGCCTCATCCACTTAAATAAAGCTTGCATGTAGTTAATTATAGTTCGTTATCTCACACGTCAGTCTTCTTGCAGTACAAAAACAAGTTTTGTACTCATCCGCTTTGCTTAATATTAATTGTTGCAGAGGAAGAAGGTGAGCCCCAAGGGCCTCACTTTTGTGAGTCGTGTTGTGCGCTGCTTGGGACGATTAGCTTGGCGGTCCGGTTGGTTGCCTTGTGGGTAAAGGCACACCGATTGGCTTTTGTTTATTGCCATCTTATGGCCATTTTGCTTCCATTGCTTAAATTGGTTACTTATGTGTTATTTGGCGGTCGGCCTCTCTTTTGTAATAACTCTCTTTATATTATCTATGTCTTTCGCTTGTTGCTTTTGCTTGGCTCTATGTGTATGAATGGAGTTGATGCATAATTTTGTAACGGGGTGTGTATACTGCACTCGGGAAGTGTACATATCTCGAGGCTTGGTTTATTTGATTTGTACCGTTAGGACCAAGTGGATGGTTAAACAAGACAAGCGAATAAACCGGGTCCTCACAAAGTTGGTATCGAGCCATTCGACCGTAGTAACCCAAGCTTGATCGTCTTTAGGATATTTTGGAAAACTTAATTTCAAAGTATCAAATGATTTATGAAAGCTTAAGTAAGTTCTCAGATTTTATTCCTTACCTATCTTAGCTTTCTATCTCATCTTGCTCTAATTTGAGTTTTAAAAGTTGTCCTCCTTTCCTTCTCTCAAAAGATAGTCATTATCGCTTAAATGGGGTTTTGGGAACCAATGAGTTTGGCAAATTGAAGTGTTAGCCGCCTCTACAAGATTTTGAAGCTTCCGGTTGAAGATTTGGCTAGGAGGCTTGGATGCGAAATCTGGACAGCGAGCATTCAATTTCCGGACAGCAGGCTCAAAGGTTCTAAATAGGGTAGAAAATGAGAGGTTAATCAATTAAAACTTGTGGGAACAAAAGGGTAAGATGTGATACTAGTTAGCTAAGTATCTAACACCTATTTCGTTGATTTAACCTTGCTCTCGAGTAGTGTTAGACTTGTTGTAGCATGCTGAAATTTTATCTTCGCAAACCATTGCTCGTTCTTTCAATACGGGTGGATGGCATTGAGAAGTTGAGATTTGGTTTGATGTTTTCCTTGCTGTTTTGGAGCTTCTTTGGAAACATTTAAAGTTTGTTTACTTGCTGTTTTTGGCTTTCGGTTAGGGTGGTATCTCATTCCCCTAATCGTTAGCTTTTCGTTTTCATCAACTTCTAGTATTAGTGCTTTGGTTGCTAACCTAAATTTCTTGAACCAGATGGTGGAGGTACTCGTGAGCCGTGGTGGTCGACACTGTTTGGATGAGGAGCTTCCGCCTCCTCCAACCATGGTCGAGGTCCTTCTTGGATCGAGCGCAACCGTTCTCAGAGGACAGAGGGTCTGCTGGATGTTATTGCGCGCAACACCTCCGCCCTTGCCGGTGCCTCGTGATCAGGCAGCGGGTGGACATCGGCCTCGTGGGGTTTGGCCGAGTTTCTTCGCACTCACCCCCACGCTCTCCGATCCGAGGACCCATTGATGCGATGACCGCTGCGTCAAAGTTGAGCGTAAGCTCGACGTTGCTCGGTGCTGGACCAGACGGGCACTCTTTGCCTCCCATCGCCTTCAGGGGCGACTCTCTGGTGGGAGAACTTTGGCCATGCAGCCCGCCGCCACACTGTCTCTTGGGATGAGTTCCGACGGCGTTCCGCCGAGCTCACATCCCGCCGCTTGATGAAGTCAAGAAGAAGGAGTTTCGCGCTCAAGCAAGGGCGTAAGTCGGTGATGGAGTACCTGCACGGTTCAACCACTTGGCTCGTTATGCTCCATCCGAGGTGGCCACCGATGAGGCCAAGCAGAGAAGTTCATGGAGGGTTTGTCCGAGGAGCCGCAAGACAAAGCTCTCCATTGTGGACTTTGTCGACTTCCGTGCCTTGGTGGACAAGGCCATTGTTGCCGAGCACAAGGCTAAGGCGCTGGCGAGTCCCGCAGCGCAAGTGGGAGGCCCAATGTCCGCACAGCCGGCCTCTCCGCCCCGTGTCGGGCTCGCCCTCAGGCCCGCTCGTGGCTTCACTACCACCACGGCCGCCAAGACCAGCCCTCGCCTCCGCAGCCGTGCCCCGGCCACGTGCGCCGCGAACCAGCAGGTGGCCCCGCAATCCGGCCGCCGGGTCACTTGCTTTTCGTGCAACCGAAGGGCATTATGCCAATAGTTGCCCTAACAGATCGAGCGCCCTCATCCTAATGGAGGACGCGGCGGTAGGTGTTCCTCCCGTGATCGAAGGTTGTCCCCGCTACCCAAGGCGTGGGTAGTGGCCGTCAACCTCATCTCCGCGGAGGAGGCACAGGAGGCACCCGACGCCGTGTTGGGTACCCTTTCTGCTAACTCTTTTCTCGCTACGCTTTGTTTGATTCAGCGCATCTCATTCATTTGTTTCAGTCTTTTCTGCTTGTGGGAGGTCTTCTTTTACTCCATTGTTGGTCCCGCTGCTCATTCGCCTCCGGTTCGAGATGAGAGCCGAGTCCGAGTGTAGGGATGTCCTCGTTGAGATAGAAGGGCAGGATTCTTGGCAAACCTTATCCTCCTTCGATCGGCGAGCTTAGATGTAATCCTAGGCATGGATTGGTTGTCTCAAAGACATGGGACAAATTGATTGCGCTAGGAGGCTTATCTACCTCACGATCCTTCCGGCGAGGAAAGGTGTTCGCCGAAGTCGCAGGTCCGCATCTCTTCGCGCCAAGCGAAGCCAGCTCTAGATATTAGTGAAGTCCCAATGGTATGTGACTTCGTTGATGTCTTCCCGACGACCTTCCGTGGATGCCACCATTCGAGACCTCGAGTTCGTCATTGAGTTGGTTCCTGCATCGCCCGATTTCAAAGAGGCCTTACCGGATGGACCCAATTGAGTTGGTGGAGTTGAAGAAGCACCGGGTGAGCTTCAAGAGAAGGGTTTCATCCGCCTAGCTCATCTCCTTGGGGTGCTCAGCAATCTTTGTCCCAAAAGGACAAGACGCTGCGCATATGCGCTGATTACCGCCCACTTAATGAAGTAACGGTAAAGAACAAGTACCCTTTGCCCGTGATCGATGACCTCTTCGATCAATTAACCGAGCTCGAGTTTTCTCCAAGATTGATCTGAGAGTGGGATATCATCAGGTTCGGATTCGACCTGAGGATATTCCAAAGACGGCTTTTTCTACTCGTTATGGCTTGTACGAGTATACCGTCATGTCATTCGGCTTGACCAATGCTCCGGCCTTGTTCATGAACCTCATGAATTCGGTGTTCATGGAGTATTTGGATAGGTTCGTTGTGGTCTTCATCGATGATATCCTTATCTACTCCAAGAGCGATGAGGAACACACCGAGCATTTGAAGCTTGTGTTGAGCAAACTTCGTGAGCACCAGCTGTATGCGAAGTTCAGCAAGTGCGCGTTCTGGTTGAAGGAAGTAGCCTTCTTAGGCCATATTCTTTCGGCAGGAGGCGTAGCTGTGGATCCTAGCAAGATCAGCGACGTGCTTTCCTGGAGGCAGCCCACTTCGGTCACCGAAGTTCGGAGTTTTCTTGGTTTAGCGGGATATTATCGTCGCTTTATCGAGAACTTCTCCAAGATAGCGAAGCCGATGACGGAGTTGCTCAAGAAGGACAAGAAGTTCTCGTGGTCCGCTGATTGCGAGGAAAGTTTCCAAGCGCTTAAGAAGCGATTGACCACCGCTCCGTTCTTGTTCTCCCGATGTCCGCCGAAGCTTCGATATCTTTTGTGACGCTTCGCCGAGGCCTCGGTTGTGTCCTTATGCAAGAAGGCAAGGTAGTGGCCTATGCGCCAAGGCAACCGAGACCTCATGAACTCAACTATCCTACCCATGACTTGGAGTTGGCGCGTGATTCATGCACTTAAGATTTGGCGACATTACCTAATCGGTAATCGTTGTGAAGTGTATTCGGATCACAAAGCCTAAAGTATTTGTTCACCCAACTGCACTGAACCTCCGCAAAGGAGATGGTTGGAGTTGATCAAGGACTATGACATGGGTATTCACTACCATCCGGCAAGGCCAATGTCGCATGGATGCGCTTAGTCGCAAAGCGCATTGCAATGCATTGTTACTTCAGAGCATCACCCCTCTTCTAGAGGAGTTTCAGCGTCTCAACTTGGGTTTGGTTGAGCATGGTTCCCTCGCTGCCTTGGTTGTACAGCCAACCTTGGTGGATCGGATCAAGTCTGCTCAGCAGTATGATGTTGGAGTGAACCGCATCAAGGAAAATGTCAAGAATGGAACAGACCAAGTGCTTCTCCGTAAATGAGCTTGGTGTCGTGAGGTTCGCAACGCTCGTGGTTCCAAAGGACATGGAGTTGCGGATTTGATCCTCCGCTGAAGCCCATGATTCTCCTTGTCCATTCACCCGGGGCCACAAAGATGTATCGGGATCTCCGGCGAGATTTTGGTGGACCCAATGAAGAGGAGATCGCAAGGTTCGTTGTCGAGCGCGACGTGTGTCGTCGTGTCAAGGCCGAGCATCGTCCGGCAGATCGCCACCCTTACCAACCCGGAGTGGAAGTGGGATTCGGCGGGATGGACTTTATCACCGGTCTACCGGTCTCCAAAGAAGAATGATGCTATCCGGTCGCCATCGATCGATTGACTAAGGTGGCTCATTTTCTTCCGTCAAGACCGACCTTCGAGTGGGTCTTCGCGGATCTCTACATAGCCCGCATCGTGAGTTTGCATGGTGTGCCAAGACGATTGTGTCGATCGTGGTTATTTGTTCACTTCGCGATTTTGGCATAGCCCGCAAGAGGCTATGGGAACTCGCTTTCTTTCATTTCGACTTTTCACCCCAAAGCGATGGTCGACCGAAAGGGTCAACCAAGTGTTGGAGGACATGCTTGAGCTTGTGTCCTTTCCTATGGGAAGCATTGGGAGAAGTGCTTGCCATTCGCCGAGTTTTCTTACAACAACGGTTTCAAGCCGGTCTCGCATGGCACCATTCGAGGCCTTATACGGAGAAAGTGTAGAACCCGTTGAACTGGTCTGAGACCGGTGAGAGACCTTTCTTTGGCCCGGACTCGATCAATGAAGCCGAGAGTCAAGTCCAGCTTGTTCGTGATCGTTTGCGCACGGCTTAGTCCAGGCAAAAGAGCTATGCGGATCGCCGTCGTCGTGAGTTGAGCTTTGAGCCCAATGACTTCGTTTATCTCAAGGTTTCTCCTCTGAAAGGTCACCAGCGTTTTGGGGTCAAGGGCAAGTTAGCTCCTCGATATGTCGGTCCATACCGCGTCATCGAGAAGAAGGGAGCCGTTGCCTACAAGTTGGAGTTGCCTGCCGCACTTGCGGGGGTACATGATGTGTTCCATGTGTCCCAGCTAAAGAAGTGCCTCCGTGTTCCAACCTAGGAAGCTCTGTTGGAAACTCTTGATGTCCAGGAAGATTTGACCTATCGCGAGCGTTCTGTTCGCATACTCGAGGAAGCTGAACGAAGAACGAGGAATAAGACCATCAAGTTCCTTAAGGTTCAGTGGTCGAATCATTACGAGGATGAAGCTACTTGGGAGCGAGAAGATCGCCTCGTGTGCACAACCCCTCTTTCTTTTTCGAGTAAGACAAATCTCGGACGAGATTTTTGTAAGGGGGGGAGGTTTTGTAACATCCCAAATTCTGTACTTGTGTTTCAAACGTACGAAAATGAGTAGAAATCAAAACTTTTTCTTACGTCATGTATTTCTGTGTGTACTAAACAATTATTGCACGCAGTATGGAAATACAAAGTCACAAGTCCGTTGATCATCTCTCGGGAAATATTTTTCCTAAGTTCTTGGGTTGATATGTGACCCCTCTGAAAAATTTCACAATTTTCATAAATTGTTTGAATAGTTTTATGGGCCAGTCAAACTTGCTTGGCTTGTAGTCAAGCCCTAAGCCCTGGTCCGAGTCAGACTTGGACTCGACACTCCGTGTCTTGGTCACACCGAGCCGCTTAGCCGTGTCGGGCTCGGTCGGGTTGGGCGCAGTGGTCCGGGCCGTTGGATTTTAACCGACGCCAAAGACCTCCTCGGGTCTTTGTAAAGGACCTCCCACCCCACGACCTCCTCCTGTTCTTTTTACGAAGACAACCCTCGAGGACCTCCCCAGACCTCCTTTGCACCTTTGCAAAGATCACCCAGGTGACCTCCTCGAGACCTCCACGACCACCTCTAGCACTTGGGTGATCATGAGCGCCCATCTTGGATCGTGGCTCGGACCTCCCCGAGTGTTAGGACCTCTAATACTTAGCCCAAAATCGAGCCCTTGGATTTCATTCCAACGACTCACGACCTCCTAGTGGAGCTCGGTGCGGATTTTAGCCGTTGAGCTCTTTGACCTGGTCCTCTCACCGTCGGGTGGGCCTGGCATTATCAATATTTGTGCATGGCAAGAGAGCGGTGCCTTGTCAACTCTAGGGTCGACAAGCGGCTATGTGCCGCCAACATTAAATGTCCGCGCCCCTTTGCTCAAAAGTCTCTCGACAACCTACTCCCATCACTTCATGTGTACTATAGCTCAGTGCACCCATAAGCTTGGCCCTGGTTCATTTTGGCGCTCGGCTATATATGGATCCCAGGCTTCTCCCTTAAGCTTCTTTGGATCCATTCTGCACCCCTAGTTTCTTTCTCTCGCTCTTGTGCTCAAGTCACCCGAAAGCCTCTCGCCTCATTGCTAGACCTTGGAGCTCTCCGCACCCTTGAGCTCCAAAGTGGTTCAATATTGCAATTTTGGCTATCCTTTTGTTCTTTTGGTCACCTCAAGCCTCCCTAACTTGTTTTTGTTTAAACCTTCACAGAGGTTGACAAATTGGGAGCTTGCTGTTTGTGGCCAGGGTGGTCGTCTCCTTCGTCTCCGGCGAGCACCCCCATCACCGGAGCTCTTTCGGCCATCCCTGGACCTCCTTCACTTCGTGTTGGTACCTAGTGCTGAAAACCTTGTTCTATTAGACCGCGTTAGTTCTTCGTTTTTGTCACGTTTTGCCTCCGGCGATCACCTCCGGCTAGCCGCCGGTAGGGTGCGCTTTAGCCCTAGCTGTTGGCACCTTTAGGTCCTCCTCCCTATTTGGAGCTCATCCGTGCCTTTGGTTTCCGCCGACGAGGTCCACATCGCCGGCGGCAAGCTGATGAACTCGCTCGGGTTTTGCCAGTTCGCAATTCCCGTTTTCGTCATGTTCTTCGGACCACATTAATGCTCCAATCATTGCTTATCATTGGTGCATTAATTGTGTCCTAATTTGTGCCGTGGAGTCACTGACGTGTAGGCCAGAGCCTTAGTCATTAAGTGTTCCTTTTAGGTTCATTTATTGTCAATCATTAGATGCATTAAATTGTCTTAGCCGCCGCTGTCTGGAGGTCCTGCACCATTAAGTCCACTCTTGGACCTCCTCGGGCTAATCTTAGCCGATTCACGACCTCTTCAAGTGTAGATCTGGGCCTTAGGATCTTTTCCGAAAAATCCTAAGTCTCTGGACCTCCCCCTAATCGTATCCTGGCCGTTAAAGACCTCCGTAGGCTAGATCTCAGCCGATAGGATCAACCTCCACCTTGGGGTCCTCTTCGCAAAAGACCTCCTTGAGGTCCTCTGTGCGAAAAGACCACCCCTGGTCGTGTTATCAAGACCACCCTCTCGGCCCACCCCCACCGAGGTTCTCTTTGCAAAAGACCACCCTTGGTATTTTGTAAAGAGAACCTTCAAAACTACATTTGGGGTCCTCTTTGCCAAAAAGACTACCTCGGGTCCTTATCAAGAAACCGCAGGACCTCCCTCGCTTCATCTTAGCTGTTCAGGACCTCCTCCTGGAGATCTTGACCGTCTAGGACCTCCTCCTTTAGACCCGTGGCTTTAGGACCTCCCCGCCTAGATCTGGACCGCTCAGGACCTCTCCCATGGAGATCTGAGCCATCCAGATCTCTCTCTGTTAAAGCGCTGTGTTGGAGGACCTCCCCGAGGGAAATCTCGACCGTTAGGACCTCCTCGGCGAGATCCTAGCCGCCAAGACTTCTCGCCAAGCTCACCGTTTAGGTCCTCTCCGCTCGATCTAGACCGTTAAGACCTCCTCGGTGAGATCTTAACCGCCCGCACCTCCCCTTAGTTAGATAGCCGTAGGACCTCCTCGTGGAGCTCAGACCGCCGATCTTGATCTAACGATCCCGACCACCTTTAGCGCGAGGACCTCCTCCGTGTGCGCTGTGGCGCACCGGTTGTAGCCGTTGGATTTAAGATCTACGGCTAGACCTCCTCGCTAGATCTTGCCGCCTAGGACCTCCTCGTTAGATCCGCACCGTCAAGTCTAGATCTAACGGCCAATACCTCCCCAGCGCGATGAGGTCTTTGCGCCGGTGCTCGTATGGTTTTAGCATATGAGATCGTGAGCCGTGCGATCTTTGATCAACGGCCCACGACCTCCCCAGTTTTCGTTGGTTTTTCCAGATTTAGTTCCGAGAGCTTTTATTTGCACATATTAATTGTTTTAAACTTCAAAATTGCATATCTTTTTCTCTGTAGCTCAAAATTTAACAAACTAAAGTTCTATAAATGCATCTGTTAAAATACTTTAGCTTAGTATAGGTTTTGCAGTAGTCTTTCATACTGAAATTAATCATGTCTTAGATTTATAACTTAGAAAAGTCATAACTAAATCATTTTAACGCCAAATGACCTGAAATTTTATATGGGTTACCACTATACCAGTAGGTAGCTACCATAAAAATTTCAGCTTCAAAATCTTTCTAGAAAATGTTTTTGCTACAGTGCTAATTATGGTCGAAAATAGGTTTTTAGAGAATATCTTTTGCACCACAAATCCAAATTAGGTTTTTCCTGTTTCTATGTCTAGGTATATTCGTACTTTACCTTGTGTATAAATTTCGTCGCAATTGGATAAGTTTTGCTTGCTCTTTTGTTTAAGTGTTGCTCGTCTTATTGGTTGTTCTCGCTTCTTTTTGCTTTTCGCTTAGGATTCGACATTTGCGGTAACCCTGAGAACGACCCTCCGCAACAAATTGAGCAACAGCAAGCAGGCAAGCAGTTTGATCATTTTCTATTGATCCCATTACTTTTAAAGTCTAATATTTTGTTTAACTTCTATGTATGCATTGCTAATTTGTTGTTAAATTGATTAGTTAATCCTCTAGTTGCATAATCTGTAGGTAAATGATTATCCTCTACTACCTGAGCCTAGGTTATTTGCTGTGATTAGAGTTCGTTGGATGAGCTCTTGTCACTTAGTAGATTTCGAATAAATATTGCTTAGCCATGCCTAGTATCGGTAGTATTGGGCGATCATCGACTTAGTCGATGATCTCGATCACACAAATACTTATACTAATCCATTATGTCCAACCCTTGTGTTTTATTGATTTACAAATCAAAAAATGAAAACAAAACTATATCTTGACTTGGGCACAATGGTATGTTGGTGTGATCTGTTGGACGTGATTGGAATGGTGCCTAAGTCCCCAAGGACCGAGTTACTTGTGTCACTAAGCCAAGCGCTTATTGCGTGCTAACCACACGAGGGGGATATGAAACCTCTCTTGACTAAGTACTTTGGGAGGTGTTAATTATGAGCTGGTCGGTGGGTGTGTTCTTGTGTGTGTGTTTTGGAGGGGAGCATTAGCAGACCGGTTAGGCTGTCTAATGCGTCTTTCTCCCGTGGGTTGCGGCTCTTAATTAGCATCGTCCATTGGAAAGCGTCTTGTTAGACTTAGCCATGCCTGCATACCAAAGGAAGTGTGCTAACCGTGGCTGGTGGAAAGGCGGTCTATCGTGTGGGTACATTGGTACTCCCCTGCAGGGTTAAAACTATTCGAATAGCCTCGTCCTAGGTTATGGACATGCTTGGTAAGGTCGTGCAAGAACTAGACTACAACCTTTTAAAAACTTAAACTTGACACGGGTGGTATGAATGGGTACTTCATGCTATTGTTGTGGTGACTATGGGTTAGTCACTTCTAGGTTGGTGTTGTTCTCTATCTATTGTTATTATTGTCTCTCTTTTATTTGAACAATAAAAGTTAATTGCAAACTTGCTTCAATCTATTACCTTATTGCAAATGAAAACTTGCTTCATCTGAAAATAAGTCCGAGCCTCATCCACTTAAATAAAGCTTGCATGTAGTTAATTATAGTTCTGTTATCTCACACGTCAGTCTTGCGAGTACAAAAACAAGTTTTGTACTCATCTGCTTTGCTTAATATTAATTGTTGCAGAGGAAGAAGGTGAGCCCCAAGGGCCTCACTTTTGTGAGCTATGTTATGCACTGCTTGGGACGATTAGCTTGGCGGTCCGGTTGGTTGCCTTGTGGGTAAAGGCATACCGATTGGCTTTTGTTTATCGCCATCTTATGGTCATTTTGCTTCCGCTGGTTAAATTGGTTACTTATGTGTTATTTGGCCGGTCGGCCTCTCTTTTGTAATAACTCTCTTTATATTATCTATGTCTTTCAGTTGTTGCTTTTGCTTCGGCTCTATGTGTATGAATGGAGTTGATGCATAATTTTGTAACGGGGTGTGTATACTGCAATTCTGGGAAGTGTACATATCTCGAGGCTTGGTTTATTTGATTTATTGTGAGGACCCCAGTTTATTTGGCTTGTAATGCTTAGCCAACCACCTGGTCCTAGCATCACAAATCAAATAAACTGATCCTCGAGATATGTATACTTCCAAAGCAAGATACACACCTCATACAAAATTAGACATCAACTGCTCCAAACATAGAGTCCAAACACTACACTACAACGGAAGATAAACAAATAGTAGAGTTATTACAGGCAAAGGCCGATGTGCCACAAGATACACAAATAATGTAGGAAGACAATGGAAGCAAAGTGCCATAAGATGGCTATAAACAAAGCCAATCAAGTGTGCCTCCAACCCACAAGGCATCCGACCGACCGCCAAGTCTAGTCGCCCACGAAACGGCAACACACACTCACGTAGTGAGGCCCATGTGGCTCACCTTCCTCCTCTCGCAACAAAAACATTAAGCAAAGCACCGAGTACAAAGATTGTCTTTGTACCGCAAGACTCGACGTGTGAACTAGCGGCACTGCCCATAAGCTACATGCGAGCTTATTTGGTGGAGGCCATATGTTTCATTTGCATAAAGCCAATTTTCATTTGCAATAAGGTAATATGCTTTTAAAGGCAAGTTTGCAATTCATTTTAAGATTGAAATAATAGTAAGGATATTAATAACAAAAGCGAAAGATAAACAACCTAGAAGTGACTATCCCGATAGTCACCATTAACAATAGCACGAATCCCGCATTCGTACTCACCCATCAAGTTTTAATTTAAATGTTGTAGTCTAACTCTTGAAAAGCTTACCCAAGCGTGTCCATCACCTAGACGAGGCTATTCGAATAGTTTTTAACCACTGTAGGGTGTACCATCGCACTCCACACTTGCATCGCCTTTAAGCCAAAGCACACTCCAAGGTATGTCGCACACTAAGTCCTACGAGACTTTTTCCAATATTGTGTATTAACTACGAGCCGCTCGTATGGATAGAAATCCATACGCTACATGGTAAAGCCGAAAGACAACTACCCACTCAGATAAAGCTTTTGGACAACTACCATGCTCCTACCTCCATCCCTCCCGCGACCTCCTGCGACCGGAGCCAATACACGCCAAAGTACTAGGTCAAGAGAGGTCCCATATACTCTAGTGTGGTTAGCACGCCGAAATGCCCGGATAAAAATTCACTCACAAGATGTTCGGTCCCACTGACCGGGCACCTTTCCAGCCACACCCAACAGATCACACCAATCTTACCATTGTGCCGCGTCTAAATCATTTTTGTTTTCAGTTTTAGTTTTGCAATTAACATAGCATGAGCTGGAATATAAGAACAGTAATAATTTTTATGTGATCAAGATCATCGACTAAGTCGATGATCGCCCAAGTCTACCGGAAACTAAGCATGGCTAAGCAATCGAACTCGCAATCTACTAAGTGATAAGAGTTCATCCAACGAACTCTAATCACAGCTAGTAACCTAGGCTCAGGTAGTAGAGATCAACATTTCACCTACAGGATATGCAGCTACGGTTTTAACTAATCAGTTTAACACAAATTAAGCGATGCATACATACAGTTGAAACAAAATATTAGACTTTAAAATACCTGGGATAAACATGATCAAACCGCTTATTCGGCCGTTGCTCAATTTGTGGGGAGGGTCGTTCTCAGGGTTGCCGCAAATATCGAATCCTAACGTTTGAACAAAACAGCGAATAAGAACGAATAACACCGGCAAAACTCAATAATCAAACACAAACACCAATTTATACACAGAGGCTAGACCATCACAAAAAGAGTAACAAATAACTGCTACAGAGATGCTTCAAATAGACATGCTTTCAAGTGATTGATCTACCCACTCACTTATTTATCAGGTTAACCACAAAATCAATCCTCTTATATGATTTAAACTTTGGACAGACTTTGATGGTGATTGTGTGCACATCTATTATTTAATCATCAAGTTAACACATCAAAAACAGCTAGTTACTCTAAAACAACCATTATCAGTTGAGAGAACAGAACCTGCAAGAAGCTATTGAAAACACTAACTAGTCAAGTATCCAACTATGAGATGCTAAACAAAATTCTAATTAAGTTTGGGCTTTAATAAAATTCAGCTACTAACACACCTAAGCAACATGCCAACATATTATAAGGTTATCACCATTCAGCATGCTACTACACCAAATCTTACTGCACTGATAAATCAAAAGTACAGAGACAATAACATGATCGACTAACTATCCCTTATGATCAAACATGACAAACGAACTTTGAAACTTAAAGATACTAATTAAATGATTTCATGCTAACCACTACAACAAAAGGGAGTCAACCAGCACTAAACAAGAATCCAAAGCATAAACATGAAACTAGAATTTAGCTACTGACAACAGAAACGACAACAGGAGACAATTGCAGAGACAACACCAAAATACTTTCAAACCCCCATTACCAATTTTGATCATGCAATGAGAGTGAACTAATGAACAATCATAAGCATGATTAGCAGCTAACTATAAAGCTTAAGGGAGGTGGGCCCCACTGTCAACAGCAACAGGGAGCTCAAGGAAGAACAGGGGAGGCTCTGGCCGATCGGGAGCGGTGGTGGTCGCCGGCGGTGGAGTGGTGGCGCGGCGAAGGTGAGCTCAAAAATGGGTCACCCAGAGTGAATGGAAACTAGGGGTGGCAGTGGTGTGGCTTGAGCGGCACCGAGGCGGCGCGGCGACAGCTCGCGGCGGCCGGCCGTGGAGGTGATAAGGGGCGACGGCGCCATATAGGAATATGATGAAAACTAGCGCGCGCATGAGCCTCAGGGAGGCTCCAGGAACTCACCGGAATGACGCGGAGCTCAAGAGGCTGCCGGAGATGGCCCGGCGACGAGAACCTGCGGCGGCGATCAAGGGGCCATCGAGGAGGGAGCAACCTGAGCAAAAATAGGGAAAAAGAGAGACGGAGATAGCTTGAGTGAGTGCACTAGATGGTGCTGGCGCGAGCAATTGCCCTAGGAACCAACTCACCGGAGATGAGGACGATGATCCAACTTTCGGCCGAAGAAGAGGGACACCAAAATTCAATGGCCCCCTGCGAGTGAAACTCAAAATTAGCTGAGGGGAAATCATGATAGGGATCTGGAACACGATGTGACGCGCAAAAGAAGGGATGATCTTCACTGGTTGTGGTGCTGACACGGCGGAGGCGGCACGGTCGTGAACCCGAGATTGCGCACTACTACAATTTGAGCTCAGGGAAGGCAATGGAGGGTAGGAAGTGGTCTTAGGGTGTCCAAAGGAGGATAAGAGAGCTTTGCGAGGGCTTAAGTAGGGAAGAGGCGAGAGGAAAACGAGTGGCGATGCTTTCTGCACCGTGGAGCTCAAGAACGGTGCCGACAAACCGTGAACGGAAAAGTGGGTGATTGATGCCGCCGGGCATGGTCTCTCAGCGGAAGATGCGGCCGAGGAAATGCGCGCGAGAAAATCGGAAAGCGGTGACGAGACAGAGGAGCTGAGGTGGCGATCATGCGCGCTACCGCCGACACTCAGCCCTTCGGCGCGAGGTAGGTGACGACCGACATGGGGCCCCTGCTCACGACAAGAAGAAAACGCGCGAGCCCGAGTGGCGCGGCGCAAACTGAGGTTCGACTCGACCATTATCGCGCCGACCGTTGGATCTGAGATGGACGGTCGAGATTGATGTATGCATTCGGACAGGTCGACGAGACATGCAATATGGACCGTGCGATCTCCATCGGACGGCTGATAGCTATTGGGCTCGCGCGGTGCAACTAGGTGGTGCGATCGAGTCCATTAGTGCGGTCGGACTCGAGCCCAAATGGGGTTCGGGCCCGACAAACAGTGTTTCCCGATTTGAATTAGAAAGACAGAGAAGGTTTGGGAAAATTTTAGAGATAGCTCCAGGGCTCCACAAATTTCGAAATTTTTATGGTAGCTAACTGGAAAAGAGGGACACCTTGTGTAATTTTTCCAGGAGTTTTTATGCACTAGGTTTCTCCCAAGAAAATTCACAAGCTGCTGCCTAAGGGTTTGACCAGATTTCTAAACTGGTTTGACTTGGGCATTTGAAATAGCAACTAAAATCTAAAAATTGTGAAATAATTCGGGGAGGTAGATAGGATGATCAAGATGATAGGAAAAATAATTTCAGAAGATGATCACAAGTTTGAAAGCTAAGAATTTGCTGATAACAATTTCTATTCACAAGAATTTAATTCTAGAAAATGGAAATTGCTAGGGAAAATTTGGAAAACTTCCAAATGATTTGATGAGACAACAAAAGTTTTTATTTCTCCTAAAAATTTTACATTGGAAATACAAACCCTAAGTTAGGGCTGTTACATTTGTACTGTTAGGACCAAGTGGATGGTTAAACAGTACAAGCCGAATAAACCGGGGTCCTCACAGTACACAGTCATGCATATTCATAACACTAATTTTTAGAAAACTAGTGTTCGGTACATAATTTATACAAAGTGACCAACAATCAGCTAAAACAAATATTTGCAGCAGAAATAAATTTAAACAGCAAAAGAACCACCAAGTATGCCCAACACCCGCAAGTAACTGAGTGGAGGTAGAAACAACTTCATTCGTTAGTGTCACCATAATCGGCGCTAACGGATGGATCGAAAGCATAAACGTCCTCACCTGCAACAAGTGGTTAATTCCACTGAGTACAGAAGGTACTCGCAAGACTTACACAAACTAATAAAAGAAAGTGTATGATAGAGCCTATCCAACGGATATGAGAGTATACATGTTAGGGGCTGTCCAAAGGATGGTTATAATGGCATAAGTTTTGCATAAAGCGACAAGTTTAACCCTATATATTCTAATTTACAAAGGCCATTTAGTAAACCAAATTTAGACCAAAAGATTTTAAGTGACATAAAGATAGACATATCTCAAACAATACCAAAGTTGCAAACCCACTTTGATAAACTAAAATGCATGACAACTCGGTCATGCCGATAACAAGTTGTTCCCAAGTCAAGTTTTACATTTTTAGTCTACAATGGTGACAACCGAAACCAAGCGTCGTCCATAACCGTGGACATGGCTATTCGAATAGATTTATCCCTACAGGGGTGTACATATAACATCCCAAATCTTGGCTTGTGTTTCAAATTTAAGAAAATGTGTAGAAATTAAAACTTTTCTTGCATCTTGAGGTTTTTGAATTTTTCTGTAATTCTTTTAAAGGAATTGTGGGAAATAAAAAACCTAAATCTCCATTTGACTAAGTCATGACCCTCATTTTTCAAATCCTTGTCAAACCTTGTGACCATCCTCTAGAAATATTTTTCCTTGGTTCTAGGGAGGTTGTGTGACCCTTCTGAAAAATTTCACAATTTTTAGAAATTGTTTGAATATTTTAAGAGGTAGTCAAACCATTTTGACCCTTGGTCAAACCCTAGAACAAACTTTGCAGAATTTCTAGGGAAATATGCCTTGCATAAAAATCTCTAGAAATTTTACACAAGGTCAATCCTAAAGTCAGCAAGCTCCTGTAAAGATTTCAGAAATTTTGGAGTTGGCTTGCTACCTCTAAAAACCCTTCAAAGTTTTCAGCTCATTTCAAAACTCTAGTCAACTCTTGGGTTGGGTTTAAGTCTAACGAGAGCCCAAGCCCTCTTTTCTTGTCGAACCCAACCACCTCGCGCCCTATCTCGGCCGTTCAAATCGCGCGTGGACTCTGAGCCGTCCGATTTGCATCAAACCGTCCACGTTCACGTGAACGTTCGGGCCTCTAATCGTCTAATTCAACCTCAGCCGCCCATTTCTAATCGGACCATTGGGGTGTTTGGACTCGTGCCTTTGGGTTTGGCTCAACCCTTTGTGTACCACTTCGGCTCGAGCCACTTTGTGTCGCTTACATGTGGGCCACCGCCTCCTGGTCATCTTCTTCGTCACGCCTGCGCGCGCGTGCGCCATGGCAGTAGAGGCAACGCTTTGTCACTTCCTTGAGTCCTTTAAACGGCTCTTTGCTGCAAGCATTTAATGCGCACCAAGCTTTCGGCCCCAAAGTCATGTTCGTAACTGTCCCCGTCGCCTCAGCTTGTCCATGGCAGTGCTGGACCTAGCTCACCCGAGGGCTTGGCCTTTGCTCAATCCTTGCCCCTCCGGCTATTTAAAGCTGTTGAGCTCTCCCTTGTCTCCCTTTAAACACCTCCTTGGCTTAACCTAGCCCCCTCTCTGTTGTCGAGCTCAGAACACTCGAGAGCCCCTTTTCACCATTATTGGACCAGTGAAGCTCTTCATTGCCACTAGTGCTCCAGTGGTTCAATTGCAAATTCTTTCGTGTATTTTTGAGCCTCTCTTTACCTTAAGCATTTCTCCTAATCCAATTTTAGTTTGCATTCACAGGAATCAACTAATTTTGGATTTGCCCTCTTTCGGCCGAAGCTCATCGTTTTCTTCCTCAACTCCGGTAAGGTGCTTCATTTCTCAATTAAATACTCATGGACCATCTGTGAGCTATAATGAAGCTAACCCTACCATACGGTTTTGTTCTTTTTGCTCAGGCCACCAGCTCCACTTTTTCTTTTTCGGCACCGGCAAGGTTCTACGTCGCCGGAGCTCCTCTGTCCTTCTCTGGACCTCTCTGTGCTAAGGTAACCTTCTAAGTAGTCCCTAGAAGCTTGGCACCTGCTCCTCTGGACCGCTGCGGAGCTCCTTTTCATTTTTCGTTTTTGGCCATGTTTTGCATCACAGCCGTTTTCCAGCTCGCCGCCGTTCTAGACCTACGGCATGGTCGTAAGTATCCTCAGGGTATGCGCAATGCTATTGTGAACCTGTTGCTGCCTTTGGTTTGCACCGCTATGACCGGAGTTGCCGGCGGCGAGCCGTTGTGCAAAACCGGGAGGTATTTAGTCCTGTTGTCGTAAGCCACGACCACCGCTGTTTTGCTTTTGCAAAAACAACCCTCAAGACCTCCCTTGGGGTCATCTTTGCAAAAGACCACCCCTTGGTCTTTTGTAAAGAAAACCCCCAGGACCTCCTCCTTGTAAATCTTAACCGTCCAGACCACCCCCGGGTAGATAATAGCCGTCCAAGACCTCCTCCCTTTTAGCTCTATCGTTTAGGACCTCCTCTGGGTAGATCTTGGCCGTTCAGGACCTCCCCGTGGAGATCTTGACCGTCTAGGACCTCCTCTTGTAGATCTAACCTTTAGGACCTCCCCGTGTAGACATGGGCCGTCAGATCTAGATCCAACGCTCTAGACCTCCTCGGCGCGTTCGGAGTTCTAACGTTCCAATCCCCTCTTGCCATTCATTTCTAGATCTGCGGCTCAGATCTCGTGAACTTTCGGACCTCCGAATGTGACCTTGATCTGAGCCATTCCTTTTTAGATCCATGACTCAGATATGGTGAGGCATTCGGGAAGCCTGAATGTTCCATCTCTTGTGGACCGTTGGATCTAATCCAACGGTGGGCACTGTTGGGCCATGAGCACGCGTGCACGTGTGCTGAGTTTCAGTGCACATGGGCTGTAGCATTCCATATCAACGGCCCATGTTTGTCCACGTCTTTTCCTTTGAGTTAAGATTGTTTAATTTTCGGTAAGCTTTATTTGTCAACTGAAAATGTGTAGGACCGGAAAGGCGACTAGAGGGGGGGGGGTGAATAGGAGCACGCTCAACTTTTTCACAAACGATCGGATTCAACACGATGTTTACTCCAATAGCTATGAAGATCAATTAACAAGCACAGTGGAAGACTTGTATTGAATCCAATCAAAACCCCAAAGCAAAACAATCAAAAGCTCAAAATCAAAATACTTGGGCGGTCTGACCTCTCAGAAATCGGGTCGAATATTTTACCTAGCGGTCAGACCGCTCACAGGGGCGGTCTGACCTCTCTAGGGGGCGGTCTGACCTCTCCAAGGGGCGGTCTGACCTCCAGCCCGATGAACAGTAAAATCAGCCCGAAAACCGAAACTAAAATCGGTCTAACTTTTGATCTACACAGCCAAACTTGACCAAATTTAGAACACACCTTCCTAAGGATATTAGAAACCTATTCCAAGCAACGATTGAGTAGATCCACATCAAAATTTTGACCTTTTTCCATTTTACCGAAGGAGGGTTCAAAACCGGGCAAAAACGAAAACTTGATCCAAGCAAGATCAAGAAGAAAAACCAAGTAAAACCTCATGGATCAAAGAAAGCCCCAAAATCATCAAATAGAGAGGATGAACACAAAGAGATACAACTTGTGAAATCTTTCCTTGGATTGATTGGATAGATGGATGATTGATGTTTACAGCCACTCCCACATGGAGGACAAAGCTCTATCCAAGAGCACATACTCAATCCATCCCTAGAACCCTAGAGCCTCCACTCTTCTCTCCTCCCCTAACAATACAAATTAGGGTTTAGATATCTAAGGGTTAAGGGGTTGTTGGGCAGCACCCCCTCCTTATATAGTGAGGCCTAGACCTTCTAGAAGACTAACTCTAATGGGCTCCCGTTAAGGCCCAATACAAACGGGACACTTACGCACACATTTTAAAGCGCCGTCTTCATCATCGATTGATCTAAACCGCTTCACCATGCGCCGACCCGCGCCGCGGTTTAGCCAAAAGTCACCAAGGCGGTATTTGGTGAAATTACCAAAATACCCTCGCCTCGATCTTTCTCCAAAAGACCAAGTCCAACTCGTGAAGCAATCGCCTGCTTCGCCACGTGTAGGTTGATCAACGGCTCCACGTCGTCAAGTCTCTCCTGTCCGAATCCCACCGGCACCACTGAGCACTTGCAACGACTCCCGCGCCACTTGATCCAACCGCCGACCGAATCGCCTGCTCGGTCATCCATGTCCATCTGCGCCCGCTTGAGTCCTCGACCACCCGGCATCCTGATCGCTCGACCTCGGCTCTCCAAGCTTAGTCCCGATCCACCTCGCCGTTGACCGTCATAGACCTGCAAGCCACCTGCACAACAATAGACAAGCAAACACGAATCCGGGAACAAGTTCTTCACAACTTGACCGACGTTAGCCAAAACATGCATCATGCAACACATATGCACTGAAACCCATGAACTTGACCTAACACACACACATCGCCGCCACGCGGGACGACGAACCAAGCCACAACCGGTCAGACCGCCACCAAGGCGGCTCGATCGCTTCCCTTCACGGCCGGATCACACCAAAGGCCGGTCTGACCGCCAATCCATGATTTAGCCAAATTCCAGCTTGGAAATCCGCAACCTCTCTGGAATTTTCAATCGAATAGAACTTTTGCCTGGAGGCTCCAAACATTATGAGACCAAGTGTAGTCGAATCTCCTCAACTACACCCTTTATTTTTGGCCCAGCTCAAAAATCCAAAGCCACTTTCATGGCCGGTCTGACCGCCACACTGGCCGGTCGGACCGCCAGCCTCTCACAAGAAAACCAACCCGACAAGGCCGGTCGGACCGCCTCAGACCTGACAGCACAAGAACTTCACCGAAAACGAGGGTTTCTCCAAGCACCTCGACGCTATTGCCAATTGTTCAACACACTAAGATTAAGATCATATCCACATGATCTGTAGAATCTCCCCCTTGATGAACACATTGGCAAGCTTCTCAAAAATGCAAATTGGAGGTTTAAAAATTAAAATACCTAACGTTTTCGCGCAAAGGCACAACTTGGTCCATATGCAAAAGAAGGCAATGGAAATGACTAAGCTGGCTTCAAAATAGCATAGGCAAGTGAGATAAGTCAAAAGAAAGCATGGAAGCTTCAAATTCCAGAGAATCGACAAAAATCTCACTTAAGGTCCATATGAAAGAACAATTGTTCTATTTGACCTTTGATCATTGCGAGTCTTCAAGAATTGCAATTCAAGTTCAGAAATGACACTAAGATAAAAATAATGCAATTTCAATACACCCACTCACAATGATCATCAATTTATAAGAGAAATTTTCAGAATTTTTAATTTGATCCAATTTCTCCAAAAAACTAAAGCTCCCCCTTTGACAATGAGAGAAGCCATTTCTTCTCCCCTTTACAAAACTTCTCCCCCATAACATCCTGAACTTCTCCCCCTTATTCTGAAAGCTCTTTTTCACATTTTTGCCAAAACTTCTCCCCCTTTGACAATGGATTCATCAAGGAATCATCCCTTCCTCTCATCCAGAGATAACAAGTGCAACAATACAGAAGAAGCAGAAGAAAAAGCATGCATGAGGTGCAATGGGGTGGCTTCATTTTTGTTTTGATTTTTCAATTTTTAGTAAAAAGAAGCTTTGGGGATTACTCAATTGAACATGCTAGCATTTCTACCATTACTCAAGATACAACAAGCCTGTCAAAGCTAGCAAGATCATATTAAGACATGTATAGCAAAGCTAAGCTAGTGAGCTCAAAATACCACATGTTGTTGGATTAAGTTAAGCAATGCTTCAAAATTAGTAAGTTCAACAACACGTATCCTAAAGTGATAATGGCCATGTCAGAATGTCATTGTGAGATCTAGAAGCTAGCAAAGGTCATCTAGGAGACAAAAGTCCTGAATTGAATCATTTTGCTCAAGTTTTTGTCAAAAGCCAAATTTTCAACTATTTTTCATTTGCAATGAATATTCAAGTTGATTAAAGGTCTATCTTAGTAAAGAAGATCCTGGACTAGGAGCCATCCACAATCTCTTCCTAAGCTTCAACCAATTTGACAAATTGTATTTTTAGCCATGTGCTAGATCTCAAGCCTTGCCGCGACCATCCCAAGCAACAAAAGCTTAAAAGAGTGGTCTAGATCATCCAAAACTCCCCCTGAGTTCATGCCTAGTGCAATGGCAAGCCATCTCATGAGAAAGAATTGGTGAGATCAGTTTTTTCGCACAAAAGAGATCATTTTTCATTTTGCACAAGGGTTGTTTTAGATTCTTTTAAAAGAACAAAAATCTCAAAGATGATTAATTCTAGATTCCAGAGCTAACAAAGCAATTTTGACATGGCAATGTCACAAAAGGATCACTAGTTGAGCAACTAGCTAAAAGATCCATAAATTGTAATTTTTAGTTCAAGTTGTCTTAAAGTGCTAGCTCATTTAGCAAAGACATTGCTGCACATGTGAAAACATGATAATTCTAGCAAGTCAAAGAACTAGACACGGTATTGAGCAAGAATTAAAATACTAAAGCTCAATAGGGTAATAAGCAAAGCTTCATCAAATAAAAGACAGAAGCAGAAAAGCTTATATTACAATGCATCTTTTTGTGATTTTCATTTGAATGCAATATGATACAATGAGATGCACGAAAGAGTAAAAGCCTAAAAAGATCACAGGGATAAAAAAAGATCCAAAGAAGATACCACTTGAATAAGGTATCAGAAAAGATCCACAAAAAAAAAGTTCACATGAAAAAGGAAAGTTCAGATGAACAAGAAAAGCTCAAATGAACAAAGAAAGTTCAGATGAACAAAGAAGGTTCAAAAAGAACCAACTCCCCCTCAAACCAACCCAAAGGGATAAATTATCCCTAACTTGCTTCTCAAGGTGGCAAACCTTGTTTGGTCAAAAAGCTTTGAGGGGATCTGCCAAAAGAGCCTTGGACTCCACAAAAACTAGCACAAAGACTTCAAACTCCACAAGATCTCTAAGAAAAGCACCTCGAAAAGCTAGGGAGCGAAACACCAACACTAAAAAGACCTACAGGCAACTCAAAAACCTGCTAAGGACTAGTGATTGGGAAACAAGCTCAACCTAGGCTGTGAGAAGAGTGCATCCTAGTAAACCATGTGATAAGAAGAGTGCCTAGAAAAGACACATGCTAGAATAGAGCCTCCTATCTACCCTGAACTTAACAAGCCCAAAATGCTATGCAAGGTAGACTAGGGATACCATACATAAAAGTAAGGTATAGAAGCTCGAACCTGAGTCGCACTGCTTGGCAGTGAGATGTAGTCATGATGGATGAAGATCCATTCCTTGAAGCTCCAAAAAGTAGTTGCGCTCACCCATCATCCTCATCTCAAAATTCCTTCATCTCCTAGAAGTGATAGCCAGCATTGAATGCACAAATGAAGAAGAACCAACAGCTGGAGTCTTTGACCACTTGTTGGACCACATGTTCTTCTTCTCAACTGAAACGGCTACACCAAAGAGACAGAAGAAGTCTATGCCTTGGTACTGGGTTAGTGAAACATTATCTAGAGAAAACAGTACCAAGACACATGACTAACAAGGATAGCAGCAAATGATCCAAAGCTCATAAAAGCATATAATCAACAGTTCAGGACATGAGCAGGAAGATAGACAAATCAATTGCAGCACATGCTATCCAAGATATGACAAAGCTCAAACTATCCTTAATCCACAATAAGGCATAGGAGCAAGCAAACAAGCACATAGCATATCACACATCATATATACAGTCAAAGGTAAAGCATGCTAATGAAAGCTATGGCAATCCTCATGCATCCATAATTTACAGTATGACACAAAAACCATGTAAGCATAAAGCATGTTAGAGAACAAATCATGGATAAGGTATGCTAAACATGGATATCAAGCAAGCATATGGATACATAAGGCAGAAGTCAACAAGAGCAAGATAAATCAAGTACAGAACAACACAGGCTCATGAAGACAAAACAAAGCATATACACCCATGGAAATAAAGAACAATAAAATGATACATGGATATACAAGCAAGAATCAACATGAGCAAGATAGTAAGAGTACAAGACAGCACAAGCTCATGATGACAAAATCAAGCTCATACACCCATGGTCCTAATGAATAACAATCTAGCCCATGGATACATAGCAAGATAAAGGCATGATAAATGATATCAAAGAAGTGACACATGCCAATATGGTACAGGTGAGCACAAAGCAAGCACAACATGCCAATAAGGAATAATCATGAAAGTAAAAGCATGAAGATATAAGATTGCTCACCAAACAAGTGTAGACGCCGATCATGAAAGCATATGCCTCTTGGAGGCCTTTATTGGGGTGGAGAATTATCAAGTGTCCCGATCATGTGATGAAGAAAAAGACCAGAACCTCTTAAGTCCATGTTCTCCAACCCGCGTTCTCAGTACCTACACATGAGAAAGGCAAGGTGTCCAAGTCTTGGATCCCGAAGAGTTAGAGAGCAAATGCTTGGGAACCCAAACCTTGGACACACCACCACCAGAAGCAGTCGAACCATTATGTGAGTTAGTATGATGCAAATGATGGTCCATGCAAGAAGTTCCAACATCATCCTTGAAGGCATGCCGCGAGTGGACAGCTCGATGAGGAAAACGAGGCCCATCTCTAGAAAAGCGGCGATGGCCTTGCTTGAAAGCACCAAGATGAGAACCAACAGAAGCATCAAAAGAACTCACACAACCTCGCCGTGGGTGTGTACCTCGATAAACAAAACGAGGTCCACCTCTTGGAAAACGGCGGAAATTCTACCTCGTGGCAGCTCGTGGGACAAAACCATAACCATGAAAACCAAGTCCACGATGCTGTCCAACACCACTAGAAAAGGTGTCAAGGAAACCATCAACAAATCGAGTCTGCGTGCTAGGCTCTTTAGTGTGCATGTCATGAGAAAGACTATGCCCACTAGGAGACTTAGAAGCATGAGCTCGACGCAAATGTTTTGCACGCCGGAAACAAAAATCCACATGATGTCCATTCTTCCCACAAAATGAGCAATGGTGTAAAGGTCTACTAGGAGACACAGTTCGAGAGGACGAAGCACCATTGTCGCTCAAAGAAGAAGTCCTGGGAGAACTAACATCATGAATCGCCCTCGTATCGGCACTAGGCTCACACATGCCATGAGAAAGACTATGTGTGTTCCTAGAGATACGACGATGCACTCGATGCTCATGTTTCAAACGGCGAAAGCAAAACTCGAAAGTGTGTCCATTTTTCTTACAAAAGGTGCAATGGTACTTTCTTTTTGAAGATGTAATACCATTTGAAGAAGAAGCACCTTTGTCTTCTGAAATCCCATGGACAACACAAGAAGAGTCACAAGAAGTCGCACTCGCCAAGGAAGAGCTATTCAAGGCGATGGCACAAAAACCAACATTAAGTGACTCACGTTTAGCACAAAAAGACTCCAACTCCGAATGCAAAGAGGCAAAAGAAATCTTGAGAACATCAATCTCGGAGTGAAGACAAATACAAGAGTCACATGATTAGGCGCTCATATCATCGCGCAATTTCTTCAAAGACTCAACCTCACTCTTCAAGGAAATGCAAGATGTGCAAGAAATTAATGATGCTTTTGTATTAAGCATGCAATTCAAAGCATCAATTTCAGTTTCTAAACAAGCACAATTCTTGTAAGAGACTAAACCATCCTTAAGCAATTTTTCATATTCAAAGCACATGCTACAAGGCCTAGCTTTAATATCAATAATTTCTGCCCTAGCATTCTCTAATTGCTCAAGGTGAAAGATATTAGTCAATTTAAGCTTCTCAAAATCAGCGAGCATGCCTATACAAGAATCACAATTATTTCTAGCCATAGATCTAAAATTGCCTATTTCCAACTTAGCATCATCAAGCTCATGATGTAAGGCAATACAAGAATCACATGGCATAGAAGAATTTGATTTCAATAATTCATTTTCAGATTTTAGGCATGCATAAGAGTTTTTCAAGTTCTCCATGTCTACAAGCAATGAATCATAAGCATTCATGGAGGTTTTCAATTTGGAGAGCTCATGAGACAAATCACCCTTCTCTTTTTCTAGCAATTTTACTTTCTTCCTAAGAGCATGCAATTTATATTCATGACACCAAGCCATCAATGAGTTTTTCTTTGCTCACCTTGCTTAGCTCGAGTAGGGGATCATCCTCGGAAGAGTCATCACTATCATCCTCGAAAAGCTCTTCATCATGTTCATCCTCAATCGCTACTGCGCATATGTCACCAGGCTCCTTCTCCTCGGGCTCCAGGCGTATCTCATCCCTGAAACTAGGACAATCAAAACAAAAGGAATCGCCACAAATATCGCTAGAGAATTTCTTCTTAAATGCCATTATAGATATTACACATTCAAACATCTTGTTACGATGGATATCACTGGAAAAGGAACTACGACAAGATGCCAAGAAGCGATCACAAGTCCTCATATTAGTCACCATGCTCACCGATCGGTTAAGATCACAAAAGAGCAAACTTGGCTCTCATACCACTTGTAGGACCAGAAAAGCGACTAGAGGGGGGGGGTGAATAGGAGCACGCTCAACTTTTTCACAAACGATCGGATTCAACACGATGTTTACTCCAATAGCTATGAAGATCAATCAACAAGCACAGTGAAAGATTTGTATTGAATCCAATCAAAACCCCAAAGCAAAACAATCAAAAGCTCAAAATCAAAATACTTGGGCGGTCTAACCTCTCAGAAATCGGGTCAAATATTTTGCCTAGCAGTCAGACCTCTCACAGGGGCGGTCTGACCTCTCTAGGGGGCGGTCTGACCTCCAGCCTGATGAACAGTAAAATCAGCCCGAAAACCGAAACTAAAATCGGTCTAACTTTTGATCTACACGACCAAACTTGACCAAATTTGGAACACACCTTCCTAAGGATATTAGGAACCTATTCCAAGCAACGATTAAGTAGATCCACATCAAAGTTTTGACCTTTTTCCATTTTACCGAAGGAGGGTTCAAAACTGAGCAAAATGAAAACTTGATCCAACAACTTGCTCGTGGGTGGATGATGATCTAGATGACCTTAGATGGGTTCCCACATATCCCAGCAAGCAAGATCAAGAAGAAAAACCAAGTAAAAACTCCCGGATCAAAGAAACCCCCAAAATCATCAAATAGAGAGGATGAACACAAAGAGATACAACTTGTGAAATCTTTCCTTGGATTGATTGGATAGATGGATGATTGATGTTTACAGCCACTCCCACATGGAGGACAAAGCTCTATCCAAGAGCACACACTCAATCCATCCCTAGAACCCTAGAGCCTCTACTCTTCTCTCCTCCCCTAACAACACAAATTAGGGTTTAGATATCTAAGGGTTAAGGGGCTGCTGGGCAGCACCCCCTCCTTATATAGTGAGGCCTAGACCTTCTAGAAGACTAACTCTAATGGGCTCCCGTTAAGGCCCAATACAAACGGAACACTTACGCACGCATTTTAAAGCACCGTCTTCATCATCGATTGATCTAAACCGCTTCACCATGCGCCGACTCACGCCGCGGTTTAGCCAAAAGTCACCAAGGCGGTATTTGGTGAAATTACCAAAATACCCCTGTCTCGATCTTTCTCCAAAAGACCAAGTCCAATCCTGGTGAAGCAATCGCCTGCTTCGCCACGTGTAGGTTGATCAACGGCTCCACGTCGTCAAGTCTCTCCCGTCCGGATCCCACCGGCACCCCTGAGCACTTGCAATGACTCCCGCGCCGCTTGATCCAACTGTAACACCCCAGCTCCAGATGAGCCTAGAATGCTACAAGAACTAAACTAACTAGAACAATCTATAAATTTTCGACAGAACTTCCTTTGTATAAACAACAAAAAAAAATCGAGGTACCGACAGATAACCATGGCATTTAGTATTATTATTTCTATAATCCAAATCTTTCATGCATATTAAATAATCGTACGATTGTAAGCAATTAACATCATTCTCATAACAATGAATAATCCGACAACCAACATCATGAAACATCCATGGATGGTTTCCACACAGTTATTTATTCTTGAGTGAGACTAAATAGCAATTGCATAAATGTTGTGAGGTAGTGCGTGCTTTCCAATGCCTACTCCCTCCCATGCATGACGTTCTTGCCAGAAGTACCTATAACAAGACAAAGCAAGGGTGAGCCATACGACTCAGCAAGTATCAACAAGGTTGCAACATTCAAATAGACATAATATCTAAAAACAACTTTGTTCAACACCGTTATGGCATATCAAGTATTAAAATGATGATAATGCTATGCACACTTTGATCTTTATCTCCTTTCGCATTTTACCGGTAATGCGGGGTATTCATCCGTCAATGAATACCCATGCCTGTGCCCTCTGGCACAGGGACCAAGAGCCTATACATCACATGTATGGGGACCTTTGCCCGTCATCACAATGACGGGACCTCAGATCCATTGCCCACATTCCATGAATGCGGGGACCTCAATCTGTCATTACATATGACAGGACCTCAACATGTACTCTTGGTCACCACGTGACCAAGTCTCAATATTCTCCAACATGCATAAGTACTACAACATCATATTTTCAATATCATAATTCAATATGTAATAAGGGTATGTAAACAATAGCATCATGAAGGAACCTTAAACATAACTTGCAAGCATCAACACAACTAGAATCATCTCCACAACACATTCACGTGGCAATCATGAACAATATACCACTCAATCATGACATGCAACCAATACTACACATAAACCCGAATACTTGCCTCAACCGCGCGAGAACGGCGGACGCGAAGTGGGTGCTGCCCTTGGGATCTCGCTGCCACCTGGACAAGAAGATAACCCCAAACTAAGACTAGCATACTGGACCAAAATCATACATCACATTACAAACGAAATCGCTAACTTCTTATCACGTCTAGCTTTTCTAATTTCTAGCGATCGGTCACTGCAGACAGCAGACTTCAAAAATTCATAACTTTCTGCTCAGGAGTCCAAATAGGATGATCTTGGACATTCTGGAAAGGTAATTAAAATGTCTAAATAAACTTAGTTGGAGAGACCCTCTGATTCGGCCATCTACCAGTCCTACCAATCTATTTAATCAGAGCAAACATTTCACGTCGGTTTTCTGGACAGCGACAAAGAAACTACCATAACTTTCTCTACGTTCGTCCGAATTTAGTGATCTTTAGTTTTCCTGAAAGCTAAGAGGATTAGCCTCGTTTTTCGTTATGGTGAGACCCTCTGGAAATCCCTCTAACTACGTGATTAAGTCTGGTTAATCCAAACTGTCTGTTCGTCTTCTTCCCAGAAACACAGTCACACCATTAAATTCATAACTATTGCTACCGAAGTCGGAATGACCTGATTCTTGTCGGCAACAAAAGATAGCTGCGATATCTACGACTTTCTAGGAGATGCCCAGACCCAATTCTGAATTTAACCTACCCAAAAACGTCGATCTTTACCACTGCAGAACACCGATCTAATGACAACCGAAAATAAAACAAGTAGAAATCGACCCAAAGCAATGAACGACGTGTTACCCTTGCCGAAACGAGGAAGGCACACTGCGAGGTGACGTCCACCATGAACTCCCGATCACGATCCCTTCTTCTCCCCCTTCTTCCCTTCTCTTCTCTTCTCTTCTTGGCGGCCAACCAAGGGGCTCCTTCCTCCTTTCTTGGACCAGAAGAATGGGGCTTAGGGAGGGCTTACCTTGAGGGAGGGAGATGGGGCGCCCATGGGGAGGGGAATAGGGGTTTCGGCCAGGGAGGAGGGGAAGTGGCGGCTTGGGGGGGAAGGAAAGGAGGGGAGGTGGGGTTTCGGCTAGGGTTAGGGGAAGGAGGCGGCTTGGGCTGGTTTGGGCCCTCTAGGTGCCTCTCTCTCTCTCTACCCACTCTAGACCATCCCCTAACAGCCCTAGCTTGGGCCGAAAGCCCAAGATCCCAAATCCCTTCGAAATTCCTGCACTTTTATTTTAATCTCCCTCTCCCGAACAAGTTTCTCTCCTATCGAATAATCGGGGTATTACATTCTACCCCCTTAACAGAATTCGACCTCGAATTCTAATCACGTTTACGCCAAAGAGTTGATCACAACTAAAACTTATTAACATTGCCATGAACTGCCGTGAATAACTCCGATATTGCTCGCGCATGCGAGACTCAAATTCCCAAGTGGCCTCTCTCTCGGATCGCACGACAAAAACACCTTGACGCATCGACGCGTTACGCCTTACTACTTGTCCAAACCTTTCAAGAGTCACTCGACAGACACGTCTCGAAGGCACGGTCTTACCCGTGGGTCAACTATTCTAAGGAAACTTTACCTCCAGATTTCTCCAATACTCCTCGACAAAAGGTCAAACAAAACATTCCATGCTACACGCCAGACTCCAAATGATCCTAGTGATACGCTATCTCCCAAATCTCCACAACTTCCAGATACAACCAAGGTACCTTGGGGCAACATTCCTTTGGTACCAAACCACAAAACTTGTGCATAACACACAAACTCTTGATCTTTGGATCACGATTTATTAACTTTGACAATGAGCACCTCTTTTAACAGTACGCACACTGATTCCCAATCGAAACCATAAGAGTCTTAAAGCAAGCAACTCAAAACCATTTTCCTTAGAAGAGACCAAACCAAAATCAATGGGTTTAACAAGAAAACTTCTCCATTTTTCAAGTAGGCGGTTTAGAAATAAATGCCACCAAAGACAAAAGCGAGACACTCAAATAACCGGATTAACCATTCCCTTTCTTTTTCTTAACTAAAAGGATTCACACCTACTGACAAGAACCAATTCAATTGGTAATCGACATTAGTCAAAAACACATAGTTCAAACAAGAACTAAGAGAATATCTCACTATCCAAGATCACATTTTTTTCCCACAGTCTTTCTTTTAAGAATTTAACTTTCTCTTAAACCATAGGATCCCAAATCATCGCGTGAGACATTAACTCAATTCTTTTGAATTGGCAACCTCAAAGCTATGTTCAACCGAACACAAGATCCACACTTATACTGGGAGACTCTTCTAATTCACAATATCACACTCTAGCTAACCTTTCTACCAAATGAATACTTTGACAAGACAATTCCCAACGCAATTCCTTGTAGGTTTCACCTACCATCACATCCCTCATACTTTTAAAGATAAACAACTTGAAACTCCCACATTCACTCTCATTTATCGCCAGAGATCACCATAACTCTTGGAACCTAATCCTGGGAACCAAGATGCTAGTAAAAAAAAAATATACAAAGCCCAATTCAACCTCTAGGACTCTTACAATGAATGTTCGGTATACTTGATACGTAACCCTCAAACCTGATGACCAAAATTTCGCACAGCCCAACAATAATCTCAGGTCATTATGTCCACATTCCTTACTAATCAAATAATCGCCAAGGCGATTCATCTTACTGATCTTAGACCTTCCCTAACCTATACCAATCAAATGCAGCTACTTGACCACAATATACCCACTCACAATACCCTAACTGATTGATCAGGATTCAAACATACTCAATCACTAACGTCAATAAATGAATATATAAATTCTTGACCAAGTTATCCTTAGAGATAATCTAACTCCTATAGGGTTACTCACTGAGACCAAGTCACACTTGACAATACTCAACTACTCCTGCTATCCCATTAATTAGCACAACGCTTAGGTTTCTCCACACCGCTACTCTCAATAACCTTCACCATCAAAACTCTTCTGCACAATCATACTAAATATCCAATTGCGATACTCTGATAAGTTTATCAAGAGTCCATAATTTCGTTAATCCCAATATTCCAACATCGACAAAGGTTACTGGATCATAATTCGCCTTAGGTTCCACTAGTCGAAACACTAATCAGTTGTTTCCCAATGATAGTCATTCCATAAAATTCTCTCAAAGAAGTTATAGGTCAAAACCAATACACCTTCTACAGTTCTTCACATAGACTGGTTCCCAAAATCTCACCACTACCATATACTTATCCACCTCCAACCAGTCACCATAATACTCTCTATTAGACTTGGCAACACAAGTAGGTTAAATCCTTTCTCAAAAAGGCAGAAACAACAAATACAAGGTTCAACACACAAGCAAACTTTGCTCGTCGGAATGAGCACGAGACCAAGAGTAACAATCAAATAGCAATGATCTCAAAACAAAAACAAAACACAAGTCCACAGCCAGGGCACATGTCCCACAAGAAGGAATTTTCAAATCTCCATAAATCATAATAAACATTGCTAAGGAAACCCAAGAAACTCTTAAGCTGCAACGACAGAAAGGTTGCAAATTACAATTCTCAACCCCAACCTCAAATGCTTATGGTACTCATTTTCCGTCAACAATTAAAGCAGTTTTCTTTGATTACATCATTATGTGTCAACCCAAATAGGTAGTACCTTTAAAACCAAATCACATTAATCACTTAAGAACTAAATAGAACCTTCCAATACGCCTCATTGGTCAAACTAATATCATCTACGACATAAATCATGAACAACCAAAGGATCAAGAATGTCAAACTCCAAACATTTCATTTATCCGATACTACGAAAAGCAGTCGACTTTTTTTTTCTAGAAGAATCATCACCACTCCGACGCGTAACAATCTCTTGTGGACAGTCTTATCAACACCAAGAATAATTCACTCTTAACAAGATTCGTTATCCTCAACTCTTCCCTTATAAGCCACCAAGGCTCACCAAAATGTTACGTACCCCTTTTATCATCTCATCCTCAAATGAGTGCATACCAGATTCTTACACCCTCACTACAACAACCACTTTATTTTAGAGGGAACTAACTACACAATTTAAAAGGTTATTCCAAAGCCCTTCCATCAATGACATACTATTATCCGATAGTTCTACCATCATGTAATTATTGGTCATCTATTAAATCCCATCAATTTTTCTCTTAGTAAAGCTCAACACCAAACTTTAATAGTCAATAATTGCACCTAACAATTACATACAATCACTAAACATCCACCAAGGGTTACTCCAAGATTAATATCCACTAACACAATAATCTAACTCCTTTTGTACTTAACCATCCCAAACGGTTAGGTTAATCCATTGCGATCCGTTAATCCAATTTACCAAAGAAGTTTACCAAATGTATCACTCTTAATGATCAACTCAATTCATCAATGTTCCACACTTCTTGTTAACTCTACGGTTTACAATTAGGTATAGTTGTACTCTTAACCACGGCTCATCAAGAACTACTACAAGACACTTTCAAATTTATGAGCTTTCCTTTGAAGGATCTTAGTTATGATCGATCATGCACACACTCTGCAGACCTCACTTGATAACACATATCATTCCCATCAATTTCTTTGTTTATAACCTCCATCTTAACCACAATAAGACATCGCTAAAGAATTTAATATTTTCTTTCATAAAAGAGAACCATTCAACTTCAACACTCGAAATACCCAAGAGAGTTACATTGATTCAAAGCTTTCTTGTACTAAAGGACTTGCAAAACGAAACCTTTATTAACCAAAAACATCAAGTGAAATAAATGGGTCATGTTTTCCAATAAGACAAACAGAACTCCAACACAAAGGCCAATCTTTACAATTAACCAAATTCGTGCGCCATAAGATTAACTCAACGATTGGGAAAACAATAAATACTTTAAGGGGCAAAGTAAACCAATGGAAACGCATCAACTTTTCTCAAAGTAACCTATCAACCACAAGAATGAATAACCCAAGAGAAACTCATCAATCTCAACTGGATAAGAGTTGACCAAATTCAAATTCAGGGAAGAGAACAACTCTTTTAAGTCTACTCGCTACCAAACGCCTGTACTACGATCTCTCATGTGGATACTTCGCTATTCCTATGCCACGAACAGTGGTGTAACCTGGTATAGCCCAGGACCACAACCACTACCTCCACCTCTCAACATGGGTTACCCCTACACATAATAACCATAGTATTATACTATAGATATATCAGATCATCTCAAAACAGGAATCATTAATACAACTCAACAGATGCGTAAATGCAATGCTTGACCCATCCCATCCTCATGCACTAGTGTGTCAGTTTATAAGTTCATTAACCATTACAAAATTTCAGCAATTCAAGTTGCCTAGGTTGTAAATCCAATCACCACGGACCCATCGCCCGCTCGATACCAATCAGAACACCTGACTCGGATGAGCCTAGAATGCTACAAGAACTAAACTAACTAGAACAATATATAAATTTTCGATGTAACTTCCTTTGTATAAACAACAAAAAAATCGAGGTACCGACGGATAACCATGGCATTTAGTATTATTATTTCTATAATCCAAATCTTTCATGCATATTAAATAATCAATGCGATTGTAAGCAATTAACATCATTCTCATAACAATGAATAATCCGACAACTAACATCATGAAACATCCATGGATGGTTTCCACACAGTTATTTATTCTTGAGTGAGACTAAATAGCAATTGCATAAATGTTGTGAGGTAGTGCGTGCTTTCCAATGCCTACTCCCTCCCATGCATGACGTTCTTGCCAGAAGTACCTATAACAAGACAAAGCAAGGGTGAGCCATACGACTCAGCAAGTATCAACAAGGTTGCAACATTCAAATAGACATAATATCTAAAAACAACTTTGTTCAACACCGTTATGGCATATCAAGTATTAAAATGATGATAATGCTATGCACACTTTGATCTTTATCTCCTTTCGCATTTTACCGGTAATGCGGGGTATTCATCCGTCAATGAATACCCATGCCTGTGCCCTCTGGCACAGGGACCAAGAGCCTATACATCACATGTATGGGGACCTTTGCCCGTCATCACAATGACGGGGACCTCTGTATCCATTGCCCACATTCCATGAATGCGGGGACCTCAATCCTGTCATTACATATGACAGGGACCTCAACAATGTACTCTTGGTCACCACGTGACCAAGTCTCAATATGCTCCAACATGCATAAGTACTACAACATCATATTTTCAATATCATAATTCAATATGTAATAAGGGTATGTAAACAATAGCATCATGAAGGAACCTTAAACATAACTTGCAAGCATCAACACAACTAGAATCATCTCCACAACACATTCACGTGGCAATCATGAACAATACACCACTCAATCATGACATGCAACCAATACTACACATAAACCCGAATACTTGCCTCAACCGCGCGAGAACGGCGGACGCGAAGTGGGTGCTGCCCTTGGGATCTCGCTGCCACCTGGACAAGAAGATAACCCCAAACTAAGACTAGCATACTGGACCAAAATCATACATCACATTACAAACGAAATCGCTAACTTCTTATCACGTCTAGCTTTTCTAATTTCTAGCAATCGGTCACTGCAGACAGCAGACTTCAAAAATTCATAACTTTCTGCTCAGGAGTCCAAATAGGATGATCTTGGACATTCTGGAAAGGTAATTAAAATGTCTAAATAAACTTAGTTGGGGAGACCCTCTGATTCGGCCATCTACCAGTCCTACCAATCTATTTAATCAGAGCAAACATTTCACGTCGGTTTTCTGGACAGCGACAAAGAAACTACCATAACTTTCTACGTTCGTCCGAATTTAGTGATCTTTAGTTTTCCTGAAAGCTAAGAGGATTAGCCTCGTTTTTCGTTATGGTGAGACCCTCTGAAATCCCTCTAACTACGTGATTAAATCTGGTTAATCCAAACTGTCTGTTCGTCTTCTTCCCAGAAACACAGTCACACCATTAAATTCATAACTATTGCTACCGAAGTCGGAATGACCTGATTCTTGTCGGCAACAAAAGATAGCTGCGATATCTACGACTTTCTAGGAGATGCCCAGACCCAATTCTGCATTTAACCTACCCAAAACGTCGATCTTTACCACTGCAGAACACCGATCTAATGACAACCGAAAATAAAACAAGTAGAAATCGACCCAAAGCAATGAACGACGTGTTACCCTTGCCGAAACGAGGAAGGCACACTGCGAGGTGACGTCCACCATGAACTCCCGATCACGATCCCTTCTTCTCCCCCTTCTTCCCTTCTCTTCTCTTCTCTTCTTGGCCGCCAACCAAGGGGCTCCTTCCTCCTTTCTTGGACCAAAAAGAATGGGGGCTTAGGGAGGGCTTACCTTGAGGGAGGGAGATGGGCGCCCATGGGGAGAGGAATAGGGGTTTCGCCCAGGAGGAGGAAGTGGCGGCTTGGGGGAAGGAAAGGAGGAGGTGGGGTTTCGGCTAGGGTTAGGGAAGGAGGCGGCTTGGGCTGGTTTGGGCCCTCTAGGTGCCTCTCCTCTCTCTCGGCCCACTCTAGACCATCCCCTAACAGCCCTAGCTTGGGCCGAAAGCCCAAGATCCCAAATCCCTTCGAAATTCCTGCACTTTTATTTTAATCTCCCTCTCCCGATCAAGTTTCTCTCCTATCGAATAATCGGGGTATTACACCAACCAGTCGCACCGAACCGCCCGTTCGGTCATCCATGTCCATCCTGCGCCCCGCTTGAGTCCTCTGACCTCATCCGGCATCCTTGATCGTTCTGGACCTCAGCTCTCCAAGCTTAGTCCCGATCTATCTCGCTGTTGACCGTCATAGACCTGTAAGCCACCTGCACAACAATTGACAAGCAAACACGAATCCGAGAACAAGTTCTTCACAACTTGACCCACGTTAGCCAAAACATGCATCATGCAACACATATGCACTGAAACCCATAAACTTGACCTAACACACACATCGCGCCAAGTGACGCGAACAAGCCACAACCGATCGGCCGCCACCAAAGGCGGTCGATCCCTCCTACGGTCGGACCGCCACCAAAGGCGGTCGACCTCCGATCCATGACTTAGCCAAATTCCAGCTTGGAAATCCGCAACCTCTCTGGAATTTTCAATCGAATAGAACTTTTGCCTGGAGGCTCCAAAAATTATGAGACCAAGTGTAGTAGAATCTCCTCACTTACCTACACCCTCTATTTTTGGTCCAGCTCAAAAATCCAAAGCCACTTTCATAGCTCGCCCGCTCGCCACAGAGCGGTCGATCGCCACACCGCCGGTCGGACCACCACCCTAGCCGGTCGGACCGCCAGCCTCTCACAAGAAAAACAACCCGACACGACCGGTCTGACCGCCACCAAGGCCGGTCGGACCGCCTCAGACCTGACAGCACAAGAACTTCACCGAAAACGAGGGTTTCTCCAAACACCTCGACGCTATTGCCAATTGTTCAACACACTAAGATTAGGATCATATCCACATGATCTCCACAAAATGTTATTAAACTTCAAAATAGCATAACTAATTCATTTTAACTCCTTTTCGGGTGATTCAAATTTTGTTAATTCTGATTTTAATTAAGTTTTAATCTAACAATGATTGTGAGTGTAGTTTTGTTCTAAAAAAATGTGTTAGTAGATTTGTTTTAGGTTTAACTTTAATTATTGCTCTAAAAATTCAGAAAAACTTGTAAAATGCATAAGTAATTCCCTATAATTCCAAATTGAGCAAACTAAAATGTGTTAGGTTCCTCTGATAATATGCTTTAGTATAGAATAGGTTTTCATTATGTCCTTGCATCTGAAAAATGCTATGCCCTAGTTTCATAACTTAGAAAAATCATAAGAAATTCATTTTAACTCCAAATGTAGTAAACTAATTTTGCTGTTCTTAGGATATCATTATCTGCCTACCATAAAAATTTTATGTTCACCAACATTCT
Source organism: Ampelocalamus luodianensis (assembly GCA_036346255.1). Lineage (NCBI taxonomy): Eukaryota > Viridiplantae > Streptophyta > Magnoliopsida > Poales > Poaceae > Ampelocalamus > Ampelocalamus luodianensis. Next base: position 13,045,339 of record CM070636.1, on the reverse strand, counting down.
AGAAATTTATGCTATGAACAGTAACAAAGAACTAATTAAATTGAATTTCCAGTAGATTAAACTTAATTAGCTTATAACTTTTGCATGCTTAGTCCAAATCAAATGATTCTTCTTGCTAAATTCATTTCAAATCATGCTCTACCTGTTGTGTAAATTTCATGGATTTTGGATGACTTTGAATTTTGAGTCTTTTTCGGTGTTCGTCGTTTTTATTGGATTTTCTCGTTCTTGTGGTAGGTTCCGAAGAGATTGTTTGTACAAGAGTGATCCTCTGAAGCAAACAAGTGATCTTCAGCAAGACAAGCAGATGTAGCATCATTTGATCATATTGCTCCCATTACTTTTAAAAGTCTAATATCTTGTTTGCAAAGAATAAATATACATGCTTCTTTGTGTCAAAGTTAATTTTTTCGTTTAGAGGTAGCTAATTCTATTGTATTGTTTTCCTGAAATTGTTCACCCCTGCCACAAACCTAAGTTAATATTCTCACTGGTGAATTAGAGCCCGGTGAATGATTTATGCTCTTTTATTGTCTTTACGATATGATGCTTAGCAATGTTTAGTTACCAGTAGAATTGTGCGGTTATCGACTTAGTCGATGACCTTGATCACACAAATCTTACAATTACTTATGTTCAGCACCTTGTGCCTTGTTTATTTATGAAATCTAAAACTGAAAATTAAATATTTTAGACTTGGACACATTGGTATGATGGTGTGATCTTTTGGTGTGAATGGAATGGTGCCCGGGTCATCAAGGACCGAGTTACTTATGTCACTAAGCCAAGCGATATTTGCGTGCTAACCACACTAGAGGGATATGGGACCTGTCTTGACTTAGTACTTTGGGAGGTGTTAATTAATGAGTCGCTGGTGGTAGTGATAGAGAAAAATGTTCATTTTGGGATGAGAGGGATGGGTTCCGGTTAGGTTCTCCATACCCAGGAGCACCCGCAGTTGCTACGGCTGGGCCGGTGTCTCTGAATCAACGTGTGGGTCCTTGTGATCTTCGTCGCCGGCGAATCACTAAGGGTTAACCCCCATACGTGCGACTCTTAATTAATACAATCCATTGAAATGTCTCGTAAGACTTAGCCGTGCCGGCATACCAAAGGAAGTGTGCTTAATAGCTTGGCAAAAAGGTGGTCTGAAGTGTGGGTACATTGGTACACCCCTACAGGGTTTTGATCTATTCGAATAGCCTCGTCCTAGGTTATGGACATGCTTGGTAAGGTCGTGCAAGAACTAGACTATAACTTTTTCATTAAAACTTGACATGGGTGGTACGAATGGGTAATTCGTGCTATTGTTGTGATGGATATTGGGTTAGTCATCTCCAAGATGTCTTTATGTTATTAGTTATTGTCTCGCTGTTACTTGAGCAAATAAAACTCAGATTGTTAAAACTGCTTTTAATCTATTACTTATTGCAAATAAAATCTGTTTTATGCTGAAAATGAATCTTTAGCCTTCTCCTTTGATTAAAGCCTGCATGTAGTAATATCTAGGTTTGTTACTCGTAAGTCTTGCGAGTACATTTTTGTACTCATTTGCATTGCTTAATTATTGCAGAGGAGGTTGATCCCCAAGGGATTGACTTTTGTGAGTTTTGCTGCGGTGTGGACGACTAGCTTGGCGGCCCGGACGGATTGCCTTGTGGGTGTATGGCAAACCGGTTGTGTTTTGTTCATAGCCATCTTATGGCATTTTTCTTCTGATTTTTCTTCTAGCTCTTTAGCTTGTCTTGTGACCGGTTGGTCCCTTCTGTAATAACTATTTTGTATGTATTTTGCTTGTAAAGCTTTAGTTCGGTTGTATGGAACTTGTATGGAAATTGATGCATGGTTTTGTAAATGGGTGTGTATACTGCAATTCTGGGAAGTATACATTTTTCTGAGGCATGGGATATTTTGTCTGTGATGCTAGAGTCAATGGAAGACTAAGCATTACAAGCTAAATACCCCGGGGTCTCATAAATCTTGGTATCAGAGCCATACTGACCGTAGAAACCCCTAGCCTGGTCGTCTTTAGGATGTTTTGAAAAACTTAGTTTCAAAACTATCCAATGATTTTGAAAACTTAAGTAAGTTCTCAGATTTTACTCCTTACCTATCTTAGCTTGCTCATCTCACCTTACTCTTGATTAAGTTGAAAAAGTTGATTTCCTCTCTTCCTCTGTCAAAAGATAGTTGTTATCGTTTAATTTTGGTTTTGGGAAAACAATGAGAGTTGTAAATTGAAGTTGGTTGTCTTTTTGATGAAGATTAGGAGCTTCTGGAGTTGGGAATTTCAGCTAGGAGCTTGGATTCAAATCTGGACATCAAGCCCCCAATTTCTGGACAGTAAGCACTTAGTTAGTTGACAGGGCTAATGATGAGAGGATAATTCGACTAAAACTTGCGGGAATAAAAGGGTAAGATGTGATATTAGTTGGCTAAGTATCTAACACCCCTATTAGTGGTTTTACCCTGCTCTTTAGGCGTGTTAGATCTCTGTGATGTTCTGAAATTTATCTTCCTAACCGATTGCTTGTTCTTTCAATACGAGTTGGTCGTATCGGGAAGTTGATCTTGTGTCTTGATACTGTTGTGCTGATTTTGTGGCTGTTTTTTGAGCCTTTGGAGTTCGTTTCTTCGTTGTGTTATTTGTTCCCCTTGCCTCCAGTTTTTGGGTTTTGTTGCTAACCATTTCCTTATGCAACAAGATGGCTGGAAGAACTCGAAGCAGTCAGGGTCAACCGGCTGGTCCGAAAGAGGAGCTCCCGCCTCCTTCGACCATGGCCGAGGTTCTTCTTCAGATCGAGCGCAACCGGATGGACCAAATGAGGATTTTGGAGTCCATTGCGCGCAATACCTCCGCTCTTTCTGGTGCCTCCGGATCAGGGGGGAAGGTGGACATCAACCACGAGGGGGACTCTTGGAGTTCCTTCGCACTCAGCAGCCCACTTTCTCTCGGTCAGAGGACCCACAGGCCATGTCATCTCTTGGGAGGAGTTTCATACTGCCTTCCATCGGGCTCACATCCCCACTGGCTTGATGAAGCTCAAGAAGAAGGATTTTCTTGCGCTCAAGCAAGGGCGTCGATCGGTGACGGAGTATCTATACGAGTTTAACCACTTGGCTCGTTATGCTCCAGGAGAGGTGGCCACCGATGAGGCCAAGCAAGAGAAGTTAATGGATGGTTTCTCCCAGGAGCTGTAGGACAAGCTATCTATTGTTGACTTCCCCGACTTCCAGACCTTGGTCGACAAGGATGTTGTTGCTGAGCACAAGGCCAGAGCACTGGGAGAGTCCCGCAAGCGCAAGTGGGAGGCCCAGAAGTCTACAAGGGTCGACCTTCTTTGTCCTCGCATCGGGCAAGCCCTGGTGTCTCGTTCTCAGGCTTCAGCACCACCGAGGCCTTCGGCACCTGTACCTTACCCTCCGCAGGCCGTGTCTCAGCCACGTGCGCCTGCAAGTCAGCAGGGTGGCCTCCACAATCCAGCTACCGAGGTCACTTACTTCTTCTGCAACAACAAGGGGTATTATGCGAATAATTTCCCTAAGAAGACTAGAGCAGCCCCTCGTCCTAATAGAGGACGCGGGCAGGGGAGTGGTCACTCTCAGGATCAGAAGGTGACCCAGAAGACCCCGAGCGTGGGAAGTGGCCACATCAACCACATCTCGGCTGAGGAAGCGCAGGAGGCACCTGACGTCGTGTTGGGTACGCTTCTTGTTAATTCTCGCCCTGCTACCATTTTGTTTGACTCTGGAGATTCTCATTCCTTTGTATCCAAGTCTTTTGCTACTGTTGGTGATCTTCTTTTTGCTCATTTGCTTGTCCTTTTGCTCATTCGCTCTCTGGGTTCGGAGTTGAGAGCTGAATTAGAGTGTCGGGATGCACCTATTGAGATCGAGGGGGTGGGATTTTTGGCGAATCTTATCCTCCTCAATTCAGCGAGCTTGGATGTGATTCTTGGTATGGATTGGTTATCCCGGCATTTGGGTCAAATCGATTGCGCCAAGAAGTGTATCTACCTCACAAGTCCCTCCGGCGAGCAAGTTGGTTTTTCGCCGAAGCTGCAAGGACCGCATCTCTTCGCACTTGAAGCGAAGCCGGCTCCAGATATCCTTGAAGTCCCTGTGGTGTGTGACTTTGTCGATGTATTCCCCGAAGAATTGCCTGTGATTCCACCAGTTCGGGACCTCGAGTTTGTTATCGAGTTGGCGCCCGGTACCGCCCCGATTTCAAAGAGGCCTTACCGGATGCCTCCGAATGAGTTGGTGGAGTTGAAGAAGCAACTTGGTGAGCTTCAAGAGAAGGGTTTCATCCGTCTAGTTCATCTCCGTGGAGCTGTCCAGCAATCTTTGTAAAGAAGAAGGACGATACTTTGCGCATGTGCGTTGATTACCGTCCGCTTAATGAAGTAACGGTAAAGAACAAGTATCTTTTGCCCCGTATCGACGACCTCTTCGATCAATTGAACGGAGCTCGAGTTTTCTCCAAGATTGATCTGAGAGTGGGATATCATCAAGTAAGGATCCGGCCTGAAGATATTTCCAAGATGGCTTTCGCTACTCGTTACGGTTTGTACGAGTACACCGTCATGTCTTTCGGCTTGACCAATGCTCCTGCCCTGTTTGGGGTGGTCTTCATGGAGTATTTGGATAAGTTTGTGGTGGTCTTCATCGACGATATTCTTATCTACACCAAGAATGATGAAGAACACGTGGAGCACCTGAAGCTCGTGTTGGGAAAGCTGCGTGAGCACCAGCTGTATGCAAAGTTCAGCAAGTACGAGTTCTGGTTGAAGGAAGTGGCATTTTTGGCCCATGTTCTTTCAACGGGAGGCATAGCTGTGGATCCTAGCAAGGTTAGTGATGTGCTCTCTTGGGATCAGCCTCAGTCGGTAACCGAGGTCCGGAGTTTCTTGGTTTAGCAGGGTACTATCGCCGCTTTATCAAGGATTTCTCCAAGATCGCGAAGCCGATGACTGAGTTGCTCAAGAAAGACCAAAAGTTCGTGTGGTCCACGGATTGCGAGAAGAGTTTTCAAGAACTCAAGAAGCGATTGACCACCGCTCCAGTTCTCGTTCTCCCCGGTGTACACCAGAGTTTCGACATCTTTTGTGATGCTTCTCATCGAGGACTCAGGTGTGTTCTGATGCAAGAAGGCAAGGTAGTGGCCTATGCATCGAGACCATTGAGACCTCATGAACTCAATTATCCAACCCATGACTTGGAACTTGCTACTGTGATCCATGCACTTAAGATTTGGCGACATTACCTGGTCAGTAATCGTTGTGAAGTGTATTCGGATCACAAGAGTTTGAAGTATTTGTTCACTCAACCTGATATGAACCTTAGGCAAAGAAGGTGGTTGTAGTTGATCAAAGACTATGACATGGGTATTCACTACCATCCGGGCAAGGCCAATGTTGTTACAGATGCACTTAGTCGAAAGGTGCATTGCAATAACTTGTTACTCCTGTAGCAGCAGCCCGCCCTCCTTGAAGAATTTCAGCGTCTCAACGTGGGAGTAGTTGAGCATGGGCCCCTCGCTGCCTTGGTTGTGCAACCGACCTTGGTAGATCGGATCAAGGCTGCTCAGCTTTCGAACGTTGGAGTAAACCGAATCAAGCAAAATATCAAGAACGGAACAACCAAGTGCTTCTCAGAAGATGAACTTGGTGTTGTATGGTTCGGGCAACGCCTTGTGGTTTCGAAGGTCGTAGAATTGCGGGATTTGATTCTCCACGCAGCCCATGACTCTCCTTTGTCCATTCATCCCGGGGCCACGAAGATGTATCAAGATCTCCGACAAAGATTTTGGTGGTGGCAGTTTGCTCAATTATTAATTCACTATCTAAATTCAATCATTCATGAGTGGTTTGTGGTTGTGTGCAACAGATCTCATTCTAGCCCCTCCCATGCATGACATTCGTGCCAGAGGTACCTAAAAACATAAACAAACAGCAAGAGTGAGTCCAAGACTTAGCAAAGTACAATTAATACAATAATTCAATAAACACCTCTAACATCATCATCCGACCACAATTTTGTATACTAAACCAAGTCATATACACATGCAATGCAAATGCATCATTTCTCTTTGACTCTTTTTGCATTTTATCGGTAATGCAGGATATGCAGCCGTCGATTCATACCCATGCCTGTGCTCGCAAGCATAGGGACTAAGAGCCCATACTCTGCAAGTATGAGTACCACAAGCCCACACTCCATAAGTGTGGGGACCACAAACCCGTCATATACATGACGGGGACCTCAAATCACTGCTTGGTGACCATGTGACCAAGCCTCAAATATAATGACATGATGCACATGTACAATTCCTCTATCCATCTTTAACATGTAAATACAGCAGCATCATGCATGAATAAAACTTACTTATACTTCTAGCATTCATGATCATTGACATTCTTATCATTCTAGCATCCACGAATAGCGCATACATTCATAATGCTAACAAACAAGAACAATCACTTATGAATAATCTACCACTAACTGTACTTGCCTCAACCGTGCGAAGATGGACGACGCGAAGAGGGTGCTGCCACCGGACCCAATCCCCCACCTAGATTAATTTAATAAGCACCTAAGATAGCGATTCATGACAAGAACAAGACTAGAAGCAAATACGAACTCACTATATATTTTGCGCAACCCCAACTCCAAAATCCTGAATATCAGTCTGTCCCCACAACAGACAGTCCCTTTCAAAAATCCATAACTTTTCGACCAGATATCCAAATGTGGAATTCTTAGACATTCTAGAAAGCTTATCAAATTCCCCACCTAAACCTAGTTGGTGAGCTTTCTAGATTCGGCCGTCATCTACCCTTACCAAACTGATTAACAAAACAGCTAATTCTCGTTAGGACTTCTGGACGACAGCACTAAATCTAACATATCTATCAGTACAATTATCCAAAAATTATGATGTTTAGCTCTATGAAAATATTACGAGCATACCTACAACTTTCATTTTGGTGAGATCCTCTAAATAATTCATTAACTATTTGCTAATGACCAATTAACATTGAGTGTCAGAATTATGACAGAACTGCAGAACAGCAGCGCTACGAAATTAATAACTCCTAAACCGCTCGTCCAAACGACATGATATAATACTTTGCAGAAAGATAGAGATGTCACCCACAACTCTCTAGGAGGCATCTAGGACAGATTCTGTAGTTAACCTCATCAAAAACATCGGCCAAACCTGACTGTCCTAAACAGATCTAATACTGATATCGCCTAATTATTCAATTAAACAACTAATCGAAAGGGAAACGAGATTTACCCTTGTAGAACCGCTGAAGAACATGAACACCAGCCCGCGATCCCTCCCCTTCCCTTCTCCCGCCTTCTCCTTCCTCTTCTTAGCCAACCAAAACGCCTGGGTGATCCCTTCCTCCTTCCTCCAAGAGGCCGGCAGCATCAGGGACTTCCTTCACGGGAAGCAGGGGATCTCACCGGAGGGGAAGGTGCTGCTGGAGGTGCTAGGCGCAGGGGAGGGGGCACAGGGTGGCGGCCACAAGGGGAGGGGTGGTGGCCACAAGTAGGGAGGAGGGGGAAAGGGGGTGGCGGATAGGGTTTTGGGGGAGGGTGGCGCCTCCCCCCCTTTGGCCAGCCACTACAAGGGCTCTTGGGCCAAAGCCCAAGCCCATGTTGTCTACTCTTTGCGGAAGACCCCTCTAATCCTTCAGCTAAATCACTTTGCTAACTAGTCCTTCTCTCTAATTTATTTATTCTCTCTCGAATTTAAATTGGAGTATTACACCAAGGTCCATAACCATTATGATGACCTTGTCAAGTTAAACCAAAGCTCTGCGTGTAAGTGTCTGACACAAACCCATCTAGTCAAGGAGAGTTGATGGCACCCTGCTTTGGCAATACCTACCATTAAAATACATGACATGGGATGGTGCAGCAAATTTTGAGGGCAACAATTTGACTTAATATTATGTGAGGGAATTTTAATTTCTACCATGCTAAAAGCATCTAATGATAAAACATGATAAAATAGCATGACAGGAATAAACATTCACACATAATCAAATTAAACTGTAAAATAGTATGGCCTGTAACGTGACGATCTCCATCACCATGCTTCCTGTCCTTCAACCATCATGCTTGAAGTCTCCGACCGCATTCATCTACAAGGCAATTACTCCTAAGGGCTAGTAATGAATTACAGACGATAAAAACAAGCATCACATGTCGGTACGTAGACCATTATAGAATAATATGTAGCTCGATGGCTATCTCACAGCATGACACACAGGCCATAAAAATCCATTCATGCATCACATACACAATAGACCATACTATTCACATCAAACCCTGCAAAAACGAGTTATGCAAAGAATCCAATTCTATTGGGCGACATGAACACATACTACTATATAACGCGGCTATGACCACGACGGTCCCGCTAGCTGGTTAGCGGGCGGGGATCGAAGGGGTAGTGCTCTCAGAAAAATTTCCTGAGACATGAATCTTATTAACATAACTAAGCCTTCGAAACCATGGGATTAATCATATTCACCATATTTCGACCCAATCTGATCACTGCCTTGATATGACCATGCACTGCGACACACTCCGACGGCGGAATTCCGACTGGTATGAGTATCATGGAAGGCAGTCAAAAATAAGTCGAGTAAATCATCTGGTGCTCTTAACTTATACCTCTTCGCAAAACCCATCTACTACCACCGAAACCCGATCGATCTTATCGACCAATGCCTAGATCGTTCCATCCATATGAACCGATCTAGGTTATCAGACCAAACCAGTAATAGATCCAATCTACTACTGCCACATAACCAGTATACGCGACCGATCTAGATCAAAAACGATGCAGGATGGCTCTGATACCACTGTTGGGATCGGGTAGGCTACGCTAGCAACAATTCAAAATTTCTACCACGTGAAACTAGAAAGCCAAGCAAGTAGATGATCATAGATCGTTACCACTAGACGCACAGTGCAGCGGAAGAAGGGTTGGAATAGCCTGGTCCAACAAAAGAGCGCATCGATGCAGTGGTTGTAGTCGATCGTCCAGTGTCCTTGCGAGTCGATCGTCTCCTCTAGCAACCAATCTAGTTCCTCGCTAAGTTCGTGGATCGTCCTCAAGTGCAACAGCTACCGTAGTAATGCTACACCTCTATGGTATCCACATGTCCAGGGCAGGAACGTCGTACGTCGGTTGTGAGGACCCGGAATATTTAACTAGTAACACTTAACCTCCAAATGGTTCTAGCATTACTAATTAAACATTCTAAGCCTCGATGGACATATGCTTCCCAGAATTGCAGCACATGCACATCATCACAAAATTACACATCATTTCCATACAACATACATTAACAAGTCTAGTAAAGGACATAGATAAAGTAAGTTATTACAAAAGAGCCGACCGGCCAAATAGAACAATATACAAGAATGACAGCGGAAGCAAAAGGTGCCATAAGATGGTTAGAACAAAAGTCGACCGGTTAGCCACACAACCCACAAGGCAACCGCCGGCCACCAAGCTAGACGCCTCAAAGCACACAAAGACAACTCACGTAGTGAGGCCCTTCGAGCTCACCTTCTTCCTCTGCAACAAATACATTTAAGCAAGATAACTGGGTACACAAAGGTACTCGCAAGACTGACGTGTGGAATAGCAGACCTATTCATAAACTACATGCAAGCTTATTTAGGTGGAGGTTGTATGTCTCACTTTGCACAAAGCCAACTTTATTTGCAAAAATGTAATACATTTAAAAGCAAGTTTGCAAATCTGTTTTGTTGTCAAAATAACAGCGAAGTAAAGATACATACAAGTAACCACCTGGAAGTGACTATCCCAATAGCCACCACAACATAGCACGAATCCCCGATTCGTACCACCCATCAAGTTTTAATAAAAAGGTTGTAGTCTAACTCTTGAAAGCTTACCCAAGCGTGTCCATAACCTAGGACGAGGCTATTCGAATAGTTTTAACCTGCAGGGGTGTACCAATGTACCCACACTTGCATCGCCTTTAAGCCATAAAGCACACTCCAAGGTATCTTTGCACGGCTAAGTCCTACGAGACGCTTTCCAATATTGTGCATTGACTACGAGCCGCTCGTATGGATAGAAACCCATACGCTTACATTGCAAGCCAAAAGACATCCAGCCATCACGGGGGAAGCCTTTCGGACACTGCAATGCTCCCAACACCATCCCTCCTGCGACTCCCTGCGACCCGGAGCCAATACACGCCAAAGTAGTAAGTCAAGAGAGGTCCCATACCCTCTAGTGTGGTTAGCACGCTAAAATTGCTCGGATAACAGGTACTCACAAGATGTTCGGTCCTTAATTGACTCGGGCACCATTCCAGTCACACCCAGAAGCACACCAATCATACCATTGTGCCCAAGTCTAAATCATTTTTGTTTTCAGTTTTAGTTTTCATAAGTAGACATGGCACAAGGCTGAAATCATAAATCATAATAAGTGTTATGTGATCAGGGTTATCGATAAGTCGATAACCGCCCATTTCTACCGGAAGCTAAGCATGGCTAAGCAATTAATTCGCAACTACTAAGTGACAAGAGCTCATCCACGAACTCTAAATCACAGCAATAACCTAGGCTCATGGTAGTAAAGGATAATCATTTGCCTAAGGAAATGCATCTACCAGGTCAACTAATGACAATAGTTTAACACAAACTAGCAGTGCATACATAGAATTTGTAAACAACATAAATACTTGAAATTACAGGTATTAACATGATCAAACTGCTTGCCTTGCTGGATTTGTTCTTGCTGCAGAGGAGGATCCTCAGGTTCAATAAACTCTTCGGAACCTAACGCGAAAAGGCGATAAAACCAATAAGAACGAAGAACACCAACCAAAACTCAATAGCAAAAGACATCCAACTCCCGTGAAATTTATACAGCAGCTAGAGGTTGATTTTAGACAATTTTAGAAACAAGAATCACTTCATTTGGACTTAGCATGAAAAAGTTATGGCTAAACTAAGTTCTCTCAGCCTGAAAAATCCTAATTAAATTAATTTCGGTTACTGTTTATGGCAAAAATTTCTAGAATGATCTGGAATCTGAAATTTTTATGGTAGGTAGCTAAGGTCATCCTAAGAACAACAAAGTTGAGTTCACATCATTCGGAGTTATAATGAATTAGTTATGATTTTTCTAAGTTCTAAAACTAGTAGATCATTAATTTCAGTGGCAAGGATCATAAGAAGACCTATTCTACATTACAGTATATTCCTAGTGGGTTTGAACAAAATTTAGTTTGCTCAGTTTGGAATTACAGAGAATAAGTTATGCATTTTATAAATTTTCAATGAATTTCTATACCACCTTTTTCACTAAACAAGATCATACAGTTTATATCATTTTCTGCTACATAACAGTGCCTAAATTCATTCTCAGATTAAAGTTCATTCTATAACAGAGCTAAAGCAATTGGAATCATTCAAAAAGGAGCTAAAATGACAAAGTTATGCACTTTTGAAATTTGAAACATTAAAAGACTGAGAAAAATTGAGCTCTCGGGAGGTCTAAATGAACTGAATGAATAAGGAGAGGTCGTGGGCCGTTGATCTTGCATCGCAAGGCCACGGACCTCGAAACACAGCGCACAAAAGACCTCCTCCCACTCTGGGGAGGTCTGGACCGTTGAGATTTGATCCAACGGCCACGACCAGTGCATGCACAGCGCACGCAGAGGAGGTCCTCGCGCCTAACGGAGGTCGTGACCGTCAGATCAAGATCTGGCGGTCCCGAGCACTAGGGGATGTCCTAAGGTTAAACCTACGGAGGGAGGTCTGGACGGGTGAGATCTCACGGAGGAGGTCTTCAACGGTCTAGATCTCCAGAGGGAGGTCTTTAACGGTCAAGATCTCACGGGGGAGGTCCTGAACGGCTAGGATTGAGCCTAAGAGGTCCTGAGCGGGGTTTTCTTTGTAAAAGACCAGGGGTGGCTTTTTACAACGAGGACCCCGAGGGTGGTCTAAGGGGTGGTCTTTGCAAAATGACCATGGGGAGGTCTTTTTGCACAGGAGTGGTCCTAGCGGCTCAGATTAGATCCTAGGACGTCCTAGACGGCTGAGATCCAACCAGGGGAGGTCGTGAGCACTTAAGGTTTCTGCGAACGGAGACCTACGGTCAAGATCTACCCGCGAAGAGGTCCTCAACGGCTCAGATTGCACGAGGAGGTCCCGAAGACATAATGTTTTACAGAAACGAACCCACGGCTCGGATTGAACCCGGGGTGGTCCTAAACGGTGGAGATAACTCGAGGAGGAGGTCCTAAGGCTTAGGTTTTTCAAGAAGAATCCCAAGGCTCAGACCTAATCCTGGGGAGGTCGTGGACGGCTAGGATAAACTCGAGGAGGTCCTAAGACTTGTCGAAAATCCGACAAGGTACAGAGCAATGCGGTTCACTCGCCGGCACGTCGCCGACGACCAAGACCACGGCGGCACTAACCAAATGTACGAAAACGTTCCTAATACTATTGCGCACATATTAGAACCACTCTCAACGGCGGAGCGGGCCTGTAACGTCGGCGAGCCGGAGAGGGGCGGAGGAGTGTTTTCGGCAAAATCCAAAAACGCGAAAAGGGGGCGCTACGAGCTAACCTAGCTAGTGATTAAGCTCTACAGGGCTAAAATGGACTCACCAGGGGTGGTCCAGAGGAGGTCGGAGAAGTGCTGGCGGCGGAGCAGTTCACCGGAGGCGGAGAAGATGACGACGGCATGGAGCTCTGATCAACCAACAACGAAAAGAACAGTCAGGATGGGTTCGCACGAACCACAAGGTGGTCCAGAACTACACGATGGAACTGACGAGGCTTACCAGAGCCGGAGACGACGAAGCCCCCCTTTTGGCCGCAACCCGCGAAACTTCGATTCGAGTTGCTCCTGAGAAAACAACCCAAAAAGGAGTTAGGGGCTGACTTTGCGATGACCAGAGGTCTCCAGGGAAACAAAAATCAGGGCAAGAGGACCACTGGAGGACCCAAGTTGCCGATGGAGCTCACGCAGCCAGAAATGGTGGAAATCAGCCTAAGGTGAGACTGGGTGCTCGACTTGACAGAGAAAGGTTTGGGAGGGTGACTGGAGGTGGAAGGGAAACTAAAGGGAGGCTTCGAGGTGCCTAAGAACTCAGAGGTCCACGGATGTAACAGCCCTGACTTAGGGTTTGTATTTCAAATGTAAAATTTTGAGGAGAAATAAAAACTTTTGTTGTCTCATCAAATCATTTGGAAGTTTTCCAAATTTTCCCTAGCAATTTCCATTTTCTAGAATTAAATTCTTGTGAATGGAAATTGTTGTCAGCAAATTCTTAGCTCTCAAACTTGTGATCATCCTCTGAAATTATTTTTCCTATCATCTTGATCATTATATCTACCTCCCTGAATTATTTCACAATTTTTAGATTTTATTTCCTATTTCAAATGCCCAAGTCAAACCAGTTTAGAAATCTGGTCAAACTTCTGTTCAGCAGCTTGTGAATTTTAGTGGGAGAAATCTAGAGCATAAAAACTCCTGGAAAAATTACACAAGGTGGTCCTCTGTTCCAGTTAGCTTCCATAAAAATTTTGAAATTTTTGGAGCCCTGGAGCTATCTCTAAAAATTTCCCAAAAGTTCTTTGTCTTTTAAATCGAATTCTGAAAACACTGTTTGTCGGGCCCGAACCACACTTGGGCTCGAGTCCGACCGCACTAATGGACTCGGTCGCGTCAACTAATCGCACCGCCCGAGTCCAATCGATCGTGACCGTCCGATGCAAATCGAACGATCCACGTGCGTCGAATCAACCGACCTGTCCGAATGCATACATCAATCTCGACCGTTCATTTTAGATCCAACGGTCGATACATTCGGTCGAGTCAAACCACCGGTTCGCACCAAGACTTGACTCGGCTCGCACCGCCGCCGCTATCAGCGACAAGTGGACCCTACCTGTCAGTCCGCCTCGTCTTCTCCGCGCACTCACCGGAGCTCGCGCGCGCGCGCATGCGTGCACGCAGCTCGCCGCCGCCACGCCGTGGACGCGTGTCCCTCCGGCATCGCGAGCTTTATAACCTCACCGCACTCATCCATTCTTCGCTTCTTCGCTCTCGCTTTCTCCGCCCGCTTCTGCTTTCGCCGAGAAGAGAACGGCGTAGCGCCGCCGAATTAGCGCCGCCTTGAGCCCGCGACCACACCACCGTGATCCACGCCGACGCCGCCCATTTTGCCCATCCCGGTCCTTGGCGCCGAGTGAATCACCAGGCGATATCGCTCGCCTCGCCTCCGGCGATCTCGGTCTCGTGAGCTCATTTGCGCTCGTGAGTCCTCGCCTCGGCGCTTGGTCCTCGTGATCGCAATCCTTTCTCGAGCCCAACCGTGAGCTCCTTCCCCGCCTTGGTACATCATGGTGGGCGTGCGGGCATTTCTTCCCAGCGCGACGGTGATTTGCCGCCGCAGCAATTTCGCCGCCGCGAGCTCCATCGCCGCCGTGGTCGTGGGCTTATCCTTCCGGAGTCAAGGCGGCCGCGCGCACCTTCTCGGCTTCTCATCGCTGTGGCGTCTTCTCCGCGAGGGCCGCACTTTCTTCTCCGCCTCCGTTCGCCGCCACTCATCGCCGCATCTCCGTGGTCAAGACGCCGCCATCGGGTTCGCAAAGTCTCTGTGAACCCGAAGGTATCACTCGCTCACTTTGAAACCCGCTGGTTTGCGAGATCCACTGCGCGGCCGCGCCGCCGTCTCTGTGCGCGCCGGTGAACCGCCGGTGATGTTTAAGTTTAGCACTAATCATGTCTAGTTTGAGTCTCTGACTTGTGGGCCCTCTCTGTTAATCACGTTTAGGAAATCCTTTAGTCCAACCGTTATGTTATTCTCTTAGTCACTGCCATGTGGGTCCATGCTGTCAGTTGGTGGTTGTGCAGCTTTGATGCTACGTTTTCTCTGTTGGGAAACGTATTTCGTGAGTATATGTTAGAAGTACACTTTGATAAGTCAAAGACGATTCTTAGAATACGCCGACGCCGCCGATGGCGCCGCCGGGTCAAGTTTGACCGTCGCTGCCGCGCAGTCCCGCTTTGTCGCTGTCCGGGGCTAGTTGGTTGTCGGTAGGGAAAGGTATAAATGCTATATAGAATTCTGTAATGCTTTTTCTGTTGCACTGTTAATTCATTTAAACTTAGAAAATGCATAACTAATTCAATTTTTTCTAAATCGCATGAATCCAGTCTTTGTTAATTTTCATTTCAAATGTGGTATTTACTAAAATTAGTTTCAACCTTGTCTCGTAGCAAAAATCTGTTAATTAATTAAAAGATGTTTTATGTATCTTCTAAATTAGAAAATGTATATCTCTTTCAATAATTGTCCAAATCCAAAGTGAAACCAATTCAGTAAAATTTCATTTTTAGTATACTAATTATCAGGATAGGTTTTAGATACTGTTTCTGTTCATGAAAATTTGTTAAGTAATTAACTAGTGTTTTAATGTGTTTTTAGCTTAGAAAATTCATAGAAAATTCTTAATAACTTAAAATGGTTTGTTCTCTGTTTCTAAAATTTTGTTATATCATGCTTAGGTTGCTGTGTGAGTTTGGTATGTTTTGTTGTTATTGTATGGTTGAGTTTTGTCGGTGTTATTCGCTCTTATTCGCTGTTATTTGTTCTATCGTTAGGCTTCGATATTTGCGGCAACCCTGAGAACGACCCTCCGCAACAAATTGAGCAACAGCAGCCAGGCAAGCAGTTTGATCATGATAATCCCAGTATTTTAAAGTCTAATATTTTGTTTCAGCTGTATGTATGCATTGCTTAATTTGTGTTAAATTGATTAGTTAAATCCGTAGCTGCATATCCTGTAGTCAAAATATTGATCTCTACTACCTGAGCCTAGGTTATTTGTTGTGATTAGAGGTCATTGGATGATCTCTTGTCACTTAGTAGATCCGGTCAACTTGCTTAGACATGCTTAGCTATCGGTAGAATCTGGCGGTTATCGACTCTAGTCGGTAACCACGATCACACAAAATCTACTATAACTTTATGTTTCAAAGATCTTTGCCGTGTTTAATTGCAAAACTAAAACTGAAAACAAAAATG
This sequence comes from Ampelocalamus luodianensis, assembly GCA_036346255.1. Lineage (NCBI taxonomy): Eukaryota > Viridiplantae > Streptophyta > Magnoliopsida > Poales > Poaceae > Ampelocalamus > Ampelocalamus luodianensis. The sequence continues at coordinate 13,029,221 of CM070636.1, read as the reverse complement.
ATTTAGACTTGGGCACAACGGTATGATTGGTGTGATCTGTTGGGTGTAATCGAATGGTGCCCGAGTCAACAAGGACCGAACATCTTGTTACATCAACCAAGCATTTCGCGTGCTAACCACACTAGAGTATATGGGACCTCTCTTGACCTAGTACTTTGGCGTGTATTGGCTCCGGTCGCAGGGGTCGCAGGAGGGATGGAGGTGGGAGCATGGTAGTTGTCCAAAAGCTTTATCCCGAGTGGGTAGTTGTCTTTTCGGCTTTACCATGTAAGCGTATGGATTTCTATCCATACGAGCGGCTCGTAGTTAATACACAATATTGGAAAAAGTCTCGTAGGACTTAGTCGTGCTTGCATACCTTCTAAGTGTGCTTGGCTTAAAGGCGGTCTCAAGTGTGGGTACATTGGTACACCTGCAGGTTTAAAACTATTCGAATAGCCTCGCCCTAGGTTATGGACACGCTGGCAAGGTCTTCCAAGAGTTAGACTACAACATTTAAATTAAAACTTGATGGGTGGTACGAATCGGGATTCGTATATTGTTGTGGTGACTATTGGGGTAGTCACCTCTAGGTTGTTTATCTTTCTTTTGTTAGTATTACCTTTCTGTATTTCAACATTAAAAACGAATTGCAAACTTGCCTTCAAACTGTATTATATTATTGCAAATGAAAATTGGCTTTATGCAAATGAAACATATGGCCTCCACTAAACAAGTCTGCATGTAGCATATGAACAGTCCGCTAGTTCACACGTCGGTCTTTGGGTACAAAGACAATCTTTGTACTCAGGTGCTTTGCTTAATGTTTTTGTTGCAGAGGAAGAAGGTGAGCCCCAAGGGCCTCACTTCTGTGAGCTGTGTTGCCGTTTCGTGGACGACTAGACTTGGCGGTCCGGTCAGATGCCTTGTGGTTTGAAGGCACGCTGATTGGCTTTGTTTATAGCCATCTTATGGCACTTTTGCTTCCGCTGTCGTTCTTGTTTATTTGTGTATCTTGGCCTATCGGCCTTTGTGTGTAATAACTCTTCTATTTGTTTATCTTCCGTTTGGTAGTGTGGTGTTTGGACTCTATGTTTGGAATGGAGTTGATGTCTAATTTTGTAACGAGGTGTGTATATTGCTTTCTGGGAAGTATACATATCTCGAGGATCAGTTTATTTGATTTGTGATGCTAGGACCAGGTGGTTGGTTAAGCATTACAAACCAAATAAATTGGGGTCCTCACAACGGAGCACAAGGACGGGGTCCTAATGGCGAAGTGACCTAAAGTGACTGCCGCGCGAGAAAACGAGGGAAGGGCAGGGGAGGTCAGGTAAGGTCAGCGCTGCTCCTAACATGGGCAAAAGCGAGGCTCAGAGCCGTTGATGGGCCCCACGACGCGACGGAGGCCTGCACTGCTCACCTGCCACCGTTCGCACGCGCGGTACGGCGAGAGGAGGACGAAGAAGAACAGAAGAGGAAACCCGGAGAGGTTGTGAGCGTTGGATTTTAAATCCAACGGCTCACACACGGTGGCTCCGGATTAAGCTCGGGTGCGGCCTGGTGACTCGACTTGGCTGAGTCAGTTGATTGGGTCGGACTCGGGTCTGGCTCGAGCCCGAGTCTGACTCAGCCCTAAAACTGGGTTTCAAACAGATCTGAAGTTTGTGGATTTATTTGAGTAGCAAACTCACTCCACAAATTATGAAATTTTTACAGGAGCTTTCTAGATGAGTGATTGACCTTGTATAAATTTTGCAGAGGTTTTTGTGCTATACATTTTCCTCCATAAATTCCACAAGGTGCTGGTCCACAGTTTGACAAGAATTCAATTAGCTTTGACTGACCTCCAAAAATATTCAAACAATTTCTAAAAATTGTGAAATTTTTCAGAGGGGTGACACATCAACCCAAGAATTTGGAAAAATTATTTCCAAGAGATTATCACAAGATGGAACAAGAATGCCTAAGAAGAAATAAGATGTGGCCAAAACGACTTGTGACTTTTGTATTCCCATAACTTCTTTACAACAAATGCTCAGGCATACAAGAAACACAAGATGTAAGAAAAGTTTTTAATTTCTACTCATTTTCTTAAATTGGAAACACAAGTCTGAAACTTGGGATGTTACATCGGTGTGCTAGCACCAAGTCGCACGGGAAGGCTCTCTCAAGAATATGGCGGCTAGGGTTTGGAGCAACTCACGTCAACTCATGTCATGTGTCTCCTCTGTTTTTCCATACAGCCAACAGCCTAAAGCATCTCCTTATATAGTGCTTGTGACGAATCCTATCCAAACATGTTTGACGAATCATATCCGAACATGTTTGACGAATCACATTCGTACTGGTTTGTTCCAACCTGTTAAGTGTGTGGCCCGTTAGGTTTATGTGTAGGTCGGTTGTGACACGGAAACACCTTTTCGATCATGAGTCGTAGTGGTACCTAGCAAGACATAACGATTCCCGAATACACACAATTTATATCAGACAAACCTTAATGAAATATGATCTACGACTAGGTCCTTATCACTTACGACCAGCTCGTATCTAGTCACGACCAGTCCATATTAAGATACGACCAGTTCCTGGTGCAAAATAACCACAAAAGCCATTTTCTTTGTAATAAGCCATCATCTTTATTTGCATTATGTGGTACAACTTGTTGAATACTCGGAGTACTCATTCTTGCTGCAATCATTCAGTTGAAGTGGAGGAATCATCGCCTGCCTTCAAAGAGGAGCTGTACGTGGATGGTGATCATTATGTCTTGATCCCAGTCGGTTGCCTGTGGTTAGTCGATGGGTATCCACTGGAGTTGCTTTCGTTCCGCTGCTACTTATTTAATTACTGTCAGCCCTGTGTGGCTTAATAATTATAAAATCGACCATAAGGTCAAAACTGCTATTTATTATTCAAATTAATCGTTTATCCTTATATTTGTCTTGTGTGGAGTGATATTCATCTATGTTGATACTGTGTGTACTAGCTTGATTCTGGACTAGTGCATTATACACAGAGGATCCATAATTGTATTTTTGGGTCCCGACGGTACACTTCAACTAGTGATATTGAAGAAGAATATGCCTTGGTTGCAACTGACCCTATAGGTGATGAGCATGACACTGGCCATGAAAAAAGAGGGGCATTTGGGCGCTGAAATTTCTGTCAAGTATTGGAGCATCATTGTCAAGTGAGTGCTAAGTGCTCAAATGGAGCATGCTAAACAGAACCAACGCCACAACTTGTTCCAAACGAAGTTCTTCATCAAGGAGCATTCATGTCAGGTTATCATCGATGGTGGGTGTTGCAACAACCTTGCTAGCATGGACATGGTTGAGAAGCTTGGCTTGATCACAAATCAGTACCCGCGTCCTTACTACATCCAATGGCTCAATTCATGTGGTAAGTTGAAGGTAACTCAAATTGTGATAGTACACTTCTCTATTGGTTCATATCATGATTATGTTGATTATGATGTCATACCTATGCAAGCATGCTCTTTGTTGTTAGGTAGACCTTGGCAATATGATAGAGATATTGTTCATCATGGTAAAGCTAATCAATACACTCTCATATCTAAAGGAAATAAAGTTGTTTTGCTTCCAATGTCTCCTGATGCAATTTTAAAAGATGAACTAACCAGAGCTGAGAGAGAAAATTGAGAGAAGGGAAAAATTGAGGATCATATTGTAGCTAGAGAACTTGCTCAACCTAAGAAGAAAGAATCTAGTGCTAAGAAAGCTGAAATTAAATTGAAAGGTTCTATCATGTTAGCTACTAAATCTTATTTGCATGAGATAGAAGCGAATAATTCTTAATGCTATGCTTTGATATGTGTCGGTGTTTTAGAACCAATCTTACATAAAGATTATTTGATTTGGGGGGTCTCCACAATTGATCATGCAGACAAAAGAGACACGGGGATTTTTATACAGGTTCGGGCCTTCTCCAGCGAGAATAACAACCCTACTCCTGTGTGTACTGTATTGGGTATCCTGGTTACAATCAGGGAATAGACTTGCGCTAATAGTGCTACAGACTGTCTCTCTCCCGAAAAAAGGTCCTCCCCCCATTACCTCTAAAATATGCCTATTTATAGTATGCTATGAAGACAGTTGTTATCCCAGGTCAGGAGGTGCTCATTATTACGCAATAATGAGAGTAATTACCGGAGTAGTAACCTCCCCACGTTGCCTGACGGCTATCAATCAGAGATAATGGTGAGGTATCTGTAGTTATTCCAGGTATAACAACATATCTTGACTGCTCAGATCTCACAATTAATAAGGCCTACTAGCGAGTGGACCTAGTTATCTGTGAAAAAGTCGTGGCAAGACTGGTCGTAGCAGGACTTACAACCAGGGGGTAGTTGTAGAAAAGCTTACGACTGGATACTGGTCGTAGAAAGACTTACGACCGAAGGTAATCGTAGGAGGACTTACGATTACGTGATAGTCGTAGAAATACTTACGACTATGGGGGTGGTCGTAGAAGGGCTTACGACCACCTGACTAAATCCTCCCTTACAACTGTAAGGGGTATACCAAGTAATTGTGTGACGTCATATTTACCCATATTACATAATTACGGATAAATAGTAAAATAAGGATTATTAGATCCTCATCAATATGCAAAGATGCAAAGTTTTCATTTGAGGATATGCCTGCTTCTTTGCCTCCAGCTGTCACTAACCTTTTGTAGAAGTATGAGGATGTGTTCCCCGTTGAAGTACCCCCGGGACTACCACCAATTAGGGGAATTGAGCATTAAATTGACTTAATCCCGAGAGCTTCTTTGACAAACTGTGCACCTTATAGGACCAATCCAGAAGAGACTAAGGAGATTCAGCGTCAAGTGCAAAAACTATTTGATAAAGGGTACGTATGCGAAAGCCTTAGTCCATGTGTTGTTCCTGTTATTTTGGTTCCTAAGAAAGATGGATCATGGCGCATGTGTATAGATTATAGAGCTATTAATAATATCATTGTTAGATATTGTCATCATATTCCTGGGTTAGATGATATGCTAGATGAGTTGAGTGGTTCTACTGTGTTTTTCTAAAGTTGATTTGTGTAGCGGTTACCACCAAATAAGAATGAACCTAGGAGATGAATGGAAAACTGCGTTCAAAACTAAATTTGGATTATATGAGTGGTTAGTGATGTAATTTGGTTTAACTAATGCACCTAGCACTTTCATGCATTTGATGAATGAAGTTTTGCGCAATTTTATTAGTAAATTTTTGGTGGTTTATTTTGATGATATTTAGTGAACACCTTGAACATTTACGTGTTGTTTTAATGCTTTATGAGATGTATGTTTGTTTGGTAATCTTGAGAGTGCACCTATTGCAGGGATCGAGTTTCGTTTCTTGGCTATGTTGTGACACCACAGGGAATTAAGGTTGATCAAGCCAAGATCGATGCCATCAAGAGCTGGCCACCTCCTAAAGCGGGGACACAAGTGCGGAGCTTCCATGATCTTGCTGGATTTGATCGTCGCTTCGTGAAAGATTTCAGCACCATTGCTGCACCACTGAATGAGTTGACAAAGAAAGGAGTTCCCTTCAAGTGGGGGCTAGCACAAGAGGATGCATTCAATCTTCTCAAAGAAAAGCTCATGAATGTACCATTGCTCCAACTTCCATATTTTGGTAAGCCTTTTGAACTTGAGTGTGATGCTAGTGGAATTGGAATTAGTGGTGTATTAATTCAAGAAGGTAAACCCGTTGCTTATTTTAGTGAAAAATTGAGCGAGCCTAGTCTGAATTATTCCACTTATGACAAAGAATTATATGCGTTAGTTCGAGTTCTTGAAACTTGGCAATATTATTTATGGCCCAAAGAGTTTGTAATTCATTCTGATCATGAATCTCTTAAACATATTAGAAGTCAAGCAAAACTGAACCATAGGCATGTAAGATGAGTTGAATTTATTGAGTCTTTTCCTTACATCATCAAACATAAGAAAGGAAAAGAAAATGTCATTACCGATGCTTTGTCTAGAATGTATACAATGTTGCTCAGCTTGATTGTAGAATTTTTGGTTTAGAAACAATTAAAGAACAATATGCTAACGATGATGATTTTAAAGATGCCATGTCCCAATGTAAAGAGGATAAAAGCTTGAATGAATTTGTGTTTAGTGATGGATTCTTGTTTAGAGCTAACAAGTTGTGCATTCCAACTAGCTCCGTTCGTCTTTTGTTATTACAGGAGGCGTATGGAGGAGGTTTCATGGGACACTTTGGTGTCAAAAAGATGGATGACATATTGGTAGAACACTTCTTTTGGCTAAAGATGAGGTGCGATGTAGAGCGCTACGTGGCTCACTACACGCCATGCCACAAAGCTAAGTCACGACTGAATCCACATGGTTTATATATGCCTCTTCCTGTTCCTAATGTTCCTAGGGAGGATATTTCTATGGACTTTGTTCTAGGACTACCTAGGACAAAGAGGGGGAGGGATAGTAAATTTGTTGTTGTGGATAGATTTTCTAATATGACACATTTTATTCCTTATCATAATAGCGATGTTGCTACAAAAGTTGCTAATTTATTTTTCAGAGAAATCGTTCGTCTACATGGTGTGCCAAATACTATATATTATTTTAGATCGTGATGCCAAATTCTTGAGTCACTTTTGGAGGACATTATGGAGGAAATTGGGAACAAAATTGCTATTCTCCACTACATATCATCCCCAAACTGATGGATAAACTGAAGTTGTGAACCACACATTGTTAACAATGTTGAGGGCTGTTTTGAAGAACTTGAAGATGTGGGAAGAATGTCTACCTCATGTTGAGTTTGCTTTCAACCGTTCACTACATTCTACTACAAATATGAGCCCTTTTCAGGTAGTATATGGTTTTAACCCTCGTTCTCCTATTGATTTGTTTCCTTTACCATCTTTTGAAAAAGTTAATTTTGATTCTAAGAAATGTGTTGAATTTGTTCTTAAACTACATGAAACAACTAAAGAGAACATAGAGTATATGAATGAGAAATATAGACTTGCTGGTAGTCAAGGTAGAAAAGAATTAACATTTGAACTTGTTGATCATGTTTGGCTACATTTGAGAAAAGATCGATTCCCTGATTTGAGGAAGTTTAAATTAATGCCTAGAGCTGATGGTCCTTTTAAAGTTCTTGAAAAAATAAATGATAATGCATAAGCTTGATCTGTCTGAGGATTTTGGGGTGAGTCTCACATTCAACATTACAGATTTAAAGCCATACTTGGGAGAAGAAGATGAGCTTGAGTCGAGGACAACTCTAAGGCCCTGTTTGTTTAGGCTTTTTGTCTAACTTAAAAGCAAAAAAGCCAAAGCCTAAACAAAGGGGTAGCTTTTTTATGTGGCTTATGAAAAGCTTAAGCCATTTTAATCCTAAAAGCCATAAGCCATGGGAGATGTGTTTTTTTTTTGCTTTTACGGAATGAAATAACTGTTTGCCACTAAAGTTTGCTAAAATTACCCACAAAATGCCATTACATATAAATGCAATTCATTCTGTTTTTTCGTATTCCAATTTCCATCCTCCTCATCCCCCTTCGGTTTCCCCTACACGCCGCCGCCTCCCCTCCCCCCATGGCGCCGCTCCCCTCCCCCTACACTGCCGCCTACCCTCCCCTCCCCCAACACCGTCGCCCCCGTGAGGAAGACGCCGCCGCCTCCCCTCGGACGACCCCGACGCCGGCCCTTCCTCGTCCGACGCCGCCTCCCCTCGGATGACCCCGAGCCAGCCCTTCCTCATCCGACGCCGCCTCCCCTGGCCCGCCGCCTCCTCCCAACTTGCAAGATACCATTGCTGCCTGTAAATAGTCACAAATGATTTGTGTTTTCGTTTATTTTCTCACTAGAGGCTAATGTTTGATAACTTCCTCGGATTTCTAACTAGCACTACAATTTAAACTCCTCAAGATCATATACTTAGCCCTATTACTTGAAAGGAATAAGTCCAATTTACCCCCCCCCCCTGAACTATGGACCGAGTCCAAAAAACACCCTGAACTACAAAATTGTTTACTTTACACCCCTCAATTGTCAATACCAGATCAAATAACCCCCTCACCCTAAACCACCCTGGTTTTAGCTGACAAGGAGTTGACGTGGCATCCAAATCATCAAATGAGCTAACGTGG